>CM062804.1:1356334860-1357017388 GCA_031772625.1 Pinus tabuliformis
AAACCTCTATTTTTATTTTCTCATAAAATCCTTTATCTTCATAAATGAAGTATGAACACTCTTCTAGAATGAAACTATATTTATGTATATATGTAATATACTCTTTCTTCAAAAAAAGTTACAAATGAATATCTATGTGCCTAGAAGCACATCTTTAGCTATCTTTATCATGCATGTAATGCATAATCATTTCACTAGAACTTAGAAACTAAATAGAATCATGATGCAATTAGCATACATATATTTTCCAAGAAACTTCTATCAATAAAAAAAATACATATTTAATTCAGAAAACTTGGCCACCTTTCATGCTATGTCCTCAGGACGTTTATATGCCTCATCTTCTTTTCTCAAGAAGGTACTTTGGCTATATTTAGCAAGGATTTTGTTCCAAGAAAAATGACAAGAGACAAACATTTCTCACACAAGACTCACATGTAGTCCTTCTAGGAAGAACTACCTATTTTCTTTACTAAATAATCAATCCCATGATATTTCCAACTATTTAATAAAACACAACTGATTATTCTCTATAAAGAATAGAGTTACTTATCTTTTCCTTGGTTCAACATGCATAACTAACAAATTGAACCACCCTTACCGGAAGCAATTGCTCTACTTATGCAATTAGAAGCATGATCTCCTAAGTGTCACACATGCACCAGAGTTACCACTTGATGCTAGATGCAACAACTATCATAACACTACTGTGTGTCCATTTCAGAATAATGACTTCAAGGAGACATTACGAGAATCATTAACATCAACACACTATAGTTATCACTTTCCAACTCCTTAAGCATGGTCAGGGAATACTCACATGCACATCGAGCGCTATCTAGTCATCCCCAGACTTCGAGTCTTCTGCAAGATTCTGACACCAAGCTTGCGCTATCTGGTCATCACCAGACTTAGCGATTTCTTTTCCCATCTCCATCTGTCCCTACAGCACGGTCTTCTTCCTTCTCCTTGCTTCCTTTTCCTTTGGAAGCAACTATAGTTGGGGAAGGTAGTTAGAGTTTACTGACAACTGTATTAACACAAGTAGTCTATTTATGAATAATTATCACATGTAATTATACCATGAATGGGTCCTAGAAATGTTACTCAGTGAACATGCTTCTACAATTAACTTCACACTGGAATGCAACATGCATAAGAAATCCATCATTCCCATAGTAGAGATAAATTCAGCCATTATTAGATCGAGGCCCAATGGTTTTAATCTCACAACAAGTAGTAATTAACATAAACACACACCATGCTAATGAATTTCAATTAATTAGAGGGTAACATCATTAAATCTATTAAGACATAAGAATATACTATTCATCATGCATTCCCATGGTGAATAAAATTAAGAACTCTTCTCATAAACAACCGGAACTATAGCATAGAGAGAGTAAGAATTCTTTATACACACATTCCATGCATGTGACATCAGTCAACCTTCACTTGTTTACGAATTGTAATAATCTTAAATCCAATTCAATTAATGCACATACGTTATATTGGTTAGTCATACAAAACTAACCAACCTCAACTACCAGTCATTTTCATGCATTCATGACAAGACTTAGTAAAAAAACTAGCTATTATAGTCAAATCTCATTACTTGACTCATGGTTTATTTTCAAGTCTAAAGGGGTCTTACAATGTCTTTTTAAAACACTATACTATCAAACCAAGGAAAACCCCATATTTTATATTCATGCATTGGCTCATTAAGTTTTGTTCATTGTAACTTCAATCTTTTTCACTGAATGCATCTTTGTTATTGCCATATTTGCAAATCACAAGTGGGTAGTTGATTGTCACTTCCCTCAATGAGTGTTCAATACTTTTCTTAAGTGTAATGAGTGTTCAATTTTGTTCGTAAGTGCGACAAAAGTTTCATTGTCTTTTATCCTCATCAGGAATCCAATGTTATGAATGTAGTTATGCAACAACTTTATTACTTACTACTCAAAGAAGTTATAGATATGAATCACACATATCATGCCAAAAGTAGTGTACTACATAAATGAATATGTGAATGGTTAAACACATACCTAAGTTAATGCCACTGGTGGCGTACCTCACTTTCTTTTCCGCTTACCAATTCCCAAAGGCACCAGTACTGCAACCTTTAGCTCTGATACCACTTGTCACATACCCCGGTAACCTCGCATGTAAAAGTAGGGAGTTAGAATTTTGAATTTTTTTTTATACAATTACCACAAGTAATTAACCAAATCACAACTCCACAAATCATCATTAACCATTAGATATAATATTCATTAGTACGTCAAGTAAATTGCCATCAAAGACAGTAAGTTGCATAACCATTGCATAACCTTTAACCACCACTGTGGTAGTGTAATAACATAAACTGTCTCATGAATCCTTGCATCCATATTAAATAATCATGTACTAGGACATTATGGTTGTCACATCAAATAAAGAACCATCAACATCAAGGACTCATCATTATCAAACTAATGCAAAAGGCAATCACACCATTTGAACACCAATTTACCCTGGAAACCCGGTAGGGTGAAAACCAGCAAACGTTTAATCTTATTATTAAACGCTCGTGAGGGATTTCACCCCTCACTCAATGACTTATAAGTGATTCCATCCCTTAACCATTGTTATAAAATCATTACAATAAGTTATCATTAAGTTATCACATATCTAGCTAAAAGCTAATACAATTTCCATGTAATCTTTCACTTACATACTGCCACATGCAACATTCCTTGTGGCATGATTGTTCTAGTAATGGACAATCCTGCAACTTGAACTCATCTGCATGGACCAATAATCCTTTTCCTGCCATAATGTTAAACATCACTTCCCTTTGGCACCAACCGCCATCGTTTCCTGTCAATGTAGTTGTCAACAAGCTTTGGCAACAATATTAGATACATTATTAATAATTCATTAAACAATCTCTAAAAGTGATCTTTTAACATCTACTCATCTGCATGAGCAAGCATAACATACTAGCTAACTAGTACATCTATTCAAGTAAATTCTTGTTCTACTTTTCACAATGCTTATTCACACTGGTACATATCTCTCTCTAAGAGATCTAACCATTAGTTTTACAAGTCCATATTTCTTTTAAAAACATATAACACATTGGTTATGTTTACATACCAGGTAATAACTATTGTTCTGCGCCCTTGCACATGCGTTCCTTTCACATAGTTATTTTCAAGAAATTAACATAGTTTTTCTAACATATAAAGAACACATCTCCATAACACAATGACTGTTCTTTGAGTTTCCATTAGCTTATCTTAATAGCCCTTCTTTAATATATGCAATGCATATCCCCTTCTTTAGAACCCTACCATTATTTCATGTAAGCAATTACTTACTTCTTCCTTGAAGAAAATCATCATAACCCCATTTCTTTATCTTCCTATAAGTAAATTTCTCATACTTTTCCTTTCAAGAAACTATTATAGATACCCTATATTTATGCATAAAAATCAAGAAAACATAACAAGGTTAATCTAACCTCTTATGCACCAAAATCAAGAAGTCATCCCAACTCATCTAGCAAGACATTCTTTACAGAGTTTGGTGCTAGCCGAGACCACATTTCAATTCATAACCATTTTCAATGCAAATATTCCTTTAAATTCTACATAGTTCAAACATATTGCTCATGCAAGATTAAACAAAGCACTAAGCATTTACATCACATGTTTATTTTCAAGAAGACTAACGAATGACCCAAGCCCAGATCTATAAATACTTATAACAACAATCAAGTCAATTCAAGTAGATAAAGTTTTCTACGGCGTGCCAAAATATCCATATCCAATAGCACAGCAATAGACAGTTACAAATCTGGAAAACCCGGAACAGAACTTACGAGAACTATCTTCTCAGAATGCCAGAACGCAATATAGTAAATATAATAACATGCACATATTTTAATTCAAGAGACTCGAACAAGATACTTATCTTTTCCTGGCAGCCTCCACCCGCATGATCCCGATGTCAAAACCGCTCTTCGATCTTTCCAATATAACAAGCAACCTACAACCGGGAATAACCCGCAGAAGGGTTCGACCCTTGGTTCTGTTGAAAAAGAATATATATTAAGAAGTTGATAATCGGCGCAAGCGGCCAACGCACTTTCCTTAGAACAGTGCCGAAGGAGGATAATACATTATAGACCACCAGAATAGGCCTGCGGCCTTATCAAAATAATAAATACAAGTTGCGCATGCACTGGCTCGTCTTGCCCAGTCTCCTTTCCGTTACCAGGCATTTTCCCCAAAAGTTAACCATGGAGCAGATATTCTTTCCTTGGTTACCGTGGCCACTTCTGCTCTGCCTCGATGTCAGCCATTGACGAATGGAAGAAATTTGCGAGCAAACCTTGTAAATATTCCATCCATTTCTCCGAGAGGCCATCCCGCCGTTGAAGAGTGCCCTTAAACCTAGCCTCATCGCAGGAATTCCCATCGGACGTGGAGCTTGAGGGGAAGGTGGTTACCTCAACCATCTCTCTAGAAGCCTAACCGTTAGATCCATACTCTACAATCGCACGAGGAGAAACTATACAAATGTCAAAGGGACGAGAAGCTTCCCCTCGTTCAGTTCCATGGAAATCAAGAATCGGTTCAATAACTGATTCGTAAGTTTTGTAACTTAGAATTACTTTTACTCAGGGTTAGTTACAATAGGGATATTACATTAGGAAACCAGATATACTTATATTATAATAAATAAACTTAAACATGTAAATGGTGCAGAAAAAAACAAGACAAACATAAAAAAAAAAAAACTGAGTTAAATGGCTCACTAATAAATAACACCCTCAATGTATTAGTTTCTATTCATATATTTTATACTTAAAAAATTTATGAAAAGCTACTGTAAACCACAAAGCACTTAGGAAACCATCTTTAATTGCATTATATTTTATATATATATATATATCAAAAATTTTGAATTACTTTTAATCCTGATATGATTTACTGAAATCACCAGAGTTAACTCTTCCTAAAATTCAAACCACTTAGTGAAGCACATACATTTCTAAATCTACGCAGAGGGTTGGAATGAAACAGCTCAGTGCGGCTCTTTTCAATCCTTTAATCTTGGTATCTTGCTTACACAAATTCTAGAGCTCAAACATATATGAAACTTTTGATCCCTGCTGGATTTATATTCTTCAAACACAATTGACCAGGTAAAACAAATGCACATGCATATATCTTCATCTTCTTCGGAAAGAAATTGGCGTGTAAAAATATATATAAATAAATGAAAATATAATAATTTGAACAATGAAATTAACAGCACAATAATAAGATAAACCACAAAACCAACGCGCACTCAGGAACGTAGCTACAAATCGTTATAATTCTTTTTTAATTAGTACCCATCAAGTTGTTATGTATAATGTGAAGTATGGTGAAAGGCGGTATGTATTTATTTCTATAAGCTGATATATATTGGAATTAATGGGTTGTTTTATATTAAACATCGAGATATATTTAATCATTTTTTTAGTTTTTACTGTAGGTATGGATGGGACTATTGTAATCAATATGGCGATGTCATACATTATTCCAGCTGATTGTCAGTTCCTACCAATGATTACTGATCACGGATAAAGCAAAGTTTTTGGAAGAAGATTGTTTCATCATCTTATTTGGCCTCTTCCCAAGGTGGGGAGGAAAAACCATAGGTTATAATTATTGTTTTTTTTTTTTGCATTTTAAAACTATAAAACTAATGCTAGCATTAGTTGAGAGAATTAAATACTTAAAAATATTAACTTTAATTCATCCCTAATTTAGGGATAGAATCATTCCTACATGTTCATGCACCTGACCAGGGTGGGAAGAGAGGGAACTCCCGAGCGGGGAGAGAGGGAACTACTCTAACTCAGACCCGAAGGCTCTGGCGATGGCACTCCCCTAACACCAAGGACATTGAAAGATCTTATCTTATCAATCTACTACCTATGATTATGATCTTATCAGTCCGTCACTTGTGAATGAAAAACCTGTTGCTTTGGTATCTACTATGCGACCTATGGAACGGAAGCTGGCGGGAATGGGAGGGCATTGTTATCATCTAAGTTGGTTGGGCTCTAGGCTCTAGCTACCTCTTTCTTTGTCTACTTCATCTTGTACAGGTGTTGGATGAGAGCCTAGGACTGCAAGAGATGCCATCTGAAATCCTATTGTGCTCTGCAAGCTCTGCTACTACTGATGGATCGACTGAATTACCTATGTCATCTGCTTCATCAATGATAGAATCTTTAGAATAGTTTACTGAACCAACAAGATATGCCTTTATATCTAGAGCAACAACAGGTGGTCCGGATGTTGGGGCTAGCCTGTAGTGTTCACATTACATACCTACCTCACTTATTTGAAGTTAGTAATATCAAGGCTTCCAAGTCTCAGCAAAGGTATCTCAGAAACTTTCAAAAACCAGAGAGCTTCAACATTCATTATATCTTCTCCTGAAAATATCGATATCTGACCCTTGTCCATAGATCTTCAGGATGGGAGCTTCTCTACTTACCTTTGTACTTCGGTTCAATCTTCAATCCTAGTCTCTAAGTCAAGTCTCTCTGCCTACATTCATCAATAGAAAGAAGTGGCAGGTCTTGACCTTTGAAACCTCGACCGACATAACTTAAGGTTGGATGTTTTAGTGTGGGTATATTCTTACTAATCTGAGCGAAGTGATATGAGCTTCTAAGGGGCTGACTGACTCACCTGACTGTGAGGGAGAATCACGCTCATCATCTCTACTAGTGCAAGATTGATACCCAAAATAGAGAGACGGAAAATAGCTCCTTTGAAAGCTAGTAGCCTGGGTTGAATCAACAATTTACGCATGATATTCCTCCAATGCAGATGACATCTTCTAGTCGCACAAGATCCACTCAGGTTCCTGCAACGCCCACTAAACTTCGTGTTAAGCCTACACTCATGTAGGAGAAACCAAAGGCATCTGAAGTCCAAGTGTTAGGGTCCCTCTATGGAACAATGTTAATGCTCAGGTTTATGGATTACATCATCCAGGACAATCAGTTGTTCCCTGATCTCAAATTCTCAGGTTATGCTCAGACTAGAGATGCTCTTGATGGTACCGAGGTGGTGAACTCTAAGAAAGAAATGGACGAGGAGCCTTTACAATTTGGCATAATGACTTTGTTTTATGTGCCACATTTTGGATAGAGTCACTCTATTAATGACCAATAGACAGATAAGCATCAACTATCGACCCAACCCAGTTGAAGTCCCTTCATTTGATCATCTTTTAGGTAGAGTGACTACAGCTAGGGTGCATGCACATAAAAGGGCAACATAAAACACTTGGCCACAAGTTGCAGGGTTCTGGAGACACATAAGCGGGCATAATAGAGTGCATATTTCTTGCATTTCCTTCTGCTATTGCTGATTCTGAAATAGTCTATGGCCCTGTGGTTAGGTAAACTCTATTATGCTTGGTTGTTGTGCTCTATACACTGGCTATGCTTTGCTTCACTTCACTTGGTTTTTCTATACGCTATGCTAGGTGGCTCTATATGTTGTGCGCTCTTTTAGGAAGGTGGAGTTGCCAAGTAAGAACAACCCAGAGGATCTCCTTCTATCTGGGTTCTCTCATGCTATAAATGGTTTTTAGCCCCATCAATTCTTTGTCTCTACAATGAAGGAATTGTTCATTTGAGTGTTGCTCTCTACACTGGGTCTATTGTAATAGTCACTGCCCTAGTTTTGGTTTTAGTTGTGCATGTGGTTTTTCATGCCTAATCTACGTTGCTCAGCTCCTAACTCCTAAACCTAATGAAGATTCTGATCATGCCTAAATTCCATAGGGGACATTTGGGCATTTTCATGCATGCAAGCCCACTTGGCAGTTGGGAAGTTCTTTTTATTTATTTTTATTTATTAGTTATTGTATTTAGTTCTTTTATTTTTGATATATTAAATAAAATAAACACCAACAGTGTTAATAATACTCTAAATATTATTTCACAACCTATTCTTTATCTCCTTTGAATCCAAGTTCCTGTTTGTATCTCCTTTGAATCCAGGTTCATGTGTGTAATATTTGAAAATGAGAGTCGTTATGTCCAGATGTTGTTCAATTTGCGAAAATGTTTCCCACTTCTCACAACAAAGGTGAGTGGTTGTCTCTGTCTAGTGTGCCTTACTAGATTATTTATGTGCCTCTGTATTAACCAAAGTCAGTGCTTGAAATCGATAAAGGAGGTTTATGTTCATATAGAATGCATATAGGATGCTTGGCTCAGGCCAATAGCAGTCATAAGACAACAACAACAAAAATTGTTTTAGACTCAACTGCATCCAAGAGGTCGAATGTAGTTTAACCTCCGCATGCATGGTTTGCCTCAACAAAAGCAATAAAACTAGGAACAATATGTTGTAATCACCAGAGAGAGAAGCCACAACTGAAGGGATTGAATGACACAAAGCACCTTCTTTTAAATTTGCCAAGCATTAACATAGCACGACTCAACCTTGTTAGTGGTAGTTTTAAATAGTTCAAACGATATTTTGTTTATGATACTTTATGGTTTGATACCTAGAACGAGCATGGAAATCAAACTATCCATTTTCTTGTTTGAGCATTTTTTATCATGGTAGACTTTACCCTTGTAGGTGTTGAGTGAAATAATATGTTGGGCTAGACAATGGATTACCCATTTTGTTTAATTTTTTTTATGGATGTATAGAGTTACATAAGTGGGATAGTTTGTAGTAAATGGAGCATGCTACATCCATCTTGGTTGTCCTCTATTATTGACTTCTACAACTGTTGATATACCTTAGGTTCTTGAAGGTTTATATACTTATCTTCTCTTGTTTGCATATCACAAAAGTTGTATACAGATTATGGCACTAGTTAAACCCTCTTGTGAGTTGTTACAATTGGGAATTTTGTAACTTGCATGCATAGCCCAAGTTTTCAATTGTGACCCATGGTCTAAAACAAAGTATGGGGCCAAGTTGTTTGGCACATGATTAGTGTTTGACCTTTTTTTACATACTAATCAAGCCTATTGAATTGGTAATTCTGCGATATAGTCAAGTTTGAGGGTTGTATTCAACTTTGGTTGGCTAATGATGACGACTTTCATGAAAGAAAGTACTAAAAATAATTGGAGTCTTGTGTTTAATTGCTTACCAGGCCATACTGTTACCTTGACATACTTATATAGCCATCCCTATGTGACGCCAATAGCCTTACTACTTGACCTCAGGTTTTACATGTTTTGCATGTAAACATGATTGAAGGATAAGATTGTGATATGGTTACAGCTGTTGGATTAGATATTTTGCATCTCGAAGTTTGTATTTATTTTTGATAGTTAGTAGGGAATGTTGGCTTTACCAGGGATTTCTTTTCAAGGGATTGTTGTTATTTTTTTCAGTTTTTCAATGTTTACTGGTTTCTTTTTCTTTGCATAACTGTAATGTGGAGTATGATAGCTTATGATAATCGTATGTCTAGTTTAGTGTCTATTCTTAAAATATTTATGGCATGTATGTTCATGACTCGTGCGCTATTTTGAGTAGTGGTTATTGGCATGTAGGTAGCCCCATGTTGGTCTAGTTCTTAAATATATGACCAATTCATCAAGGTTTTTGTTGGAATATTGGATTACTAGATGTTATGAGGCTGGAGATAAGGGTAATCAAAATAGGAAACAAGCGATACCAGAGAGACAATGTAAAGAAAATATTGATGTCATGTTAAAGAAAAATGGACCTTTTTTCACAAATCCTCACTTTGTGTGTGGTTATTGTCATTGTATAAAGAATTAATTTCATTTTATCCAATCATTTATGTTCACTGTTTCTATTTTGAAAAAAAATTATGGCTTCTAGTCTCATCGTTTGTGTTCACTTCTTTTATTTCTAGAGTCTAGATTGACGTTTACGATTTATGTTCATATTGGGGTGTTTTCCCTTGTATGCATATTCTAGACTATGCTTTTAATTTTGAAAATTGTCACCTTTAAATTTCATGTCTTGCTAATTTGGCATTGATCATTGAATGAACAAGGTGAAACCTAGGATAGGCTAGAATTTTTAAAGATTCAAATACATATCCATGTCTATGAAACTGCATGATTTTTGGTTATAGAAGGCAGTGTTAAGATTTACTGAAAGTGAAATGGTGCTAAGTATATACTTGGAAGGTTCATAATAATAATTTTGAGGCTTGTAGAATGGCCTTCACAGCTCACTATGGGCACCTAATCATCATGCTCATGATTGAGTAGTGTGCAAAGGAACATTGGAAATCCTCTTGAACAAGCGGAAGATCAGAGAATCAGAAGAAGAAATGGGAGTATTTTGTTGTTGTTTCTCAAGGGAAGATGGTTATAATGAGTAAACCACAAGATGCATTTGTGATCGTTGTTGTTGTTCATCATGCATTGGTTTTTGTTGTGGTGTGGTATGGTTTGACTCACTTAATTCATTCCTTCTCTTCTGAAAATTGTAATAGAACCTTATTCTCTTGCATTAGGACATTTTTTTTACTTTCATAAACCAGTTGTTTGATGTGCGTTAATAGAATGTTTAGTTTACTGACATTCTACTTGAGAGGTTGTTGAATGAAGCCTTGAGATAAAATTATCCCGAGACTTTGAATTTCTATGGATTTATTGTTCAAGGTGTTAATGAAGTATTCATTAATTCACGCTTCCGATTTTGATTGATAATCCTGATTTCTATTTATTTGGGATACTCAAGTACTCTTGAAGAAGTCATGAACTACTTGGCTTCTATATCGCTTTTTAGTGACAAAAAATTCTAACATTTTCAGTTCTATGTCATCGAAGAATAATACATAGAAACACTAGATACTTGTACATATGTAAAAGTCAAGGGATGCTCATAAAATTAGGAAAAAAAAAAAAACTACCATGAACAACAAACAACCTAGAAAAAGAAGAAAGTATCTAAAGCCTACCAAATTTGGCTACTAGCTGCTAATTACTATTTTCCTGTTAGAGGGCTTTTGAAACTTGTGAGATTTGTTAAAAAATTTGGGATTTTGAAAACATAAATATAAATTATGAATAATGTTCTAATTATTAGGAAAATGAAGCATATAAGAATGGTCATGTTATGGTCATGTGCATATTATAATGATTGCCAACTAGTCTCAAAGGTAAATACTATGAATGGATTAAAACTATGGAATGGAAGTTTCTTGTTGGCTCAATTGTAAACACACATTTCATTTAAGTACAATGAATAACGCTTTACGAATATAGTTCGTGCTGTCTATTTCTATGGTATTCACTACACTGTCTTGACTATTTATTAGGGAGAAAATTAGGAATCTTGAGCTTATTTCTATTATGATTTATTTGTGCTGAATTTTATGGTAGATCTTGATTGAGTTTCATTGTATGGTCTGTGCTATCTAAATTAGCGTTGTCTTTGTTTAATATGTATAGTTAGTATAAGGTAGTATCTTAGTATGGAATATTTCTTGATAGTCTTTCTGAAACAAATGTATTCGATTTATTAGTCTGTTGTCTCCCAAACACATAAAATGAGTATTGTTTAAAAATTTATTCCGTTAAAACATGTTTCCAATCTTATTGTCAAGTGGTTTTGAACTTGGACAATTTTTTTAATCTTTTACCTATATGTATCATGTTGGCAAAACAAGTACAGTATCATAGTTTGTCAAAATCTCAATGGCGTGTCCCAAATAGGTGTATGCGACCATCTAAAATAAGATTTCTGCATGTATTTAAATGATGGTCAACATATTAAAACCCACACCTAGGGAATCCAAAAACAATAAAGAGTGAGCATAAATTTAGAAGATGATTTTTAGTTGTTGAGATTAGATTTCAGAGACCTTAATAATTATGAAATCAAATTGTAAGTATATGAAAGAAATACACTTTAAGTGAAACAATTTCAAAGTAAATGCATATAAACATGCTACTAAGAAAAATATTAATTCAACACAACCATGAGATTTAGAGAGCTAGAATGAATCATAACTATATTAAATGAGACATTACCTAGAATATTGTTGGCATTATGATGGGTGGTGGGTGATTGGCTACCATTAAACTTCTTGATTGCAGTGGAGGTGGTAGTCAAGATGTTATGGATGGAAGAGCAAGAGGTGGTATTCAAGATCCTATGGATGTTTCAATAATGAACTATCTAATCCGTGCAATGGTTATAAGATCTGCATATAAGAAAACTCATCTCCTTTAACTCAATTTGCCTTTAACACTTAGAAAAGGGGAAAAAAGCTCCAAAATGGCAAAGGTTGTTCATTCAAAGAGGATGTGACCC
The DNA here is from genome assembly GCA_031772625.1 of Pinus tabuliformis. NCBI lineage: Eukaryota > Viridiplantae > Streptophyta > Pinopsida > Pinales > Pinaceae > Pinus > Pinus tabuliformis. Next base: position 1,356,347,202 of record CM062804.1, read on the forward strand.
TTTTTTCCTTTTAGATATCTTTCTTCAATGCTTTTCCTCAAGGTCAACCTACTCTTTCCATTTCGATTGTTGGTTGAACAATTTTTCCTGTTGTTTGCCTTTAAGGCTTTATCTAGCAGCTGGTTCTTTCGCATTTTCAGTTGACCTATTCTTTCCATTCTAGACATCACATTATGTTACCCAAGGAAGTAGGTTTAATGTTGTTTATAACACAACAGTATTTTCAGTTGACCTGTTCCTTCAATTCTAGACATCACATTATGTTGCCAAGGAAGTAGGTCTAATGTTGTCTGCACCACAACAAAGATGAATCCTCATCAATAATCAAAACTTTCCAAAACAAAGAAAGGCAGGCAAGTTTTATGCATGAAAAAAATCCTGGAGGTTTGATAAGGTGACTTTGCCCATTTCTAGATCTATATATACTATAAGCCCCTTACTATTTAGGTTGGTTAGAAAACACAACTAGTTTGAAACCTTAATATGAAAATTGACCCACTGAACAGATGTTTCATATAAACTAATACCTTTCTTCAACTCCTTTGATTGTGAGCATGGAGAAATGATGCTCAACTCAATCTTGAGTATTTGACATGTACTTTCCAAGGTCATTTGGTATTGTATTTACTGTTATATAGGACTGATAAAAAAAACTTTGTTTCAATGCTGATTTGGACCTCTATGTTTCCTTCTTGCAATAGAGTCAAATGGTATTGATATGTTGAAAAGGGAAAAACATGTGAAGGCTTATGGTGTTTCTTGCCAAAAATTTTGTTCCTATCATGTGGTTGATTCTAATAGCTTGCTATTTGAATGCAAGAGTTGAAATGAAGTGCTACCAGTTGTGGGCATGATTACTTCTATATCAACCATTTTATTCCTCCAAAATGTTTGACAAGCACATGATGTTCTAGTTCATTGCTTTTGATATCTCAAACTTTGACACTTGAAAAACGATTTTGGGTGAGTAAACAAATCCCTTGTCCATCCCTTTTCAAGGGAAAAACTAGCTACTAGCTCCTTATTACATCCAAAATGAGATATCAGAGATCATGACCCCTCTCCACCTCTCATAACCATTATCCACCATCTCATAGCCATTAACAAGCTTTCTATTAAGGAAACAATTGAATGACTCATCTATGTGTCATAGCCTGCTTCTACAACTTATCACATTATTCCATGCTTTGTTGATCGCCATGATTTATTGACGCACAAAGCAGGAATAATAAAACATAACCCATTCTATTAATTCAGAGGCTTCTTTGATTACACGCTTCCTCTGATTACTTGGTCTTTGTCCTTTTATCAAAATATTACATACAGTAATATTTCCAAACAGTAATATTACATACCTTATTCTAAGCCAACAACTCTCATTTTGTCTCTTTGGTGGCTCCTCCCTATATATATTTTGTTGTCTTCTGAATCTTACATCATATTGGCACTTGGATTGTTGTAGATTTTTATTTTTTGTTTGCTTTTACGTGAATGTCTGGTATTGGGTACCCTTGTAGTGCTCTCATAATTTGATTTCATGTTGTAGGGAAGAATCTATATATATTTTTACAAAGTTTTTGCTCATGATATACTCATCTCAGTCTATTGATTAAACGAGGAAAATTTATTTCAATTCAAAAAAGAGTTTCCATCTACTGCTACAATAATGTTGAAACACAACAGATCTTTATGACTCTGTTCACTCCACATTCTTTCAATTGTCAAAAATTTGAGATCTGTGCTATCGTGGAGAAAAAGGTAATATTGATTTCAAATATGAATCATTGCCAAGAAGGGACCGTAGGGCTTGTGCATTCAATGTCAAAATTTTTGTATTTTTTTGTGGAACTTCTAAAATTTGGTAGTAAAACCCAGTTGCACCTGTAGTTCAGGAGATCATCATATTTTTATTTCTTTTGTGTTATTATTAAAAATACAGAAGTGGGTTGGCATTAGGCAGTAGATTTTTTTTTTATTATGAAGTAAAATTATGTGAATATCGTGTCTTAGATGTACTGGATTTATGTGTGTCTTCCTTAGTTGAGAGATAAATGTGGTTGTAAGTTCAATCCATACAAACCATTTTTCCCGCACATCCATGTTGGATCCCCACTATCTTGAATCATGAATGTGTCCATAAAGTTCAATCCTCTCTTCACTCAACATTCTTGAACAGTGCAGACCCACAATGCCAAGTGAAAACTCTTGAAATGGTTTGAATTTCTTATGCTTGTTTTAAATTTGAACGTATTATACAATTTGTAGGGATTGTTAGCTATATACAATTCTCTAAACGAAGGTTGCACCTGTACCTAAAGAGATCATCATATTTTATTTTTTTGATATTATTAAAAATACGAAAGTGGGTTGGCACTGAGAAATACATTTTATTGTTATTATGAATTAAAATTCTGTGAATATCTTGTCTTAGATGCATTGGATTTATGTGTCACGGTTTTATTGGGTTTTCCTTATTGGATAGAGAAATGTGGTTGTAAGTTCAATCCCTGCAAACCCTTTTTCCCGCATGTCCATGTTGGATCCCCACTATCTTGAGTCATGGATGTGTACACAAAGTTCAATCCTCTCTTCACTCAACATTCCTGAACAGTGCAAACCCACAATGCCAAGTGCATACTCTTGAAATGGTTTGAATTTCTTATGCTTGTTTTAAATTTGAACTTATTATACACTTTGCAATGATTGTTAGCTATATATAATTCTATGAATGAAGAAGGAAGGGGAGATTTTGAGATGGCATACAATGCTTCATATTACCCTCCATGGAAATTTTGTACAACTTGCATAGGCCAACCAAAAATTTCCTCCAGGTCACGGGCATACTTTATGTTATGTGATCTGCACAGTTTGTTTTACATTGTTCCCAACTACCATATACTCATTCTTTGAGACTGAATTCTAGTTTAATTATCACTACAATTGCCTTGCTCAAAGCGTCTGATACTTCTACTACTAGAATACCCATCGCAATGGCTAGTGATACCTTATGCTCGTTCTTTGAGACTGCCTTCTAGTTTAATTATGACTAAAACTACCTTGGTCCAAGGGTCTAATGCTTCTACTGCTAAAATACCCATCGTAATGGCTAGTGATGCCTGTCAAATTATCTTTGAATTCCTTTGAATCAATGATGCTTCAATAAGGGTTGCAAGTCAACTACTTGCCCACTTAAGGCAGTGACTTATTGCACCGCAACTCCTCTTGTTAATTTTCACTTTCAAATGTTAAATTGGCCCTGGGATTAATAGTGACCTTTAAATGCATGGCTGCCACTTTGTCGCCTACGGATAACTCAAGTCGACAGTTTTGATAGTTTTAAGGATGGACTATCACAAACCTAATGGAAAAAAATTTATTCCATGATTTCTTAGGATTAACTTTGACTATAGTGTAAAGTTAATTGTTTCATTTATGGTATTATGTTAGTTCTATTTGGTTGGAAATAAGTTTATAAATAGTTTTATTAGTCTCCATTGTAATATGTCAAAATTTGCACAAGTTTTGGCTTCCCAGCTAGTGTAAGGGGCTTAGGGCCCACGGTTTAGCAAGGCTCCTGGTAGGCTTAGCCATAGTTTTGTCCAAGGACTAATGGAATTCTGTTGGGCTTGGTTTTTCCTAGAGTTGGGGTTTTTTTGTGGTATTTCTTGGTGTTCTTTATGGAGTTGGGGTTTTGAGTAAGGATGAACTATCACAATCATAATGGAAAAAAAATTGATTCCATTCTTTGTGAGGATTAACTTTGACATTATACAGTTAATGGTTTCATCCATAGTATTATGTTAGTTGTATTTGGTTGGAAAGACACATATAAATAGGTTTATTTGTCTCCATTGTAATGTGCCAAGGGTTGAGAAGTTTGGACTCCCTAACGAATGTAAGGGGCCAAGGGTTGAGCAAGGCTCCCTCGTAGGGTTGGCTAGCATCTTGGCCAGGGACTAATAGACTTATGTTAGGCTTAGGTTTTCCCTGGAGGATGGGGTTTTCCATAGTAGTTCTTGATGTTTTTTATATGCATGATTGCTTCTATTTGTGTTTTTCATTATCTTTATTTTCTTTCCTTTTAATTCATTACGATAGTATAATAGCTAAGCTTGGAGTGGGCGAGGTGCTGGCTGTGGCCAAGATGAAGAGAGAGAGAGAGAGAAAAAGAGCACAATACAAACTAGGGTGGCTAGGGTTTACATGCAATGAAATCACCTGAGTGAATGATCTGAGGATGGAGGCAATTGAGTCCAAGAAATATGAAAATGGCACCAATAGAGGGCACTATACGTTGCATTGTCTCAACACTATGTTGTTAAAACCTACGTGTTGAAGCAGATTGAATTACTGATCGGTCATGTTGGCTTCGGAAACCTAGGGGCGGGCAACATAACTGGGATTGAAGCTCAGAAAAGGAGCTGATGCAACCAAAAGTGTGATATGTGAAATATTTTAATCCACGACGGCTACAAGAGTTCTTATTAAGGGACTTTCAATAATGCATTATGGTTTGATTGGAGGATAAGAGGCTGAGAGCTCAGGACGAAGTGATGACCAAGCCCAGTGGCTAAGGAGCGATGTTGATAGAAGTTAATAAGTCAATAGTTGTGACAAGTTTATTTGGGGGATACATTTGATATAATGATCAGGATACCATTGTGGGAAAAGAACAAGTCAAGAAGTAGCATAGGCGAGAAGTCAGAGAGCTAGAATGAAAGTAACAGAGTGAGTGGATTCCCATTTTAGGCACGAAGGCAAAAGTTCGTGAAGAAGTCAAAGATCGAGCAGAGACCAAGAAATTGTTGTGTCCAAATGTAATTCTAGTCTGAAGTGTGACTTTGGCAGCGACGTGGGCCTAGAAGGACGAGGGTGCGGACATGACTCTATGATAACGACGAGTTATGGGAGGCTGGATGAATTGCAGAAGGTAAATTGTGGCATGAGCGACATGATCTATCCATGAGATATAATCAACAAACAATACGATGAAAGATGCAAATGTGAATTAATTAATTGATGAATTATGTATGGGAAGAGAATTTTTAAGAGAACCGGTGGTTATAGCAACCAGTAACCCATGTAATCTGGTAGATGGGTGGTTTCTTTTTATATGGATTTCAATGTCAAATGTGTGGCCATGGAGAAAAGAAAAGAAAGATCTAAGAAGCAATAAATCATGAAAAATTTTATGGAAAAAAGTTTGTATTAAAATGTAAGAAACTTGGGGAATCTTAATGTTCTCTAATATGTAAATTTTAAGATGTTTAACTATATTTTTGTAAAAATATTTTATATTTATTTATTTCATATTATATCTAAAAAAATTTGGTGATCATATCTTTATCCTATAAAATTTGGGTGAATAATTTTTAGAAAAAAATGAAATTGATAATTTTGTTGGGATAAAAATGGAAAATTAGCCTATTTTACTCCCTAAAATTTCCTTACAAAAAACCAAGAAATATATTAATTATAATGGAGATTATGTAATTGGGCATATTGTTGTAAGACCTGATAGGAATGCAAACCTAAGAGTCTAGAATGATAGGGGGCATGTGTAGAGCCTCTAACTTGCACTTGATTATCCATCATTACCTACAGCTTTTCCTCACTTATCCCTCTCTTTTGCTCTATTTTCCGCATAAACTTACCCAGATCATTACATTTGATGTCTTTAAGCATAATTGGTTAACTTTGCTTATGTTTTACTGTTGGTTTATATTTTTGACATATAAACAGAGTTTCCGCAGCTGTTCAGCAATTCCGCAGCTGTTCAGCAATTCCGCAGCTGTTCATAGATTCCGCAACCTTTTTGTTGTTTGATATGCTCCACGTCTCTTCTCAAGGAACGAGCCACATGGGCATGTTGGGTTGGATGTACACATGGATCGTATGCTATTGGCTGAGCCAAACCAGTCACGTATGCCCTTGGTCAACGCAGGTATTCCCTCGGTCAAACGGTCAAGTTCTAAACGGTGGCACGGGAGCCGTGAGCAGTTGGGACACGGAACTATAGCTGGCACCTCCTCCATGCCACGAAGACAGCTAAAGACAGGATCCAAACATAGATTTGTCTCCCATGATGACCGTTTCCCTCAAAAGTGCACGGAGTTGCCTGCGTGTTGCTGCACAAGTTAATTAGTTAAGACTGCGTGTTGCTGCGTAGTTAATAAGTTAGGCTGTAGTTGCTTAATTCACGCAGAGGGTAGTTTGCCTCTGCGCTTATAAATAAGGCGTGTGTCAACGCTTATAGATTAGCTTTTTGAATATTGTAATTGCTGCGCTGATTCTGTTATAAAAACTCTGTTTTAGAAGGCTGTTCCTACAACACTTTTCACTGTATTTTGACATGCTGGTTTTATAAAAAGAAGACTGTTATGTTCACCTTTTCGTAGCTGATCTTTTAAGTTGGTTGTGTGGATGGAGGGCCCCCATCTATGACAGCCCGTGTACATAGTGTTTGATTTCATTTTCCTGCTTTCAGCAATTTCTATTTCTTTCATCATGTATAATAGTATACCATTTGATTTCATGTCATTTTATTTCCAGCATTCATTTTAAACTGATCAGTATTGTTTTTGCAGGTTTTTAACCCGGGATTGTTTTGTCTTTGTGTATTTTCTTTATATCTGATGGTATTTTCAGTTGACATATTCAAAGTTGCTGCCTTTACTCTATTTTCATAGCTAATTTCTAGTTTAGTTTCTCAAAGTTGTATGTCAACATATTGATGGTCTCTTTATCATAGGTTGTTCATCTTTTAGAGATCAGAGTACTAATAAATTACAGCTGGCTTTGACTACTCTGTAGACTAATCTTTAACTACTTCCTAATCGTGCTTCACATAATTCCATATGCTGAAAGCAGAGAATTAGGAAGAGCTGAACATTATAACTAGTCTTTAAAGTAGATTTTTCTCATTTTTTATCACTTTTTAAACTCATCTCTAACTACTTCCTAATCATGTTTTACATAGTACCATATGTTGGAAGCAGAGAGTTAGGAAGAGATAAACATTATCATTGGTTTTTAAAGTGGTTTTCTTACCTTTTTATTTGCAGCAGCATGAATAGTGTCTAGTGCCATTAGAAAGTGGTTCTTTGCTTTCAGTTTCATTTCAAGTTATTTCTTTCAAGCTTTTTCTTTGCAAGTTTAGAAGGTAGTTAGAAACCACCAGTAACACACACTCACTCATTTAGAAATCACCTTACACACACTATCACTCATCTGTTTATAAAATCATCACTCCATCTTAGGAAGTTAAACTTAACCACAACAACACCCCCAAACGACAAAAAGATCTAAGAGGTTGCTTAAGTACATATAGTACACCTTCACTTCATCAGCTTACGAGCTCCTGGTTGACAATTTATGATAGCAATTTAGACAATACTAAATTGACTAAACAACATGTGGGACTCAAGTTTAAAGGGGTGATTGTTAGGATTAATCTTGACTTGGGACTAGGTGGTTTTAGGCACATGGTTTCTTGGTGCATGGTATTATGTTAGTTGTATTTTGTTGAAAATAAACCTATATATAGGCTTATTAGTCTCCATTGTAATGTGCCAAGGGTTGAGCAAGTTTGGGCTTCTTGCCCTGTATAAGGGGTTGAGGGTTGACCAATAATCAAAAGTGTTTTATTGTATCTCGATATTGGATTTATCGATGTTCATAATCTCTTTAATGTATATGGTTGTGTTAGATATTTTAGAGTTTGAATTTATATTATTATTGCGTTTGAAAAGAAAATCTTCTAACTATTTTATATTTAAATTTATATTATTTCTTATTAAAATTAATTATGTTATCGATATATACATATATATATATATATATATATATATATATATATATATATATATATATATGAATTTTAATTTATATTAAGAACTTTGTTTTATATATATATATATATATATTAATTAGTTTTATAATAATAATATTTTTTTGCAAGTCAATAGAGAAACCTTATAGTAGTACTATATAACCGTAGAGTACATCATAAGCAGTTGGTTTTCCAGATTGGAAACGAGACCAATTGCAGTAAAATATAGTCTTAACCAAACACTTAACCAAACATGCCATAAGGTTTTTTTTTTCTATGGCATCTGCTATACATATCTGCAAAATTTACTTTACTACTACTCCTACTTACCCATTTACATATTGAAGGTGGTCTACCCATAAATCTTCCTATTTGTTCTACACCTACTAAGCTACCTATCAACATTTTACTATGATTTGGCCTACTCAGCCATTTGAAAAAATATAACAAAAAAAGACAGACGCATGACATTTAACCAAAGGCATTGTTGTTGCTTCCGCTACACTTGACCTAGACGCAGCTGAAATATTTGTTGCTGGAGTTGTTGTTGCAGCTGCCCCTTCTCCCTATGTCGTCAATTACTTGTCACTTGCTCTAGTTACCTCCGTGACCCGACATTTCATAGGTCTAGCCAGTTCTCCTAGTTCCTTCCCCAACGTGATGTCCAGGTTATGGATATATTTGAAGTGGATGGAGAACATCTTGTTCACATCTCCAATTCTATCATCTTGAAAAAGTTCTATATTCGTCACCCTTTCGAGTGATTCCTAAAAAACCCATAACCTCTACTACATTGCCTTCAACAAAAGTTGGTGTTCCATTTGTTGCCTGGTTCTATCCTCCATCGCCTCCACCTGCAGCTTCCCCATTAGGTCTTTAACATGCCACACCATCTCCAACGTTTTTATATAATTCGTTTGTTGCATTCATGATTTCCCAGTATCTATAATCCATACGACTTATTCTTCAATTTTTCTATTTGGGATGCTCTTGCATAGGAGCCTCGCCTCACTCTCCCAAATTTCGACGATTTCTTTTCCTTTCTCTGGGACCATTGCAAGATAGTTTAGGGTAGCCTTCCTCGCATCATACTCCATTCTGGACCTCTTACCAGTGGTGGAGCTATGAGCATTCATTCGTGACATTCCCCTCGGCCTACCACTAACATTTCATCCCTTGGTCATTACTATCTTGGACTCTGTAGTTATCAGAGGAACATAAACTCTCTCGCTACAACACCACCTTCTATCTTCTACCCTATTGTTATAGACATTTTTGTGCCTTACAGAATTGAGCATGAAATGTCCATAATCTAAGGGATCCAAAGTCCCTAAACATGTTGTTCCTACCCCTAGAGGAACAAGGCTAACAAACCACAGCAATTCACAGAAGTTCTCCACCAGAAACTGCTCAAAAACAAGTCAATTCAGGATCAATTCAGTGGCTCCACTAGCTGTCTGCGCTGAATGTCAAAGGCAACACTGGCTACCTACACTGCAACACAGGTAGAAGCACTACCAGGGTGCGCTGAGCGAGAGTTGACAAATGGCAAGTTCATTCCAAGAGGTGTCAAGATCCAGGAAGCTTCCAAAATCTTCCTCAATGACACTTGCCTCAGTGAATTCGACTATGATGAGTAAGAGGCTCTTAATCTCCAAGTGGAAGCAAGAACCTCCAAGTGGAATCAAGAACTGACAGAGGGAGAGGACACTAGTCAGATCTCAAGCTGACTCATCCGCTCTCCAAACATCTATATATGGATCTCTACTCCATGAGATCTAGAAGCTGGAATTTTTGTTATTGCAAAGAATTGTTGTTGGTTTGAGATTGGAATCATTGGGTGCTTAATGCTTTGAGTGAAGGGGAAAGGAATTTCATTTGCTGGGAAGGAGATGCTGGATTGGAGCCTTCTGGGTTGTATCTCTTCCTAAACCTTGTTATTCATCAATAAAGCTATCTTGGTTTCTCCTATATACTGGTGTATCTTTGATGTATGGTTGCATTAGTATGTTTAGTTTATTTCTAATCCTGAACTAGTTATGAATATGAATCTATGTCTTTGTGTAGTGTTCTCTTCTTGTGATCTTGCAGAAACCTCTTGAAGCTGGGCGAGCGAGAAGGCAAGTAGCTGGGAACTCCCAAAGAGAAGAGAGAACTGGATCGAGGGACAAACGGAAGACACCAGTTAGTCCATCTATCTCTCTTCATTCTCATTTCATAAAGGAAGAATACTAGAATAGCTGTCTCTGTTTGTTGCTAAGGCACTGTCACACCTTAGGTGGATAGGATCGTCCTGCATAGGCATTTTTCCCCACAACAAATTGGCGACTCCACTGGGGAGATCTGTTTAGTAATTTTATTTGTGTTTCCATCAATGTTTGTTTCATAGACTCAACAACAACAACCGAACTGCATCTGCTATTCTCAGATGCAAAGTAGACAGCCGCTGCTTTGATCCAATCACTGGATTTGTCTATGATCTGAACAATGGACTCACAAATGATTTGATGATCCTTTGTGATAGATCTTAGCCCTTCCTCAAAGCATCCCTTTTATTGTACCTTGCGTGTTGCTTTTATTTGGCCTGAAACCGTAGATTAATCAGCAAACTGTGACCCAGAACCCAGTGAGAAACTCTGATTTCTCCTTCAGCGCAGACCCTGTGAAGAGGTTCTACATTTCAACGCAGGTCCTGTGAAGGCTACCTGCGCTGAATGTCAAAACCTCTGTGTTGAGGTTACGCTGATCCAGTTAAGCCTTGTGCAGCTGGGGTTCTCTGCTCTGTTTTGCCTTGTTTTGATCTCTGATTTTTGCAGCCTGTAACCGGCATAGGTACCAGTCTGATAACTCCTTTTCTCTACTTAAATTCCGCCTCCTTTTGTACAAAAATATTGTGAGTGTTTTTATGTGTTTGTGGCGTCATTTACAGTTTTCCTTTGCAAGAGTGAAATAGTCATCCTGTAGCCCTTGATTCAGATCTATTGATTGTGATCTTAGGAGAGAGTTCATTGGCTATTTACAGTTGATTATACATTTACTTTTGCCTTTGGTTTGAGTTTGTCTCTTTTAAGTGTCAAAACAAGTATTCATTTCGGAAATCGTAAAGTGTTGTAATCTCTTCTAGCATCTCTGATTTCGAAAAAGTAAACTTGTTTGTATTTGTCATTTAAAAGCAAATTCAAAGTTGTGCAAAAAGCTTTCTTTGTAGGCATCAATACTAAGAAAGCGGAAAACAAACACCTGCATTGTGCATTTGCATCTTGATAGTTTGCATGCTTGATTTAGGAAAAGTGCATTAGAGTGTGCTAATTGCTCTTTGAGAAAAGATGGTGTCTTTCTTTTCCCTTTGTAGCTAGGATTTTCATAAGTTGAAAAGTTATAAAGCTTTCTTATCATCTTTAGACTGCATTTAGGAATTGTATCATACATCTCGTGGTGAACCTCAAAAGGCAAACTTCTAAAAAGATCAACCTAAAATAAATTGAATAAACTTAACGACGCTTTGTAACTTAACGCACAACATAGAGGTCTAGGCTAGAGACGTGTTCCGGCGTCGTAAAGCCTGGTGACTATCGATCTCGCTAATGGTCGGTGATTCCTCCTGAGGGACGATAGCGCCAGTACGGATTGTGCTCCCACATACCGTCGCGTATATATTGGGAGACCCCTATAGGCATAAAACCTTTATCCTTAGGAAGCCGTGTCGGCCGCCCTACTGATCGCAATGCACTGAACACAGCATTCAGGAAGATCGACCGCCCGTACCTTAAAAAGTATTCTGCGGTTTTGCGAAAAGTTTGGCACACCCTCTACCTAGAACTCCAGAGCAGTTCCTTTTGGCATTTTGCAGACTCTATAACGGAAAAAGTCCATCCGAGCATTTGTCACTCCGGGCTCGTTAAAACATCGAAGGAGACTAGAGTCATCTTTAGCTTTTTCTTGACTCTTTAAAAGTGAAAAAGCAAGTTGTGTCTAAAGCGTCATTAAAATTTATTTTAAACGGAACAATCACCCCTTCTTCCTGCGTTGATCTTTAGGTTGAGAAAATGGAGCACACCAACCAAGGAATTCCCCTTGGTGGAAATCCTAGTCCCTTCTCCTCTTGGGGAGATGTTGGTGCGCCCCACATGGCCACATTGTCGCTTCCAGGACTGACAATAGGCTTGCCTGTCTGGCTCTTCTCAACTAATGTTGTTCAAAACACCACTATTCCTGAACAGTCGAATCAACAGTTAGACCAGACCAGAATTGCCCATCAGCCTTCTACTTCTTCTAATTCTTCCTCTCCTCCTTCCTCTTCGCTTGACGGAACTGGTAAAGCAAAACACCAAGTTCCTAAGGAGAAGAAGGAAAAGAAGAAGAAAGAGAAGAAGAAGAAGGAGCCGAAAGCGGCTGGAGGCAAACAAGTGTCATCTGACAAAAATCCACACACAGCACTGACTAGGCCTAAATCGCCATGTGTCATATGCAAGGGAGACCACTTCCACAGAGATTGTCCCTGCATCCCTCGGATACTAAGGGACTGGTCTCCCCGTTTGCACAATTCGGTGGTGTCAACCTCTGATAGCCATGTTGACAGCTCACCGTCAACTAGTGAAAGTGAAGTCACAGGAAAAAGAGGGAAAACTAAATTTCCCTGCAAACTGTGTGAAGGCGACCATGCCATCCACCGTTGTCCCTTCTTAGACGAGGCTAAAAGAGTTTTGGAAGATCGCCCAGTTTTACCAGTGCAACTTCCTCCTGGATATCAAAAACTCCTGCCAAGTCCTTCACCAGTTGAGAACCCGGCTGGCCTGCCCAGGTGGTCAGCCGAAGCATCTATCATTGAAGATGAACCGTCTGAATCCATACCTGATGAAAGTCAAAAGGTTGAGGTGGCAGTTGACCCGGTTTTGCCTTCAGAGGCTCTATCTTCGAATGATACCATCACAGAGGAGAATGAAGATGACACCATCCAAATTCTCTTCATCAACACAGACTCCGACGAACAAGGGGGCAATGCGCCCATTCCTTTATCACAGGAAGGAACTTCGTCAGAGTCATACCCGGCCGTCTATTCGGTCCCACCACCAAGCAACCTAGTTGTGTCCTTCGACTGGAACCAACTAGGCAGGCCCGGTTTTCCAGCAAGCATACCATTCAGGATTATCGTTCAAATATACAGAATGGTAATGGCTGGCACCATCATTGATGAGGGGGCATCTGTGAGTATCCCTTCCTCTATTGCTTGGAAAGCGCTTGGTTCGCCAACGCTTTTGCCTGAAATGAGAAATCTTACAGGCTTTGATAAAGGAACCAGTCGACCTTTAGGGATCCTCCCCAATGTGCCCATTACATTGAAAGGGAAGACCGTTCAAATGAACGTGATGGTCGTTCAAGGACCCTTGGATTATAACCTACTCCTTGGACGAGACTATATATATTGCATGTGAGCCATCGTCTCCTCACTCTTTAGAGTAATGTGTTTTCCGCATGAAGGAAGAGTGGTCAAGCTCGTGGACCAGCTTTCATTTCCCGGATCACGCATCGCAAATAGTCATATACCACCCCTAAATGGTCTCTTCACGCAAGAAATGTCTCAACCCATGGTCCGTCCTCCTGATGAGCACGAGTAATCCGGGAGGATATGACTGGAACCCAGGGGGCATGCATCCTGGTCTGCTTCGGCAGGAAAACTTTGGGTATAGAGTAGGTTTCCGCGGGAGAATATGACTAGTCTGTACCCCGCCCTTGCTGGAGAGGGGTTATTCTGGAATAAGATTCTTTTGTCAAAGTTACGTTTTTTGCACTAAGGTCATTCACCTTTGTCTATCTCGGTAGACATTGGCGAAGAAGTGTTTTGTTTGAAAGATTAACGAAACAATCTTTGGGTAACCTGAAAGAGGTAGGCCTTTCCTGGTAGAACAAATGTTTTACTTGCAAATTGAGGGGTAACCTTGAAATCATACTTTATACCTAGGGGCATGCAAACCTTTTGGAGTGCAAGCAAAGAGCGGTTATTTATCTATTTTTAGGATTAGCCGTTTCCTAACTTGCATAAAGAAAGGATGTGGGGCAAAATCTAAATGTTGCCATTTTACATGAGACATTCTTATCATATGACTGGATATTCGAGCAGTTTTAGCACACAGTTCATGCTCGTTGAAAAATAAACGCAAGATCCGAGCAGTTTTAGCGCATAGTTCATGCTCATTAAAAAATAAACATAAGATCGAGCAAATGTTTCCACCCACATTTAAGCTCGTTAAAAAATGAACTATCTCGGCAAATAACCACAGTGAATGTAATATCGTCAGCCATTAAAGCCTTGGTCATGTTTGCACCGTCACCTCCACTTTTCCATTGGCCGATCGTTCACCTCCATATGATTGTTTACCCATTTTGAGGAACAGCTGTGAAGAGTGATTTCACTAGCCATCCTTTGTGACACTGCCGTGATTGGAAAATTCCAAGCCTTACCTGGAATCAGCTGCTAACCCATTTTATCACTCGTTCCTCAAAAGACAAGTCTTCTTTAAGCTCTTTTCAGCTGACTCGTAAAATATGAAAAGATTTCCGAGTTTTGGCCTTCCAGCTCGTTAAAGCGACCGGAAGAGCTATCCCTCCTCTAGATTTTAATCTTTTTGGACCTGAGGGATTATTGCACAAAAAGATCGAGCGCTTGTTTTATTCAGCTCGTTAAAACTATCGAAAAATCATCCCTTCTGTATTGTTTTATAATTTTTCGGACTTAAGGGATTAGATGATGAAAAAGGACTTTTGGAGTTAACTTTATGTACCTTTTTAGACTCTCTAAAAATGAAAAGGACCGAGTTATCCTTGTTGTTAGACTTGTTAAATGCATTAAATAGCGACAAACTTGTCTTTAGACGAGAACGAGTTTCACTATCGCTAGGCTCGTTAAAACATAGCGATGGGCTTGCCCAAAGGGCAAGTTATAGAACAAGCATATGGTATCCTCCTCAAGCTTGACAAAAATAAAGAGGTACTGGTTAGCAATGACTGGGGAAAATTGGGAGAAACTCAAGAAAACTTTGATGGTAGCAAGTCGCTCTTGAACATGACACTTTTCCTCCGTACCACAATCGGGTTGGGTTGTTTCATTCACCGGTCACATCACCATGGTCTCGCCATACCATCCATATTTGGGGTAATGCTACCGATCCATCGCATCAGTGTCGCCATATGTTCAAGAGAAGTCGTTCAGAAAAAGTCAACCGTGTCCCATCCACTGCCGTACATTATCCTTCATCCTTTCATGACCGCCACCCTGAATCATATGTCACAGATCGTTTTCACCTCCATCAAAATCATTAGCTCCGTTCTGTGTCATTGATGTGGGATTCATTAAGGCCCTCCTTTGACAGATCACTTCTTGTCGACATCAGCTCATTATCCAAGAAGTTGATCTAGGAACAACCCCTTCAGTACTTTGAAGCTTGCATGCCTCAATGGCAAGTTTCTCACTTCCAGCGACAGGTATACATCAATGACCTTCAACCGAAAGATTTTGCGTGGTGTTCGACGCCAAGTCCTTTATTCACACCACGTGAATTGTACTGCAGTACCTTGAGGGTCATTATCATTATTGGTGATTCCTCTCGCGCTTGTTAACGGTTTACCTCATTGACCGGTAATCAAGCGATGTCTTTCCATGTTCCACTTCAGAACAATTCTCTCATGGATCGACTTGTACTTAGAGTGAAGATCGAACGAGTTTGAAGACCCCGGATCTAGTTTCATCCATCCGGGCTGCGATATATATTCAGGAAAGATAAAGACATTGACATGTACATCATTGCAGCAGATAATCATCCTATACAAAGGATGATAATTTCATCAAAATTATCAGTCTACCATCAGACGATTGTCTGTTCTATGTACAGAAAAATGAATTTATAAAGCTGAGCATGGGAATGCCCGCCTCAGCTAGATCATGAAAGCAGTATGAAAAATAATGTATTGTATTGTATCTTATTACAGGTCTCCTCCCAGCAATGAATGAACTTCGGATCC
This sequence comes from Pinus tabuliformis, assembly GCA_031772625.1. Classification (NCBI taxonomy): domain Eukaryota; kingdom Viridiplantae; phylum Streptophyta; class Pinopsida; order Pinales; family Pinaceae; genus Pinus; species Pinus tabuliformis. The sequence goes on from CM062804.1 coordinate 1,356,363,049, forward strand.
TCCTGATAAAGCATTTCACCCGATAAACGACCTCATACTTTAGGGGGCAACTGTTATAGACATTTTTGTGCCTTACAGCATTGAGCATGAAATGTCCATAATCTAAGGGATCCAAAGTCCCTAAACATGTTGTTCCTACCCCTAGAGGAACAAGGCTAACAAACCACAGCAATTCACAGAATTTCTCCACCAGAAACTTCTCAAAAACAGGTCAATTCAGGATCAATTCAGTGGCTCCACTAGCTGTCTGCGCTGAATGTCAAAGGCAACACTGGCTACCTGCACTGCAACGCAGGTAGAAGCACTACCACGGTGCGTTGAGTGAGAGTTGACAAATGGCAAGTTCATTCCAAGAGGTGTCAAGACCCAGGAAGCTTCCAGAATCTTCCTCAATGACACTTGCCTCAGTGAATTCGACTATGATGAGTAAGAGGCTCTTAATCTCCAAGTGGAAGCAAGAACCTCCAAGTGGAATCAAGAACTGACAGAGGGAGAGGACACTAGTCAGATCTCAAGCTGACTCATCCTCTCTCCAAACATCTATATATGGATCTCTACTCCATGAGATCTAGAAGTTGGAATTTTTGTTATTGCAAAGAATTGTTGTTGGTTTGAGATTGGAATCATTGGGTGCTTAATGCTTTGAGGGAAGGGGAAGATAGGAATTTCATTTGCTGGGAAGGAGATGCTGGATTGGAGCCCTCTGGGTTGTATCTCTTCCTGAACCTTGTTATTCATCAATAAAGCTATCTTGGTTTCTCCTATATACTGGTGTATCTTTGATGTATGGTTTCATTAGTATGTTTAGTTTATTTCTAATCCTGAACTAGTTATCAATATGAATCTATGTCTTTGTGTAGTGTTCTCTTCTTGTGATCTTGCAGAAACCTCTTGAAGCTGGGCGAGCGAGAAGGCAAGTAGATGGGAACTCCCAAAGAGAAGAGAGAACTGGATCGAGGGACAAACGGAAGACACCAGTTAGTCCATCTATCTCTCTTCATTCTCATTTCATAAAGGAAGAATACTAGAATAGTTGTCTCTGTTTGTTGCTAAGGCACTGTCACACCTTAGGTGGATAGGATCGTCCTGCATAGGCATTTTTCCCCACAACACCTATGCACCTTTCATCCTTCCCATATAAAGGAAACATCCAAAACAAATCATGCCACCCCGTCCTTTGTGCACATTTCTCGTCTATTTTCGACAACTTCCACTTACTGATGATGTTACACTGCATTCGTGTGAGGATGGGGCCATATTCCTCCCCATTCACCTCTACAAATGGTTTATGCAGGCTCATTATTGCCATAGTCCTATTCCAGTACAACCCCCTGCTCGGCTTCTTACTTCTCCACTCCTTTAAACATCCTTTCCAATTTATGTGGCCTCCCGATGAATGATTAATTGAAACTAAGTTCCTCTCCTTCCCATCCTTGGTCGTCCTTTCATTCGTATTGTGAATACATGTATCACCTTGCTCATTCCTAACATTCGCTACTTGTCGAACCATGATAAATATTAAACATTCATATCACGAGGTGGGTCTCTTCCTTGATCCTGTCACACTCCTTGTCTGTCGCTCCTCCCTTCTGGCATGGATTGGTCTCACTCTACCCGTGATCGATAGTGTTCCTTCAGATGTCCATCCAACATGTCCTCCTAAGCCACCTCGGTTATCAGCCTAACACTCTTGACCCCTTCTTTTTCCACTCTCTCCACCAATGCATTAGCCGAGCGTCATACCTAGGAAAACTCCATCATTTCCAACTCCTTTAGGTGGCTCTGAATCCTTTGGATAATCTGGGTGAGGCGCCAATTATTCATGACTTTGTTCATGTGAGAGCCACATCACAGTCGATGTGTCGCTTGAATAGCTAATGCAGAATCCCCTTCCACTATTACATTCACCATTCGTTCTCTTCGCAATGTTTCCAGCCCCTGCTCCAAGGCTTGAAACTCTATAGCATTATTCGTGGCCTAACTCATATTGATGAAATATAACCTTTGAATTTTACCTGTCCAGTTCCAAATGATTCCTCCAGCTCCAGCCTTACCTAGGTTTCCCTTAGACGCTCCATCAAAGTTCAATTTCCAGAAACCCTCTAGGGGAGCTTGTAATATAAAAGATTGTAATTAAAAAAAATGAAATTTTAATTTGGAAAATTTTAATAAAAAGTACATATTTTATATATATATATATATATATATATATTTAATTTAATTTTAATATATATATATATATATATATATATATATATATATATATATATAATCTGTCTTTATTTTTATTTTTTTTACTATAAAATATAAATAATAGAAATATTTTGAATAGTTATTATAACTATAATTAAATATAATAATTATCTAAAATTTATTGATATTAACTTTATTAAAATTTATACATTTTAATAAAAGATATTTAGTTTTCATTTTGTAATAAGTAAAAGCAATTGTTATATATCAATAAATACCATTTTTCTATGTTTTAGACTTAATAGCATCAATGAGTATATATGAAAGACTATTCATTTGATTGTTTTATGAAAAACTATTAATTCCATTGTTTTATGTTTGTGTTTTTAATGGTAAATTTTTTTTTTGTCTTTTTAATAATAAAATTGTACATGATATTTGAATGCAACCACATTAAAGTAAGTTTTAATTTGAATGTAAAATGACATTTTTATTAATAAAATATTGTTTATATAAACATTTTTTAAAATATCTTTCTACTAGTTTACTTTTTCATAAACCCATTTGCAACACAACAACGTTAATATTTTTTTATAAACCTATTTGCAACACAACAACATTAAAGTAAACTTTAATTTAAATGTAAAAATGATTTGCTTATTAATAAAATATTGTCCATTTAAACCCTTCTCAAAATATCCTTTGTACTTGTTTATATTTTGATAAACCCATTTGCAACTCTTGTCAATTCTTTTAGTAAAACCCATTTGCAACTCTTTTCAATTCTTTTTGTTAAAAACTATTCATTACTACATACAATTAAAGTCATCGAAACGATAGAAGCTATGCTGAGGAAAGAGCGGCTGCCAATTCCGTTCTAGTTTAATCTAACAAATACATTTCCGCAAGTAGGCGCGGCGTTGGAATCGCTTCCAGTGGCACCGCCTTAGCCAGTGTGAGTCCAAACCTGTCGTTCATGTCCACTTTGTCGCTCGTCATGCCTCGGGGAAGTGCCCACTCAAATAGATGGAGGAGTGACGCCAACAGCAGATGGACCATCGGACTGGCCAACGGAAGCCCCACGCACATTCTCTGTCCTGCCCCGAACGGAATCAGCTCGAAGTTTTGTCCCCTGTACTCCATACTACTCATCTCCGTATCAAGAAATCTCTCCGGCATAAATTTCAAGGGCTCCTGTGAGGGATGAGAAAAGGAACCAGCGGGTGCAATCGAAACACTTCCTTGATCACTGCACGGAGATAAGGGAGACGCTCTGCGTCACTTTCTTCCACCATTCGTTCACGCCCCACTACCTCATCCAGTTCGGCTTGGACTCGTTTCATCTTTTCGGGATGGCGGATGAGTTCTGTCATGGCCCATTCTATTGTCGTTGCGGTGGTGTCACTCCCGGCCCCAAATATGTCCTGCACCAAAATGAAAGTAAACATCAGAAAGAAAGAGGACATGAAATACATACCCGAAATACATTTTCCATAAAAAGGAGTTGTGCTAGAACCAGCTAAACAAGAACCAATAAACAAAAAAAAAGGCTTACAACTAAGTAGCCTCTGATATGGTCGACAGTAAATTCGTGGCTTCTCATGTCCAGAAGAACGTCCAACAGATCCTTTTCACTATAACTTCTGTCCCTACTTTCCTCTAATCTCGTAACCAGGCGATCCTCAATGAATTTGTCGATTACGCCATACACCTTTCTGAAATAGAAGTTCGTATCACGGTAGACGCCCTGGGGGTCTAAGAGCTTAAGGCAGGGGAAAAAGTCTGCGACATTGGGAGTTGCATAAAGCACCATCACTTTAGAAAGGGCATATTTCAACTCTTGAGTACCCAACTGAGGATCCAACGCATCTTTTCCAAACACCATTTTTCCTAACAGATTAAAAGACGACTGGAACGTGGTGTGTCCAATATCCACACACTTTCCCTTCACGGCGTCTTCAAAAATCTGATGAATAATTCGATTTACTTGATCTCTTCTGAGATGTAGCAGAGCTTCCAGCCTCTTCACGGAAAAGAGTTCGTTAATGGATACACGTCTGAGCATGCGCCAGTGTGTGATGACCCCGTGAAACATGTAAATATGGAATGTTACTGTGGTAAGAAACTAATGTGAGTTGTTAATTATTGTTTACTAAATGACATTATCTTATTTATGAAATTGAAAATATTGGAATATATATCTTTGAAATGCTGGCAGCCTCTTGGTGGAGGATTTTTAAAGAAAAAGAAATCAGTTATGAAACTGAAAAAACTACCCTTTCACACAGGAAAAGTCCTGGGAAGGAAAACCCCTGGGCTGTTGGGACAGACAGGGGGGGGGGGGCAAAATTCCAAGAAAGGGAAAGAAAGGAAAAAGGGGTAAGTCTGGTAAGGACCAGATAACCCAAGCACGGAGGTGCATGAGTCTTGTTGAGGGCTGCAGGCCTGCAAGACAGATCGGGGGGAGAATCCAACATGCTGATGGATCTCAAGGTTGGGTGGATAAGAGCAAGTATGAAATGCAGGTGAACTTCTGGAGCGTTAACTCCTGTAACTGGTAGACTAGGTACGAGTTATTTACAAGATTTAGACTACAGTAAAAAGTATACTGAGTATATAGATAGAAAATACAGTTGAATCTGAATCTCTTTTAATAGCTATATGTAAAGAGAAATATAACAGTGGGATATCTGTAAAATGTAAACATTATGTACAGTTCAAATGAATATCTGGAACTAGCTGTATAAGATAGTAAATGAGAGAAATCATCTGCTGAATACGATTCATGTTATCTATATAAACTGTACGAAACCCAAATGCGGTCCTGAAAGACCATAGCAGTATGCAGAATATTTATGTAAACAGTGCAGATAAATAGTATTGCACGGCGTGGTACCCAGCTACGGCATGGTGTCCAGCCAGAACAGTAGAAAGATTCATTGAAATACCAGAACAGTAGAAAGAATCATTGAAATACCAGAATGGTAGAAAGATTCATTGAAATACCAGAATAGTAGAGAGGCACATTTGAAATATCAGTGCTGTGCATAATAAATAACGAAGCAGTAAGGAAAACTTAACAGACCCCTATTCCGAGGGTTCAACATTCCATTACATTTTGAAACATGTATGAAAGCAAATACTGTGTTATCATAATACGCTACGCCAGGACTCATCCGGCTCAGCGCATAAGTAACCAATACAAATAATCATTGAAAAGTCGAACATTATATCACCTGAGAACAGAACCCAGCCGTGGGTAAACGGCCGCGTACCCCGCTGTGGTACAGCTACGTAATAAGAAACAAATACATACGACTGTTACAATAAAACCCTTTAACAGAATAACTCGACTCTGTTAACCAATGGAAATAGCAATAAATCTTATCGTAAGGCGAGCTCAAGACATGTTCCCTGAAGCAAGATTATTAGTGTATAAGACAAGACGGCCATGGGTGCAAAACTTGACCGAATGAAGAAATATAAACATCGTATTGAGAAGAGGAAAAGAAGTATATTAACGTTAAGCTATATAGAAACCCTTGATTGGTATAGCGGAATGCAATGTTTATTAAACGTCCAGAGAATCGAATAATACCATATAGTTCTTCACAACTACAGACAATAATCTAAGAGTTCATATTTAACATTTTAACAGCATGAGAAACAAAAAGGGGTGAATATTCAGACTTCAATTTCAGGCATGGAGGCCGCGAACCCTTAATGTAAATGTACATACAACCATGGGGCATATCTGCCAGAAACCGTATTTAACATAAGTCTAAATAAATCAAACAAGACACAGGTTCCGGCATGGAATGGCCGACCGCAAATCATAATCCCAGGGTTTGGTCCGAATGCAGAAACCCTAAGACAAACAAAATAGAGAACGCCATGAGGAACTCCTCTGGCCAAGAAATCGACACCAAACAATTCTCATAGGTATAAACCCTTACCCATCAGGTTAAATCGCAGGCTCCGCATCTAATCAAGATATGAGTACATACCTGAGAGCGCCTTGGGCTGCATAATCGTTCCTTGAGCGGTAGGAGGGTCGTGGATGCAACCGCCTGAACACTGGCAAATGCATCTGGAGTTAGCTCATGAGTAAAAAAATCCAAAACTAATAAACTCTGAGAAAACAAACACACTGTATATATATCTGAACAGCCGAAGAGTAGACGAGTAAACGGCGGGCATCAGTCATTATTATACCTGAGGTAGCAATTTAGAACCTGGCAAATGGTGCAGGGGAGGAACCGCCGAGCTGAGTAGTATTCGGCCTCACCAGACACACGCAAATGAACCAAATCAAGTGACTCGGTGGTATATGAATCACCCTCTAAACCCTTGGGTGAGTTTGAGCCCTTAGATGTGAGTATTGAATCCCCATCGTTCATTCAAGCGGGAGTCTGGGCGCGAAAGTCCACAGCGTGACAAACGAGGAGTCACATGGCTTCAACACGGTGCTAGGCCACCTGGCAAGGGTGGGTGAAGTCAATTAAAATTCCGTTCACCACCTGGCGCCGGATTTGGACAGAGCAGCAATCCGGTGAAAGAACTAACTTGACTTAGACATTAATTCGTGAAGGTCGCCAAGCATAATCATATAGTATTAAGTCAAGAGTGAGACTTTGTGTTGATAAGGTTTGTATATATATGTACAGCAGCGCGTTTAATACTTGAGAACGATGCTTTACATATGTGTATTCTATGTTCGAATAGATGGGTGGGGTAAAATTTAATAAGCCTTGTAACTATTTTTTTTTATTTTTACATATTTAGCGTTGGGATCATGACAATGTGGTATCAGAGCAGAGGTTTCAGTATTGTGGCCTCTGGAGCAGTAAGATCCAGCTGCATGGAAGATTATCTTATATGTATATATGAGGAAGAATTAATTCAGCTAACTGATTTTCTTGTTTTATTAATTAGGAGGTAAATACAGAAACGATAATCAGCTAACAGTCAACAATAAAAGTAGAGGAAATGCAGGGAGCTGACAGCATTCTTCGGGAAAATCCAGAGCTGTGGGTACAGCTTGGTGAAGAGACGTGCAGTACCAATCTGGCGATACTAGAAACTGTTCAAGAACTGAAAAGTGAGATGGCACGTCTGCGAGAAGACAATGCGCGATTGACAGTGGAGCAGGAAAGAATACTGAAGAGTTTTTCGGACAGACAAAATCCACCATTAGCCAATCCCAGTGCAGAACAGCAAAGGGCAACTGAAGAACGAAATTACCCAACTACACCTGAAATTTCAGAGGAAAAGGAGGACCATTCTGATAACGTACTAGAACAACAGACCTCAAAGCGACAGAAAATGGAATTACAGGGGGAATTTCGAAAGATTAAACCTCCACATTTCGATGGGGAACAGGAAGAAGCGGCAGAGGCATGGTTAATTAACATGAACAAGTATTTCCAGCTGTATGAGTATGATCAGAATCTGAAGGCACGGCTGGCCATCTTCCAGCTACAAGGCAAAGCAACCCTGTGGTGGGAAGAAACCAAGGTTGTAAAAGGAGTGAGTGAGCAAAACATAACATGGGAAAAGTTTCAGAAATACTTCAAGGAGAGATATCTAACCGAGCGTTTCTATGATGAGAAGGCACGGGAATTCCATGATTTACGACTAGGACAGCAGTCTATGGACGAGTTCATTAACCGCTTCACTTCCCTGCTTCGCTATGTGCCATATATTACGGAGGAGAAGGCCAAGGTGCAGAGATTTGTGAGCAGCCTACCTGCCTATATAAGGGAACGAATTGAGTTTGACAATCCCATAACAATGGATGAGGCGATTCGTAAGGCAAGAATCTGTTACCAATAGAACAAACAAAAAGGAGACATTTCAAATAAAAGATGGAATGAAAGAAAGGGTAACAGAATTGCTGGTAATAATAAGGGGAGTCGTGGTAATGGCAGCAAGGGTGCTGGCAAGGGACAGATTAGCAGCAATGTAACAAAGAGTACTTTTCGGACTAAGCCAAGTGAGAGCAGGATCAGTGAACCATCTGCCAGGTCGGATATTGAAGGGATGACCAGACCTCCAGTCCAATGTTGGGGTTGTGGAGGACCGCACTATGTTAAGAACTGCCCGCAGCGTAAAGGAGTGGACCAGATATCTCAGATCCACGAAGCATCGACTGTTGGGGAAGTGGCACGCAGCATACCAAGGATTAACGCATCCTTGGATGATCATCAAGCGGAATACCAGCCGACCATGGTGGAGTTTGAAGGTAAAATTTCAAATCTTTCTATAGCTGTTCTTATTGACCCAGGAGCTACTTTAAGTTATGTTAGCCCAAAAATAGTAGAACAGTGTAAGTTACCATCTGAAAGGTTCAGGAATCCATGGCTGGTACAGCTAGCTACGGGAGCTAAGAGACGAGTCTTAGCCAAAATTAGTAATTGCTCTTTAAGCATAGCTGGACACCCAATAACAGCAGATCTGAATGTACTTCCATTGGGTTCCTACGACATCCTGATTGGTATGGATTGGCTGGAAAAACATTGGTCATTGGTAAACTGCAAGACCAAAACCATCTATTATAAGGATGACTTGGGAAAGCAACAGGAGTTGCAGGGGATTAAACACCCTGTACAGATCCGACCTATTACTGCATCCCAGCTAGCTAAATGTCTCAGAAAGAAATGTCAAATTTACGCTATTCAAGTTGGTTATGCAAACCAGAAAGACAAAACAGCTGCACTGGACAATATTCCGGTAGTACAGGAATTTTCGGATGTTTTTCCTGAGGAGGTACCAGGACTGCCCCCTAAAAGGGATATAGATTTTACTATAGAGCTAACACCAGGAGCAGCACCGGTGTCACGGGCACCATACCGAATGAGCGTACCAGAATTAACAGAATTAAAAATGCAACTGCAAGAGCTGTTGGATAAGAATTATATCCGCCCCAGCGTATCACCGTGGGGAGCTCCAGTATTATTTGTTAAAAAGAAAGATGGAACTCTCCGTATGTGCATAGACTATCATCAGCTGAATAAGCTCACGATCAAAAATAAATACCCCTTGCCTCGGATAGATGAACTCTTTGATCAAGTGAAGGGGGAAAAAGTATTTTCCAAGATCGATTTGCGATCTGGTTATCATCATATCAGGATTAAAGAAGAGGACATTGCCAAAACCGCCTTCAGAACAGGCTACGGGCACTACGAATTTGTGGTGTTGCCTTTTGGTTTGACCAATGCACCTGCCACCTTTATGTGTTTGATGAACAGCGTGTTTGACAGGTTTTTGGACAAATTCGTGCTAATATTTATCGATGATATTCTGATATATTCTCGTTCCCAAGAGGAACACGAAGAGCACCTTAGGGTGGTGTTGCAAACTCTTCGAGAACACCAGCTCTACGCTAAGTTTAGTAAGTGTGACTTTTTCAAGGAGGAAATCCAATATTTAGGCCATGTGATTACCAAAGAAGGAATTGCAGTGGATCCTGAGAAGATAAAGACTATTATGGAATGGCCCATACCCAAGGATGTAGCTGATATCAGATCCTTTATGGGACTAGCCGGCTATTACAGAAGATTTGTGGAAGGTTTCTCGAGGATAGCATACCCTATCACTTCCTTACAGAAAAAGGGGAAGATATTTAAGTGGACACCGGAATGTCAGCAGAGCTTTGATCGGTTGAAGCATTTACTCACCACCGCACCCATCTTGAGTATAGCTGATCCTAATAAGGATTACGTGGTGTGTACCGATGCAAGTAAGGAGGGTGTGGGAGGAGTATTAATGCAGGAAGGGAAAGTAATTGTGTATGAATCGAGAAAACTAAAAGATCGTGAGCAGAAATACTCTGCTTACGATCTAGAGTTAACAGCTGTTATTCGTGCATTGAAAATGTGGCGACATTACCTCCTGGGGAGGAAATTTCTGTTGTTAACAGATCACCACAGCTTGACAAATTACTTCAGCCAGCCTACCCTGAATGCAAGACAAGGTCATTGGGCAGATTTCCTAAGCGGATTCGATTTCGAGATTAAGCATTTAAAAGGCAAAGAGAACCGGGTCGCTGATGCATTAAGTCGAAAGGTGCAGTGTTTATGTGAACTTTCAGTCAGCAAGTGGCGGAACTCGTTGTTTGAGCAAATAAAAACAGCAGCAAGTCAAGATGCTGAATACCAACAATTAAAACAGCAGGTACAGCAATTAGTTAATGGAAGATTACAGCAAGGATATACACTAGATGGTGCTGGAATGCTGTATTTTAATAAAAAATTGTATGTACCTGACTCGAATGACCTTAAGAATCTAATTTTGGACGAGTTCCATACCAGCCACTACACTGGCCACCCAGGATACCAAAAGATGATCACTGCACTTAGGAAGGAATATTATTGGCCAGGAATGAAGAAGCAAGTGGTTGAGTATTTGGCGCGGTGTTTGGAGTGCTAGCAGATTAAGGCAGAACATCTGCATCCGGTCGGGCTATTACAACCTTTGCCTATTCCGGAGTGGAAATGGGAAACCATTTCCATGGATTTTATAACCGGTTTGCCACGAACAAAGAAAAGCAATGATTCCATCATGGTGGTGGTTGATAAGTTGAGTAAAGCGGCACACTTCATACCTGTGCAGTCCACTTATAAGGCGGTGCAAATTGCTCACCTTTTTATGCAGAATGTGTTCAGACTGCATGGACTGCCGAAAGTAATCATATCAGACCGGGATGTAAAGTTCACATCCACCTTTTGGAGGACGTTGTTCGCTGAGTTGGGAACACAGCTGAACTTTAGCACGGCCTATCACCCGCAGACCGATGGTCAAACCGAGCGAGTAAATCAGGTGTTGGAAGATATGTTGAGGGCGTATGTGATGCTGAAACCAAACCAATGGGAAGAGTATTTACACCTGGTTGAATTCGCATATAATAATGGATATCATACATCGACACAGCTAAGCCCCTTTGAGGTCCTGTACGGGCGAAAATGCCGCACACCCTCAAGCTGGGGTGGACCTGAGGATAAGCTGAGTTTGGGTCCGGAAATGCTTAAAGAAATGGAAGACATGGTGAAAAGGGTGCGTGCCAATTTGAAGGCTGCGCAGGACAGACAGAAAAGTTTTGCGGACAGGAAAAGAAGATTCAAAGAATATCAGGTTGGTGACCATGTGTTTGTGAGGATCCAAGCCAGAAGAAGCACACTGCAATGGAGCGGATGTGCCAAGCTGGCTCCTCGGTACTTTGGACCTTTTCAGATCTTGGCTAGAGTGGGGCCGGTGGCTTACCAACTCGCCTTGCCAAGTCATATTAAGATTCACAATGTTTTCCACGTTTCTGTTCTAAAGAAATATGTATACGACCCTAAACATGTGATCAGATGGCAAGATGTTCGGGTAAGAATTAATCCGGTTGTTTTGATTATGCAGATATACTCAACAGAAACTGACTGTAGGTATTGATTGTCTGCAGGTCGAACCGGAAGGCGAGGTTCTGGTCGAACCACAGAGCATTCTCGACCGGAGAGAAGTGCGGCTGCGGAAACGAGTTATTACCCAAGTTAAAGTGTTGTGGCAGCACTACGGGCCTGAGGAGGCTACTTGGGAGGATGAGGAACTTATTAGAAAAGTTTACCCAGACTTATTTAAGGGGAATAGACATCGGGACGATGTCGAATCCCAGGGGGGGGAGATGTGATGACCCCGTGAAACATGTAAATATGGAATGTTACTGTGGTAAGAAACTAATGTGAGTTGTTAATTATTGTTTACTAAATGACATTATCTTATTTATGAAATTGAAAATATTGGAATATATATCTTTGAAATGCTGGCAGCCTCTTGGTGGAGGATTTTAAAGAAAAAGAAATCAGTTATGAAACTGAAAAAACTACCCTTTCACACAGGAAAAGTCCTGGGAAGGAAAACCCCTGGGCTGTTGGGACAGACAGGGGGGGGGGAAATTCCAAGAAAGGGAAAGAAAGGAAAAAGGGTTAAGTCTGGTAAGGACCAGATAACCCAAGCACGGAGGTGCATGAGTCTTGTTGAGGGCTGCAGGCCTGCAAGACAGCTCGGGGGGAGAATCCAACATGCTGATGGATCTCAAGGTTGGGTGGATAAGAGCAAGTATGAAATGCAGGTGAACTTCTGGAGCGCTAACTCCTGTAACTGGTAGACCAGGTACGAGTTATTTACAAGATTTAGACTACAGTAAACAGTATACTGAGTATATAGATGGAAAATACAGTTGAATCTGAATCTCTTTTAATAGCTATATGTAAAGAGAAATATAACAGTGGGATATCTGTAAAATATAAACATTATGTACAGTTCAAATGAATATCTGGAACTAGCTGTATAAGACAGTAAATGAGAAAAATCATCTGCTGAATACGATTCATGTTATCTATATAAACTGTACGAAACCCAAATGTGGTCCTGAAAGACCATAGCAGTATGCAGAATATTTATGTAAACAGTGCAGATAAATAGTATTGCACGGCGTGGTACCCAGCTACGGCATGGTGTCCAGCCAGAACAGTAGAAAGATTCATTGAAATACCAGAACAGTAGAAAGAATCATTGAAATACCAGAACGGTAGAAAGATTCATTGAAATACCAGAACAGTAGAGAGGCACATTTGAAATATCAGTGCTGTGCATAATAAATAACGAAGCAGTAACGAAAACTTAACAGACCCTGTTCCGAGGGTTCAACATTCCATTACATTTTGAAACATGTATGAAAGCAAATACTGTGTTATCATAATACGCTACGCCAGGACTCATCCGGCTCAGCGCATAAGTAACCAATACAAATAATCATTGAAAAGTCAAACATTATATCACCTGAGAACAGAACCCAGCTGTGGGTAAACGGCCGCGTACCCCGCTGTGGTACAGCTACGTAATAAGAAACAAATACATACGACTGTTACAATAAAACCCTCTAACAGAATAACTGGACTCTGTTAACCAATGGAAATAGCAATAAATCTTATCGTAAGGCGAGCTCAAGACATGTTCCCTGAAGCAAGATTATTAGCTTATAAGACAAGACGACCATGGGTGCAAAACTTGACCGAATGAAGAAATATAAACATCGTATTCAGAAGAGGAAAAGAAGTATATTAACGTTAAGCTATATAGAAACCCTTGATGGGTATAGCGGAAGCAATGTTTATTAAATGTCCAGAGAATCGAATAATACCATATAGTTCTTCACAAATACAGACAATAATCTGAGAGTTCATATTTAACATTTTTAACAGCATGAGAAACAAAAAGGGGCGAATATTCAGACTTCAATTTCAGGCATGGAGGCCGTGAACCCTTAAAGTAAATGTACATACAACCATGGGGCATATATGCCAGAAACCGTATTTAACATAAGTCTAAATAAATCAAACAAGACACAGGTTCCGGCATGGAATGGCCGACCGCGAATCATAACCCAGGGTTTGGTCCGAATGCAGAAACCCTGAGACAAATAAAATAGAGAACGCCATGAGGAACTCCTCTGGCCAAGAAATCGACACCAAACAAATCTCATATGTATAAACCCTTACCCATCAGGTTAAATCTCAGGCTCCGCATCTAATCAAGATATGAGTACATACCTGAGAGCGCCTTGGGCAGCATAATCGTTCCTTGAGCGGTAGGAGGGCCGTAGATGCAACCGCCTGTACACTGGCAAATGCATCCGGAGTTAGCTCATGAGTAAAACAATCCAAAACTAATAAACTCTGAGAAAACAAACGCATTGTATATATATCTGAACAGCCGAAGAGTAGACGAGTAAACGGCGGGCATCAGTCATTATTATACCTGAGATAGCAATGCAGAACCTGGCAAATGGTGCAGGGGAGGAACCGCCGAGCTGAGTAGTATTCGGCCTCACCAGACACACGCAAATGAACCAAATCAAGTGACTCGGTGGTATATGAATCACCCTCTAAACCCTTGGGCGAGTTTGAGCCCTTAGATGTGAGTATTGAATCCCCATCGTTCATTCAAGCGGGAGTCTGGGCGCGAAAGTCCACAGCGTGACAACCGAGGAGTCACATGGCTTCAGCACGGTGCTAGGCCACCTGGCAAGGGTGGGTGAAGTCAATTAAAATTCCGTTCACCACCTGGCGCTGGAGTTGGACAGAGCAGCAATCCGATGAATGAACTAACTTGACCTAGACATTAATTCGTGAAGGTCGCCAAGCATAATCATATAGTATTAAGTCAAGAGTGAGACTTTGTGTTGATAAGGTTTGTATATATATGTACAGCAGCGCGTTTAATACTTGAGAACGATGCTTTACATATGTGTATTCTATGTTCGAATAGATGGGTGGGGTAAAATTTAATAAGCCTTGTAACTATTTTTTTTTATTTTTACATATTTAGCGTTGGGATCGTGACACAGTGGGATCCATATTGGCTAAAGACTATGGAGGTCTGGTAGTGGGAAAGAGCCTTGCCTGTGTCAAGATCCGGCCAGACAATATGTGGTCATGGGTCTTGAGAACCTCCTTTGCCATGGCGGAAGAGGAGACCACCACTGTGGTTTTCATTCCGAGAGAGAGGCTCATGATCGGCCCATATTTGTTGGCAAGGTGGAAAAAGGATTCGTGGGGCTTGTTATCCACCTGCAGCAGATTTCCCACAATCGGCCATCCCGCAGGACCTGGAGGAAGCCTGTAGTACGCCTTCCTCCTCCATACATCGAAAAGCAAGAATGTGATAACAGTGCTTCCTAGAAGCAAAGAATACCAAAACAACCCTCCAAAATCCATAGGGTTCAATTGACCGACCAGTCACAAGAGCCGCCTAGTTGGGAAGAAGAGGATTAATATAACGAAAGGAAATCCATAATATATATATCTCAACCACGTTGCGTCGCTATAAATGATATGTCTTTATATGGAATATCATTTGTCCATATCTTTGTATATCGTTTATGGAATTTCATTTGTCCATATCTTTATATATCATTTATCAAATCTTTCTATCCAGATCATTTGTCCATATAATTTGAATTTCTTGCTCATCCCCGTAACCCACGTTATTCAGTATTTTTAATTTTTTATTTCAATGTTCTATTTTTTATTTTTATTTCATCACAAGATTGGGTAAATTTCAATGTTCTATAGATTTTATTAGATCGCTTAATGTGATTGTTCTCTCCTTTTATAGATATGCCATCAAAAGTAATTTGCGATTCTCTTTTTTAACAGGTATATTATCAAAATCAACGCAAAAAATTAATATAAATCAAAATCTTAGGTATTGACCTTGACATGTTTGCATAACAAAATAATAAAATTTGTCGGGCGGCTGAAACGTTACGTAAACAAGTTGCTGATTTGACATTGATATTTACGTGAGGTTGGAAGAATGGTGCAGGCGCCGCCTCCACACAGTGGTGGACAATTTTCTTTTACCTTCTACTCATTCAAGAAAAACAAGTTAGTGGTTAGTAAAGGGCAGATTTTCATTGGGCTAAATGTTTACGAGTCTTGCGGTAGAAGAAGTACGAGTCTTGATAAATTTTAGAGTGAGGTGGTTGATACGATGAAGTGAGATTCTTGGTATTAAATTAAGTTATAGATATACTTTTTAAAGAGTTCACAAGGTTCAAACATAATACAATATTATTTATATGTATTATAGTTTATCATGTAACTAATAGAGATTTGAACTTGAATGAAGAAAAAAAAATTATTTAATCCAACAAACCAAAATAACTTCAATTAATATATATTTTTAAAATTAGTTAAATTACGATTACAATTAATTAATATATCATTAAAAATAATAATATTAAAATGATTAAATATTTTTATATTATCACTTATATCATAATTAAAAATTAATAAATTCATAATTAAATAAATATAAAAATAAACAACTTTATTTATAATATGCATGTGAAAACTAACACGAAATGTAAAGAGTTATAGTAAATTAATAATAAATATGTAAACAAGTTACATGGGAAGAAAGACCACTTATTTTTGTTTTGAACTTTTAGAGTTCATGTAAAATTAGAAATAGGAATGTATACTTTTAGTAGATGTGTAATTTATTTTATTTTTTATTAAAAATAATTGTAATAATAGTATAGTTATATAAATTAAATGGTTGATAAATGTTATTAAATACTACATAATAAATATCAAAACGCTTCTTTATGATGTATCTTAGGTTGTTAAATTTTAAAAATCATAAAACTAACTAAATTATTATTATAAATATTTAGTATATGAGTTAAGCATATATACATCTAAAAAAACATGGAATATGATTAGTAACTATGGAGATTTACTCCACTTTATCGTGAAGAGTCTTAATTTGTAAATAGACTTTGTTACTATACCATGGTTTCCCAATATCAAATGCTCAAAAAACCATAAGTCATCTCATATGGTACTTGGTAGTATGACATTTTTTTTATAATTAATCAATTTAATCAAAAGAGAAAAAAGTGAATAACTCTTTGATTTTTCTATACTACTAAGAAAATTCTTGAGTGTTCCATGGAGGTTAAATCTATACCATCGAGTTCATAATTATTGATAATTAAATTAAAATTACATATTCAAAGATAAATATTGTTATAAAAATCATTTTCAAAATTTTAAAAACTATATTATAAAAATTATCCAGTGTAATAATTAATATATTTAATTTTAAATAATGTTAAATAATTTATATTAAATGAAATTTGAATAAATAATTAATATCATGATTATTTAAATAATTATTTATTTATAAGAAATAACTAATTTGTTTTTTAAATTATTGAAAATATTTATAATGCATACCGAGTATAAAAAAATAATCTTATTTTGTCTTGTGTAATAAGAAACTAGAACAAAATAAAAGAGCAAAATGACTATAGTTAATCCAAACACAAAAATTAAGCATAAATTCCCCTAACATAATAACAAAACAAACCAGTTATGAGCACATGCAATTACATCCCTATCCAAAGGAAAATAAGACAGCCAATGCCAAGACTAATGCCAATGGGTAGTGCTTGTTGATTAAGTTTTCCTAAAGGAATGCACCATCAAAGAATGACAGCCTCGATGGGCCCCATGCCATCATCCACGTGTTGATTAAATCATGTGGAGGAGAAACTCGTCATTGCTTACATTTCTTTCGAATACAACTTTCCCCAAAGAGGTTCTTGATATGCCAATAGAGGTTTTGTTGGGATCCCCAAAAATAGACTTTCACGAAATCTCCGCCATGCTTTTTCTATTTGTAATTAGTTGAAAAAAGAGAAAAAAAAAAGAGAAAGAAGGAAAAAAATTTCATGAAATATTCTTATTTTTCCTCGTATTGCTATTAGATTTAATTGAAAAATCTAATTTTATTAAATTTTTCTAATCTTATTACTACAAATGAGTCTGGTCAATGATACTAAAGTTTTTATCAAAATGAATGAAGCATGATCCATGTTTGTCTTTTCTAGTCACTCTCTTCTTTCATTAATGGTCAAATATAATTTAATGCAAATTGATACAATAACCTTTAGTTTACAAAACACTTTGTTTTCTACCTCACACAAATATGAAAATAAGTTGCTTCCTAAGATTTGGAGAGAGGTTTAATCTAGGAATAGAGATATTTTACACCTAATTCTAGAAAATAAATAATTTATCAAGAATACTACAACAATATGCTCATTTTCTTTATATCAAAATACACATAGAATCATAGATTAGATCATTTTAATACTATAAATTTAAATAAATATACAACTATATATTTGCTAATCTTTCCAAGAATACTAAAACTATTATTCTAAAGGCACATGGGCGAAAACAATGATTTCTTGCCAAGTTATAATGCCTTCTAACTTGCCCACATAGTTCCTCACAACATTTAGCTCCTCTCAACATACCTAATCCCTTCCTTTATTCACGTTATATAGAGACACGTTGACCTGGTTATACTCTAAAAACACCATCATATACCATGCTAAAGTGGTATGAATATAAATGAGAAAGAACTTCAAGAAGAAATTTGGTACACAATGTGGTGGGTCTCTAAGACCCGAAAACATGGTAGATTAAATGTTGATGTTGTAATTTCAACAAGCAATAAATTCAGCATTTTAATGCATTTTTATTAAGGAATTTAACATGTTTTTTTGTTTTTTTTTTGTTGTTTTTTTTTGGTATAAAGAGATTAACATGTCTCTATATAATTGGAAAAAAAGGAAAAGATTAGGTATGTTGAGAGGAGCTAAATGTTATGAGGAACTAAGTGGGCAAGCTAGAGGGCATTATAACTTGGTAAGACATCACTTTTTTGGCTATGCGCCTTTAGAATAATAGGTTTTCATATTTTCTTGTAGAGATTTGCAAGAATATAGATATATACTTATTTAAATTTCCAGTATTAAAATTATCTATGTTATGATTCAATGTGTATTTCGAGATAAAGAAAATGAATATACTAGTTTGTTTATGATTTGTATTCTTGATAAATTATTTATTTTCTAGAATTAGGTGTAAATCTTTGTATTCATATGTCATATATTTGTGAAGTACAATTAATATTTCTTTGTGATTAGTAAACCACCTTTCCAAATCTTAGGAAGCAAGTTATTTTCACTGTTATGTGAGGTAGAAAACAAAGTGTTTTGTAGACCAAAGGTGGTTATATCAATTTTCATTACGTTGGATTTGGGAAATTTATGAAGAGATAGAGACTAGGGTTGGGATCACAATTGTCATTACACCATAACCTGCAAGTATTAGTAAACAGATGCATCACCAAAGTTAACGGATCCTCGAGAGGAGGTCAAGCACATGTTGCGAAACACATGGGGAGTGTTGCCAACTCCAGCAATCCCTCCCCCCACCTCGAAGCAAGGGTTTTTGGAACTCGAGACCTTTGGCTCTGATAACAATTGCTCGGATCATGTTTGTCATTACACCAAATCTCACAAGTATTAGTAAATAGACACATTTCTAGAGTTAAGGGATCCTCGAGAGGCGATCAATCACATGTCATGAAAGAGACGAGGAGTGTTTTCAAGTCCAACAATTAGGAGCAAAGATAAGCATGGATGATGCCTCATTCATTTTGATATAAATTACATTGGCAACTTGGAAACCATGTAAAGGGGATTGTAGGTTCATTCAACTTTTAAAGTTCAATGAATTAACAACATGCTTTAGAGGCCGCCATTGATGGCGTCGATAGTTCCAATGCATAGGGAGAATATTTTCTAGTTCAAATTGGAATGTGAAGAGGTCATTCTCTACTTTGTGCGAGTGATTTTAGTTGGATCTAAAGCCAATCTGGAAGCTTTCTGTGAGGTCAATATTTATTCTAGTTTTTTGATAGAAATATTTGAACGGAAGGGCCAAGCTTTCCTCACTTGGTTTCCACTTTCATCTTGTTGTTGTCCAAGCAAGTGAATGTTGAATTTCATAAATTTGTTTAATGAGGGAAAGAAAATCCTATTAGAGAGTGCGGTGCTTTGGATCTTGGGTTGATCTCCCCTTTTCAACCCTTCCCACTACCAATGTAGGCTTCAGGCATATTCCCCACAAATTCAATTCCTTTCCATAGTTCTTATTTATATTGTGCATGGTTTATTCTAGTGGGAGATTCACCTACTTATAAGTTCTCTCTTTCTCATGTTGGTCACCTTTATCTGTACCAATTCATTTGTACTGTGGAATGATAATTTTTTTTGTCTTAAGGCAACATCCGAGTGTTGCTTTTCTTTATTTTAATTACACCGTAAGGTGTTCCCTTTGAAAAAAACTACCCTAAGTTCCATCGTGTATTGATGTGCAACATTGGATCCAATGTTAGACGATTAAAGAATCCTCTGCCATCGGATCAAAACGGTTATAGTAAGCTTCCTCTCCTGGATATATATGGCATTGATGCTATGCATGGCCACAACAATGTGAATGGGGATACTATCTTTCAGCACAGTATAGGACTTGGAGCTAATAGGCAAGTCCTATATTAAATTTTCCATTTTCTCTTGATAGAAATGCTTTAAACTATTGAAGTTGGTTCAGTGATTAGTTAGATGGCATAAAAACCCTTCATCTCTGTGAAATAATAGACATTATGCCCTCCTTAGGTTGAGAATGTCGATGCTTAATAAACACTTGTTAGAATTGATCCAGTTGCGAACTATGTCAAAGTACAAGGGTTTTCATATGTTTTTGTGGTTATGGGTGAGACACCATGTTAGGTTTGATCCATGAGCTTCTCTGGTTCAAAGTTAAAATCATTTAGTAAGCTTCATTTACAACTTGTACCGATGTTTTATTGATGCAAGGATCCTGATTTGGCTAGAAGAATAGGAGCTGATACAACTCTGGAAGTTCAAGGTACTTACATTCAATACTCATTTTCCCCTTGTATTTTTTGTAAGAGTCTTGGATTGAGTGTTCTTGATGAACGTTTATTCAAATTGAGAGTAAATTTTGGATTTCTTAGAGTGTTTTTTTTTGTGTGGACAGGTTTATAGAGATCCTCGATGGGGGCGCTACTATTAAATCTATAATGAGAATCTAAAAATTTTCAAGGTGATGACAAAGATAATATTTGGCCTACAGGGGTAGCCTCTTGCCAATTCCACGAAAGGGGTGCCCTTCCTAGCTAGAAAGTCTGTTGAAAACCTTGGGTTTTATTCATTTTTCCTTTCCCATATAACTTTTTATTTCATATCGGCAAGGTATTAATAGAATAACTAGCCCACTTGGTGCTAATTACTCTTTGTCATGTGTAAACTGACAGATCCTGACATAGCAAAGCTCATAGAAATCTACCTTAGATCCACCGTTTTTAGTTTCGTGGATGATATTTATGAACAAACTTGCGTAGTCGCCATGGGGTCACCTTTGTCTCCTATTATTGCTAATTTATTCATGGAAGATTTTGAAAACAAGGCCCTCGAGTCCGCACCCCTAAAACCTAAACTATGGAAAAGATATGTGGATGAAACTTTTATAATATGGCCTCATGGAAGAGGAACCCTAGAAGCCTTCATGCAACGCCTAATAGTTTATCCCCTTCCATAAAATTCACTATGGAAGTCGAGAATAATAAGAGCCTCCCCTTTCCTGATATCCTCATCACTAGGAATGATGATGGCTCTATATCTCCCCAAGTATATAGAAAAAAGACTCACATCAAACAATATTTGCATGCCACCTCCCATCATCACCCAACCCATAAACTAGGTGTCCTTAACACATTAGCGACAAGAGCCTTCACAATTTCTGATAAGGAACACCTAGAAAAAGAAAAAGAACACCTTATCAATGTTTTCCTAAAAAAAATGGATATAACAAACGTCAGACTATCAAAGCCATAAACAAAGCAAACACTAGACCTAAAAAGGATAAAAATTTTGATAATATATTAGGTAAAGTTAACCTCCCCTACATATTAGGGACTACTAACAGAATCTCCTGCATCCTAAAAAAGAATGGTATCCTTACCACCTTCAAACCTCTAAACACCATCCAGAGCCACCTTAATCCTATAAGAGAAGAAATTGATCCAAAATGTCACAAGGGCGTCTAATTAATTCCCTGCTCGTGTGGAAAACCCTATGTAGGTGAGACTGGGAGATCCTTTAAGAAAAGAATCCAGGAACACTCAGCCGACATTAAACATAATTAGTCCAAATCATCAGCTTTAGCAAAACATTCTGAAAAACCAAACACCACATTTCTATAGAAGACACCCGCATCCTAGCCAGAAGTGATCACTACTTCATAAGGAAATTCAGATCACTACTTCATAAGGAAATTCAAAGAAGTCATAGAAATTAACAAACACCCCAATAACATCAATAGAGATGACGGATGGACCATAATCGAAAACTAGATTCCAACCCTATCATCCAAAGTTACCCATCCCTAACTTCAGTTAACTAGTAATTAAAAATTTACAACAACTCAAAAAGAATAACAAAATAATTAGAATTAACATCAACTCATATATATATATTATAAAAATCTTAATACATTATTAATAACGTCAATGTTATACTTCATAACAGATATTATTAAAATGTATCATTAATAAAACACATAATTAGATTAAATAGGGTACAATCAAAATAACCATAGGCCCATTATAATAACATGGTTAACTTATAATTAAATTAACTGTAACTAAAAAACTTAAAGGT
Organism: Pinus tabuliformis; assembly: GCA_031772625.1. Lineage (NCBI taxonomy): Eukaryota > Viridiplantae > Streptophyta > Pinopsida > Pinales > Pinaceae > Pinus > Pinus tabuliformis. The sequence goes on from CM062804.1 coordinate 1,356,385,397, forward strand.
ATCAACCAAAATCTTTACTATTACATAGAAATAGGGAACTATATTATATAATATACATTATTAATATTACTATAATAATATATATTTATAGTATTACTATAATATAGAACTTAAAATATAATATAAACAAACTCAATCTTTATTAATAACAACTCCATATACCAATTTAATTATTAGAAAAACAACACTATGCATGATAAGACATCTACAATAGAAAATTTAATATAATATAATTAAGACAATAAAACATAATTAAAACAATTTGAAAAACAAAAGTAAATTAGAATAATAATATATTATTTTATGAATTAAAATATAATATCAACAAACTTATACATTATTAATATAACTAGGATATACCTACTTAATTATTAGAAAAACAAAACCATGCACAAGTAAAAGATAACTGCATTAAAAACATAATAAAACTAAATTAGGGTATAAATCTAAAACAACATAGCCTATTAAATTTATATCTTATAAACAAATCTAAATTAATATAATTGAGGCAATAAAACATAATTAAAACAAATGAAATAACAAAGACAATTAGAACAATAATATATTAGTTTATGATTGAAATATATGTCGGCAAAGCATCTCTTAACTATTTATTAAAAGAAATAAAGATCAGTTTTCATCATTCTATAACATCCTTAAGATGAACCACCGTTGCTGGTTCGAAACGTTGATCTAAAGAAGATCTACACAAATTTGAAGATCGCAGAAACCTCAAAGACAAAATACTCTTTGCTAGTTTTTGATGGTGTGAGTGCAGGGATTGATATGGTACTATATTTCTCTCTCACACTAGATAGTGTTCCAATTTTCAGTAGCCCTGATTAAATAATGTTCATGCCCACCTGACCTTTTCTAATGGAAATCTGTTTGATAGGTGATGGTTCCCTACAATTTCAAAGACTTTATTAACAATTCGTCTTTGCAAGTGAAGAGTGGTTTGATCCCCATGACTAGAATAAATGATGTAGTTAGAATAATATTGAGAATAAAATTCACCATGGGGCTATTTGAGCATCCTCTGAGCAATCTGAGCCTAGCCAACCAACTTAGTAGCAAGGTCAACTCTTAAGTGTATGCTATTTCTTTTGTTCATTGAAATATTATTTTGAAGAATGACTAATGCCCATGGTGTTATACACGGTGTTTTTCATAAATAGGTTGCAGGATGTTACAATATCTTCCAAGCAATAGACCACATGTGATATCGCTTCTGATGTTCTGTGGAATTTTTTTTCAATATGTTTTTCCTATTCAAACATTAACATAAGCTATTATGTGGATGATCTAGATACACAATAGTGAATGGAAATTTAATTACATAGCTTTCATGTGGACAACGCTATTGGGGGATTGGAGTTTGCATTGTAATGTTTTGTTTTTATGCCATAAAGCACTCACTTTTAAAATAACAGGAGCACGGGGAGTTGGAAAGAGAAGCTGTTAGGAAATATTTTGTATTGTAGAAAAATGGGAGGCCAGCCAACAAGCCTTTGTTCTCTTTGGAGAAGAATGCATCCAAGGTTCTTGTTGCAGGGACCCATCTTGATTATATGGGTTATCAATGTGTTGGATGGATAATGGAATAGCAAGGATTATATGGAAACATAACCGTAGGTGAGTTCCATTACATTTATGTTAGATCAACCATAATTTATTATCCACTATTACATTAACAAGCAATTATTCAATTTACCTTTTTAATCTTTTTTTTGTTATTCAAGAACTACAATTCTTGAAGCTATCAAACTAGCTACCATCCCATCTACTGAAGTGGTTTATGTGCAAAATCCATATGCAAACTATGTCAAAGGACAAGTGTTTTCATATGCCATTGTGGTTGTGGGTGGCATCATCACCAAGTTGTAATAAAAGGTACTCTTGTTAGTGGTTGTATGTTCACGGGCTCGACATTCCACATTCCAGTCGACATCAGACATGATGTCAAATGACAGACATGAGACCATTGAGAATTGTATCTCAATATTGGATGAAAGCTCATCCACTTGAGCATATTCTTTTGCACTTCTTGCAAGTTACTTCTGGCGTTGTTGCTTGCCCTTCCCATTCTTTTGATGACATTAGAATGAAAGTGCCCAAAATTTTGACATTTAAAGCACTTGATGTGGCTCAAGTACTTCTTTCCCTAGTTACAAGAACCTAACTTCTATTTCTTCCCTTTTTAACCCTTCTTAGTTACTCTTTTCTTGTTGCCCTAATAAGCCACTGAATGACATACTTCCATTTGAATTTAAGACAATCCAACAATCCTCATATAGTGGTTTTATATTAAATTTATAATATCATTATAGGTACACATTAATGCTCATCCTCATATACTTTAATCTATGAGATTCTTCCATAAATGTCACTCCATTGAATTTTAGATAGTCCAGTAATTCTTACATAGATGTTTTGAGGGTTGTCGAACATATTTTTTATCAAATTTGTTTAGAATTTGGGTGTTCGGGAGAAACATTATGCTCCTCCTCAATACCTATAATAGTCTCCAGTATTGTCTCCTACGTGAGGTCATTCCATAGCTTGATAAAAATGGGAATTTTTTTTTGGCGCAGATATCATAGCCAAAAAGTTTCCAAAAAGAACATGACCTATTTAATGTAATGGGTACTAGGTCTTTACCCTTCACCTCTTCTCAATTTATTGTTATTGTATTTGTGATTGACTGTACCCATACTGATGCATTGGAATATCGCCTAAACAAAAGTAAAAAGATACCAACAACCTAACAAAGAACCTGACAACCTGATCACAACTTCACTGTGATTTTCTCAAGCATGGATCACAACATTTGACCATTGGAGCCTCATGATAACTATCTATCATAGGTAGCAGTCCTACTATCTTTTGAAGGTTTTTTTGAAGGTTTCAACAAACCTCTCTGACATCATTATGAATAATTTTGTCTAATGCACTGTAAACAAATTCTTCTTCTATTGGAAACTAACACTGTCTAAATTTAAATTCTAATCAAAACTGCAATATGAATCTCACTATAATCTATAAACACAGTTGGAATACATAAATTGGAACACATAGATCAATGTCAAAATACTGCTAAATAAAAATTTGCTAGAAAATTTGCTAGAAAGGATTTTGTGTAATAATTGAAAGTAAACCTATTACAAATCCATACTCTCACCTACTCTTATAAGTGACACATAGGGTTCATAAAACTAGATATATTTCTTAGATATTTGGATCTTCACTCTATCTAGTTGATAAAAAATGAATTCAGAAATATTGTGAAAAATAAAACAGAATTCCTCATTCAACTTTAGCACTTTGTCTTTAACCTAAAGTATAACGATAAACTTACCTATTCTATTTATGGGTGGTGCGTACATGCATGCATGTGCCCTTACTGCTGGAATGCTAAAAATTTTTATGTGCCCTTATTGTTTATCTATTGTTGCATTCTCACTACAGATCATTATGTTGTTTGGAATTTAATGGAACTTTTTAGGAGGGTGACTTACTTGAAATGAGGTAGTTGGAGCACCAACTTACTCTGTTGCTTCTGGTAATGTCAAGATTAGCCATCTAGGATTTCTAGCTGAACTTGAAGGTAAAGAGGCACCCCTTGCACCTCCAAAAGCTAACTGGTCTAAATATGCTTTTCATGATCTTTTTAATTACTTCATATATGTTTTTGGGATACCAAGCTCTTCTAACTCCATGGTCACTATTGGAGGTTCTTGAGACTTAGAGGACTATGAATTTTCTTCAAACTTGGTATCTCTTCTCGCATCTACTTTATGATGAGATGGAATGTATATTCTATAAGCTTTTGAGGTTTCACTCTATCCTACAAAGATTTCCTTGAAACTAGAAGGTTCCAACTTGTTCCTTTTCTCATTTGGAATATGAATGTAGATATGACAACTGAAAAACTCAAAGATGTGTTACTTGATGCTTCTGAATTCCTCCATTGATGTCTTCTACTTCAAAATTATGTGAGGGTACCTATTCAAAATATAGACAATGATAGGACATGTTTACACACAGAAACACAAGAGCAGAACTATATCATGAATCATGGATTCGATTGTTTTATAATAGATATGTTCCTCCTCTTTGCAACCCCAATTTACTGAGGATTGTAGGGAACTATCAACTTTTTCTTGATTCTTTCTTTCATGCAAAAGGTATCAAACTCCTTTGGGGTATACTCCTCTCCATTGTCAGACCTTAACACCTTAATATTTATACCTATTTGATTTTCTACAAGACCCTTAAACCCTTGAAACTTCTCAAAGTCCTCATCCTTGGTTTCCGTGAAGTAAGTCTATGAATTCCTAGAAGAATCATCAATAAAATATTCATAATAAATGTTACTTGATAAGGAAGTTGAAGACATGGGCCCACATACATTTGGGTGGTTTAGGTCAGAAACCCCTCTTGTGGTTACTAGAACCAATATTTACACACCACTGACCTCTACTAGTATATTTATAACCTCATGGGGAAAGTTTTATATGAAATAAATTAAAGCAAAGAGGAGCTTATCCTCCACATGGATGAGTTGTAGTTAATATATAAACTCATGGATGATCACATGGAACATTGTATGGAGGCTACTATTATTGAATAGAATCCTCTTCTAGGAAACCCTATTCAACAAGCACCTGCCAATCAACATTAGTCTTGAGATTGCATATGCTTCTAATAATGGTTATGTTTTATTTTCTATTGGATAGTTAATTTCATGTCCTTCATAGTGGTCTATTTTTCAATTTTTATGTTATGGGACGTTATGATTATTTTTTGTATTTGGATTAACTACAATCATGTCTTTTGTATTATAAGGAATGTCAAACTTACTATCTACTGCCTTTAGCCTGGTTTCCTACCACACAAACAAATACAATAGAACTTTTTGATAAATTATATGGCTTGTAAATATTTTAAATAATAACATAGAATCATGAGCTTAAAAAAATTGATATTTCTTATAAATAAATAACAAATTAAATATTCATAATATCTATTATTTATTCATGTCTCACTTAATATAAATTCCTTTACTTTAAAAAAATAATGATTATCAATATTGATTACACTTGAAGTAGCAACATGAATATTTGTAATCACATTTGCATCTGTAGAGTCAATTTGAAATTCATCTTCTCAATGGCATTTAGAATTGCAAGTTTGAAACATTTAGTGTGGCATTTCAATCCATTTTCTAAAGACTCTTTCAAACATTATGAAACTAATTTATCAAGAAGGAAGATGGGGAAAACTCCATCCTTATGACTATACCTTGTGCCTTAGGTTAGCAAGATAACTACCTCTAGTTAGATAAAGGGGTCTATTACATATTAGGTGAATGGTAAGGATTTAACCTTTGTAGAATATTATAAAATATTCATAGTAATATATACAAATCAAAGATTCAGATATTTTATTACCAAAGTAGTTATGCCTTTTTTTTTCATTTTTAATTAGTTTTACTAATTTAAAAAAATCCATATAAATCATATGAAATGAATTATGGTTTTTTCGGCATGTGATATTGGCCCATGGTATTGTAACAAAGTATTAATAATCTTCATAATAAAGTGGGTGTGAATTTCCATGGTTAAGGTTCTTGTTACATGTTTTTCTTAAATGTATATATATTTAACTTAATATATTTTTTATCGCTAATTATTATTATTATTTAAAATAAAGTTATGATTTAGTTAATTCTTATAACTTTTTAAGCAACTTGAGATGTATTATGAAGTAAATATTTTGATGTTTATCCCATTTACCAACCATTTAATTTATATGAATACGCTAATTACTCTTAATTTTTCAATATATATATATATATATATATATATATATATAAAATATTTTTTTATTTAATTTTATTTAAAATATTATTTTCCCTTCATCATAATCACTCTTAGTTGCTTAGCCTATTTTTAATAATTTTTTATTTTTTATTTTTTGAATTATAAATTTACTTTATTATTTCAATTTTTTCCTTCCAATTTTATAATAATTAACTTCACGTTAATTATATCGCTTTTAATTTTTTATTTAATAATATTTCCCGACTTTTATAATTTTATAATATATTTTTATATCTTTTATTCTAACAATTTTCAAATTTTTTTTATTATTTATTTTTTCTTTTTTATTTTTATAAACGATTCTTTATATTTAATTAATAAATTAAATTTAATATTTAAACATTTTATTCTTCAATACCTTCATAGAATATTCTTCAATCTTTAAATGAAAAATTAAATAATAATAATAAAAAAAATAACGATATATTAAATTTTATTTAAAATAAAGAAAAGAAAATAATACTTTTCCATAATAAATTTTAAATAATTTAATTTTAAATGTAATTTTCAAAATATATAAATTTAATTCTTATTTTGTGATAACTAAAAAACTAATAATACAAACCACATCATGTTAATATGAATGAACATTAACAAATGTTTAAAGAATTTTCGAAATCATCTTGGAAGTTATTTTTTTTTCTTGGCTTAATTCTAAAATCCAGAGGAGGCTACTTATGAAAAAATCAGTATTCTTTTGAAATTTTATTTTTAAATAATTGAAATTTATATCGAATTTTTTTCATTCTTGTTATCTTTATACTAATTAAAGTTTTATTAGGATAGTGATTTCGATATTTCCACTTTAAAAATTTAAGAATGATAGATTAAATTTTTAAATTCGTTAACTATACTTTTAAGTGAATTCTATTATTTCAAACATTTAATTATATTATTTCAAACATTTAGATTTACAAAAAGCAAGTTGGTTTTTTTTATTGTGGGGAGATCGGACTATATTTAAAAATAGACTCTTTTTAAAGAGGAGGGTGATAAATAAAGACTAAATGATACCACTGTAATCATATTACAACTAATATGCTAAACATAATAGCCTAATATATATAAAATTAGAAATAAGATAACGAAATCCATAATCAAGTCATAGTTAAGATGATGGCTCAAAACTTGAGCTTGCCACCAAAATGTATGCATTTGGATTCTCTGATGCACTACATGTATCTTGTGGAATGCTAATATGCTTCTCAATCTTCTACATTCTCCCATTTAGGTCTCACAAGTGCTTATGCAAGTGCTCGAGGAAATTCAAAATGTCCATACGTAACTCATGCTTGATCAGAATAGTCCTTCCCAACATAAACTTCATCTACCAATATAAATCCACCATATACATGCATTAGAGGAAATTTCATACTAAAAGTGTCCTCCTAAGGGAAAATAATAAAATAAGAGTTATAAATTTTGGAGGGAAAAGAAGAAAACTTACTTCTTCTTCTTCTTCTTCTTTTTTTTTAATTGTATTTTTGGCTTATCTCTTTATTGGTTTACTCAAATTTCAAGTGTAGACACTCATTGGATGCGGATTTAAATTATGCATCCAACGAGTACCCATTATGCATACTTCTGAGTAGACCCACATTGATAAAAATTGGATATACATTAAAAAACATGTTGAACACATTTTTTAATGCATCTTCAATTTTTATTAATGTGGGTTTTATTAGAAGTATACATAATGGGTACTTGTTGGATGTGGAATTTAATTCCACATTCAACGAGCTTCTACACTTGAAATTAGAGTAAACATATTAAGAGATAAGCCAAAAATAAAATATATATATATATATATATATATATATATATATATATATATATATATATATTTTTTTTCCTTCCAAAATATTTACATGTATCTCTTTTCAAATTTAAAGGATTTTGATTGGTTTACATATTGTGTACTTGAAAATTTCATGGGAACTTTTAGGTTCAAACTTCCTCCAATGCATTACTTGAATCTTCCCCTCGTATGCCCAGTATCTATGACCCAGCCTGTCCACTCTGTCAAAATATCGATATTGAAAAGGTGGTTTCTACGAGTTGAAGCTTCCCCCTCAGCTCGAGAAGTATCTTCTTGTATGTGACCAAGAGTGAGTTCCTTGCACTGAGAAGAAAAATCCTTGAATTGATAATGCATATGAATGTGCCCCTATTGGGCCCACTCTTGATAATATGCGGCACCCTACCTCACTCGAGCCCACTGACATGGCATGGTTAACCCAATCACCGAAAATTCCACTTGAGAAGTCAACCCAGTTTAATTGACCAAGGGATTACACACACAAGGCTAGAAGAATCTAGTGGATAATAATGCCCCCAAATGACCATCCTAGAGAACAATCACTAATAGGGATAAAAAAACCAATTGCCACAACAAGGGGGACTTAGGTGCACCCAACTTCCAATCACTTTTCCCCCACCAGCTCACCTAACAGATGACCCACTCCACCCTCTAGGCTATCAATATTAATAATCTAAAATTGAATCCAATAACCAAAACTATATAGAAATAGTGAGACACCTTACCCACGACAAGGCTAGAATTCTCCCATTACCAAATTACAATGCTTCATCTTGTCCTAGCTTGATGGACCTTCTCTTGGACAAACACTTAAATAACATACTAGAAATGAAACTATCCCAACGTCAAAGACATCGTGGAGGAGACATATGAGAAGACATATTTAATCACCCATTGTCCCTAGAGCCATGCCCTCCACCAAAAAATAAGAGAGCATTCAACCCGATTTGAGCACCTAACCAACTCAATAACATTTCTAGGTGGGCTAGGATGGCTCAAATTCACACTATGGTAATAACGTAAATCTCAATTGATAGATTGAATAGTCAAAGACTGAAACCAAATTCCCCCCCACTGAGAAGATGAGTAATTCGAATAGAGAGAGTCTATACTTACTAGAGACAGTATCAGCCACCCATTCTACTCTAATTCTTTGAGAATATCGCCACTATTGACCATATATTGAACCCAAGCCTACTCCCTTGGGCCACTATGACCAAAATAGGAAAAATCTAGGCAAGAGAGCCAGAGGAAAAATGAAAAAAGCGTATGGCTCCATCCCTGACTCAATTCCCTGCCGAGACAACCACTAGAAAACCGTTTTAACTAAAGATTGCTCAAATTGGAGCGATAATCAATGTTACCTTTTACATAAATACACCATGTAGACTGAAATCTTGCCTGAGAAATATCACATTGAAAGGTTAGTTGGAGCTTAGACCCTATTGCTCCATTGAGATATTCCAAATTGCCCTCCACCATTAGACATTTCTCACACAAATTCACTCTGTCATTCCCCTCATCAAACAAGCCCTGTCCTCCCTCCTTGATGACCAACACTTTTGTAATTTCCCGTTAGGGTGCTTGCATGGCCTTAAAAATTCTTCATTCGTGCTCCACACGTATCATGTCATTCTGAATGCCCATAGTAACATCTCATATCCACCATAGCATGCAAATAAGCATTCATTCATGTATGTGACAAAAAACTCCCAAGGGGTATGTTTCCAAACGCCTTGGCCCATTTACTACATGGCACAGTGGTAACCCACTCTTGATAATCAACCCATCCAAGGAAATTATTAACTAATAATTTAATTGAGACTTCAAATTTATTATGTTTCAATTTGAAAAGAAATTAATACATCATATAACTTAAGAACACTAAAATTAAATATAAATAAACATAATTATAAATAAATTTCGTAAATTTATCTAATAATTAATTACTTAATTATTTCATATAAAACATGAATGTCATTCTCATAAATTATACATAAATATTCTTATAACTTATTTTGAAATTAACATACTTCCCATGTCTTGGATTTCAAACATCCTTTTTAAATCATGTATTTTCGAATAAAAAATCTCAGATTCAAATAACATAATAAGAAACTTAAAAAAACATAATGCACTTAAAAAACACAAGATCAGGTGTCACATACCCCGGTAACCTCGCATGTAAAAGTAGGGAGTTAGAATTTTGAATTTTTTTTATAGAATTACCACAAGTAATTAACAAAATCACAACTCCACAAATCATCATTAACCATTAGATATAATATTCATTAGTACGTCAAGTAAATTGCCATCAAAGACAGTAAGTTGCATAACCATTGCATAACCTTTAACCACCACTGTGGTAGTGTAATAACATAAACTGTCTCATGAATCCTTGCATCCATATTAAATAATCATGTACTAGGACATTATGGTTGTCACATCAAATAAAGAACCATCAACATCAAGGACTCATCATTATCAAACTAACGCAAAAGGCAATCACACCATTTGAACACCAATTTACCCTGGAAACCCCGTAGGGTGAAAACCAGCAAACGTTTAATCTTATTATTAAACGCTCGTGAGGGATTTCACCCCTCACTCAATGACTTATAAGGGATTCCATCCCTTAACCATTGTTATAAAATCATTACAATAAGTTATCATTAAGTTATCACATATCTAGCTAAAAGCTAATACAATTTCCATGTAATCTTTCACTTACATACTGACACATGCAACATTCCTTGTGGCATGATTGTTCTAGTAATGGACAATCCTGCAACTTGAACTCATCTACATGGACCAATAATCCTTTTCCTGCCATAATGTTAAACATCACTTCCCCTTTGGCACCAACCGCCATCGTTTCCTGTCAATGTAGTTGTCAACAAGCTTGGGCAACAATATTAGATACATTATTAATAATTCTTTAAACAATCTCTAAAAGTGATCTTTTAACATCTACTCATCTGCATGAGCAAGCATAACATACTAGCTAACTAGTACATCTATTCAAGTAAATTCTTGTTCTACTTTTCACAATGCTTATTCACACTGGTACATATCTCTCTCTAAGAGATCTAACCATTAGTTTTACAAGTCCATATTTATTTTAAAAACATATAACACATTGGTTATGTTTACATACCAGGTAATAACTATTGTTCTGCGCCCTTGCACAGGCGTTCCTTTCACATAGTTATTTTCAAGAAATTAACATAGTTTTTCTAACATATAAAGAACACATCTCCATAACACAATGACTGTTCTTTGAGTTTCCATTAGCTTATCTTAATAGCCCTTCTTTAATATATGCAATGCATATGCCCTTCTTTAGAACCCTACCATTATTTCATGTAAGCAATTACTTACTTCTTCCTTGAAGAAAATCATCATAACCCCATTTCTTTATCTTCCTATAAGTAAATTTCTCATACTTTTCCTTTCAAGAAACTATTATAGATACCAAATATTTATGCATAAAAATCAAGAAAACATAACAAGGTTAATCTAACCTCTTATGCACCAAAATCAAGAAGTCGTCCCAACTCATCTAGCAAGACATTCTTTACAGAGTTTGGTGCTGGCCGAGACCACATTTCAAACTTAAAATTCATAACCATTTTCAATGCAAATATTCCTTTAAATTCTGCATAGTTCCAACATATTGTTCATGCAAGATTAAACAAAGCACTAAGCATTTACATCACATGTTTATTTTCAAGAAGACTAACGAATGACCCAAGCCCAGATCTGTAAATACTTATAACAGCAATCAAGTCGATTCAAGTAGATAAAGTTTTCTACGGCGTGCCAAAATATCCATATCAAATAGCACAGCAATAGACAGTTACAAATCTGGAAAACCCGGAACAGAACTTACGAGAACTATCTTCTCAGAATGCAATATAGTAAATATAATAACATGCACATATTTTAATTCAAGAGACTCGAACAAGATACTTATCTTTTCCTGGCAGCCTCCACCCGCATGATCCCGATGTCAAAACCGCTCTTCGATCTTTCCAATATAACAAGCAACCTACAACTGGGAATAACCCGCAGAAGGGTTCGACCCTTGGTTCTGTTGAAAATGAATATATATTAAGAAGCTGATAACCGGCGCAAGCGGCCAGTGCACTTTCCTTAGAACTGTGCCGAAGGAGGATAATACATTACAGACCACCAGAATAGGCCTGCGGCCTTATCAAAATAATAAATACAAGTTGCGCATGCACTGGCTCGTCTTGCCCAGTCTCCTTTCTGTTACCAGGCATTTTCCCCAAAAGTTAACCATGGAGCAGATATTCTTCCCTTGGTTTCCGTGGCCACTACTGCTCTGCCTCGATGTCAGCCATTGACGAATGGAAGAAATTTGTGAGCAAACCTTGTAAATATTCCAGCCATTTCTCCGAGAGGCCATCCCGCCGTTGGAGAGCGCCCTTAAACCTAGCCTCATCGCAGGAATTCCCATCGGACGTGGAGCTTGAGGGGAAGGTGGTTACCTCAACCATCTCTCCAGAAGCCTAACCGTCAGATCCATACTCTACGATCGCACGGGGATAAACTATACAAATGTCAAAGGGACGAGAAGCTTCCCCTCGTTGAGTTCCATGGAAATCAAGAATCGGTTCAATAACTAATTCGTAAGTTTTGTAACTTAGAATTACTTTTACTCAGGGTTAGTTACAATAGGGATATTACATACTCCCCCCCTTAACAAGAACACCGTCCTCGGTGTTCATCTCTTGTTGGAACTTTAGATTGTACTCAATGTATAATCATCTAAACCACACAAAATGTGATCCTTCCTCTTTAAAATCAAGGTTTTTCATTCCAAGAAATGACAACAAACAAAATAGTAATGATATAGTCATAAGAAATATAATTAGTTATAAGCATCAATAGTCATAAGCGTTCGTAATTGCAAAAATATGCAACTTCTAATCGCCACCACTTGGCCCTTATTCATTCATAATAAACAATTCTCTGTGTCAAATTACCATTACTTACCATCTATTCTTGAAAATCATGAATACTTTCATGTAAGCATTTTAATAGTGGTTGGAAACCTCTTCAATCCTCCATGGTGAGTAATTCCTGTAATATATGACTAACAAATTCAATCGCATTAGTCACTATATTTTGAGTCAAATGAAATACGTTTGACTATCAATCAATTGTGCAATGCTAGATGATTTCTAAATCACAGTACTTTTACAAGTACTTAAAGAGCACTAACACTAATCATCAAATGATGAATCACTGCTCACATGCACACTGAACGAATTCTCACTAAAGACATCCGCAAAGTGCTTCTAGATGTACCAAAAGAGCACCTAGCTCTTTAATCATCAAAACAATCAATCACTGCATCATTTGAAAATGGTCTTAGCCCCTACTAAGACTTTCACAAGATTAGTAATACAACAAAGGAATTAAAATTTCCTTCAAGATTAATGATACAATAAAGGAATTAAAATTTCCAATAACTCCTTATTGAGTACTAAATTCATAAACGTGCATAACATATTTTACGGAACTATATATAGAATTCATCTTCAACACATCATATAGCTGATTCGTTCATTTCTTTAGCTATGAGCACCCTAATAGGCTAAAGAATTCCCAACCCATGGGAACTGGTTTCCACAACCAAATCGAGTCATTTTCACATCCAGACAGTTTCTTTGATAGAGACCTTACCAGGTCTAACATGGAATTCCACTGGCCAACCAGCTCAAGAATTCCAGGGAGAGGAAATCTGGGCAGACAAGTACCATCAACCCCTCCGGGCAGGTAGCTGCCATCAACCCAACTCCGGGCAGACAAGTACCATCAACCCCTCCGGGCAGGTAATTGCCATCAACCCAAGGCATTCCAGCCTTTCACAATCCGGGCAGACAAGTACCATCAGCACCTCTGGGCAGGTAACTACCATCAACCCAAGGAATTCTAGCCTTTCACATCTATCTGCAACTGTCTGGCATGTTAAATTCCTCTGTTATCAATCTTTCCCAAAGTAATTTACATAATGAACCATATAATCATTATCATTAACAAAATAAACATGCATGTACACCATGCATTTACACTTATCCCTCATCATGGGTCCACAACATCTAGATTGATGGGAAACATATCTATCATACATGTTGTATGCATTCAGATTCTCCAAACAACATAATTCATGCATATCATATAACATTATAATTTCTCATTTATAATTGCAATTCACATTGCAACAATTTACGTGATGAGTTTTCTTGTTGCCATTAAGCTACCATTACTTAATCCCATCAGCAACGTTAGTTATAAATATGCATCAGTTATCACGTATTCAATTTCCAAGAATTTTCATGCATACAATATTGTCATGTATAAAAGCATATGCAAATATTCATCAATGTATAAATGTCAACAACAGTTGAGTTAATAATCTAAACATTTCCAATTTTGCCATAGTCTGTTGTCTTAATCCAAATCGTCATTAATGGAGTATTATCTTACGTTTACTATGGCTAGCTTTGGTCATGCATTGTTAATATAATAAAACATAATCTCTCTAACATACAAAGAACATAACTCTTTATCACAATGACTAATCTTTGTGCATACCATTGCTTATCATATAAGCCCTTCACGAGAATACTCCCATCATTTCATACAACAAACTACATACCTCTTTCTTAAAGGAAGTCATTTTAACCTCATTCTTCCATCTTCCTATATGAGGGTTTCTCAAGATTCCCTTTCAAGGAATTATTAAAGATATGCATCTTTACGTATAAAAATCACGATACAAAAACAAGGTTTACTTACCCTTTATACATCAAAATCAACACAACTCATCTAACCAAGACAATCTCTTCAAGAGATTATTAATTTCAAGAAAGTTAACATGATCACTTCCTCTAAGTTCACGGAGACTCATATTTCCAAAATCACAATAGCTACCCTTATATGCACGCAACATGTGTTTTTCTTAACACAATTATTTTTACTACAATGCACATAGACTTTTCATGGAACAAGTAAGGATTTTGTTTCTTGTATGAACACTATTCTAATGTTGTCTTTAAAGGAAAGAACCTCTATTTTTATTTTCTCATAAAATCCTTTATCTTCATAAATGAAGTATGAACACTCTTCTAGAATGAAACTATATTTATGTATATATGTAATATACTCTTTCTTCAAAAAAAGTTAGAAATGAATATCTATGTGCCTAGAAGCACATCTTTAGCTATCTTTATCATGCATGTAATGCATAATCATTTCACTAGAACTTAGAAACTAACTAGAATCATGATGCAATTAGCATACATATATTTTCCAAGAAACTTCTATCAAATAAAAATACATATTTTAATTCAAGAAAACTTGGCCACCTTTCATGCTATGTCCTCAGGACGTTTATATGCCTCATCTTCTTTTCTCAAGAAGGTACTTTGGCTATATTTAGCAAGGATTTTGTTCCAAGAAAAATGACAAGAGACAAACATTTCTCACACAAGACTCACATGTAGTCCTTCTAGGAGGAACTACCTATTTTCTTTACTAAATAATCAATCCCATGATATTTCCAACTATTTAATAAAACACAACTGATTATTCTCTATAAAGAATAGAGTTACTTATCTTTTCCTTGGTTCAACATGCATAACTAACAAATTGAACCACCCTTACCGGAAGCAATTGCTCTACTTATGCAATTAGAAGCATGATCTCCTAAGTGTCACACATGCACCAGAGTTACCACTTGATGCTAGATGCAACAACTATCATAACACTACTGTGTGTCCATTTCAGAATAATGACTTCAAGGAGACATTACGAAAATCATTAACATCAACACACTATAGTTATCATTTTCCAACTCCTTAAGCATGGTCAAGGGAATACTCACATGCACATCGAGCGCTATCTAGTCATCCCCAGACTTAGAGTCTTCTGCAAGATTCTGACACCCAAGCTTGCGCTATCTGGTCATCACCAGACTTAGCGATTTCTTTTCCCATCTCCGTCTGTCCCTACAGCACGGTCTTCTTCCTTCTCCTTGCTTCCTTTTCCTTTGGAAGCATCTATAGTTGGGGAAGGTAGTTAGAGTTTACTGACAACTGTATTAACACAAGTAGTCTATTTATGAATAATTATCACATGTAATTATACCATGAATGGGTCCTAGAAATGTTACTCACTGAACATGCCTCTACAATTAACTTCACACTGGAATGCAACATGCATA
Organism: Pinus tabuliformis; assembly: GCA_031772625.1. Classification (NCBI taxonomy): domain Eukaryota; kingdom Viridiplantae; phylum Streptophyta; class Pinopsida; order Pinales; family Pinaceae; genus Pinus; species Pinus tabuliformis. The sequence continues at coordinate 1,356,401,358 of CM062804.1, forward strand.
AGAAATCCATCATTCCCATAGTAGAGATAAATTCAACCATCATTAGATCGAGGCTCCAATGGTTTTAATCTCACAACAAGTAGTAATTAACATAAACACACACCATGCTAATGAATTTCAATTAATTAGAGGGTAACATCATTAAATCTATTAAGACATAAGAATATACTATTCATCATGCATTCCCATGGTGAATAAAATTAAGAACTCTTCTCATAAACAACCGGAACTATAGCATAGAGAGAGTAAGAATTCTTTATACACACATTCCATGCATGTGACATCAGTCAACCTTCACTTGTTTACGAATTGTAATAATCTTAAATCCAATTCAATTAATGCACATACGTTATATTGGTTAGTCATACAACACTAACCAACCTCAACTACCAGTCATTTTCATGCATTCATGACAAGACTTAGTAAAAAAATTAGCTATTATAGTCAAATCTCATTACTTGACTCATGGTTTATTTTCAAGTCTAAAGGGGTTCTTACAATGTCTTTTTAAAACACTATACTATCAAACCAAGGAAAACCCCATATTTTGTATTCATGCATTGGCTCATTAAGTTTTGTTCATTGTAACTTCAATCTTTTTCACTGAATGCATCTTTGTTATTGCCATATTTGCAAATCACAAGTGGGTAGTTGATTGTCACTTCCCTCAATGAGTGTTCAATATTGTTCTTAAGTGTATTGAGTGTTCAATTTTGTTCGTAAGTGTGACAAAAGTTTCATTGTCTTTTATCCTCATCAGGAATCCAATGTTATGAATGTATTTATGCAACAACTTTATTACTTACTACTCAAAGAAGTTATATATATGAATCACACATATCATGCCAAAAGTAGTGTACTACATAAATGAATATGTGAATGGTTAAACACATACCTAAGTTAATGCCACTGGTGGCGTACCTCACTTTCTTTTCCGCTTACCAATTCCCAAAGGCACCAGTACTGCAACCTTTAGCTCTGATACCACTTGTCACATACCCCGGTAACCTCGCATGTAAAAGTAGGGAGTTAGAATTTTTTTATACAATTACCACAAGTAATTAACCAATTCACAACTCCACAAATCATCATTAACCATTAGATATAATATTCATTAGTACATCAAGTAAATTGCCATCAAAGACAGTAAGTTGCATAACCATTGCATAACCTTTAACCACCACTGTGGTAGTGTAATAACATAAACTGTCTCATGAATCCTTGCATCCATATTAAATAATCATGTACTAGGACATTATGGTTGTCACATCAAATAAAGAACCATCAACATCAAGGACTCATCATTATCAAACTGACACAAAAGGCAATCACACCATTTGAACACCAATTTACCCTGGAAACCCCGTAGGGTGAAAACCAGCAAACGTTTAATCTTATTATTAAACGCTCGTGAGGGATTTCACCCCTCACTCAATGGCTTATAAGGGATTCCATCCCTTAACCATTGTTATAAAATCATTACAATGAGTTATCATTAAGTTATCACATAACTAGCTAAAAGCTAATACAATTTCCATGTAATCTTTCACTTACATACCGCCACATGCAACATTCCTTGTGGCATGATTGTTCTAGTAATGGACAATCCTGCAACTTGAACTCATCTGCATGGACCAATAATCCTTTTCCTGCCATAATGTTAAACATCACTTCCCCTTTGGCACCAACCGCCATCGTTTCCTGTCAATGTAGTTGTCAACAAGCTTTGGCAACAATATTAGATACATTATTAATAATTCATTAAACAATCTCTAAAAGTGATCTTTTAACATCTACTCATCTGCATGAGCAAGCATAACATACTAGCTAACTAGTACATCTATTCAAGTAAATTCTTGTTCTACTTTTCACAATGCTTATTCACACTGGTACATATCTCTCTCTAAGAGATCTAACCATTAGTTTTACAAGTCCATATTTCTTTTAAAAACATATAACACATTGGTTATGTTTACATACCAGGTAATAACTATTGTTCTGCGCCCTTGCACATGCGTTCCTTTCACATAGTTATTTTCAAGAAATTAACATAGTTTTTCTAACATATAAAGAACACATCTCCATAACACAATGACTGTTCTTTGAGCATCCATTAGCTTATCTTAATAGCCCTTCTTTAATATATGCAATGCATATCCCCTTCTTTAGAACTCTACCATTATTTCATGTAAGCAATTACTTACTTCTTCCTTGAAGAAAATCATCATAACCCCATTTCTTTATCTTCCTATAAGTAAATTTCTCATGCTTTTCCTTTCAAGAAACTATTATAGATACCCTATATTTATGCATAAAAATCAAGAAAACATAACAAGGTTAATCTAACCTCTTATGCACCAAAATCAAGAAGTCATCCCAACTCATCTAGCAAGACATTCTTTACAGAGTTTGGTGCTAGCCGAGACCACATTTCAATTCATAACCATTTTCAATGCAAATATTCCTTTAAATTCTACATAGTTCCAACATATTGCTCATGCAAGATTAAACAAAGCACTAAGCATTTACATCACATGTTTATTTTCAAGAAGACTAACGAATGACCCAAGCCCAGATCTATAAATACTTATAACAACAATCAAGTCGATTCAAGTAGATAAAGTTTTCTACGGCGTGCCAAAATATCCATATCCAATAGCACAGCAATAGACAGTTACAAATCTGGAAAACCCGGAACAGAACTTACGAGAACTATCTTCTCAAAATGCCAGAATGCAATATAGTAAATATAATAACATGCACATATTTTAATTCAAGAGACTCGAACAAGATACTTATCTTTTCCTGGCAGCCTCCACCCGCATGATCCCGATGTCAAAACCGCTCTTCGATCTTTCCAATATAACAAGCAACCTACAACCGGGAATAACCCGCAGAAGGGTTCGACCCTTGGTTCTGTTGAAAAAGAATATATATTAAGAAGCTGATAACCGGCGCAAGCGGCCAGCGCACTTTCCTTAGAACTGTGCCGAAGGAGGATAATACATTACAGACAACCAGAATAGGCCTGCGGCCTTATCAAAATAATAAATACAAGTTGCGCATGCACTGGCTCGTCTTGCCCAGTCTCCTTTCCGTTACCAGGCATTTTCCCCAAAAGTTAACCATGGAGCAGATATTCTTCCCTTGGTTACCGTGGCCACTACTGCTCTGCCTCGATGTCAGCCATTGACGAATGGAAGAAATTTGCGAGCAAACCTCGTAAATATTCCATCCATTTCTCCGAGAGGCCATCCCACCGTTGGAGAGCGCCCTTAAACCTAGCCTCATCGCAGGAATTCCCATCGGACGTGGAGCTTGAGGGGAAGGTGGTTACTTCAACCATCTCTCTAGAAGCCTAATCGTCAGATCCATACTCTACAATCGCACGAGGAGAAACTATACAAATGTCAAAGGGACGAGAAGCTTCCCCTCGTTCAGTTCCATGGAAATCAAGAATCGGTTCAATAACTGATTCGTAAAATTTGTAACTTAGAATTACTTTTACTCAGGGTTAGTTACAATAGGGATATTACATTAGGAAACCAGATATACTTATATTATAATAAATAAACTTAAACATGTAAATGGTGCAGAAAAAAACAAGACAAACATAAAAAAAAAAAAAACTGAGTTAAATGGCTCACTAATAAATAAAACCCTCAATGTATTAGTTTCTATTCATATATTTTATACTTAAAAAATTTATGAAAAGCTATTGTAAACCACAAAGCACTTAGGAAACCATCTTTAATTGCATTATATTTTATATATATATATATATCAAAAATTTTGAATTACTTTTAATCCTGATATGATTTACTGAAATCACCAGAGTTAACTCTTCCTAAAATTCAAACCACTTAGTGAAGCACATACATTTCTAAATCTACGCAGAGGGTTGGAATGAAACAGCTCAGTGCGGCTCTTTTCAATCCTTTAATCTTGGTATCTTGCTTACACAAATTCTAGAGCTCAAACATATATGAAACTTTTGATCCCCGCTGGATTTATATTCTTCAAACACAATTGACCAGGTAAAACAAATGCACATGCATATATCTTCATCTTCTTCGGAAAGAAATTGGCGTGTAAAATATATATAAATAAATGAAAATATAATAATGTGAACAATGAAATTAACAGCACAATAATAAGATAAACCACAAAACCAACGCGCACTCAGGAACGTAGCTACAAGTCGTTATAATTCTTTTTTAATTAGTACCCATCAAGTTGTTATGTATAATGTGAAGTATGGTGAAAGGCGGTATGTGTTTATTTCTATAAGCTGATATATATTGGAATTAATGGGTTGTTTTATATTAAACATCGAGATATATTTAATCATTTTTTTAGTTTTTACTGTAGGTATGGATGGGATTATTGTAATCAATATGGCGATGTCATACATTATTCCAGCTGATTGTCAGTTCCTACCAATGATTATTGATCACGGATAAAGCAAAGTTTTTGGAAGAAGATTGTTTCATCATCTTTTTTGGCCTCTTCCCAAGGTGGGTAGGAAAAACCATAGGTTATAATTATTGTTTTTTTTTTTGCATTTTAAAACTATAAAACTAATGCTAGCATTAGTTGAGAGAATTAAATACTTAAAAATATTAACTTTAATTCATCCCTAATTTAGGGATAGAATCATTCCTACATGTTCATGCACCTGACCAGGGTGGGAAGAGAGGGAACTCCCGAGCGGGGAGAGAGGGAACTACTCTAACTCAGACCCGAAGGCTCTGGCGATGGCACTCCCCTAACACCAAGGACATTGAAAGATCTTATCTTATCAATCTACTACCTATGATTATGATCTTATCAGTCCGTCACTTGTGAATGCAAAGCCTGTTGCTTTGGTATCTACTATGCGACCTATGGAACGGAAGCTGGCGGGAATGAGAGGGCATTGCTATCATCTATGTTGGTGGGCTCTAGGCTCTAGCTACCTCTTTCTTTGTCTACTTCATCTTGTACAGGGGTGGATGAGAGCCTAGGACTGCAAGAGATGCCATCTGAAATCCTATTGTGCTCTGCAAGCTCTGCTACTACTGATGGATCGACTGAAGTACCTATGTCATCTGCTTCATCAATGATAGAATCTTTAGAATAGTTTACTGAACCAACAAGATATGCCTTTATATCTAGAGCAACAACAGGTGGTCTGGGTGTTGGGGCTAGCCTGTAGTGTTCACCTTACATACCTACCTCACTTATTTAAAGTTAGTAATATCAAGGCTTCCAAGTCTCAGCAAAGGTATCTCAGAAACTTTCAAAAACCAGAGAGCTTCAACATTCATTATATCTTCTCCTGAAAATATCGATATCTGACCTTTGTCCATCGATCTTCAGGATGGGAGCTTCTCTACTTACCTTTGTACTTCGGTTCAATCTTCAATCCTAGTCTCTAAGTCAAGTCTCTCTGCCTACATTCATCAATAGAAAGAAGTGGCAGGTCTTGACCTTTGAAACCTCAACCGACATAACTTAAGGTTGGATGTTTTAGTGTGGGTATATTCTTACTAATCTGAGTGAAGTGATATGAGCTTCTAAGGGGCTGACTGACTCACCTGACTGTGAGGGAGAATCACGCTAATCATCTCTACTAGTGCAAGATTGATACCCAAAATAGAGAGACGGAAAATAGCTCCTTTGAAAGCTAGTAGCCTGGGTTGAATCAACAATTTACGCATGATATTCCTCCAATGCAGATGACATCTTCTAGTCGCACAAGATCCACTCAGGTTCCTGCAATGCCCACTAAACTTCGTGTTAAGCCTACACTCATGTAGGAGAAACCAAAGGCATCTGAAGTCCAAGTGTTAGGGTCCCTCTATGGAACAATGTTAATGCTCAGGTTTATGGATTACATCATCCAGGACAATCAGTTGTTCCCTGATCTCAAATTCTCAGGTTATGCTCAGACTAGTGATGCTCTTGATGGTACCGAGGTGGTGAACTCTAAGAAAGAAATGGACGAGGAGCCTTTACAATTTTGGCATAATGACTTTGTTTTATGTGCCACATTTTGGATAGAGTCACTCTATTAATGACCAATAGACAGATAAGCATCAACTATCGACCCAACCCAGTTGAAGTCCCTTCATTTGATCATCTTTTAGGTAGAGTGACTACAGCTAGGGTGCATGCACATAAAAGGGCAACATAAAACACTTGGCCACAAGTTGCAGGGTTCTAGAGACACATAAGCGGGCATAATAGAGTGCATATTTCTTGCATTTCCTTCTGCTATTGCTGATTCTGAAATAGTCTATGGCCCTGTGGTTAGGTAAACTCTATTATGCTTGGTTGTTGTGCTCTATACACTGGCTATGATTTGCTTCACTTCACTTAGTTTTTCTATACGCTACGCTAGGTGGCTCTATATGTTGTGTGCTCTTTTAGGAAGGTGGAGTTGCCAAGTAAGAACAACCCAGAGGATCTCCTTCTATCTGGGTTCTCTCATGCTATAAATGGTTTTTAGCCCCATCAATTCTTTGTCTCTACAATGAAGGAATTGTTCATTTGAGTGTTGCTCCCTACACTGGGTCTATCGTAATAGTCACTGCCCTGGTTTTGGTTTTGGTTGTGCATGTGGTTTTTCATGCCTAATCTACGTTGCTCAGCTCCTAACTCCTAAACCTAATGAAGATTCTGATCATGCCTAAATTCCATAGGGGACATTTGGGCATTTTCATGCATGCAAGCCCACTTGGCAGTTGGGAAGTTCATTTTATTTATTTTTATTTATTAGTTATTGTATTTAGTTCTTTTATTTTTAATATATTAAATAAAATAAACACCAACAGTGTTAATAATACTCTAAAGATTATTTCACAACCTATTCTTTATCTCCTTTGAATCCAAGTTCCTGTTTGTATCTCCTTTGAATCCAGGTTCATGTGTGTAATATTTGAAAATGAGAGTCGTTATGTCCAGATGTTGTTCAATCTACGAAAATGTTTCCCACTTCTCACAACAAAGGTGAGTGGTTGTCTCTGTCTAGTGTGCCTTACTAGATTATTTATGTGCCTCTGTGTTAACCGAAGTCAGTGCTTGAAATCGATAAAGGAGGGTTATGTTCATATAGAATGCATGTAGGATGCTTGGCTCAGGCCAATAGCAGTCATAAGACAACAACAACAAAAATTGTTTTAGACTCAACTGCATCCAAGAGGTCGAATGTAGTTTAACCTCCGCATGCATGGTTTGCCTCAACAAAAGAAATAAAACTAGGAACAATATGTTGTAATCACCAGAGAGAGAAGCCACAACTGAAGGGATTGAATGACACAAAGCACCTTCTTTTAAATTTGCCAAGCATTAACATAGCACGACTCAACCTTGTTAGTGGTAGTTTTAAATAGTTCAAACGATATTTTGTTTATGATACTTTATGGTTTGATACCTAGAACGAGCATGGAAATCAAACTATCCATTTTCTTGTTTGAACATTTTTTATCATGGTAGAATTTACCCTTGTAGGTGTTGAGTGAAATAATATGTTGGGCTAGACAATGGATTACCCATTTTGTTTAAAAAAATTTTATGGATGTATAGAGTTACATAAGTGGGATAGTTTGTAGTAAATGGAGCATGCTACATCCATCTTGGTTGTCCTCTATTATTGACTTCTACAACTGTTGATATACCTTAGGTTCTTGAAGGTTTATATACTTATCTTCTCTTGTTTGCATATCACAAAAGTTGTATACAGATTATGGCACTAGTTAAACCCTCTTGTGAGTTGTTACAATTGGGAATTTTGTAACTTGCATGCATAGCCCAAGTTTTCAATTGTGACCCATGGTCTAAAACAAAGTATGGGGCCAAGTTGTTTGGCACATGAATAGTGTTTGACCTTTTTTTACTTACTAATCAAGCCTATTGAATTGGTAATTCTGCGATATAGTCAAGTTTGAGGGTTGTATTCAAATTTGGTTGGCTAATGATGACGACTTTCATGAAAGAAAGTACTAAAAATAATTGGAGTCTTGTGTTTAATTGCTTACCAGGCCATACTGTTACCTTGACATACTTATATAGCCATCCCTATGTGACGCCAATAGCCTTACTACTTGACCTCAGGTTTTACATGTTTTGCATGTAAACATGATTGAAGGATAAGATTGTGATATGGTTACAGCTGTTGGATTAGATATTTTGCATCTCGAAGTTTGTATTTATTTTTGATAGTTAGTAGGGAATGTTGGCTTTACCAGGGATTTCTTTTCAAGGGATTGTTGTTATTTTTTTAAGTTTTGCAATGTTTACTGGTTTCTTTTTCTTTGCATAACTATAATGTGGAGTATGATAGCTTATGATAATCGTATGTCTAGTTTAGTGTCTAATCTTAAAATATTTATGGCATGTATGTTCATGACTCGTGCGCTATTTTGAGTAGTGGTTATTGGCATGTAGGTAGCCCCATGTTGGTCTAGTTCTTAAATATATGACCAATTCATCAAGGTTTTTGTTGGAATATTGGATTACTAGATGTTATGAGGCTGGAGATAAGGGTAATCAAAATAGGAAACAAGCGATACCAGAGAGACAATGTAAAGAAAATATTGATGTCATGTTAAAGAAAAATGGACCTTTTTTCACAAATCCTCACTTTGTGTGTGGTTATTGTCATTGTATAAAGAATTAATTTCATTTTATCCAATCATTTATGTTCACTGTTTCTATTTTGAAAAAAAATTATGGCTTCTAGTCTCATCGTTTGTGTTCACTTCTTTTATTTCTAGAGTCTAGATTGACGTTTACGATTTATGTTCATATTGGGGTGTTTTCCCTTGTATGCATATTCTAGACTATGCTTTTAATTTTGAAAATTGTCACCTTTAAATTTCATGTCTTGCTAATTTGGCATTGATCATTGAATGAACAAGGTGAAACCTAGGACAGGCTAGAATTTTTAAAGATTCAAATACATATCCATGTCTATGAAACTGCATGATTTTTGGTTATAGAAGGTAGTGTTAAGATTTACTGAAAGTGAAATGGTGCTAAGTATATACTTGGAAGGTTCATAATAATAATTTTGAGGCTTGTAGAATGGCCTTCACAGCTCACTATGGGCACCTAATCATCATGCTCATGATTGAGTAGTGTGCAAAGGAACATTGGAAATCCTCTTGAACAAGCGGAAGATCAGAGAATCAGAAGAAGAAGTGGGAGTATTTTGTTGTTGTTCCTCAAGGGAAGATGGTTATAATGAGTAAACCACAAGATGCATTTGTGATCGTTGTTGTTGTTCATCATGCATTGGTTTTTGTTGTGGCGTGGTATGGTTTGACTCACTTAATTCATTCCTTCTCTTCTGAAAATTGTAATAGAACCTTATTCTCTTGCATTAGGACATTTTTTTTACTTTCATAAACCAGTTGTTTGATGTGCGTTAATAGAATGTTTAGTTTACTGACCTTCTACTTGAGAGGTTGCTGAATGAAGCCTTGAGATAAAATTATCCCGAGACTTTGAATTTCTATGGATTTCTTGTTCAAGGTGTTAATGAAGTATTCATTAATTCACGCTTCCGATTTTGATTGATAATCCTGATTGCTATTTATTTGGGATACTCAAGTACTCTTGAAGAAGTCATGAACTACTTGGCTTCTATATCGCTTTTTAGTGACAAAAAATTCTAACATTTTCAGTTCTATGTCATCGAAGAATAATACATAGAAACACTAGATACTTGTACATATGTAAAAGTCAAGGGATGCTCATAAAATTAGGAAAAAAAAAACAACTACCATGAACAACAAACAACCTAGAAAAAGAAGAAAGTATCTAAAGCCTACCAAATTTGGCTACTAGCTGCTAATTACTATTTTCCTTTTAGAGGGCTTTTGAAACTTGTGAGATTTGTTGAAAATTTTGGGATTTTGAAAACATAAATATAAATTATGAATAATGTTCTAATTATTAGCAAAATGAAGCATATAAGAATGGTCATGTTATGGTCATGTGCATATTATAACGATTGCCAACTAGTCTCAAAGGAAAATACTATGAATGGATTAAAACTATGGAATGGAAGTTTCTTGTTGGCTCAATTGTAAACACACATTGCATTTAAGTACAATGAATAACGCTTTACGAATATAGTTCACGCTGTCTATTTCTATGGTATTCACTACACTGTCTTGACTATTTATTAGGGAGAAAATTAGGAATCTTGAGCTTATTTCTATTATGATTTCTTTGTGCTGAATTTTATGGTAGATCTTGATTGAGTTTCATTGTATGGTCTGTGCTATCTAAATTAGCGTTGTCTTTGTTTAATATGTATAGTTAGTATAAGGTAGTATCTTAGTATGGAATATTTCTTGATAGTCTTTCTGGAACAAATGTATTCGATTTATTAGTCTGTTGTCTCCCAAACACATAAAATGAGTATTGTTTAAAAATTTATTCCGTTAAAACATGTTTCCAATCTTATTGTCAAGTGGTTTTGAACTTGGACAATTTTTTTAATCTTTTACCTATATGTATCATGTTGGCAAAACAAGTACAGTATCATAGTTTGTCAAAATCTCAATGGCGTGTCCCAAATAGGTGTATGCGACCATCTAAAATAAGATCTCTACATGTATTTAAATGATGGTAAACATATTAAAACCCACACCTAGGGAATCCAAAAACAATAAAGAGTGAGCATAAATTTAGAAGATGATTTTTAGTTGTTGAGATTAGATTTCAGAGACCTTAATAATTATGAAATCAAATTGTAAGTATATGAAAGAAATACACTTTAAGTGAAACAATTTCAAAGTAAATGCATATAAACATGCTACTAAGAAAAAAATTAATTCAACACAACCATGAGATTTAGAGAGCTAGAATGAAGCATAACTATATTAAATGAGACATTACCTAGAATATTGTTGGCATTATGATGGGTGGTGGGTGATTGGCTACCATTAAACTTCTTGCTTGCAGTGGAGGTGGTAGTCAAGATGCTATGGATGGAAGAGCAAGAGGTGGTAGTCAAGATCCTATGGATGTTTCAATAATGAACTATCTAATCCGTGCAATGGTTATAAGATCTGCATATAAGAAAACTCATCTCCTTCAACTCAATTTACCTTTAACACTGAGAAAAGGGGAAAAAAGCTCCAAAATGGCAAAGGTTGTTCATTCAAAGAGGATGTGACCCTTTTTTCCTTTTAGATATCTTTCTTCAATGCTTTTCCTCAAGGTCAACCTACTCTTTCCATTTCGATTGTTGGTTGAACAATTTTTCCTGTTGTTTGCCTTTAAGGCTTTATCTAGCAGCTGGCTCTTTCGCATTTTCAGTTGACCTATTCTTTCCATTCTAGACATCACATTATGTTACCCAAGGAAGTAGGTTTAATGTTGTCTATAACACAACAATATTTTCAGTTGACCTGTTCCTTCCATTCTAGACATCACATTATGTTGCCAAGGAAGTAGGTCTAATGTTGTCTGCACCACAACAAAGATGAATCCTCATCAATAATCAAAACTTTCCAAAGCAAAGAAAGGCAGGCAAGTTTTATGCATGAAAAAAATCCTGGAGGTTTGATAAGGTTACTTTGCCCATTTCTAGATCTATATATACTATAACCCCCTTACTATTTAGGCTGGTTAGAAAACACAACTAGTTTGAAACCTTAATATGAAAATTGACCCACTGAACAGATGTTTCATATAAACTAATACCTTTCTTCAACTCCTTTGATTGTGAGCATGGAGAAACGATGCTCAACTCAATCTTGAGTATTTGACATGTACTTTCCAAGGTCATTTGGTATTGTATTTACTGTTATATAGGACTGATCAAAAAAACTTTGTTTCAATGATGATTTGGACCTCTATGTTTCCTTCTTGCAATAGAGTCAAATGGTATTGATATGTTGAAAAGGGAAAAATATGTGAAGGCTTATGGTGTTTCTTGCCAAAAATTTTGTTCCTATCATGTGGTTGATTCTAATAGCTTGCTATTTGAATGCAAGAGTTGAAATGAAGTGCTACCAGTTGTGGGCATGATTACTTCTATATCAACCATTTTATTCCTCCAAAATGTTTGACAAGCACATGATGTTCTAGTTCATTGCTTTTGATATCTCAAACTTTGACACTTGAAAAACGATTTTGGGTGAGTAAACAAATCCCTTGTCCATCCCTTTTCAAGGGAAAAACTAGCTACTAGCTCCTTATTACATCCCAAATGAGATATCAGAGATCATGATCCCTCTCCACCTCTCATAACCATTATCCACCATCTCATAGCCATTAACAAGCTTTCTATTAAGGAAACAATTGAATGACTCATCTATGTGTCATAGCTTGCTTCTACAACTTATCACATTATTCCATGCTTTGTTGATCGCCATGATTTATTGACGCACAAAGCAGGAATAATAAAACATAACCCATTCTATTAATTCAGAGGCTTCTTTGATTACATGCTTCCTCTGATTACTTGGTCTTTGTCCTTTTATCAAAATATTACATACAGTAATATTTCCAAGCAGTAATATTACATACCTTATTCTAAGCCAACAACTCTCATTTTGTCACTTTGGTGGCTCCTCCCTATATATATTTTGTTGTCTTCTGAATCTTACATCATATTGGCACTTGGATTGTTGTAGATTTTTATTTTTTGTTTGCTTTTACGTGAATTTCTGGTATTGGGTACCCTTGTAGTGCTCTCATAATTTGATTTCATGTTGTAGGGAAGAATCTATATATATTTTTACAAAGTTTTTGCTCATGATATACTCATCTCAGTCTATTGATTAAACGAGGAAAATTTATTTCAATTCAAAAAAGAGTTTCCATCTACTGCTACAATAATGTTGAAACACAACAGATCTTTATGACTCTGTTCACTCCACATTCTTTCAATTGTCAAAAATTTGAGATCTGTGCTATCGTGGAGAAAAAGGTAATATTGATTTCAAATATGAATCATTGCCAAGAAGGGACCGTAGGGCTTGTGCATTCAATGTCAAAAATTTTGTATTTTTTTGTGGAACTTCTAAAATTTGGTAGTAAAACCCAGTTGCACCTGTAGTTCAGGAGATCATCATATTTTTATTTCTTTTGTGTTATTATTAAAAATACAGAAGTGGGTTGGCATTAGGCAGTAGATTTTTTTTTTATTATGAAGTAAAATTATGTGAATATTGTGTCTTAGATGTACTGGATTTATGTGTGTCTTCCTTAGTTGAGAGATAAATGTGGTTGTAAGTTCAATCCATACAAACCATTTTTCCCACACATCCATGTTGGATCCCCACTATCTTGAATCATGAATGTGTTCATAAAGTTCAATCCTCTCTTCACTCAACATTCTTGAACAGTGCAGACCCACAATGCCAAGTGAAAACTCTTGAAATGGTTTGAATTTCTTATGCTTGTTTTAAATTTGAACGTATTATACAATTTGTAGGGATTGTTAGCTATATACAATTCTCTAAACGAAGGTTGCACCTGTACCTAAAGAGATCATCATATTTTATTTTTTTTGATATTATTAAAAATACGAAAGTGGGTTGGCACTGAGAAATAAATTTTATTATTATTATGAATTAAAATTCTGTGAATATCTTGTCTTAGATGCATTGGATTTATGTGTCACGGTTTTATTGGGTTTTCCTTAGTGGATAGAGAAATGTGGTTGTAAGTTCAATCCCTGCAATCCCTTTTTCCCGCATGTCCATGTTGGATCCCCACTATCTTGAATCATGGATGTGTACACAAAGTTCAATCCTCTCTTCACTCAACATTCCTGAACAGTGCAAACCCACAATGCCAAGTGCATACTCTTGAAATGGTTTGAATTTCTTATGCTTGTTTTAAATTTGAACTTATTATACACTTTGCAATGATTGTTAGCTATATACAATTCTATGAATGAAGAAGGAAGGGGAGATTTTGAGATGGCATACAATGCTTCATATTACCCTCCATGGAAATTTTGTACAACTTGCATAGGCCAACCAAAAATTTCCTCCAGGTCACGGGCATACTTTATGTTATGTGATCTGCACAGTTTGTTTTACATTGTTCCCAACTACCATATGCTCATTCTTTGAGACTGAATTCTAGTTTAATTATCACTACAATTTCCTTGCTCAAAGCATCTGATACTTCTACTACTAGAATACCCATCGCAATGGCTAGTGATACCTTATGCTCGTTCTTTGAGACTGCCTTCTAGTTTAATTATGACTAAAACTACCTTGGTCTGTTATAGACATTTTTGTGCCTCGCAGCATGGAGCATGAAATGTCAATAATTACAGGGATCCTCAGTCCCTAAACATGTTGTTCTTACCCCTAGAGGAACAAGGTCAGCAAACCACAGCACTTCCTATCAGTTCTCCACCTGAAAACACTCAAAAACAGGCTATTTTTGGATCATGTCAGCTGCTCCACTGAGCATCTGCGCTGAATGTCAACTGCTCCTCCTTGTACCTGCGCTGAAAGTCAAAACCAATGAAGGCTACCTGCACTGGGCGAGATTGGCCAAGTGGCACAGTCATTCTGCAAGGTGTCAACTGCCCAGGAAGCTTCCAAACTGACACTTGGTTCAAGGAATTCGCCCTATGATGAGTAAGAGGTACTTGATCTCCATGTGGAAGCAAGGATCTCCAAGTGGACTCAAGAACTGAAGTTTAACTGAAGAGGGAGAGGACACAAGGCAGCTTTAGGTCAGTCTCAAGCTGACTCATCCTTTCTCCAAATCTCCTATATATAGAGCTCTTCTATGAGGTCTAGGGGGGCTGGAATTTTGTGCAAAGCAAGGAAGTGCTGTTGGTTTACAGTTAGAGCTATTGGGTGATTGCTTTTATAGAGGAGAAGAGGAGATTTCTTGCTGCTGGGGAGGTGCTGCTGGATTGGAGCCATTTATGGTTGTAACCTTCTCAGAACCTTTTTCTTCTATCAATAAAGCTTTTGATGTTCTCCTATATACCTGTATTGCAATGATGTATTGTTTTTATCTGTATATTTGATCCATTCTAATCCATGCATCAGTTATGAGTACATGTTTCTTGTAGTTTCCCCCTCTTGTTTTTGCAGGATCTTTGTGTAGTTGGGCCGGCAAAGGGAGCAAGGAGCTGGGAACAAGAGGCAAAGAGAGAAGACAGGATCGACAAAAGCGAAAGACATCGGTTGGTCAATCTTTTCTTCCTTCTCTGTACTTTCATAAAGGAAAAATATCAAAGCTTTACTTTCAGTTGTTGCTAAGGAACTATCACCCTTAGAGTAGGGATAGGGTCATTCCGAGTCGGATACTTTTCCCCACAACAAACTGGCAACTCCACTGGGGAAGTAGTATCTTGTTGGTTTATTGTGTTTCTTGCTATTCATCTCATAAACAAGGAGAGCACCAAATCGAACTGCAATTGAGTCCTTCAATTGCAAAGTAGAGGGCAGCTGCTCTGGCTCAGTTTCTGAGAAAGTTTATGATTTGAAGAGCTGATCCACAAGGACTCTTGTGCTCTTTGTGATAGCTTTTCATCCTCTTGATCATCCCTTAGCTTGTACTTGACCTATAGCTTTTTATTTCAGCAAAAACAGTGAATTTTTGAGCTTTTTATGACCCGGAAACCCTTGTAAACGCAACTCTCGTGTCTCAGTGCAGGCTGTCCAAAGGCAGTCTGCATTTCAGCGCAGGTACTCCCTTCGGGAACTGCGCTAAGAGTCAGTTTGACAGACCAGAGCCTGCGCTGAACCAGTTAGGCTATGTCTTCCTGAGGTTTCCCACTGAGTCTTGGCCCTGTTTTCACTGTTATTTTGCTGCTGATTGCTTGTCATTTGTACTTGCTGTAAACCAACTTTCCTTGACATTATTCCGCCTCAGTTGTGTGATGAAACTGTGATTGTTCTTTCAGTATTTCTTGTTTCAGTTACAGTTTCCCATTGTGAAAAGCAAACCAGTATAGTTGTGGCCTCTTAGATCTTGAACTGTAAAAGTGTCGTCGTGATCTTAAGAGCTAGTTTTATTACTGTTCATGGCTGTTTGAGTTTGTTTGTTTTTCATTTTATGGTTTGAATTCATACATTTTTAGTGTCGAAACAAGTACCTGTAAGGCGTCTTTTGATTTTAGACAAAACTTGTTTGTTTACGCTTCAAATTGAATTCGAAAATTATACGACAGTTTCCTTTTGTCTTACATCAACATTAAGGGAAAAGAAAAGAAATACATGCATCTTGCATTTGCATTTTTTGATAAGTTTGCGTGATTGATCTAGGAGAAAGTGCATTAGTTTGTGCTTTGTGCTCTGTGTGGAAAGATTATGTTTTTCTCTCCCCTCAGTAGTTAGGATTTTCAAAGCTAAAAAGATTGTAAAGCTTGCTTATCATTTTAGCTGCATTTAGGAATTTGTACAAATACATCTCGTGGTGATCCTGAAAGACAAACTGCTAAACAAGATCAACTTAAAATATATTGAATGAATCTAAAAACGCTTTGTAACATAACACTCACAATAGAGGTCTAGGTAGAGACGTGTTCCGGCGTCGTTAAACGTAGTGACTGTCGATCTCTACGAAGGTGGGTGATTCCTCCTGAGGGACGATAGCACTAATACGGACTTGTGCTCCCACGTACCGTCGCGTATATTGGGAGACCCCTATAGGCATTTATCCTTTATCCTTAGGAAGCCATGTCGGCCGCCCTACTGATCGCGATGCAGTGAACACAGCATTCACGAAGATCGACCACCCGTACCGTAAAACGTATTCTGTGGTTTCGCGAAAGGTTTGGCACACCCTCTGCCTAGATCTCCAGAGCAGTTTCTTTTGGCCTTTTTCAAACTCTATAACTGAAAAATTCCAACCGAGCATTTGTCACTTCGGGCTCGTTAATACATCGAAGGGGACTAGAGTCATCTTTAGCTTTTTCTCGACTCTTAAAACATGAAAAAGCAAAGTTGTGTCTAAAAGCGTCTAATAAAATTCATTCAATACGGAAACATAATTCCCCTTTTGGTATTTTAGTTGATCAAGTAATCCGCAACCGTGGAGGAAAGTCAATTAAAACTCCGTCGTTCGAGGAGACTCGCGAGTCAACCGTCTTTGTCTCCGGAATTGAGAGTAGTACGGACGAAGCGAACTCGCTTGACCGGGTCAAAATCTCCCATTAAAGTTAGAACAACAGTTCCAACAACATCTGAGATTCTAGTCACTCCTAATATTTCTGGAATCCCTGCCTCTATTGAAGAAGTTCAACAGCAACAGAGGGACAGTTGTACTGATCCTAGTCTGAGAACAAGTACTTGCATAACTGAACCAGTTCCATCTGAAACCGGTCCACAGAGTCTTGTTGCTCAAACAACTGTCGCTGTCGAAGCAACCCCTTCTTCGGCACCAGAAATCTTTTACGGACCTGACGGTCTTCCTCTTCCTCCTGGTCTGATTGCAATAGAGGAAATAGAGGACCAGCAAGCAAATACTCCAACTCATTTTGGAGTAGGCATCACTCTTTTTCCTTCTGCATCAGAAGTTTGTCCATCGCCAGTGGAAGTTCCTGTAGAATCGTTAGGCAGTTTATTGGATAGACTTAAAATGTCTGAGCAACCGTCGACATCTAGGACTGTGCCAAATGACACAGCGACAGCAGAAGCTCCTGCTGTCACTCCGACGATGTTTGCCGGCATACCAGCTGTCCCGACTAGCTCTCAACAGCTAGAAGGAGTCCACCCAGGGACTATTATGACAACTTGGTCTGTTCCAGTTTGTTCTTCCGGTATAATACCCGGTAATTCTTATCTTGAAACTAGACAAATTGATCCCTTTGGAAATCAGTTTGGACCATCCAGTCCTCAAAGGCAATCTATACCCTTGAGCTCCGGATTGTTACCGTATGGGGGGCAATATGCCCTTTCACTTCCCCCTCCGGGAGGATACCCATACGGCAGTTTTCAACCGCATTCAGGTTTGACTGAAGTTACGACGAGTGGTTGGGTGCCTATGTTGCCCCAACAACCGAGAGTTGTATATTCCATGCAACAATGTGTACCTATGTCTAGCATCCCGACGACGCCAGCAATTGTAACCGTGTCGCAAGTTCAATCGATGCCTGTTGTATGTCAACCCCAAGTTGTAATGCAACAGCCCCTTGACCCTGCAACACAACCACAATCGCCAACTGCCGGGACGACACAGATACAAACGGGAACCATAACCCCGCATCTTGGTCCGTCGGTTAGTATCGCACAGCAAAACATGGCTTCGCAGCCATGGATGATGCAATACCAACAACCTCAGTTTCAACAGGTGTACCAGGGATCTGAGCGACAGATCTTTGCAAATAGTGGGCAACCCTATATTCAGAACGGGTTAAATCAACCACTTTACAGTGGCCAAGTCCACCAGCCATATCAGTCATATCAACATCAGTTGCATTATGCTGGTATGCAAAGGCCTACTGCTCAGGCGATTCCATCGTATCCTGGGTACGCCTCGCCAAACCTGAATCAGCAGTTGCCATTCGTGGCGACTCTAGAATTACCAGATTTACATCGATTGACGAACGATCCAATCGCCTATGCCCATTGGTGGCCAGCAATTCCTCACAAACTTCCTTCGGACATTCCTAAATTCAATGGAAATCCTGGCGAAGACCCGTCGAATCATGTGATGACTTTCCATCTGTGGTGTTCGTCGAATACCTTGAATGATGATTCGATAAGGCTTCGCCTTTTCCAGAGGACATTGACTGGTCCGGCGGCTAAATGGTATATTGAATTACCTAGAGCCTCTTTCGACAATTTTAGTTCCCTAGCCACGACTTTCTTAACACACTTTCAGTTACCTATAAGGTACGAAACTGGAACTGAGATCTTAACCAATTTCAAGCAGACAACGGCCACACATATATCAGATCATATACATGAGTGGCGTCGTCGTCGCAGAATGGTAAAGACTTATGTTCCAGATCAGCTTTTAGCTGAGTGGTTTATAAAGTCGCTTCTTCCTGCTATAACAGAAGATGTGGCCAAGGGAGGCGTCGTAACAGAGGATCAAGTTATTGCTCGTGCCCAGTATTTAGACTTAGTATATACTCAGTCTGGCACGCTCTATGACAAGATACCTGACGCCCCTAGACCGGAATTTTCAATTCCTCCCCCTCCTGGATCAAATAGTGACTCTCATGCCGGCGATGGTGTGATTGGCACTGCAAATGCAAAGTCAACACGGGATTCGTCTAAGAAAACCCGTAAGACTTTGAATCAAAATGCAAATGAAGAACTTCTTGCCTCGGAAGTAAGTGCTGTGTCGGACGACAAGGGCAAACAACTGAAGCAACCAGGAGACAAGAAGAAAAAGAAAGGGAGAAAAGGGAAACCCCCTTCGGGGTGTCATATATGCGATGAGGATCATTGGACAGCAGATTGTCCATGCAAAGCTGAGCTTAAAAGATTCTTTAAGAGTCCGAAAACCTCAGCTGTGTTGACTGATCCGTTTCCTAATCCTTGTCAAAATCTGGTTGCTAATCAAAATGCTTCCCGATCCCAAGTGCTTATGTTGTCTACCTCAAAGCAGCAGAATAATGCTTTGACAAGGAATAAAGATTACGGGAATCCATGGCTGTCAAATAACAAGGCTAATGAACAACCTAGTAGTTCGACGACAGCTTTGACCAAAGTTGTGCCACCCATCATTCCTGAACCAATGGTAAAGTTGCCAAAGGAAGTAGTACACAAATCGACATTTAATCCTCGTGCCAAAATAGCACAAAATTATAATATAATAGAGGACCTGGCCCAATCGCCGTCCGCTATGTCGACACTTGAGGTACCGCAAAATTGCCCCTCCCAAGAGCAAACTTTATTATCAGCAATAGGTGGGATTGGCCCAATGGATTCCAATCTTGTGGCCTTTGATCATAAAGGATATGACCCTAAGTTACCAGCTCAACTAGCTTTCCTTATTCAAGTGAAAGCCCTCAACAAAACTGTTCATCGAACAATTATTGATGAGGGGGCATCTACATGTCTTATGTCGATGAGTTGCTGGAAAAATTTAGGCTCACCACCCTTGTCGAAATCGTCAACGACCTTAAAAGCATTTGATGGACGATCATACACTCCCTACGGGATTTTAGGTAACTTGCAAATTGAACTGGGGGGCAAAACAGTAGAAGTCGATGTTGAAGTAATTGATGGAAACCTCGATTACAACATCCTACTAGGAAGGCCCTGGATATATGCCATGGCCGCAGTCGTGTCGACCTACTTCAGGAAGATTGCATT
Source organism: Pinus tabuliformis (assembly GCA_031772625.1). NCBI lineage: Eukaryota > Viridiplantae > Streptophyta > Pinopsida > Pinales > Pinaceae > Pinus > Pinus tabuliformis. Next base: position 1,356,421,613 of record CM062804.1, read on the forward strand.
TCCCTTTCAAGGAGGGATTACAGTCGTCGACCAACAAACTTTCCTCCCCGACAGTTCACAAGTTACGGGAAGCATTCCAATGACACATGGAAGCGATCATTCGCTTCAAAATATTGGAGTAGGTCTCCTAAAAGACCCTACCTTAATGGGTACTTTTTCCCTACCGCCTGCAAGTAATCTGGCGGAGGTGGCCACAGTGGAAACCTACAATATGAAATCTTCTATATCTAATGGATTCGGAAGATTCCTAAACATTTTGTCAGCATGGATCATCGCCCTAATAGAAATACTGTAAATACAGTGGGCTCCGAGGACGGTTCTAATCTCGTGTCAACCTCGTTAAAAAATGAAACAAGGAGTCATGAGGATAGTTCTTTTACTATGTCAACCTCATTAAAAAATGAAACAAATCCCCTTTCTCAAAGGTAAACCTTCATTCCAACCACCGAGTTGAATGCAATGAAGCTTGGGGGGCATGCACCTCGTTTGCATTATTATGCTGGGGGCATGTAAAATTAATCGAGCAGTTTTAGCACATGGTTCATGCTCGTTAAAAAATAAACGCAAGATTCGAGCAGTTTTAACGCGGTCTTCATGCTCGTTAAAAAATAAATAAAAGCAGTGAGCAATGTTCCCTCCAGAGTTTAAGCTCATTTTTATCTAAAAAAAGAACCTATCCCGGTAAATAACCTTCTGAGATCGTAAATTCATCAGCCATAAAAGCCTTGGTCGTGTTTGTGCACCGTCACCTCCACCGTCATTTGGCCGATCATTCACTTCCATTTGTGTGTTTACCCATTTTGAGGAACATCTGCGAAGAGTGATTTCACCTAGCCATCCTTGTGACACTGCCGTGATTGGAAAATTCCAATTTGTACCTGGAATCAGTTGCTATCCCTGTTTATCACTCGTTCCTCAAAAGACGAGTCATCTTTGAGCTCTTTTCTGACTCGTAAAATATGAAAAGTTTGCCGAGTTCTGGCCTTCCAGCTCGTTAAAGGGACCGGAAGAGCTATCCCTCTTTTAGACTTTAATCTTTTTGGACCTGAGGGATTATTACACAAAAAGATCGAGCGCTTGTCTTGTTCGGCTCGTTAAAAGTACCGAACACCCATCCCTTCTGTATTGTTTTATACTTTTTCGGACTTAAGGGATTAGATGACGAAAAAGGAATTATGGAGTTAACTTTCTGTACCTTTTCAGACTCTCTAAAAATGAAAAGGACCGAGTTTTCCTTGTCGTTAGACTCGTTAAAATGATTAAATAGCGACAAACTTGTCTTTAGACGAGAACGAGTTTCCCTATCGCTAAGCTCGTTAAATCATAGCGATGGGCTTGCCCGAAGGGCAGGTTATAGAACAAGCATATGTTATCCTCCTCAAGCTTGACAAAAATAAAGAGGTACTGGTCAGAAATGACTGGGGAAAAATTGGGAGAACATCAAAGCTTAATGGTAGCAAGTCGCTCTTGAACATGACACTTTTCTTCCGTACCACATCGGGTTGGGTTGTTTCATTCACCGGTCTCATCACCATGGTCTTCGCCAAACCATCCACATTTTGGGGTAATGCTACCGATCCATTATGTCGTTATATGTTCAAGAGAGGTCATTCTGAAAGTGTCAACCGTGTCCCATCCACTGCCATACATTATCCTTCATCCATTCATGATCGCCACCCTGAATCATATGTCACAGTTTGTTTTCACCCCCACTAAAATCATTAGCTCCGTTCCATGTCATTGATGTGGGATTCATTAAGGCCCTCCTTTGACGGATCGCTTCTTGTCGACTTCAGCTCATTATCCAAGAAGTTGATCTAGGAACAACCCCATCAGTACTTTGAAGCTTGCATGCCTCAATGGCAAGTTTGTCACTTCCGGCGACAGGTATACATCAATGACCTTCGACCAGAAGATTTTGCGTGGCGTTCGACGCCAAGTCCTTTATTCACGCCACGTGAATTGTACTGCAGTACCTTGAGGGTCATTATCATTATCGGTGATTCCTCTCGCGCTTGTTAACGGTTTTTCATCATTGACCGGTAATCAAGCGATGTCTTTCCATGTTCGACTTCAGCGAAATTCTCACATGGATCGACTTGTACTTAGAGTGAAGATCGAACGAGTTTGAAGACCCCGGATCTAGTTTCATCCATCCGGGCTGCGATACATATTCAGGAAATATAAAAGCATTTGTCATGTACATCATTGCAGCAGATGATCATCCTATTCAAAGGATGATAATTTCAGCAGAAAATTATCAGTCTACCATCAGACGATCGTCTGTTCTATGTACCAAAATGTATTTATAAAGCTGAGCATGGGAATGCCCGCCTCAGCTAGATCATGAAAACAGAATGAAAAATAATATATTGTATTGTATTGTATTACAGGGCACCTCTCAGCACTTGAATGAACTTCGGACCCTCTGGATAAAGCATTTCACCCGATAAACGGCCTCATACTTTAGGGGGAAACTGTTATAGACATTTTTGTGCCTCGCAGCATGGAGCATGAAATGTCAATAATTACAGGGATCCTCAGTCCCTAAACATGTTGTTCTTACCCCTAGAGGAACAAGGTCAGCAAACCACAGCACTTCCTATCAGTTCTCCACCTGAAAACACTCAAAAACAGGCTATTTTTGGATCATGTCAGCTGCTCCACTGAGCATCTGCGCTGAATGTCAACTGCTCCTCCTTGTACCTGTGCTGAAATTCAAAACCAATGAAGGCTACCTGCGCTAGGCGAGATTGGCCAAGTGGCACAGTCATTCTGCAAGGTGTCAACTGCCCAGGAAGCTTCCAAACTGACACTTGGTTCAAGGAATTCGCCCTATGATGAGTAAGAGGTACTTGATCTCCATGTGGAAGCAAGGATCTCCAAGTGGACTCAAGAACTGAAGTTTAACTGAAGAGGGAGAGGACACAAGGCAGCTTTAGGTCAGTCTCAAGCTGACTCATCCTTTCTCCAAATCTCCTATATATAGAGCTCTTCTATGAGGTCTAGGGGGGCTGGAATTTTGTGCAAAGCAAGGAAGTGCTGTTGGTTTACAGTTAGAGCTATTGGGTGATTGCTTTTATAGAGGAGAAGAGGAGATTTCTTGCTGCTGGGGAGGTGCTGCTGGATTGGAGCCATTTATGGTTGTAACCTTCTCAGAACCTTTTTCTTCTATCAATAAAGCTTTTGATGTTCTCCTATATACCTGTATTGCAATGATGTATTGTTTTTATCTGTATATTTGATCCATTCTAATCCATGCATCAATTATGAGTACATGTTTCTTGTAGTTTCCCCCTCTTGTTTTTGCAGGATCTTTGTGTAGCTGGGCCGGCAAAGGGAGCAAGGAGCTGGGAACAAGAGGCAAAGAGAGAAGACAGGATCGACAAAAGCGAAAGACATCGGTTGGTCAATCTTTTCTTCCTTCTCTGTACTTTCATAAAGGAAAAATATCAAAGCTTTACTTTCAGTTGTTGCTAAGGAACTATCACCCTTAGAGTAGGGATAGGGTCATTCTGAGTCGGATACTTTTCCCCACAACATGGTCCGAGGGTCTAATGCTTCTACTGCTAAAATACCCATCGTAATGGCTAGTGATGCCTGTCAAATTATCTTTGAATTCCTTTGAATCAATGATGCTTCAATAAGGGTTGCAAATCAACTACTTGCCCACTTAAGGCAGTGACTTATTGCACCGCAACTCCTCTTGTTAATTTTCACTTTCAAATGTTAAATTGGCCCTGGGATTAATAGTGACCTTTAAATGCATGGCTGCCACTTTGTCGCCTACGGATAACTCAAGTCGACAGTTTTGATAGTTTTAAGGATGGACTATCACAAACCTAATGGAAAAAAATTGATTCCATGATTTCTTAGGATTAACTTTGACTATAGTGTAAAGTTAATTGTTTCATTTATGGTATTATGTTAGTTCTATTTGGTTGGAAATAAGTTTATAAATAGGTTTATTAGTCTCCATTGTAATATGTCAAAATTTGCACAAGTTTGGGCTTCCCAGCTAGTGTAAGGGGCTTAGGGCCCACGGTTTAGCAAGGCTTCTGGTAGGCTTAGCCATAGTTTTGTCCAAGGACTAATGGAATTCTGTTGGGCTTGGTTTTTCCTAGAGTTGGGGTTTTTTTGTGGTATTTCTTGGTGTTCTTTATGGAGTTGGGGTTTTGAGTAAGGATGAACTATCACAATCATAATGGAAAAAAAATTGATTCCATTCTTTGTGAGGATTAACTTTGACATTATACAGTTAATGGTTTCATCCATAGTATTATGTTAGTTGTATTTGGTTGGAAAGACACATATAAATAGGTTTATTTGTCTCCATTGTAATGTGCCAAGGGTTGAGAAGTTTGGACTCCCTAACCAATGTAAGGGGCCAAGGGTTGAGCAAGGCTCCCTCGTAGGGTTGGCTAGCATCTTGGCCAGGGACTAATAGAATTATGTTAGGCTTAGGTTTTCCCTGGAGGATGGGGTTTTCCATAGTATTTCTTGATGTTTTTTATATGCATGATTGCTTCTATTTGTGTTTTTCATTATCTTTATTTTCTTTCCTTTTAATTCATTACGATAGTATAATAGCTAAGCTTGGAGTGGGCGAGGTGCTGGCTGTGGCCAAGATGAAGAGAGAGAGAGAGAGAAAAAGAGCACAATACAAACTAGGGTGGCTAGGGTTTACATGCAATGAAATCACCTGAGTGAATGATCTGAGGATGGAGGCAATTGAGTCAAAGAAATATGAAAATGGCACCAATAGAGGGCACTATACATTGCATTGTCTCAACACTATGTTGTTATAACCTACGTGTTGAAGCAGATTGAATTACTGATCGATCATGTTGGTTTCGGAAACCTAGGGGCGGGCAACATAACTGTGATTGAAGCTCAGAAAAGGAGCTGATGCAACCAAAAGTGTGATATGTGAAATATTTTAATCCACGACGGCTACAAGAGTTCTTATTAAGGGACTTTCAATAATGCATTATGGTTTGATTGGAGGATAAGAGGCTGAGAGCTCAGGACGAAGTGATGACCAAGCCCAGTGGCTAAGGAGCGATGTTGATAGAAGTTAATAAGTCAATAGTTGTGACAATTTTATTTGGGGGATACATTTGATATAATGATCAGGATACCATTGTGGGAAAAGAACAAGTCAAGAAGTAGCATAGACGAGAAGTCAGAGAGCTAGAATGAAAGTAACAGAGTGAGTGGATTCCCATTTTAGGCACGAAGGCAAAAGTTCGTGAAGAAGTCAAAGATCGAGCAGAGACCAAGAAATTGTTGTGTCCAAATGTAATTCTAGTCTGAAGTGTGACTTTGGTAGCGACGTGGGCCTAGAAGCACGAGGGTGCGGACATGACTCTATGATAACGACGAGTTATGGGAGGCTGGATGAATTGCAGAAGGTAAATTGTGGCTTGAGCGACATGATCTATCCATGAGATCTAATCAACAAACAATATGATGAAAGATGCAAATGTGAATTAATTAATTGATGAATTATGTATGGGAAGAGAATTTTTAAGAGAACCGGTGGTTATAGCAGCCAGTAACCCATGTAATCTGGTAGATGGGTGGTTTCTTTTTATATGGATTTCAATGTCAAATGTGTGGCCATGGAGAAAAGAAAAGAAAGATCTAAGAAGCAATAAATCATGAAAAAAATTATGGAAAAAAGTTTGTATTAAAATGTAAGAAACTTGGGGAATCTTAATGTTCTCTAATATGTAAATTTTAAGATGTTTAACTATATTTTTGTAAAAATATTTAATATTTATTTATTTCATATTATATCTAAAAAAATTTGGTGATCATATCTTTATCCTATAAAATTTGGGTGAATAATTTTTAGAAAAAAATGAAATTGATAATTTTGTTGGGATAAAAAAGGAAAATTAGCCTATTTTACTCCCGAAAATTTCCTTACAAAAAACCAAGAAATATATTAATTATAATGGAGATTATGTAATTGGGCATATTGTTGTAAGACCTGATAGGAATGCGAACCTAAGAGTCTAGAATGATAGGGGGCATGTGGGAGTCAAGTTTAAAGGGGTGATTGTTAGGATTAATCTTGACTTGGGACTAGGTGGTTTTAGGCACATGGTTTCTTGGCGCATGGTATTATGTTAGTTGTATTTTGTTGAAAATAAACCTATATATAGGATTATTAGTCTCCATTGTAATGTGCCAAGGGTTGAGCAAGTTTGGGCTTCTTGCCCTGTATAAGGGGTTGAGGGTTGACCAATAATCAAAAGTGTTTTATTGTATCTCGATATTGGATTTATCGATGTTCATAATCTCTTTAATGTATATGGTTGTGTTAGATATTTTAGAGTTTGAATTTATATTATTATTGCGTTTGAAAAGAAAATCTTCTAACTATTTTATATTTAAATTTATATTATTTCTTATTAAAATTAATTATGTTATCGATATATATATATATATATATATATATATATATATATATATATATATAATATATATATATATATATATATATATATATCTAAAACAAAGTTCTTAATATAAATTAATATAAATTAAAATTCATATATATATATATATATATATATATATATATATATGAATTTTAATTTATATTAAGAACTTTGTTTTGGATATATATATATATATATATATATATATATATATATATATATATATATATATATATATATTAATTAGTTTTATAATAATAATATTTTTTTGCAAGTCAATAGAGAAACCTTATTGTAGTACTATATACCCGTAGAGTACATCATAAGTAGTTGGTTTTCCAGATTGGAAACGAGACCAATTGCAGTAAAATATAGTCTTAACCAAATACTTAACCAGACATGCCATAAGGTTTTTTTTGTGTATGGCATCTCCTATACATATCTGCAAAATTTACTTTACTACCACTCCTACTTACCCATTTACATATTGAAGGTGGTCTACCCATAAATCTTCCTATTTGTTCTACACCTACTAAGCTACCTATCAACATTTTACTATGATTTGGCCTACTCAGCCATTTGAAAAAATATAACAAAAAAAGACAGACGCATGACATTTAACCAAAGGCATTGTTGTTGCTTCCGCTACACTTGACCTAGACGCAGCTGAAATATTTGTTGTTGGAGTTGCTGTTGCAGCTGCCCCTGCTCCCTATGTCGTCAATTACTTGTCACTTGCTCTAGTTACCTCCGTGACCCGACATTTCATAGGTCTAGCCAGTTCTCCTAGTTCCTGCCCCAACGTGATGTCCAGGTTATGGATATATTTGAAGTGGATGGAGAACATCTTGTTCACATCTCCAATTCTATCATCTTGAAAAAGTTCTATATTCGTCACCCTTTCGAGTGATTCCTAAAAAACCCGTAACCTCTACTACATTGCCTTCAACTAAAGTTGGTGTTCCATTTGTTGCCTGGTTCTATCCTCCATCGCCTCCACCTGCAGCTTCCCCATTAGGTTTTTAACATGCCACACCATCTCCAACGTTTTTATATAATTCGTTTGTTGCATTCATGATTTCCCAGTATCTATAATCCATACGACTTATTCTTCAATTTTTCTATTTGGGATGCTCTTGCATAGGAGCCTCGCCTCACTCTCCCAAATTTCGACGATTTCTTTTCCTTTCTCTGGGACCATTGCAAGATAGTTTAGGGTAGCCTTCCTCGCATCATACTCCATTCTGGACCTCTTACCAGTGGTGGAGCTATGAGCATTCATTCGTGACATTCCCCTCGGCCTACCACTAACATTTCATCCCTTGGTCATTACTATCTTGGACTCTGTAGTTATCAGAGGAACATAAACTCTCTCGCTACAACACCACCTTCTATCTTCTACCCTATTGTTATAGACATTTTTCTGCCTTACAGCATTGAGCATGAAATTTCCATAATCTAAGGGATCCAAAGTCCCTAAAAATGTTGTTCCTACCCCTAGAGGAACAAGGCTAACAAACCACAGCAATTCACAGAAGTTCTCCACCAAAAACTGCTCAAAAACAAGTCAATTCAGGATCAATTCAGTGGCTCCACTAGCTGTCTGCGCTAAATGTCAAAGGCAACACTGGCTACCTACACTGCAATGCAGGTAGAAGCACTACCAGGGTGCGATGAGCGAGAGTTGACAAATGGCAAGTTCATTCCAAGAGGTGTCAAGACCCAGGAAGCTTCCAAAATCTTCCTCAATGACACTTGCCTCAGTGAATTCGACTATGATGAGTAAGAGGCTCTTAATCTCCAAGTGGAAGCAAGAACCTCCAAGTGGAATCAAGAACTGACAGAGGGAGAGGACACTAGTCAGATCTCAAGCTGACTCATCCTCTCTCCAAACATCTATATATGGATCTCTACTCCATGAGATCTAGAAGCTGGAATTTTTGTTATTGCAAAGAATTGCTGTTGGTTTGAGATTGGAATCATTGGGTGCTTAATGCTTTAAGGGAAGGGGAAGATAGGAATTTCATTTGCTGGGAAGGAGATGCTGGATTGGAGCCCTCTGGGTTGTATCTCTTCCTGAACCTTGTTATTCATCAATAAAGCTATCTTGGTTTCTCCTATATACTGGTGTATCTTTCATGTATGGTTGCATTAGTATGTTTAGTTTATTTCTAATCCTGAAGTAGTTATGAATATGAATCTATGTCTTTGTGTAGTGTTCTCTTCTTGTGATCTTGCAGAAACCTCTTGAAGCTGGGTGAGCGAGAAGGCAAGTAGCTGGGAACTCCCAAAGAGAAGAGAGAACTGGATCGAGGGACAAACGAAAGACACCAGTTAGTCCATCTATCTCTCTTCATTCTCATTTCATAAAGGAAGAATACTAGAATAGTTGTCTCTGTTTGTTGCTAAGGCACTGTCACACCTTAGGTGGATAGGATCGTCCTGCATAGGCATTTTTCCCCACAACAAATTGGCGACTCCGCTGGGGAGATCTGTTTAGTCATTTTATTTGTGTTTCCATCATTGTTTGTTTCATAGACTCAACAACAACAACCGAACTGCATCTGCTGTTCTCAGATGCAAAGTAGACAGCCGCTGCTTTGATCCAATCACTGGATTTGTCTATGATCTGAACAATGGACTCACAAATGATTTGATGATCCTTTGTGATAGATCTTAGCCCTTCCTCAAAGCATCCCTTTAATTATACCTTGCTTGTTGCTTTTATTTGGCCTGAAACCATAGATTAATTAGCAAACTGTGACCCAGAACCCAGTGAGAAACTCTCATTTCTCCTTCAGCGCAGACCCTGTGAAGAGGTTCTACATTTCAACGCAGGTCCTGTGAAGGCTACCTGCGCTGAATGTCAAAACCTCTGTGTTGAGGTTGCGCTGATCCAGTTAAGCCTTGTGCAGCTGGGGTTCTCTGCTCTGTTTTGCCTTGTTTTGATCTCTGATTTTTGCAGCCTGTAACCGGCATAGGTACCAGTCTGATAACTCCTTTTCTCTGCTTAAATTCCGCCTCCTTTTGTACAAAAAGACTGTGAGTGTTTTTATGTGTTTGTGGCGTCATTTACAGTTTTCCTTTGCAAGAGTGAAATAGTCATCCTGTAGCCCTTGATTCAGATCTATTGATTGTGATCTTAGGAGAGAGTTCATTGGCTGTTTACAGTTGATTATAAATTTACTTTTGCCTTTGGTTTGAGTTTCTCTCTTTTAAGTGTCAAAACAAGTATTCATTTCGGAAATCGTAAAGTGTTGTAATCTCTTCTAGCCTCTCTGATTTTGAAAAAGTAAACTTGTTTGTATTTGTCATTTAAAAGCAAATTCAAAGTTGTGCAAAAAGCTTTCTTTGTAGGCATCAATACTAAGAAAGCGGAAAACAAACACCTGCATTGTGCATTTGCATCTTGATAGTTTGCATGCTTGATTTAGGAAAAGTGCATTAGAGTGTGCTGATTGCTCTTTGAGAAAAGATGGTGTCTTTCTTTTCCCTTGTGGCTAGGATTTTCATAAGTTGAAAAGTTATAAAGCTTTCTTATCATCTTTAGACTGCATTTAGGAATTGTATCATACATCTCGTGGTGAACCTCAAAAGGAAAACTTCTAAAAAGATCAACCTAAAATAAATTGAATGAACTTAACGACGCTTTGTAACTTAACGCACAACATAGAGGTCTAGGCTAGAGACGTGTTCCGGCGTCGTAAAGCCTGGTGACTATCGATCTCGCTAATGGTGGGTGATTCCTCCTGAGGGACGATAGCGCCAGTACGGATTGTGCTCCCACATACCGTCGCGTATATATTGGGAGACCCCTATAGGCATAAAACCTTTATCCTTAGGAAGCCTTGTCGGCCACCCTACTGATCGCAATGCACTGAACACAGCATTCAGGAAGATCGACCGCCCGTACCTTAAAAAGTATTCTGCGGTTTTGCGAAAAGTTTGGCACACCCTCTACCTAGAACTCCAGAGCAGTTCCTTTTGGCCTTTTTCAGACTCTATAACGGAAAAAGTCCATCCGAGCATTTGTCACTTCGGGCTCATTAAAAAATCGAAGGAGACTAGAGTCATCTTTAGCTTTTTCTCGACTCTTTAAAAGTGAAAAAGCAATTTGTGTCTAAAGCGTCATTAAAATTTATTTTAAACGGAACAATCACCCCTTCTTCCTGCGTTGATCTTTAGGTTGAGAAAATGGAGCACACCAACCAAGGAATTCCCCTTGGTGGAAATCCTAGTCCCTTCTCCTCTTGGGGAGATGTTGGTGCACCCCACATGGCCACATTGTCGCTTCCAGGACTGACAATAGGCTTGCCTGTCTGGCTCTTCTCAACTAATGTTGTTCAAAACACCACTATTCCTGAACAGTCGAATCAACAGTTAGACCAGACCAGAATTGCCCATCAGCCTTCTACTTCTTCTAATTCTTCCTCTCCTCCTTCCTCTTCGCTTGACAGAACTGGTAAAACAAAAAACCAAGTTCCTAAGGAGAAGAAGGAAAAGAAGAAGAAAGAGAATAAGAAGAAGGAGCCGAAAGCGGCTGGAGGCAAACAAGTGTCATCTGACAAAAATCCACACACAGCACTGACTAGGCTTAAATCGCCATGTGTCATATGCAAGGGAGACCACTTCCACAGAGATTGTCCCTGCATCCCTCGGATACTAAGGGACTGGTCTCCCCGTTTGCACAATTCGGTGGCGTCAACCTCTGATAGCCATGTTGACAGCTCACCGTCAACTAGTGAAAGTGAAGTCACAGGACAAAGAGGGAAAACTAAATTTCCCTGCAAACTGTGTGAAGGCGACCATGCCATCCACCGTTGTCCCTTCTTAGACGAGGCTAAAAGAGTTTTGGAAGATCGCCCAGTTTTACCAGTGCAACTTCCTCCTCGATATCAAAAACTCCTGCAAAGTCCTTCACCAGTTGAGAACCCGGCTGGCCCGCTCAGGTGGTCAGCCGAAGCATCTATCATTGAAGATGAACCGTCTGAATCCATACCTGATGAAAGTCAAAAGGTTGAGGCGGCAGTTGACCCGGTTTTGCCTTCAGAGGCTCTATCTTCGAATGATACCATCACAGAGGAGAATAAAGATGACACCGTCCAAATTCTCTTCATCAACACAGACTCTGACGAACAAGGGGGCAATGCGCCCATTCCTTTATCACAGGAAGGAACTTCGTCAGAGTCATACCCGGCCGTCTATTCGGTCCCACCACCAAGCAACCTAGTTGTGTCCTTCGACTGGAACCAACTAGGCAGACCCCGTTTGCCAGCAAGCATACCATTCAGGATTATCGTTCAAATATACAGAATGGTAATGGCTGGCACCATCATTGATGAGGGGGCATCTGTGAGTATCCCTTCCTCTATTGCTTGGAAATCGCTTGGTTCGCCAACGCTTTTGCCTGAAATGAGAAATCTGACAGGCTTTGATAAAGGAACCAGTCGACCTTTAGGGATCCTCCCCAATGTGCCCATTACATTGAAAGGGAAGACCGTTCAAATGAACGTGATGGTCGTTCAAGGACCCTTGGATTATAACCTACTCCTTGGACGAGACTATATATATTGCATGGGAGCCATCGTCTCCTCACTCTTTAGAGTAATGTGTTTTCCGCATGAAGGAAGAGTGGTCAAGCTCGTGGACCAGCTTTCATTTCCCGGATCACGCATCGCAAATAGTCATATACCACCCCTAAATGGTCTCTTCACGCAAGAAATGTCTCAACCCATGGTCCGTCCTCCTGATGAGCGCGAGTAATCCGGGAGGATATGACTGGAACCCAGGGGGCATGCATCCTGGTCTGCTTCGGCAGGAAAACTTTGGGTATAGAGTAGGTTTCCGCGGGAGAATATGACTAGTCTGTACCCCGCCCTTGCTGGAGAGGGGTTATTATGGAATAAGATTCTTTTGTCAAAGTTACGTGTTTGGCACTAAGGTCATTCACCTTTGTCTATCTCGGTAGACATCGCCGAAGAAGTGTTTTGTTTGAAAGATTAACGAAACAATCTTTGGGTAACCTGAAAGAGGTAGGCCTTTCCTGGTAGAACAAATGTTTTACTTGCAAATTGAGGGGTAACCTTGAAATCATACTTTATACCTAGGGGCATGCAAACCTTTTGGAGTGCAAGCAAAGAGCGGTTATTTATCTGTTTTTGGGATTAGCCGTTTCCTAACTTGCATAAAGAAAGGATGTGGGGCAAAATCTAAATGTTGTCGTTTTACATGAGACATTCTTATCATATGACTGGATATTCGAGCAGTTTTAGCACACAGTTCATGCTCGTCAAAAAATAAACACAAGATCCGAGCAGTTTTAGCGCATAGTTCATGCTCATTAAAAAATAAACATAAGATCGAGCAAATGTTTCCACCCACGTTTAAGCTCGTTAAAAAATGAACTATCCCGGTAAATAACCACAGTGAATGTAATATCGTCAGCCATTAAAGCCTTGGTCATGTTTGCACCGTCACCTCCACTTTTCCATTGGCCGATCGTTCACCTCCATATGATTGTTTACCCATTTTGAGGAACAGCTGCGAAGAGTGATTTCACTAGCCATCCTTGTGACACTGCCGTGATTGGAAAATTCCAAGCCTTACCTGGAATCAGCTGCTAACCCATTTTATCACTCGTTCCTCAAAAGACGAGTCTTCTTTAAGCTCTTTTCAGCTGACTCGTAAAATATGAAAATATTGCCAAGTTTTGGCCTTCCAGCTCGTTAAAGCGACCGGAAGAGCTATCCCTCCTCTAGATTTTAATCTTTTTGGACCTGAGGGATTATTGCACAAAAAGATCGAGCGCTTGTTTTATTCGCCTCGTTAAAACTATCGAAAACTCATCCCTTCTGTATTGTTTTATAATTTTTCGGACTTAAGGGATTAGATGATGAAAAAGGACTTTTGGAGTTAACTTTATGTACCTTTTTAGACTCTCTAAAAATGAAAAGGACCGAGTTATCCTTGTCGTTAGACTCGTTAAATGCATTAAATAGCGACAAACTTGTCTTTAGACGAGAACGAGTTTCACTATCGCTAGGCTCGTTAAAACATAGCGATGGGCTTGCCCGAAGGGCAAGTTATAGAACAAGCATATGTTATCCTCCTCAAGCTTGACAAAAATAAAGAGGTACTGGTCAGCAATGACTGGGGAAAATTGGGAGAAACTCAAGAAAACTTTGATGGTAGCAAGTCGCTCTTGAACATGACACTTTTCCTCCGTACCACAATCGGGTTGGGTTGTTTCATTCACCGGTCACATCACCATGGTCTCGCCATACCATCCATATTTGGGGTAATGCTACCGATCCATCGCATCAGTGTCGCCATATGTTCAAGAGAAGTCGTTCAGAAAAAGTCAACCGTGTCCCATCCACTGCCGTACATTATCCTTCATCCTTTCATGACCGCCACCCTGAATCATATGTCACAGATCGTTTTCACCTCCATCAAAATCATTAGCTCTGTTCTGTGTCATTGATGTGGGATTCATTAAGGCCCTCCTTTGACAGATCACTTCTTGTCGACATCAGCTCATTATCCAAGAAGTTGATCTAGGAACAACCCCTTCAGTACTTTGAAGCTTGCATGCCTCAATGGCAAGTTTATCACTTCCAGCGACAGGTATACATCAATGACCTTCGACCGAAAGATTTTGCGTGGTGTTCGACGCCAAGTCCTTTATTCACACCACGTGAATTGTACTGCAGTACCTTGAGGGTCATTATCATTATCGGTGATTCCTCTCACGCTTGTTAACGGTTTACCTCATTGACCGGTAATCAAGCGATGTCTTTCCATGTTCCACTTCAGAACAATTCTCTCATGGATCGACTTGTACTTAGAGTGAAGATCAAACGAGTTTGAAGACCGTGGATCTAGTTTCATCCATCCGGGCTGCGATATATATTCAGGAAAGATAAAGACATTGACATGTACATCATTGCAGCAGATAATCATCCTATACAAAGGATGATAATTTCATCAAAATTATCAGTCTACCATCAGACGATTGTCTGTTCTATGTACAGAAAAATGAATTTATAAAGCTGAGCATGGGAATGCCCGCCTCAGCTAGATCATGAAAGCAGTATGAAAAATAATGTATTGTATTGTATCTTATTACAGGTCTCCTCCCAGCAATGAATGAACTTCAGATCCTCCTGATAAAGCATTTCACCCGATAAACGGCCTCATACTTTAGGGGGCAACTGTTATAGACATTTTTGTGCCTTACAGCATTGAGCATGAAATGTCCATAATCTAAGGGATCCAAAGTCCCTAAACATGTTGTTCCTACCCCTAGAGGAACAAGGCTAACAAACCACAGCAATTCACAGAAGTTCTCCACCAGAAACTGCTCAAAAACAGGTCAATTCGGATCAATTCAGTGGCTCCACTAGCTGTCTGCGCTGAATGTCAAAGGCAACACTGGCTACCTGCACTGCAACACAGGTAGAAGCACTACCACGGTGCGCTGAGTGAGAGTTGACAAATGGCAAGTTCATTCCAAGAGGTGTCAAGACCCAGGAAGCTTCCAGAATCTTCCTCAATGACACTTGCCTCAGTGAATTCGACTATGATGAGTAAGAGGCTCTTAATCTCCAAGTGGAAGCAAGAACCTCCAAGTGGAATCAAGAACTGACAGAGGGAGAGGACACTAGTCAGATCTCAAGCTGACTCATCCTCTCTCCAAACATCTATATATGGATCTCTACTCCATGAGATCTAGAAGCTGGAATTTTTGTTATTGCAAAGAATTGCTGTTGGTTTGAGATTGGAATCATTGGGTGCTTAATGCTTTGAGGGAAGGGGAAGATAGGAATTTCATTTGCTGGGAAAAAGATGCTGGATTGGAGCCCTCTGGGTTGTATCTCTTCCTGAACCTTGTTATTCATCAATAAAGTTATCTTGGTTTCTCCTATATACTGGTGTATCTTTGATGTATTGTTGCATTAGTATGTTTATTTTATTTCTAATCCTGAACTAGTTATGAATATGAATCTATGTCTTTGTGTAGTGTTCTCTTCTTGTGATCTTGCAGAAACCTCTTGAAGTTGGGCGAGCGAGAAGGCAAGTAGCTGGGAACTCCCAAAGAGAAGAGAGAATTGGATCGAGGGACAAACGGAAGACACCGGTTAGTCCATCTATCTCTCTTCATTCTCATTTCATAAAGGAAGAATACTAGAATAGTTGTCTCTGTTTGTTGCTAAGGCACTGTCACACCTTAGGTGGATAGGATCATCCTGCATAGGCATTTTTCCCCACAACACCTATGCACCTTTCATCCTTCCCATATAAAGGAAACATCCAAAACAAATCATGCCACCCCGTCCTTTGTGCACATTTCCCGTCTATTTTTGACAACTTCCACTTACTGATGATGTTACACTACATTCGTGTGAGGATGGGGCCATATTCCTCCCCATTCACCTCTACAAATGGTTTATGCAGGCTCATTATTGCCATAGTCCTATTCCAGTACAACCCCCTGCTCGGCTTCTTACTTCTCCACTCCTTTAAACATCCTTTCCAATTTATGTGGCCTCCCGATGAATGATTAATTGAAACTAAGTTCCTCTCCTTCCCATCCTTGGTCGTCCTTTCATTCGTATTGTGAAGACATGTATCACCTTGCTCATTCCTAACATTCGCTACTTGTCGAACCATGATAAATATTAAACATTCATATCACGAGGTGGGTCTCTTCCTTGATCCTGTCACACTCCTTGTCTGTCGCTCCTCCCTTCTGGCATGGATTGGTCTCACTCTACCCGTGATCGATAGTGTTCCTTCAGATGTCCATCCAACATGTCCTCCTAAGCCACCTCGGTTATCAGCCTAACACTCTCGACCCCTTCTTTTTCCACTCTCTCCACCAATGCATTAGCCGAGCGTCGTACCTAGGAAAAGTCCATCATTTCCAACTCCTTTAGGTGGCTCTGAATCCTTTGGATAATCTGGGTGAGGCGCCAATTATTCATGACTTTGTTCATGTGAGAGCCACATCACAGTCGATGTGTCGCTTGAATAGCTAATGCAGAATCCCCTTCCACTATTACATTCACCATTCGTTCTCTTCGCAATGTTTCCAGCCCTTGCTCCAAGGCTTGAAACTCTATAGCATTATTCGTGGCCTAACTCATATTGATGAAATATAACCTTTGAATTTTACCTGTCCAGTTCCAAATGATTCCTCCAGCTCCAGCCTTACCTAGGTTTCCCTTAGACGCTCCATCAAAGTTCAATTTCAAGAAACCCTCTAGGGGAGCTTGTAATATAAAAGATTGTAATTAAAAAAAATGAAATTTTAATTTGGAAAATTTTAATAAAAAGTACATATTTTATATATATATATATATATATATATATATATAGATATATATAATTTAATTTTAATATATATATATATATATATAATCTGTTTTTATTTTTATTTTTTTAGTATAAGATATAAATAATAGAAATATTTTGAATAGTTATTATAACTATAATTAAATATAATAATTATCTAAAATTTATTGATATTAACTTTATTAAAATTTATACATTTTAGTAAAAGATATTTGGTTTTCATTTTGTAATAAGTAAAAGCAATTGTTATATATCAATAAATACCATTTTTCTATGTTTTAGACTTAATAGCATCAATGAGTATATATGAAAGACTATTCATTTGATTGTTTTATGAAAAACTATTAATTCCATTGTTTTATGTTTGTCTTTTTAATGGTAAATTTTTTTTTTGTCTTTTTAATAATAAAATTGTACATGATATTTGAATGCAACCACATTAAAGTAAGTTTTAATTTGAATGTAAAATGACATTTTTATTAATAAAATATTGTTTATATAAACATTTTTTAAAATATCTTTCTACTAGTTTACTTTTTCATAAACCCATTTGCAACACAACAACATTAATATTTTTTTATAAACCTATTTGCAACACAACAACATTAAAGTAAACTTTAATTTAAATGTAAAAATGATTTGCTTATTAATAAAATATTGTCCATTTAAACCCTTCTCAAAATATCCTTTGTACTTGTTTATATTTTGATAAACCCATTTGCAACTCTTGTCAATTCTTTTAGTAAAACCCATTTGCAACTCTTTTCAATTCTTTTTGTTAAAAACTATTCATTACCACATACAATTAAAGTCATCGAAACGATAGAAGCTATGCTGAGGAAAGAGCGGCTGCCAATTCCGTTCTAGTTTAATCTAACAAATACATTTCCGCAAGTAGGCGCGGCGTTGGAATCGCTTCCAGTGGCACCGCCTTAGCCAGTGTGAGTCCAAACCTGTTGCTCATGTCCACTTTGTCGCTTGTCATGCCTCGGGGAAGTGCCCACTCAAATGGATGGAGGAGCAACGCCAACAGCTGATGGACCATCCGACTGGCCAATGGAAGCCCCACGCACATTCTCCGTCCTGCCCCGAACGGAATCAGCTCGAAGTTTTGTCCCCTGTACTCCATACTACTCATCTCCGTATCAAGAAATCTCTCCGGCATAAATTTCAAGGGCTCCTTCCAGATCGAAGGGTCCCTTGCGATTGCCCACACGTTGACTATTATTTGAGCATACTTCGGTATCACGAATCCCGCAATCTCACAACGGTTATCAGCTCTGTGAGGGATGAGAAAAGGAACCGGTGGGTGCAATCGAAACACTTCCTTGATCACTGCACGGAGATAAGGGAGACGCTCTGCGTCACTTTCTTCCACCATTCGTTCACACCCCACTACCTCATCCAGTTCGGCTTGGACTCATTTCATCTTTTCGGGATGGCGGATGAGTTCTGTCATGGCCCATTCTATTGTCGTTGCGGTGGTGTCACTCCCGGCCCCAAATATGTCCTGCACCAAAATGAAAGTAAACATCAGAAAGAAAGAGGACACGAAATACATACCCGAAATACATTTTCCATGAAAAGGAGCTGTGCTAGAACCAGCTAAACAAGAACCAATAAACAAAAAAAAAGGCTTACAACTAAGTAGCCTCTGATATGGTCGACAGTAAATTCGTGGCTTCTCATGTCCAGAAGAACGTCCAACAGATCCTTTTCACTATAACTTCTGTCCCTACTTTCCTCTAATCTCGTAACCAGGCGATCCTCAATGAATTTGTCGATTACGCCATACACCTTTCTGAAATAGAAGTTCGTATCACGGTAGACGCCCTGGGGGTCTAAGAACTGAAGGCAGGGGAAAAAGTCTGCGACATTGGGAGTTGCATAAAGCACCATCACTTTAGAAAGGGCATATTTCAACTCTTGAGTACCCAACTGAGGATCCAACGCATCTTTTCCAAACACCATTTTTCCTAACAGATTAAAAGACGACTGGAACGCGGTGTGTCCAATATCCACACACTTTCCCTTCACGGCGTCTTCAAAAATCTGATGAATCATTCGATTTACTTGATCTCTTCTGAGATGTAGCAGAGCTTCCAGCCTCTTCACGGAAAAGAGTTCGTTAATGGATACACGTCTGAGCATGCGCCAGTGTGTGATGACCCCGTGAAACATGTAAATATGGAATGTTACTGTGGTAAGAAACTAATGTGAGTTGTTAATTATTGTTTACTAAATGACATTATCTTATTTATGAAATTGAAAATATTGGAATATATATCTTTGAAATGCTGGCAGCCTCTTGGTGGAGGATTTTTAAAGAAAAAGAAATCAGTTATGAAATTGAAAAAACTACCCTTTCACACAGGAAAAGTCCTGGGAAGGAAAACCCCTGGGCTGTTGGGACAGACAGGGGGGGGGGAATTCCAAGAAAAGGAAAGAAAGGAAAAAGGGGTAAGTCTGGTAAGGACCAGATAACCCAAGCACGAAGGTGCATGAGTCTTGTTGAGGGCTGCAGGCCTGCAAGACAGCTCGGGGGGAGAATCCAACATGCTGATGGATCTCAAGGTTGGGTGGATAAGAGCAAGTATGAAATGCAGGTGAACTTCTGGAGCGTTAACTCCTGTAACTGGTAGACCAGGTACGAGTTATTTACAAGATTTAGACTACAGTAAACAGTATACTGAGTATATAGATAGAAAATACAGTTGAATCTGAATCTCTTTTAATAGCTATATGTAAAGAGAAATATAACAGTGGGATATCTGTAAAATGTAAACATTATGTACAGTTCAAATGAATATCTGGAACTAGCTGTATAAGATAGTAAATGAGAGAAATCATCTGCTGAATACGATTCATGTTATCTATATAAACTGTACGAAACCCAAATGCGGTCCTGAAAGACCATAGCAGTATGCAGAATATTTATGTAAACAGTGCAGATAAATAGTATTGCACGGCGTGGTACCCAGCTACGGCATGGTGTCCAGCCAGAACAGTAGAAAGAATCATTGAAATACCAGAACGGTAGAAAGATTCATTGAAATACCAGAACAGTAGAGAGGCACATTTGAAATATCAGTGTTGTGCATAATAAATAACGAAGCAGTAAGGAAAATTTAACAGACCCCTGTTCCGAGGGTTCAACATTCCATTACATTTTGAAACATGTATGAAAGCAAATACTGTGTTATCATAATACGCTACGCCAGGACTCATCCGGCTCAGCGCATAAGTAACCAATACAAATAATCATTGAAAAGTCGAACATTATATCACCTGAGAACAGAACCCAGCCGTGGGTAAACAGCTGCGTACCCCGCTGTGGTACAGCTACGTAATAAGAAACAAATACATATGACTGTTACAATAAAACCCTCTAACAGAATAACTCGACTCTGTTAACCAATGGAAATAACAATAAATCTTATCGTAAGGCGAGCTCAAGGCATGTTCCCTGAAGCAAGATTATTAGCGTATAAGACAAGACGGCCATGGGTGCAAAACTTGACCGAATGAAGAAATATAAACATCGTATTCAGAAGAGGAAAAGAAGTATATTAACGTTAAGCTATATAGAAACCCTTGATGGGTATAGCGGAAGCAATGTTTATTAAATGTCCAGAGAATCGAATAATACCATATAGTTCTTCACAAATACAGACAATAATCTGAGAGTTCATATTTAACATTTTTAACAGCATGAGAAACAAAAAGGGGTGAATATTCAGACTTCAATTTCAGGCATGGAGGCCGCGAACCCTTAATGTAAATGTACATACAACCATGGGACATATCTGCCAGAAACCGTATTTAACATAAGTCTAAATAAATCAAACAAGACACAGGTTCCGGCATGGAATGGCCGACCGCGAATCATAACCCAGGGTTTGGTCCGAATGCAGAAACCCTGAGACAAACAAAATAGAGAATGCCATGAGGAACTCCTCTGGCCAAGAAATCGACACCAAACAAATCTCATAGGTATAAACCCTTACCCATCAGGTTAAATCTCAGGCTCCGCATCTAATCAAGATATGAGTACATACCTGAGAGCGCCTTGGGCAGCATAATCGTTCCTTGAGCGGTAGGAGGGCCGTGGATGCAACCGCCTGAACACTGGAAAATGCATCCAGAGTTAGCTCATGAGTAAAACAATCCAAAACTAATAAACTCTGAGAAAACAAACACACTGTATATATATCTGAACAGCCGAAGAGTAGACGAGTAAACGGCGGGCATCAGTCATTATTATACCTGAGGTAGCAATGTAGAACCTGGCAAATGGTGCAGGGGAGGAACCGCCGAGCTGAGTAGTATTCAGCCTCACCAGACACACGCAAATGAACCAAATCAAGTGACTCGGTGGTATATGAATCACCCTCTAAACCCTTGGGCGAGTTTGAGCCCTTAGATGTGAGTATTGAATCCCCATCGTTCATTCAAGCGGGAGTCTGGGCGCGAAAGTCCACAGTGTGACAACCGAGGAGTCACATGGCTTCAGCACGGTGCTAGGCCACCTGGCAAGGGTGGGTGAAGTCAATTAAAATTCCGTTCACCACCTGGCGCCGGAGTTGGACAAAGCAGCAATCCGGTGAATGAACTAACTTGACTTAGACATTAATTCGTGAAGGTCGCCAAGCATAATCATATAGTATTAAGTCAAGAGTGAGACTTTGTGTTGATAAGGTTTGTATATATATGTACAGCAGCGTGTTTAATACTTGAGAACGATGCTTTACATATGTGTATTCTATGTTCGAATAGATGGGTGGGGTAAAATTTAATAAGCCTTGTAACTATTTTTTTTTTATTTTTACATATTTAGCGTTGGGATCATGACAATGTGGTATCAGAGTAGAGGTTTCAATACTGTGGCCTCTGGAGCAGTAAGATCCAGCTGCATGGAAGATTATCTTATATGTATATATGAGGAAGAATTAATTCAGCTAACTGATTTTCTTGTTTTATTAATTAGGAGGTAAATACAGAAACGATAATCAGCTAACAGTCAACAATAAAAGTAGAGGAAATGCAGGGAGCTGACAGCATTCTTCGGGAAAATCCAGAGCTGTGGGTACAGCTTGGTGAAGAGACGCGCAGTACCAATCTGGTGATACTAGAAACTGTTCAAGAACTGAAAAATGAGATGGCACGTCTGCGAGAAGACAATGCGCGATTGACAGTGGAGCAGGAAAGAATACTGAAGAGTTTGTCAGACAGACAAAATCCACCATTAGCCAATCCCAGTGCAAAACAGCAAAGGGCAACTGAAGAACAAAATTACCCAACTGCACCTGAAATTTCAGAGGAAAAGGAGGACCATTCTGATAACGTACTAGAACAGTAGACCTCAAAGCGACAGAAAATGGAATTACAGGGGGAATTCCGAAAGATTAAACCTCCACATTTTGATGGGGAACAGGAAGAAGCAGCAGAGGCATGGTTAATTAACATGAACAAGTATTTCCAGATGTATGAGTATGATCAGAATCTGAAGGCACGGCTGGCCATCTTCCAGCTACAAGGCAAAGCAACCCTGTGGTGGGAAGAAACCAAGATTGTAAAAGGAGTGAGTGAGCAAAACATAACATGGGAAAAGTTTCAGAAATACTTCAAGGAGAGATATCTAACCGAGCGTTTCTATGATGAGAAGGCACGGGAATTCCATGATTTACGACTAGGACAGCAGTCTATGGACGAGTTCATCAACCGCTTCACTTCCCTGCTTCGCTATGTGCCATATATTAAGGAGGAGAAGGCCAAGGTGCAGAGATTTGTGAGCAGCCTACCTGCCTATATAAGGGAACGAATTGAGTTTGACAATCCCAGAACAATGGATTTGGCGATTCGTAAGGCAAGAATCTGTTACCAGTAGAACAAACAAAAAGGAGACATTTCAAATAAAAGATGGAATGAAAGAAAGGGTAACAGAATTGCTGGTAATAATAAGGGGAGTCGTGGTAATGGCAGCAAGGGTGCTGGCAAGGGACAGATTAGCAGCAATGTAACAAAGAGTACTTTTCGGACTAAGCCAAGTGAGAGCAGGATCAGTGAACCATCTGCCAGGTCGGATATTGAAGGGATGACCAGACCTCCAGTCCAATGTTGGGGTTGTGGAGGACCGCACTATGTTAAGAACTGCCCGCAGCGTAAAGGAGTGGACCAGATATCACAGATCCATGAAGCATCGACTGTTGGGGAAGTGGCGCGCAGCGTACCAAGGATTAACGCAGCCTTGGATGATCGTCAAGCGGAATACCAGCCGACCATGGTGGAGTTTGAAGGTAAAATTTCAAATCTTTCTATAGCTGTTCTTATTGACCCAGGAGCTACTTTAAGTTATGTTAGCCCAAAAATAGTAGAACAGTGTAATTTACCATCTGAAAGGTTCAGGAATCCATGGCTGGTACAGCTAGCTACGGGAGCTAAGAGACGAGTCTTAGCCAAAATTAGTAATTGCTCTTTAAGCATAGTTGGACAGCCAATAACAGCAGATCTGAATGTACTTCTATTGGGTTCCTACGACATCCTGATTGGTATGGATTGGCTGGAAAAACATTGGTCATTGGTAAACTGCAAGACCAAAACCATCTATTATAAGGATGACTTGGGAAAGCAGCAGGAGTTGTAGGGGATTAAACACCCTGTACAGATCCGACCTATTACTGCATCCCAGCTAGCTAAATGTCTCAGAAAGAAATGTCAAATTTACGCTATTCAAGTTGGTTATGCAAACCAGAAAGACAAAACAGCTGCACTGGACAATATTCCGGTAGTACAGGAATTTGCGGATGTTTTTCCTGAGGAGGTACCAGGACTGCCCCCTAAAAGGGATACAGATTTTACTATAGAGCTAACACCAGGAGCAACACCGGTGTCACGGACACCATACCGAATGAGCGTACCAGAATTAACAGAATTAAAAATGCAACTGCAAGAGCTGTTGGATAAGAATTATATCCGCCCCAGCGTATCACCGTGGGGAGCTCCAGTATTATTTGTTAAAAAGAAAGATGGAACTCTCCGTATGTGCATAGACTATCGTCAGCTGAATAAGCTCACGATCAAAAATAAATACCCCTTGCCTCGGATAGATGAACTCTTTGATCAAGTGAAGGGGGAAAAAGTATTTTCCAAGATCGATTTGTGATTTGGTTATCATCATATCAGGATTAAAGAAGAGGACATTGCCAAAACCGCCTTCAGAACACGCTACGGGCACTACGAATTTGTGGTGTTGCCTTTTGGTTTGACCAATGCACCTGCCACCTTTATGTGTTTGATGAACAGCGTGTTTCACAGGTTTTTGGACAAATTCGTGCTGATATTTATCGATGATATTCTGATATATTCTCGTTCCCAAGAGGAACACGAAGAGCACCTTAGGGTGGTGTTGCAAACTCTTCGAGAACACCAGCTCTACGCTAAGTTTAGTAAGTGTGACTTTTTCAAGGAGGAAATCCAATATTTAGGCCATGTGATTACAAAAGAAGGAATTGCAGTGGATCCTGAGAAGATAAAGACTATTATGGAATGGCCCATACCCAAGGATGTAGCTGATATCAGATCCTTTATGGGACTAGCCGGCTATTACAGAAGATTTGTGGAAGGTTTCTCGAGGATAGCATACCCTATCACTTCCTTACAGAAAAAGGGGAAGATATTTAAGTGGACACCGGAATGTCAGCAGAGTTTTGATCGGTTGAAGCATTTACTCACCACCGCACCCATCTTGAGTATAGCTGATCCTAATAAGGATTACGTGGGGTGTACCGATGCAAGTAAGGAGGGTGTGGGAGGAGTATTAATGCAGGAAGGGAAAGTAATTGCGTATGAATCAAGAAAACTAAAAGATCATGAGCAGAAATACTCTGCTTACGATCTAGAGTTAACAGCTGTTATTCATGCACTGAAAATGTGGCGACATTACCTCCTGGGGAGGAAATTTCTGTTGTTAACAGATCACCACAGCTTGACAAATTACTTCAGCCAACCTACCCTGAATGCAAGACAAGGTCGTTGGGCAGATTTCCTAAGTGGATTCGATTTCGAGATTAAGCATTTAAAAGGCAAAGAGAACCGGGTGGCTGATGCATTAAGTCGAAAGGTGCAGTGTTTATGTGAACTTTCAGTCAGCAAGTGGCGGAACTCGCTGTTTGAGCAAATAAAAACAGCAGCAAGTCAAGATGCTGAATACCAACAATTAAAACAGCAGGTACAGCAATCAGTTAATGGAAGATTACAGCAAGGATATACACTAGATGGTGCTGGAATGTTGTATTTTAATAAAAAATTGTATGTACCTGACTCGAATGACCTTAAGAATCTGATTTTGGACGAGTTCCATACCAGCCACTACACTGGCCACCCAGGATACCAAAAGATGATCACTGCACTTAGGAAGGAATATTATTGGCCAGGAATGAAGAAGCAGGTGGTTGAGTATTTGGCGCGGTGTTTGGAGTGCCAGCAGATTAAGGCAGAACATCTGCATCCGGCCGGGCTATTACAACCTTTGCCTATTCCGGAGTGGAAATGGGAAACCATTTCCATGGATTTTATAACCGGTTTGCCACGAACAAAGAAAAGCAATGATTCCATCATGGTGGTGGTTGATAAGTTGAGTAAAGCGGCACACTTCATACCCGTGCAGTCCACTTATAAGGCGGTGCAAATTGCTCACCTTTTTATGCAGAATGTGTTCAGACTGCATGGACTGCCGAAAGTAATCATATCAGACCGGGATGTAAAGTTCACATCCACCTTTTGGAGGACGTTGTTCGCTGAGTTGGGAACACAGCTGAACTTTAGCACGGCCTATCACCCGCAGACCGATGGTCAAACCAAGCGAGTAAATCAGGTGTTGGAAGATATGTTGAGGGCGTATGTGATGCTGAAACCAAACCAATGGGAAGAGTATTTACACCTGGTTGAATTCGCATATAATAATGGATATCATACATCGACACAGCTAAGCCCCTTTGAGGTCCTGTACGGGCGAAAATGCCGCACACCCTCAAGCTGGGGTGGACCTGAGGATAAGCTGAGTTTGGGTCCGGAAATGCTTAAAGAAATGGAAGACATGGTGAAAAGGGTGTGTGCCAATTTGAAGGCTGCGCAGGACAGACAGAAAAGTTTTGCGGACAGGAAAAGAAGATTCAAAGAATATCAGGTTGGTGACCATGTGTTTGTGAGGATCCAAGCCAGAAGAAGCACACTGCAATGGAGCGGATGTGCCAAGCTGGCTCCTCGGTACTTTGGACCTTTTCAGATCTTGGCTAGAGTGGGGCCGGTGGCTTACCAACTCGCCTTGCCAAGTCATATTAAGATTCACAACGTTTTCCACGTTTCTGTTCTAAAGAAATATGTATACGACCCTAAACATGTGATCAGATGGCAAGATGTTCGGGTAAGAATTAATCCGGTTGTTTTGATTATGCAGATATACTCAACAGAAACTGACTGTAGGTATTGATTGTCTGCAGGTCGAACTGGAAGGCGAGGTTCTGGTCGAACCACAGAGCATTCTCGACCGGAGAGAAGTGCGGTTGCGGAAACGAGTTATTACCCAAGTTAAAGTGTTGTGGCAGCACTACGGGCCTGAGGAGGCTACTTGGGAGGACGAGGAACTTATTAGAAAAGTTTACCCGGACTTATTTAAGGGGAATAGACATCGGGACGATATATATATACATACATATATATATACATACATATATATATATATATATACATATATATATATATATACATATATATATATATATATATATATATATATATATATATATATATATATATATATATATATATATATATTTATACATCTATATATACATACATACATACATATATATATATATATATATATATATATATATATATATATAGTTTAGATATCTCGACCTGCACTCTATTTAACTGATAAAAAACGAATTCAGAAAGACTGTGAAAAATAAAATAGAACTGCCTCATCTAACTTTAGCACTTTATCTTTAATCTGAAATTTAATGATAAAATTATCCTATTATATTTATGGCTGGTGCATACATGCATTCATGTGCCCTTATTGCTGGAATACTAAAATTTGTGATGTGCCCTTATTGTCTATTTATTGCTGCATTCTCACCTATAGATCATTATGTTGTTTAGAATTTAATGATGCATGGATTTTTGTAATGTTGTTGTAATAGAAGGTGCCCAGATTACCATGTGTGCTCCAAACCAGTAGAAAATGATCTCGGGTACACTATCTAACAACAATGAGTCACCAAACACTTGTATTTTTTAAATGCCACTGTGGGCTGCTAGTTTTAAGAGTATTGTTAGGGAAATAAGCTTGGTGTAGTTATTTGATCCTCACCTAAATCTATTTGAAATTTGATACAATGAGATTTATTGAGAATTTGAGATAGGGAACACCTTTGGCTCCCCTTTTTTGGAATACCTTAACTAAATCCATCAAATTAATCCCCATGTTCCAGATTTGTCCATAGGAGCATGAATCAAATTTTTCTATGTAGGGGTTGATGAAAAATATTTGAAGTTTGAGAAGATTGACTGACCTTGGAAGGCATATTAAAAAAGAGTTATATATCTGTCTTCAAAGATTTCAGCATTTCTATCTTCCCATATTCCCTGAGATACTATTAGAGGAAGGTATTTGAGGTCTTTGAAATCTGAGTTTTACTACCACTTTTTAAAGCACTCTTCAGCATAACCTCCTTGTCCATAGTCCTTTATCCTTGTCAAACCATCCATTTCAGTCCAAACTTCCCTTTATTAAGGACATAATATTAGTAAGTGGCGTATGTTCTTTTTAGAAATGGAAGAAAGGAAGACCATGCCCCCTTGTGAAGAGATTCCTATGCTACATGTGCCCAATTTTTACTACACTCTCAAGGATATTGTATTTGATGCTGCAAAGAATAAAGAAGGATTAACTTTGTCCATTCACCCTCTGACACACATATTTGGCTTCTCTCCTTGGAGCTTGATGAATATTTTAGACACATTGTGTGTTTACACTGCCATTTGCAAACATGAGGGGTTGTCTTTCAAGTACCTAGGGAACAATATTTCATGGGAATAATTTATGGATGCATCTTGATCAGAATTGATTGTAGAACAGGAAATTTAGGCTGCCACAGATCCTTATCAAAAGAACTAGGCCTTTGATTATGCTAATGGTGACATGTATAAATGGAAACGTTGTTGGAGAATACTTGCACAAAAATTTGATCTAAAACATTACCATATGAGGGTGAAGGGTTCAATATAGATGAGGCAATGAGGGTGAAGGGTTCAATCTAGATGAGGCAATGAAAGACAAAGGTCTAGTTCGGGATACCATTTTTAATGAAAGTAAGCTCTTGGACTGAGCACTTGGGATGGAAGTTGTGCATACCTATGTTTTGAGTAGATTTTTTGAGTGTATTACATTTAACATTAAGATTTCATTTTTCATTCAAATTTGGCTATAGTTAGATCACCTAAAATATAATATTTTTTTCATCTATGCTCTTCTTCCATATGCACTACCGACTTATGACATTTCCTTTGTTGCATTTGGTGCAAATGTTAGTTGTCTCCTTTCCATCTCTATGTTGAGCGAACTTGCTCTCTCATTTTTTTCAATATGCCCCATTAAAGAAACCGTACAAGATGAGGAGCTTGGGCCCATGGAGTTCTTAGCCATGCCTAACCCAAGGCTAGAGTTTATGCTCCAACATATATATTTCAGCAACATACCACCTTGGGAATTCAATAAGATAATGAGGACATTAAACAAGAAGTTTTAAAGGAAATGGAGAAATTTTTTGATTCAAAGGTCATGGATTTGATATCAAGCTTAGTCCCTCACATCAGGACTGTTCATGGTCACCAAAACCAATATTTACACACCACTGGCCTCTACTAGTATATCTATAACCTCACGTGGAAAGTTTTATATGAAATAAATGAAAGAAAAAAGGAGCTTATCCTCCACATGGATGAGTTGCACTTATAATACAAACTTATGGATGATCACATGGAACACATGGAGCCTAATATTATTCAATAGAATCCTCCTCTAGGAAACCCTAATCAATAAGAACCTACCAATCAACGTTGGTCTTGAAACTGCATATGTTTCTAATAATTATTATGTTTTATTTTCTATTGGATAGTTCATGATTGCATGTCCTTCGTAGTGTTCTATTTCTCTATTTTTTTGTTATGGGATGTTATGATTATTTTTTGTATTTGGATTAATTACCATCATGTATTTTGTGTTATAAGTAATGTCAAACTTGCTATCTATTGCCTTTCGTCTAGTTTCCTACCACACAAGCAAATACAATAGAACTTTTTCATAAATTGTATGCATTGTAAATATTTTCAATAATAATATAGAATCATGAGCTTACAAAAAAATTGATATTTCTTATAAATAAATAACTAATTAAATATTCATAATATCTATTATCTATTCATGTCTTACTTAATATAAATTCCTTTACATGATTCAAAATTAAATATACTAGCAATTGCACCATATGTTGCAAAGGAAACTTCGTAAGGCATGGGAAAGAGTGGCATAGAAGAAATAAGATGTGATATGTTATGCAATTTAATTCAATACTTAAATTATAAATATGAATTAAGGATAACAATCAGAGTTTTTCCCATTGAATTATAAATATGAATTAAGGATAACAATCAGGGTTTTTTCGAATGAAGCATATATAAAAGTAGCATATAAGAAAGAAGATGTGATATGTTATGCGAATTAATTCAATATTTAAATTATAAATATAAATTAAGGATAACAATCAGAGTTTTTCCCATTGAATTATAAATATGAATTAAGGATCATTGAATTATAAATATGAATTAAGAATAACAATCAGGGGTTTTCCCAACAAAGCATGTCCAATACTAATTAGATTCGCATGCATCATACAAATAAGTTCAAATCATTTCAAATTCTTAAATCAAATCCACATGCATCATACAAATAATTTGAATCCTTTCAATTTTTTCATGCTTCAACTAATTTACTATTGTATTAATCATATCTTCTTGCATTACACAAACATGTTCCAATCCATTGAAAAATTTTAATCAAATCCTCATGCATCATACATAGAATTTGAATCATTTCAACTTTTTTCATTTAGACTATTGTATTAATCATATCTTCTTGCATTACACAAACAAGTTCCAATCCATTCAAAAATTTTAATCAAATCCTCATGCATCATACATAGGTTTTATATCATTTCAATTTTTTCATTTAGTGTTGCTAATAATTTTCATTTGGTGGGCCATAGCCATACATTGGGATCCATTATTGATTTTAGCAATGTCAAGAAGCAAAGAAAAGATCTACTTGGTGGGTATTATGGGGTCTGCACTGATTTCCATGATTATTCCTCTAAAAAATGGGAAGATCAGTCAAAATATCAAATGGCATACAATGAAGCGCATACAATAAAGCTTCCAAACTGTAAACA
Source organism: Pinus tabuliformis (assembly GCA_031772625.1). Classification (NCBI taxonomy): domain Eukaryota; kingdom Viridiplantae; phylum Streptophyta; class Pinopsida; order Pinales; family Pinaceae; genus Pinus; species Pinus tabuliformis. The sequence continues at coordinate 1,356,451,932 of CM062804.1, forward strand.
TTTTTAGGTAGATTGGGGCACTGTACCTCCCATATTATTGGTTATTAATGTGCATTAAATGAAATATTCATTACCAAGTCTCATTTCAAAATTTATATATAGTCACCTTTTATTGTTCCCAATCAAGGTTTTTCTTTCCCACTTTATGGTTTCTTGCAAGTCTCTTTCATGCTCTAGGATTGTGCTTGAGAGTTCAAATATAGAGTCCTTAAGATCCTTGGCACTATTTTGAAGAGATGTTTTTAGACTTCATATGGACAATATGGTATATATTGTGTTGTATGTTGTAAGGATGATGTACATATCCATTTGTAATAATTGCAAATGAACTGTGTGTAGATATTTGTTTGATAATAGCCAAAGTTTTCTCTCAACCCCCTCTTTCTAATTTTTCTTGCCCATTATTTATTTTTAAATGGAAATTGCATCAGATATTTTTCATTACAAAGGTCCATCATCAAGCAGACATAGGTATACCCACTGAGCAAGGAGAGAAACAAATACCCACCGAACAAGGAAGGTGAGCAAAAACCAACTCTTTTATCTCAACCAACTCTGATCTAAAAGTTGTAAGTTATCCCAAATGGAATGAATTAGTTACCTCATGAAAGGTTGTTGGACACAAGATTTTCCACTTAGAAGAAATATTAGTCACCTCATTAAATGTTTCTAAACACAATTAGTTTTCCATGCAATGAGCATATCTTAAAAGTAATTACGCTTTCAATCCTAAAAGTAATTACGCTTGTTTATCCTCTATTGCATGTTAGTAAATTTCATTGGAGTGGTAAATGTATTTCATCATTAAAGAAACTAGGGAAAGTTCCTGATTTGAAAACCCCTTAAATCAAAATTACGGTGGAAATTCTCAAGAGAAATACAAAAAGACCCTGTAGTTAGTGCATGGTTTCAACCATTCATCTAAATAACCATTGTATTAAACCACAAATCCATGTTTTCAAATGTAATTTAAACTTTGGAGAGTGCATTTATATTCTATTGCATGTGATTTAAATGTCATTTAAGTGGTAAATGCATTCTATATTTAATGCAACCAACTCATCTCACTGTCAAACTTTATGTTATAATTGTTTATGATAATATTAAAACAATAAAGTGTTAATACTTTTATTTGATGTTATACATTTCATTAAAATGAAAGATTAGTTAATAAAATAAATTTAAATCAACAATTATTAGAAATTTATGGTTTGTATTACATTTGAAAAATTCAAGCATCCATTTTTTCTAAATAAATTTATGTATTAAAAAATAATAATATCATCCATAATTATATTAGTTTTTTTCAGTATTTGTATTAATGTAAGAATATTTACATACTGAAAAAGTGAAATGCTTTGACAGCAAAAAGATTTAAAAAGGTTGTGTAGAAACACAGCACACTGAGATGATAATACATTGCAAGGCAAGTCGCAATATGTATAATAAAGATATATATGGGCATGAGAACTTCTCCAAGATACCAAGATACCAAGAAAACTTCCAAGCCCATATAGATAGAAACAAAACCGACCAGTTGAGATAAAACAAAAAGATAGTCACGAGATCATACCTTTCATGAATAGGTAGAAAGCATTTAGCAAAAAGAAAAATACCTGAAAGATACCAAAAAACAGTATGAATCAAGTACCTGGCAAGGAGAAGTCTTCTATCTGATATGAGACTGGTCCCATTTGTATCTCCATTTTCCATATACCAAGCTGGCTCGTTAGTCCCATCTTTGATAAAGTATCAGCTTTCTGGTTCTGGATTCTGTCCACATGGTTGATACTGTAATCCTTTTTCCTGTTCCAGAATGCATCTATCCTATTCATCCACCCTGATAACATGGGGATCTTTATGACTAATTTCCTTTTGACATGCTCAATAATGATTTTTGAGTCACCGAAGATATGTAGATTCTGAATGTTCAGAAAAGTGCCAAGATGGAGAAGACTAGCTAAAGCCATTGCTTTAGCTTTATTGTTTGTACCCTTTCCTCCATTCCAGATGATGGAGATTTGTTGTTCTTCATTCATTTCTATGTAGATGCCACAAGCACATATACCCTGCTGAGATGCCCCATCAAAGAAAGCCCGCGAGAAGCCCATTTGAAAACTGCACTGTCCCATTGATTTTTTGTTTTTGTTTTTGTGGCAACTCATTCCTCTCTCCCAACTAAGATTATATTACTTACTTACTACAAATCTTGCAAAATATTAGACGTTGAGTAATTGAAACAATTATATATATATATATATATAGATTTGATGTTATAGATTTCATTCAAATGAAAAAATAGTTAATAACATATATTTAAATCAACCATTTTTAGAAATGAAAAATTAATTAATAAAATAGATTTAAATCAACACTTCAATTAATAACTGTATTATATTTACAAAATTCCAACATGTTTTTTTAAATAAATTTATGTATTGAAAAATAACAATATCATCCAAAATTATATTACTAACCTAAAAAAAAATTTAACAAAAACCCCACTTACTACAAAACCCAGTCAATCAAATTCAAAACTGGTTCAGTTTCCAAATTCCAAACCTTATTGCAATTAACCTAACTATGTTAGAGTCTGCTGGACATGAGCAGGGCATTTACTGTACACTCTCTCAATGCCCACCTTGCGTTCAGTGAGCACTATGGTCACATTGGCTGTAATGATGGGCCTGTTCAGGCTACTCTGGAACCTGAACTGGGTCGAGTGAGGGACAGAGCTGGGATGCAGAGGAGAAATTGCAGTGTGGAGCCGGAAATCACTGTGCGCAGCCATTGGGGCCTGCCCTTGCCCCCATCCACTACGCGTATGGGGATAGTGTCTGTGAGGCGAACTGGGAGGAGGCGAATTCTCATGGGAATGAGGGGGAGAGGCAGGAACAGAGCTCTGCGCTGCTTGTGGGTGAGCGCTGCCACCGCGGGTGCCTCCTCTGTGACTCCTCATGCGGTGACGGACCATATCAGTGTGGTTGGAATGCAATTCAGCTGGACAAGAGGCTGGGAAGGAGAACAGGTTGTGAACAGAGGGCTCCTGTGTAGGATTCAAAGGGCAGTGCCTGGAATGGGAGTAATGGTGCCCATTTCCAAGGTCAATACAGCAAAGAAGCCAACATCGGCTCCCGGTGGTAGTTCTGCTGCAAGAATTTCCAGCCTGAGGCGGACAGATGCTGAGGGAAGGAGGATAAACAGAGGGGTCGAGAGGCTCCATATTATTTCCAACTGCTTCCGGATCTCGGCCTGAGGGGCCATTTAATGCTGCATGCAGGCTGGCCTGCGTTCGTCTCAGGTGAGCATGGAACAGAGCGCTACCCACCGTCTGGCAGGTCCGAGCGCCGGCGGTCCGTTGGGTTGCCATTAATGATCTTGGATTTCACCCGCATCTAGGTGCGCTTCTTCCTCCTGAGCCATTTCATTCTTCACCATTTCCTTATACTCCAGTATCTGGTGTTCAGTGGCTAGTGTAGAGAGCGAACCTGTATGGAGATCCCTTCCGCTTTCCACTCCTATATTTGCCAATAGGTCAGCTACTTTATTTCCCTCCCGACGTATGTGCTTGAGATTGATCGCTCTGTGGGAGGAGAGCTAGATTTCGATAAGTTCTAGTCGACTCGCCATTCTCCAGTTGTTGCTCACTTTACTTGAAGATGTTCCCTGCAAGATTTTGTTGACCATATTTATAAGGATCTGCAAGTCTCCCTCTATAACAAGTGGGAATTGATCATGTTTTTGGGCTAGAATGAGTCCCTGCCATAATCCTTATAATTCTACCGAGTTGTTAGTGTCCCATCCATTTGAACCTAAGTAGGTTAGAAGAGGAGTTCCCTTATGATCTCTGAATATTCCTCCAAATCTGGCCTTTCCTGGATTCCCTTTCGAGGCTCCATCAAAGTTTAGCTGGAACATGTGATGGGGAGGAGGAAGCCACTTATCTGGTGTCCTGCTTTTTGCTTGAGTTTTTCCTTTGATTATCATTTCTTGATTCCACTGAAAATTCCAATTTGCCCATATGGTTTGTTCCTGAGGGAGGGAGGGAAAGTCCTCCTCAGTCCATGTTTGAAGAAGTAAAGTTTCCCTGATATTTTGACACACTGTGTTCCAAAGAGAATCCAAGGGCATAGATTGGTCCTTGAAGATTCGCCGATTTCTCTCCTTCCAAATTGTCCACATGAGAAAACCCGGTATAAGCTTCCATAAGGAGTTTAGAAGCTTGCTTTTGAATGGGTTCCTTGCCCAGTTGCGAACAGTGGAAACAATATCTCCTTGTGTCCGTCCATCCTTTTGGCATCTAAAGCTGACCTTTTCCCAGAGCTTGTGTGCTAATGGACAAGAGTTCATAAGATGCTGAGTGGTTTCCTCTTCTTGCTTACAGTTGGGACAAATGGAGGGGCCATGGAAGCTTCTCTTCCGGAGATTGTCCCACGTAAGGATTTTGTTGTGACATAAAAGCCATAGAAAGGTAGAGACTTTCGGCCAAATATTGGGGTCCCATATTTTATTCCAGAGAGGATCCTTGACAGTGTGTTCCTTCATAATGATGTGATAGGCCTCCCTAGTAGTGAAGGTTCCTTTTTCCTCATAGCCCCATCTAAGAATATCCTTTTCATCTGAATATTGTATTCTTCTCTTTGTTAATTTAGTACCAAGAATCTGTTGAGCTGATTCCATTCCCTGTCTTAATATGTGGTCCGTGCTATGCCATTGCCTGTGCCCTTGCATTGTGGAAGGAAGCCAGAAGTGCTTGACTGTGTCAGATGTTTGCAATTCCTGTTCCGGGATTTGATGAGGTAAGATTAAGTCCTTTAGTTTGGGTTGTTGCTGCCAGGAGTCGTCCCAGAACCTTGCTGTATTGCCGTCCTTAACTTCCCAGAAACTATGCTGCTGAATTAAGAGCTTGTGTTGCTTGGCCGCATTCCAGATTAGAGAACCTGGGTTGACTTCTGAAATTCGGATTAATTCTTCTGTAGGTCGACTGTTGGCATACTTTGCAGTCCAAAGGGTTGCCCAAGGGGTGAACGGCATAGTAAGCCATTTCCACCAAATGCGAGTGCCCATAACCACGTTGCTGTGATAAGGATCACGCAGACCCGTTCCACCTGCAAGCTTTGGTAGGCAAACTGTGTCCCATTTGACCAGAGCCCATTTGCATTTTTGTTCTGAGTTGCCCCACAGGAAGGATCTCTGTATATGTTTGATATCTTTGAGAACCCATTTGGGTGCAGCTAGGATCGAGAAGAGATACAGTGGCATGGATTGGAGAACCACCTTGATTAAGACGAGACGACTGGCCATATTGAGTGCCCTATGAGTCCAGGAGGATAGGCGAGCCTCCAGTTTTTCTAAGAGCATCCTCCAAGAGGAGTGTTTCAGAGCTGAGTCAGTCATAGGAGCACCAAGATACTTGGAAGGGAGAGCAGCAATTTTGAATCCAAGAATTCGAGCTATAGAAGCTTGGGTGACAGCAGGGGTATGAAAAAAGAATATTTGAGATTTGGCTTTGTTTATTTTCGCTCCAGAGGCATCCGAAAAGTCCGACAATAGAGAATTGAATTGTCGAGCTTCCTGGACTGAAGGGTGACTGAAAAGCATATTGTCATCCACAAATTGCTGATGGGTGAAGGCAGGAGTGTTAGGAAATGACAGGCCTCTGAGTTTCTGGGATAACAGAGCATCTTTAATACTTCGGCCTAGACCTTCTGCCATTAACACAAAGAGGAAAGGGGAGAGAGGGTCTCCCTGTCTGATTCCCCGGGATGGCTGGAATGGTGAGGAGGGGATTCCATTGATCAAGATTGAGAAGAAAGAGGAAGAGATGAGACTCATGACCCAGCTTATCCAGGTTAGAGAGAAACCAAAGGCAATTAGGGTCTTTTGAATATACATCCAGCTTAAGCTATCAAAGGCTTTTGAGAGGTTGATTTTAAGGAGCATACCTAATCTCTTGGAGTGCTTCACGGAGTGGATGATTTTGTGAGTTAGGATTATGCCATCTATAATCTGCCTACCTTCTACATATCCTGACTGCTCCAGCAAAATGAGAAGTGGTAGCAACGATTTGAGTCTTGAAGCTATGATTTTGGAAACAATCTTGTAGATGACGTTGCACAGGGCAATGGGCCGATATTTGTCAGGGGTGCTAGATTGAGCTTCCTTTGGGATAAGGGCTATGAATGTGGCATTCATAGCCGGAAGCATCCACCTCAAAGTTCTCGATTCCTCAACAACCTGCCAGACTTCCATTTTAATTAGCTCCCAAAAATTATGGAAAAAATTGGAAGTAAACCCATCAGGACCCGGCGCCTTTCCCTCTTTCAGTTGATGTACTGCATTTTCCACTTCCTGTAAGTCGACCGGCCTGAGTAAGAGTTGGTTGTGCTCCTCTGTGATGACTTTGGGGATGTTCTTTGTGATTTTTTCTATAGCTTGCATTCTGTCAACCTGTGGTTCTTGATGAGCTTGCTTGAAGTAGTTGAGAAGTTCAAGTTCGATTTCTTCATGTTTTTCCACTCTTACCCCCTGCTCATTTTGGATGTGAGTGATATTGTTATTCATGTTTTTCTCCTTCCTTTAGCCACCTGATTCTCGATTTTTGCCTCCAGAACGTTTCTTCTTGTTTGGCCCTTTCTGAAATCTGAGATTCAAGAGACTTTTCCTGTTCTGAAAATTCCTCTGATCTGCCTTCTGTGATGATCCGTTGCTGCAACTGTTTCATATCTTGATCGAGAGCGATTTGAGCCTGGAAAATGTTACCAAATGAAGAATGGTTCCATTGTTTTATTTTACTCTTGAGGTATTTAAGCTTCTGTTGAAATTGGAACATTCTTGTACCATTTGGTGGAGAGAAGTTAGTCCATTCCGAAGTTATTAGGTTGACGAAATCCGGATGTGTCATCCAAAAAGCCTCGAAGCGAAAAGGCCTGCGGGTTGCATTGCCTGGTCGAGACCATTGAAGAGAAATTGGCCAATGGTCTGAACCTGAAAGCGACAAAATTGAAGCTGAGAGGTCTCCTCCTAAATGGATTGCGTTGTCAAAGATTAAGAATCTGTCCAGGTGAGACGCAATCTGATGCAAACCTGCTCTTTTGTTATTCCAGGTATAAATTCCATTGTTGAATGGCATGTCAATAAGCCAATTGCTTTGAATGTAATCTTTTAGATTATTACTTTCCTTGTCCAATTTGTTCCTTCCTCCTCGCTTTTCTTCCATCTTGGTTATCATGTTGAAGTCACCCCCAGTGATCTAGAGTGGATGAGACCTATCAGCATTGATTGAAGAAAGGGTATTCAGAAGTTATACCTTATGCATAGCCTCTTGGGGAAAATATACATTGGTTAAGTGACCATGTATACTGGTTCCTGTGATGTGGAAAGTAGCTTGGAGGAAATGCTTGTTTGCATGTATGTTGTTGAGCTCAATGGTACGTGCATCCCAAAAGATTGCCAGGCCACCTGAGGCACCAGAGGCATCTACTGCTGCTGCTAGACTACCTGGCCAAACTTTTGCAGCAATTCGGTCCAGAGAGATGGAGTTGCATTTAGTTTCCTGCAAAAAGAGAATTTGGGGCTTCTCTTGCTTTATCATATTTTTAATCAGTCTGCATTTCCCGGGGCCATTGAGCCCCCTGATGTTCCATGAGATTAGCTTCATGATGGAAGGTTGGAAAGAGAGTTGTAATACTTTGTGAGCTTGGAGTACCTTCCTGACTCCACTAGCATTTCCCCAATGCAGATGGTGCATTGGAGATCCGTTTTCCTCCCTCTCTTTTTGTTATCTTTGATGATGTTTTTCCAATCCCAAAGACCTCTAGTTTGAATACCTAGAGATTTTTGCCTTTGAGCCTTGGAGAGAATTACTTCCAGATTCTCTAGATGTCTTTCTGGGATTTTGTCATAATTTTTTGTTGTGCATGCCTGATCTAGGCCAAGAATATCTAAATCCCCAATATCTATGATCTTTGGTTCTTCTTCCATATGTTGTGTATCACTTATTCCTTCTGTTGTTTCTGTTGCCCTTGTAGGGTCAAGCTGCGTGTTGTCTACCTCCATTCCTTGAGAGTACCAGGCTGGGACTATACGCGTAGCCGTGGAGGAAAGATCTGTGGGTAATGGTTCTTTTTGGATTTTCTTGGGATCAGAATGTGCAGGTTGTTTGTTCATCAGGGGATCCTCCTCAGAGGGGACGTGGATCTCAGGGTTGTGGACATCTTGTCGGGCTAGCGCTTCAAAACTGTTGCTCGTAGAGGGTTTTGATGAACTGGCTTGAGGCTTCTTAGGATTTGAAGCAGGTTTCTTGTGGTTTTTTCTATGATTGGAAACTTTAGTGAAGCCATTCAGATCAGGCTCATCAGAGGCAGAGGTATTCGAGGGTTTCTGATTTAGAGGACAGTCCCGAAACAGGTGACCCAGTGCATGGCATCTCCTGCATCTAAACGGCACATGTTCATAATCAATTAACTGAACCCATTCAACATCATCGTGATAGATACTTACCGCATCCGAAAGTGCCTTGCTGAGATGCATATAAACGCAGATGCTGGCGTAGGAGGTGTATCTTCGGAGTTTTGTCTCCTCTGTTGTTTTGACAAATTCACCGAGACCATTTCCTATGGTTTGTAAAGACTCTTCATCCCAGTATTCCATAGGGAGTGAATAGAGACGGATCCAGACTGGCGCCCAGCTGAGATCTTCTTTGTCCGGATTAAAGCGCTCAACCCATCCCCTCAAATATAGGCCAGCTGCATTGAAGAAATAGGGCCCTCCATCTAGTACTCTGTTTCGGTCCTCTAAGCAGTTAAAGATGGCCGTGAAGAACCCTTTAGGTCCTAGTTGTAGTGTTATGTGTCCTTTCGGCTTCCACTTAGCTGCTATCCAGCCATGCAGTGCTTTCTCTGTTGGCCACATTCCTATGAATTTGCCTATCAGTGCATGGTCTCTCATGTACTGGATCTGAGCATTGATCCGATGACTTGGGAGCTCTATCTTCGGGCGTTCAGCAGCAACCGGTCTACAGGTGGTCGAGGTGACTTGGGGATTCTCTCTGTCATTCGTCTTGGCATCTTGTGGATCTATCTCCTCTCTGTCTCCATTTTTTTCAGCTTGTCTAGTACCTTCCTCACGCCTCTGAGGAGAATCATTTGCATTGGGGGGAGGCGCAGCGTCCTCCCCCTAGGGGGGGATTCATGATGCTCGCGATGCTCCTTGTCGTATGTGGTCTTTCGTATTACTGGTGGTATGTTCTTCAGAAACCATAAGTCGCCATTCCTTCAGAGCTCCATCTTCATTTCATGAGCTTTGAATCTGTCTTTTTGTGTATATATTAATATTAATAGTGTTAATTTTTTTAAATATGTGTATATATTAATATTAATAGTGTTAATTTTTTTAAATATATTAATATAATTGATATGTGTTATTAATTTAAAAAATAAAATAAAATAAAAAGTCTAACAATTAACTTACTAAATATAAAACACAAGTGTAGTTGATATAGAGAAACAAGTCCATATATTAATATTTTAATTTTTATTTGTATTACTAATTATATTATAAATTATAAAAAATAAATATTATTATTGTGTTTAATTATTAATATTAATGTTTATAAAAAAAAAATTAGAAGAAATATTTTTTAATATTTATTATTATTAATCATTAATATATTTATTTTTAGGTATAATTTAATTAAAAAATTCAAAATAAATGATTTTCTAATTTTTTATTCAGAGCAGCCTAAGACTATCATTGACTATCATTTTTATTCAGTTGATTGACGAGCAGCCTAAGACTATCATTAAATGCCACTGCCAGTCGATTTGCAGTTCTTCTACACCCACCATTATATGCCTTCACCTACACCCACCATTATATGCCTTCACTCCAACGAGCCTTGAATTTGGAGGGATGCTTATTAAAATGAATTTTCTTGCCCCTTATTGTACAGACTCTATAACATCCACTCCAGAGAAGAGGATAACTCCTAATTTAACATAATGAAACAATCAGCCAAGAAACTGAGGAAATACAAAATCACGAGGCATTCATACGCGCCAATATAAGCATTCCCCTGAGGCTTGGGGATAAGAGCAGACGATCCAAAAGTCGATGGAGGCTCATTCGTGTTATTCGTAGTCAGAAATGGCAGGGGAATAGAAAAATGTGCTTCGGATTTCGGTGGAGATGGTGCAACTCTACTTGAAGATGGTGATGGAGCAAAAGAAGTGGGACGAAGAAGGATTTGATGAAGAAGCTCTCTGGGGAGGCGGCGAAGGTCTCACTAACCAACTTCCAAAGCAGTAACCAACTTCCAAAACACTTCCAGCTCCGTGTTTAACGTAACCAACTTCCTAAGTAACTTCCAACGAAGTGTACTCTACGGTGTTTTACGCGGCCTATAATGATCCAACGGCACAATTATTTTTAATATTCACAAATCAGAGATAGAATTATATTTTTATCAGATAAAACTCGTAAGAAAAATATATATAAGTCGAATTTCAATTTTAGCGCAGATCACTTGTCAGTGCAGCCCCCGTCAGTGCAGCGAAATAGAAGTTAAAAAACCACAAAATTATGTTTATTCACAATCCAGAGGAAACGTAACCAGCACTAGCATTTGTATCCGATGTTGCAAAAGAAATATCGTAAGGCATAACTATGGGTCTTAACGGGATATCTTTTTTATGAATCATTGATTGTTCATAGATTCTGGGGTCATAGAATGCCGAGGGATGAGCTGCTTTCGAGTAAGAGGATCGAGAATAAGAAGAGAAATGAGAAATCACATTCACATTTTTTATATGTCATAGCACCACTGCACCCAAATTTAGTAGTTAAAAAACCTCATATCCTTGAAAAAATTCTACTTCAAAATCAAATGCATTGTCTGTGATTATGCCTATGGTGGTCATATAAAAAAACAACAAAGAAAAGCCTCAAATATTACATAATTGCTTTATATTCCAAATGGACTTGGTCTTCATATAATGGATTTGGTCTATTTTGCATGCCACAATATTTAGGATTGAAGCATCCCTCTCTTAGATTTAGGGTTAACATGGATCTAGGTTGGTTTTAAAACAATATATAAATATATACACATTTGACATTAAAATATTTTGACATTCATATACTTTATAGTAATTGATATTTTTTATTTTATTTAACATTCAATTTTTTTTTGGGCATTGAATATTTTATTATATACAACATTAAAATATTCTCCTTTAATATTTTATTTCTATATATATCCTTTAATATTTTATTTATATATATATTCTTTAGGGTTAAGATGGATCTAGGTTGGTTTTAAAATAATATATAAATATATACACATTTGACATTAAAATATTTTGACATTGGCATATTTGATAGTAATTGATATTTTTTTATTTTATTTAACATTCAATTTTTAATATTTTTTTGGGCATTGAATATTTTATTATATACAACATTAAAAAATCCTCATTTAATATTTTATTTCTATATATATTCTCCTTTAACATTTTATTTCTATGTATAGATATATATGAAATTGATATCTTCCTAAATAAAGAAATTCAAGTGATTAAATTTTTTCAAGTAATCTATTTAAATCTTGTGTTAAAATATTTTTGAAATGTGTAAGGTTCAAACATCTTATTTACATTTTTTTTTACCTTTAATTACTTTCTCTACTTTCTCTTTTCAAAATTGATGTCAAATTATATCATGTCACGTGGACATGAAATATTATATTTTATTTGCAACCCATACTGAGTGAATTATTTATAATATCAAGAACAAATGGACTTATCATAATAAGATTGAGATTATTGATGTTTTATAATATTTTTAATTAATTAAAAATAACTCAACATGCATATTCATTTTTCATTTTTGTTTTATATTATACCAAATCTTGCTTTTCTATTTAAAAAATTATTTTGTTTTTATTTTAAGAAGGATGTGTCAACTCCATATTAACTATTGATAGAATCACACATCTCCCTCATATTGAGTTGTAAAATAAGACTCTAAGTGCAATTAATTATTTTTTAATAATAAAAATAAAATTAACTGCCGATTTATTATGAAATACCTTGTTGGTGAAGCCATTAAAAATACCTTTTACAATACCCTACACTAAAGTTGACCTTGCAAAACCACACAAATAAAATAATATTTATATTAGTGATAGAATTATATTTTTATCAAATAAAATTCGTAAGAAAAATATATACCTGTCGAATTTCAATTTTAGTGCAAGACACTTGCACTAAATTTGTGAGAACTTGTCATCGAATTTATAATAAAAAAATCAGTGCAACCAAATAGAAGTTAAAAAAGCACAAAATTTTGCTCATCCGCAACTACTTTTTCTTTCAACCAAATAACGCAACCCCACTAAGCTGTCTGACAGGAAAGAATAGGGGTGCCAGTTTGTCTTCTTTTAAACTGTCAAAACTTTCTCGACTTCTTAATTCATGGCTTCTTTGCGCGGTTTAGATTTCTTAACATTCGCATCGTATTAAGAATTAAGCTCTTAACATTCGCATCGTATTAAGAATTAAGCTCTGAAATCTACGGACCTCAAAGTTAAGTCATCAATTATTGAACTAGAGAGATGGATCTCCTATTCGTACTGGGTGACTACACAATCAGAGAGACCTAAAGAGCATCAAGATCGTGGAAGAGGACATCCACCTCCGGGAAGATTATAAATTCCCCTCCAACATCGAGATAGCCTACAGATCCAAACAAGGTAATCTCTACACTTTTGAATGCCTTGTGGAAGAGGACATCCACCTCCGAAAAGATTATAAATTCCCCTCCAACATCGAAATAGCCTACAGATCCAAACAAGGTAATCTCTACACTTTTGAATGCCTTGTTTTGTTTTTGAAACATTGCCCATTTGAAGCACACTGAGTACAAGCCCAAGGGCATAAGTTCCACCAACCAGAGTAATTATCCAGAGCAGTTGCAACGGACACGCTTGACTCACTAGCCAGAGTAACTATCCAAAGCCGTTGCAACCGATTAGCTATCCAAAGTGAAACACAGGGAAATAAACACGTTTAACTCACCAGCGAAAGTAGTTTGTACAGTTGGGAAAGCTAACAACTGTCATGCAAGTCAAATCAACGGATCATCTTAACTCAATCATCTAACGAAATTTCTAATGGTACGATTATGACACGAAGGTATTAGCTATCCAAAGTGAAACACAGGGAAATAAACACGTTTAACTCACCAGCCAAAGTAGTTTGTACAGTTGGGAAAGCTAACAACTGTCATGCAAGTCAAATCAACGGATCATCTAACAAAATTTCTAATGGTACGATTATGACACGAAGGTAGTTAAGATAGTTGATTTCATAGGGAACTCCTTACGGCGTAATTAATAATTATTATTAAATTTGATAATTTATTTTAAAATAAATTTGTGCAAACTATTTTTAATAATGTAACTTTAAAAATTTTCACAAGGATTTCTAAAACAATTTTTATATTTCAATTTTGTCTATATTTATGTCAATAGAGATATCTATTTTCGAATAAGACTTCCAAAATTTTAATTTAAGTATTAATAATTATTATGTGGATGGTAGGGATTTCCTGACTAATTTCCAACAAAGTGTTGCGGGCCTATAATGATCCAACGGCACAATTATTTTTAATCGTCTAACAAATCAGATCAATGGTGTAAGATAGGACATGGTGGCATATAGGGGAGTTCTTTCCAGAGGAAAACGTAATTAATAATTATTATTAAACTTAATAATTTATTTTAAAATAAATTTGTGCACACTATTTTTAATAAAGTAATTTTACAAATTTTCACAAGGATTTTTAAAATAAATTTTATATTTCAATTTTGTCTGTATTTATATCAATAGAGATATCTATTTTGGAATAAGACTTCCAAAATTTTAATTTAAGTATTAATAATTATCATGTGGATGGTAGGGATTTAACCTCCATGAAATACTCAAGAATATTTTTAATAGTATACACAATTCAAAAGTTAAGAGTATAATTTCTTTTTGTTTTTTAATTAAATTGATTAATTATAAAAAAAAGGTATGCACTGAATTATAGATTTTTGAGCATGTTGTATTGAAAAACCATGATATTTTCCCTAATATTGTAACAAAGCCTATTTGCAAATTGAAAATCTCCATAATAAAGTAGAGTGAATCTACATAGTTAAGAGTCTTATTTTACATTTAACTTAGATATAAAATCCTTTTATAATTTATAACAATAAAATAATATTTAAAAAAAAATAATAATTAAATTAATTTTTTTGAATTTTTAAACTTAAAATTCTAAAATATATTATAAAAGAAATGTTTTAATACTTACTACGCATTTATATTTAGTAACATTATTTACAACTATTTTTAATTAAACAAAATAAAATTACACCTTCACTAAAAACATATATCTTTATTTCTATTTTATATATAAACTATTTATTAAACTTAACTCTACAAAAATAAATAGCGTTGCTTTTCAGGTAACACAGTCATTAACATGAAAGGTAACATAGTCATTAATTTTCATGTTAGGAATTCCCTTTTATTACGATAAAAGTAATTGAACAAAATTATTTAATTATTATGGTAATAATTTTTTATTATATATTTATTAATTTGAATGGTAAATAGATTAATTTAAAAATATATTTCATTTTATCTTGAATGATTAAGTGGAATTTCAAATTCTTATTAAATATAATGAAGTATAATACTTTTAAATATTATTGTATTAAATTCCAACTTTATGAATTCTTAGGCAAATATATTTATGTACTAGCGTAATGGTCACTGTAACTCTCAAACTTAAAAAAATGTTTTTTCCTCTCCAAAAAAAAATAAAATAAAAAATGTAGTCTATAATGCGACCTTTTGGAGATGGATGTGACACTGCTATGGATGATGGTTCATGGCAAAGATGATGGGGTCTCAAATTTTCTGGCAGCTCCTATTTCGCTGCCGTACGTTTTCATATTCCGGAGGTCTGACAACAAACAGAAGCCGCCGCCACCACTGTCCTCGGGGAGTGATTCTTAAGGCAAGAGCTAACCAGCCATACATTGGGTATTAAATGCCTCTATGTAGGCTGGCCAGCTATGTATGTCATGGGGGCGCATCATGTAACTCCGGGGATGCGGGACCCACCAACCGCGAGCCCGGGCCCAAAACGCAGCTGACTCCAAAACCAAAACGCGCGCCAAAACGCATTCGTTTCCCGTTCGAAACTCTGCAACCCGCCTTCACGAAGCTCTGCAACCCGCCAACCCGCCTTCACGAAGCTCTGTTCAACCGAGGAATCTGCTTCCCCTCGCAGGCTGGTTCATTCACATAAATTTTAAAGGTATACAGTATACGGATACGGATTTACAGTTTCTTGCCCAACATGATGGAGAAATTCCTTTTCTGATATCATCTGGTCTCATAATTGACATTTTTTTTTTACGAAGAACGAGCGTTTTACAGCTTTTAAGATATCCCTTTCTCTTGCCATTTATCTTCCTATCCACACCCCCCACATCCCCAAGGCCTTCGATTCATTAAATTCTTGCCATTGAGTGCCCTCTCTGCTTAGTCTGCCTGCTACTATCGTCAGAGTACTGTACTTCCTTCTGGAATCGGTGGCTTCTTCTTCATATCCCACCACCATTTTTTGAATTCTCAAGGTACCATGACTGACCTGGATCGTCCCTCATCAGATGACAATACATCAGTGGATTCTCAAGGTACAATTTTATCCCTTTGCATTGAATTTCTACTGTCTATTGATGTCTGGTCTCTGTAAGTCCGTAAATGGTTGTGATAAAATGAAGCTGGTGCAGATGATGTGAACGAAAGCTACAAGATGGATTTCTCAGAGGATGAAGCCGATCTCATAAGCAGGCTCTACAATCTACTTGGCCAGAGGTAGTTTATCTGAGAAATTATGGATTTTAATGGTAACTTATAACAGAGGAGCAATGCCTGTGAATTTGAGGTTACAAAAATTAATGGTGGTATTTTGGTTTTTGTACAGGTGGGCTTTGATTGCAGGGCGAATTCCTGGCAGAACTGCAGATGAAACCGAGAAATATTGTAGTAAACGATATGCCAGTGACTAGCAATAGGATCACACTCTGTGGTTATATGAATCTTTAATTAACTAATTATGAAGAGGGTAGAAGAAGCGTTGCTGTATTTGATTCAGTTTGTGATGGTTTGTATATTGGTTGAGTGATGGGCATATCTGGGGTGTATGCATGTGTATGAGTGATGGAGGCATAGGGAACCCAACTGGGGCTTCGATACCAGGAGATCAAGTTTACACCCAGTTTTAGATTGATGGTCATTTTTCTTTTCTGCTCAGCAGGCAGGAAGCCTGAAACTGTATAACAAATTTTCAAGTACTTTTATTGTTGTCGCTGTAGATCTGATTGCGAATATTAATGCAATTTTGAGATTGGTCATGGACCAATGACAATACTGTCTGTTCCCCTTGGTATTCAATGTGAAAGTTCTGAATCAATTTTGTCTTGAAAAGGCTTTTAGCGTGAATTAGTGCCTACTCTGCATATCTCCTGTGAATTCTTTTTTCCAAGGCAAAGAGGATAATCTGATTCTCATACTACTGAAATCGATGAAAATTGCAATTAACTACAGAAAAAGGAAATTATTACATCAAAAAAAACCTCTGTGCTCTGTTTTACTGATCAAGGAACATAAGTGTCTTTCCTATGATCAATGGAATTACATTTACAACTACAAAATTGAAGGTTTCATCCCCTTCACGCCCTCTGGTATGTCTACAACTTGCAAGCTTACTTCTCCAAGGGGACGCATTCCTCAAAGAGAACACACGTGTATGCCTCACCACCAGCAAAAGACCCTGGGTTGGTCTTTTGAGGTGGACATACATTTACAAATAAATATTTTTAGGTTCAATTCCCTTCAGACACCCATGGTGTTTCAGTGGAACATAACTTCCTCACCCCTTTGGCTTGCATTTTCCTTTACAAGACTTAATGCTATGATTGCCACATTCTTTCTAACTTCTTGACCCCATTCATTTAAAAAAAGGGCAAACACTGAATTTTACAGAGGATATAGCCTGGTAAAAGCAGTGCATGAAGAAGCGAGGCAATAAGACCCTAGAGACTTGAACATTTGTTAAACTTGACCATGAGAACTCTCAACTGCTTCCCTGGTACATGAGAACTTGACATTTCTTAACATACTTGTGCCATATTATTTCTTCAAATTGAACTCACTTTCAAGGACCGAATTCCCAAACCAGAAATACTGATCTTATCATTGTCATAAGTATATGCCAGATTTGAATCTAGTTCATTACACAGGGATCCATTCTTGATTGAAATGATTGTTGTAGAAGTTATTGTAATTAGACCACTGATAAATGTGCAAACTTCCATGTCCAGTCTTCAACAAAATTAGGACAAAGACTCCGAGCCAATCTGAAGAATGAGATTGAAACATTCAATTATAGTTGTTTCACTCTTGAACTTGCACAGGTCGACTTAATTCTCCTTGACACTCATATATGTATAGTTAGTGAATTCTAGACACCATGGCAAAGGAGAGTGTTGCAATCACAATTTGACTACTGCAATTAGACTCAAAATCTTCATTGTCATGCAATTAGGCTTAGGCACTGCAATTTGGATCATATCAAAATCATTGACAGAATGGCAATACCAATCATCATTCCTTGGCGTTATCAAAATTATTGGCATACAACTTCTAAAGAAACCCAAGGCATACAGAGCACTAGTGCTGGTCAGACCTGCTCATAGTCATTTTTCTAGTATGTCTATAATCATAGCCAGCACCCATATATTTGCGAAAGTGCATTGTATCTGGTGATAGTTTGGCATGCCAATGAAATGTGAATAAACAGATCTTGTATGTGTGTGCAGCCTTCAATATAGAACATATGATGGCCTTTGAAGATCAATTATAATATATGCAAAAGTGCAATGTTTCATAGTTTTTTGCAGAGAAAAGTCTAAGAGCTGAATATCAGTCATCTTTGTACTACAAATTTAGTTCAAGGATGAATTGTATGATTAATGTGTAGATTCCAGTTCTAGTTTCTATTCTATATTTTTAAGTACAGGCATTGAACTCACAATTTTATAGTTAGGCTTCAAAAAGTGAAGCTGGTTAATACACCTCACCAATGCCTTTTTATAGTCATTTCTTATTCATTAGATTTACAGTGCATGAAAGTGCACAAAAGTGCACTGCTCTAATTAATGTGGAGCAAAGGTCTGTGCAGGTTACTACATAGGATCCAAGGGTTGATCTGTATGTTCAGCTTTAATTTTTACCTTCAAGTTTCAATTGGTAGATTCATTGTTTTATTATTTTTTGTTGATGCACAGTTATTTGATTCTGAAGGCAACAATGTGTTAAGGTTACTGTCTTTTTGATTACATATTTAATCTTACTAGTGCTTGATTTATAATTTTTTATTGAGTTTTGTATGTCTATTTCTGGAGTTCATTTGTATGTTTCTTCTGTAGGTAAAGCTTATTTTCCTGTTTTAAATTTTAATCTAGAGGCCACAGTACATGGGGGGGTACAGAGCACTAGTGCTAGTCAGACCTGCTCATAGTCATTTTTCTAGTATGTCTATAATCATAGCCAGCACCCATATATTTGCGAAAGTGCATTGTATCTGGTGATAGTTTGGCATGCCAGTGAAATGTGAATAAACAGATCTTGTAGGTGTGTGCAGCCTTCAATATAGAACATTTGAAGGCCTTTGAAGAGCAATTATAATATTTGTGAAAGTGTATTGTATCTGGTGATAGTTTGGCATGCCAATGAAATGTGAATAAACAGATCTTTTATGTGTGTGCAGCCTTCAATATAGAACATTTGAAGGCCTTTGAAGAGCAATTATAAAGCAATTTCTTGACTAGCTTACATTTTATTTATTGTCGTTAAACTCCAACTGATGAAGTTGACTAGTTATAACATTTGTCTTGGGTATCTTGTTTGGTGACCAAAATTCTCAATAACCTTATAGCATAAATAAATATCTGGGTATCACCTGAGCAACACATTGACTGGGCAAGGTTTGCAATTTGTATGGTTCAGTTGATTACATGTTGAAACGCTGAAGACATTTACGAGGGGACAACAGTTATGTATTGTGGTAGGATTGATATGGAAATTACAACTTGTGCAGATATCTTTTAGGTGTGGTAAAGCATGAATATTGGATCTGATTAATATTACTAAGGCTTCTAATAAGTTGAATCAGTTTGGTGTTCATTGTGAATGAAAAAAATGAATACTACGAAAGTATGCTTTGCTGTTTTATATATGTTGAAGCCTCTGTGGTTGCATGGATCAGCAGCTCCTCTGCATAGGCATTCTTTTATGGCCTATCATTTAGGTGGACTGCTATGTATTAGCTCTTATTATATTCCCTGTCGCTTGTACTATATTAATCGCTTTTTTTGTAATATAATCGCGGCACTTTTTTCTGGTTTCTTGATCTATTGGCTTTTCCTTACTGGACCTCTTCCATATTGTTTGATTTTCATTGGTTGGTTGTAATAACATAAATCTGTTAAAGGGAGAGGTTATGTTTCTTATTTCTTTTTGTTTGTATTTCTTACCAGTAGTTTTCTCACTTTGTTTGTGATGTTGGACAAATTATATGATCCAAAACAATTGATTTGCACTGAGATAATATCAGCTTTATTTCACATAACTAGATGTAGCAAGTAACTATGCAATCACTTATTGTTGTTAGCTTCAGCCTAAAGGCCCTGGAATTGTTCCAACTGCTCCATATGCCTCTACTATGGATTTGAATATGACCAACATGTGATTTGACCACTAATGGTTACTTGCTTTCCTACAAATCAGAAAACTATTATTGTTATGGTATAAAACACTCACTATTGACTTTACACCAGAATCGACGGTGATGTGCGACCATAAAAAGCATGCCATAAACCATAACAGGGAAGTACATCATCACCATCCATATTCATCAAAGTGTAACGAAGAAAGATGTAACAGACCTCCTCTCACAATCATCATAATGGTTTTCGTTATTCCCCTCAAGAGAAAGGAAGATAAGTTTGGGACTTTTAAATCAGCAGAGCTAGTTTTCTCAGTTAAGACCACGACATAATCTGAGCCCAGATAAGCCCTTTTGGGACCTTGTTTGAGAAGATGTCAAGACCAGTACCTTATATTGAGAATAGTCATTTATACTCGGTGCAAATACAATAAGCTCATAAAGGGAGCTATGAATATGGATGTATCTGATTTGAGTTTGAGTCATGATGGCAAAGGAGAGCTCTCACTCTATTAAGTACCGCATCAATATTTGTAATTTGTTTGTGCTATTGTAAAATGTTGAGAAAACCCATACGAAACAGAGAAGTAGAGCAACAGATCTCCACGTGATCAACTTTATTGAAACTGCTAACAAAAATAACAAGCAGAACAAGAGATATCTACAAATTTGTTTTATCAATTTGTAGTTAGTATTTTGTATTTATTTATTGCTTGGCACCGCTGAATAGCAGCAACTTAGCTCCCACAACCTGAAATCAGTGGACAGCTTTTTATTATGCTTTACAACTACAGATTTTTATTGAAATTTACAAGTCCTTTTTTAGATGAAGAGAAGGTACTTATTGAAATAGGGATTCTCAGTGAACAGTAGTCCTCCAATACTCCAAAACATTAAAGGTAAACTATGGCTATGCTTGTTGAGGACATATTCTTTCACTTGTCCTGTATAATTTTATCCTTGCATGGCAATGAGAGATGTTGGAATTTTTCAACCCAACTTGTACATAGCCTTCATGTGATAAAACTTATCAGAAATTAGAAATGGTGGTCTCTATACAAATAACAATTTCCTGACTCTTGTCATCCTCACAACAAATCAAATGGTCATCAAGAATTCTTACACTGGCATATCAGTGACACGAAGAGGAAATTCAGGGCTGAAAAGTACTCTGATGAACTTTTGAAAAGATTGTAGTGGATCTGGACAAATTGTCGAGCAAGGGAAAGTGGTAACAGCATCCCCACTCCAGCTCATTGATAATCAGAATGGTTGCCCAACTTTTACCCATTTGGACAATTTATGGAAGCACCAAATTCAAAGGCGGGATCAAATTACTCTGATATCAATTGATATTCCATTCAGAGACTTCTTGAATGTATAGAAACTAGGGATAAATCAAAGAGAATCCTGTAACAGTTGAGCTAACTGCCTATGTTCAAACTTCAGAGGCCTAGAATGAATTCATTTCCAGAAGATATGTCCTCCGCTTTGAAAGCAGGCTAGCTGCATCCACGTCAACCAAGGATCATCATTTTCACTAAACCTAACAAAAATTATGAGTGCAGAAGAAAAAGCTAATATTGCTCAAATTTGATCAAATAAATACTAATCTGATCCCACTGAAACACCCAAACCAGGTTTTCCCAAAATCAGTCACAAACTATCAGTTTAACCAAAAACTACTTCAAGTACAAAGCTTTTGGGGTAAATCCTCCCAGACTAGCACAAAGAAACCTCTAGTGAAGTTTGAGGGCAAGCTGCTATTCGAACTCCATAATTTTCAATCATTTCCAGACACCAATTTTCACCAATTTTCATTGAAATTCTTTTTGTATTGAAGCAACATGCCAAAATAACATCTACAATAATGAGCCAGCCTGATATATAAGAGTTCCAATTCTGCCTTTATGTACAATACACTATACTGTTATCCAAAAAGGATGTATCAAGCTTATAGTAGCAAAAAGGCAAATAACCTTTTCCTGGAGTTTGTTAGAGTTCAGCCAACATTTACACTGAGATTTTATATGCTTTGAGTTCAACAAAAAGATTTCAATAGCTCAATACAATAACCATACAAAATTGAAATTAGATAATGTTGTACATATCCAAAAAAAATTTCAACCCATCATGCACACAACATGTTCTTGGATTAGGAGATCCCTTTATAGGGTTATGCCCATATTATATCCATGAATACTCATTAGCTCGAATATTTGTCATCTTGCCATTGATTGCTGGCACTTTGATTGTTCTCTTCACCCGCTATTTCCTGTATAGAGTGCAAGCGGCGATACAATCCGACTGGTTGTACAATAGGGGGCATCACCCTAGGGTGTGGAACCAAAATGTTATGGGTTGAAGTAGGCTGCCCAATGAATGAATTTGGTGCCATTGGTGGAAACAACCAGGGGGTTCGATGATCAAACGGGAGAGGTGGACGTGGTGAATCAAATGGAAAATGAATCAATGAACCCCCCATATTTGGATCCACATTATTCTCATGAAATAAACGAACTTGGCAACTTGAAGTATTATGAGATGTGGATTCTTCAGCTGTAACAAAAAAGAAAAAAACACGTTGTTATGCAATCGCATTGAAGGCAATGAAGATAATGATATTTTGAATTTCACATTAAATGGTACATCAATTAATATTTCCATACCAGTATTTTGCAAAATAGAACCTTGTACCCTTCTAGATGTGTGGTCCAGATTGATTTCTTTTGTAGAAGAAATCTCCAATTGTTCATTCATGCTTCTTTTCCTTCCACGACACCGTCCAACCTTTAGAAACTGTGGTCCATATTTTCTTGATTTCAACGCAGGAACACTTTGCCCCCTTTTTTTGTTGGGCTCAAGAAACTATGTCGCCTCTTGGTAGTGACCTTGGATGGAGTTACAACATCAAATTTCTTATTATTGTACTCTTGGCTTACATTTTTTACCAATTGATTTAGTGCATATGCCTACTCCAAAGATTTGGGTGTTATTTGTAATAAAATCCTCTTGGAGCAGACAAAATTCCAGAAATATATTAGAATGATACAGAAGAAGTTCTGCCCACAGATGTTACTTTGTACTTCCTGTCGATCTCAGAAAATACAGTCTTTGGCTGTCTGTGTGGCTGCTACTCTGTCTCCATCTTCCTCCAATCCCTTCCTGTGCTTTAAAGATGGTGGCCATTAGGGCTAGGTGGTCAGGTGTCAACATGCCTTTTTAATATTTTCTTTTCCATTTTCTGACCCTTTTGTATTAGAGATCAGATAGTAGGTACCTTGTCAAAGAACCACATTTCTTTTTTCGTTAAGGATCCAGAGCCATGAGTAATACATTTTGAGTTGTGTCAATTTTTAAATGATCTCACTATTCTTTTTTCCCTTGGGAAAAATCGTCATTTCCAGTCAAGTAGGAAAGAAATCACACTCAGAATGTACTACTGCACTTACAAGGCAAAAAGGTATTGGGGCATTTAGATCTGCATATCTCCCTTATAAACTTCAGAACCAGGAAAAGCTAAACTCTTGAAAGCTCCAGAAAGGGTGTCTTTTCAGACTCTCTACAGTTCAGAACCAATAAAGGACTATTTCCATAAAGTGGATATATGTCAAAAAAAGTGATTCAAAAACTGTTCAGGTTCCTGTATGCTATATTTACCAAAAACAAAACAAACTTAAAGTCTATGACTTACAAACATTTTCCAACAGAAAGAAAAAGAAAACCAGCAGAGATCTGCATCAGATATATACATCCTTAGAAAGAGTTAAAACCCCTTCTTGGATAACCTCTATCAGCAACTCATGCTTAGCCACCATATGACTTTCTTTAGAAAGTTTATCCACCTTTGTGTTCTGTTCCTGATACATGTTCTTGAAGGTAACTGCCTTGAACATGCTTTCCATGAATTAGACTTGATCACTCAAATTTCTTAAATGGATGTTCCACAGCTGATCATTACAATCCAATGATTCATCCATCTGATTACCAGATTTGAGTCTGCAAAAATCCAAATGGGCCCAACTCCTTTTTGTACTGCAACTTTAAGCAATAATGACAACTGGAGAACTCATTATTTAGAGGATCGAAGTTTGGTGAGTTTTAAGGTCTTTTGATTATATTTTCCATTTGAGGATTGGACCTTGTTTTGCAAATTTGTCAGTACGTGACCTAAGGAATGTAATCTGAACTTGTTATATGCCAGATTTGGCCACAGAATGTTATAAGCCAAGGTCCAGGTTATGCCAGTACTCGCAAAAATTGTATAACCTCCTGGACATATATGACAAGTAGACATTTCACAAGATTAAAGCAGGGTGAACCTTAATGACAAATTTTATCCTCAGTTATGCAACGATATGAAGAACTGGTATGTCCCTTTCTAGTGCCAGCAAGACAGGTTTCACTATGACATGACTTTTGTTTAATGAAAGATTTCAAAGAATCCTTTCCTTTACATGTGGCAGCTGCTCATCTAAATGCTTGTGACTGTTTTGGGAGCCTGAATTGTGAGGTAGACAGCAAAACCACCGTAAGGAAAGGCAAGTTAAAACCTATTATATACCGACCTCTTACACAAGAGGCACATCCTAAGTTTGGAATGTTGCTATGTCATCTAAAATTATGTGAATTGTCTTGCATTTAATGGCACAAGAAATCAAAGTACTCTAACAGGTTATGTCTAAGTTTTAAAATCACCTGTAAGTTGTGTTATCACTCACTAAACCTCGTGTCAGTTTTGTAATGAAAGTGCACTGAAACTGTTTGAAAGAACGCTAGTGAAACTCTTTATTTTTCTATGTTTTCAGGTGATACCTCTTGTGATTGGGTGCACTCAACGGGTGACCGCGCCTCTGCCTTCGATTTCCCTACCAAAGGGATCCTGCAGGACGCACTGAAATCTAATGACCTCTCCAGCCTAAAGGATTCCGACGGAAAACCCGCTGGCATGATCGGCCTGTTGCCCCAGAAGGCCGTCACCTTCATAGAAAATCACGACACCGGCTCCACCCAGAACCTCTGGCCCTTCCCCTCGGATAAACTGCTGCAGGGCTACGCCTACATTCTGACTCATCCCGGCATTCCCACCATTGTAATCATCTACTATTCTATTTTCTTGCGTTATTTGCGAGTAATTAAGGTCGATATTAAGTAAATTGATAAGCTTGTTTTTTAATGTGCAGTTTTATGATCATTTCGTGGACGGGAATTTGAAGGATGAAATTAAAAACCTGACCGCCATACGCAAGAGAAATAACATAAATGCTAACAGCAATTGCAATATTACAGCTGCCGAGAGCGACCTGTACCTGGCGGCTATTGACGAAAATATTGTGACGAAGATAGGGCCGAGGAATGATCTGGGAAAACTATCCAGACGGGTTGCAGAGCTTCGTCCAGGCGGGTTGCAGAGCTTCCTGAAGGCGCTTTGCAGAGTTTCGAACGGGAAACGAATGCGTTTTGGCGCGAGGTCGTTTTGGTTTTGGAGTCAGCTGCGTTTTGGTTTTGGTGGGTCCCGCATCGGCTGCCGGAAAGGCAAACGTACCCGCCGGAGTTACATGATGCGCGCCCATGACATCGCCCATGACATACATAGCTGGCCAGCCTACATAGGGGCATTTAATACCCAATGTATGGCTGGTTAGCTCTTGCTGATTCTTACCGCTTGCTGCATTCAATTTGATATTTCAAATTTCAAATTTCAACGCACCCACGAAAACACTTCATCAATGCCAGAAATTGGGCCTCGTTGTTTTATCCTTTTTTTTTCTTAATTCGTGTTTTATGAAAATAATTCTGTCAGGGTTCGAATCCTCTTCTTATAATTTTCGAATGGTCAGGGGAATTGAAATTGAAAACGTTTATGTTGTTCATCATTGTTTCTTTTCATTTTGCCAAAATGCAGATCCTCGCTACCATCTGAATTAATATTGGGGATCCATGGGATTTCGTCTCAACTCTAGCATGCTAAAAGAGCATCTCCATTGGAACTCTTGTAAGTCATTTACCTTGTTTGGAGAAAAATAAATCTTTTTTTAAAATGTAACCATGGAGCATCTCAGTTGGAACTCTGGTAAGTCATTTATTTTGTTTGTTAAAAAAAAAAAGAGAACAACTTTTTTAAATGTAACTATGGATTTTGAGAATTATAGTGAATGTACACAGTTTGTTTCTAATTTTTTCAAGTTGACTATTCGATTGTGGAGCACAAGGGGGAAGACACATGCACTAAATGGAGCTGCCAAACTATTTCTGTTCAGCAATGCCACCACAGTTGTCTAAGTCCAGAGTTTGAATGTCTGCCATATGGATTCTGTGTCCATGCGTCCCTACCAACAACTAGAGTCAATGGATTAATTTTGTTGATATTTGCTAGTTGGTCATGCCATTGAGTGTAGTTTACCATTTGTATATTGATGTAAAATTTGTATGACATGGAATTTCCTCGCATATGGTGGAAGTCATAAATGATAAATGAAGAAAAACCAATACTTTATGTGGGAAAAGTTTATGGTTGTATTTTAACATTTTGTTATTTTTAATTTTTTAAATATTTTTTTTTAATTAAAAATGGTAATGTTTTTGAAATTTATGTAAAAATTTAAATTTAAAAATATATATAATTAAAGTTGTGAACAAATTTCACTATTTATGATGTAAGTGCATAAGTATATATAGTTGTATTTAAAAAAAAAATACTAAAGGAAAGAAATAGTGAGTGTATCTCGATGTGTTTTGTTTTAATATTTTTATTCATTTTATTAATATTACCATTTTAGATGTTTAATAAGTTATAAAATTAAGAAGAGTTTTTTTAAAATGTAGAATCACTGGTGAATTCAGTAGTTATAAAATTTTATATTGAAATTAATATTATAATTTAAAGTAAAAATTAATATTATAATTTAAAGTAAAAATGGTTATCATAATTATATAAAAAAATTTATTATACTTTATATAATAATTTAAGATAAAGTTTTATTATTTTTATATAGAAAATATTAAAAAAAAAAATGAGTAAGATTGTATTCTAGGTTTTTAAAACTAATAATAATGTCATGAAAAAATGAAAATTGTATTAATATAAGTTTATTTTAATTATTATTTCAATAGAATAATAATGTGTTTATAAGAGAAATGAAAATTGTATTAATATAAGTTTATTTTAATTATTATTTCAATAGAATAATAATGTGTTTATAAGAGAATTTCTATCTATAGAGCATTTATTTGGTTTTTTTAGTATAAGTTTTTATTAAATCATTTTTACATATTTATTTTATAATTTTAACACAAGTTTTCATTATCTTATTTTTAAAACAATTATATGGAAAAGTATAATTAGAGATGAAAAATTATACTTATTTTATAAATATGGAGATAATATTATTATCATTATCATTATTATTATTAGTTTTGAAGGTGTGACCTTTTAGGAGGAAACACATGCTCTTAACCATTTGGCCCACTCAAACTGTATTCATATATGCAATGATCTATTGTTTTTAGAATAAACAAATAATATAAAAACATTCATTAAATTTAAAGTTTTGAATAATTTAGATAGCTAGTAAGTTTGGGAAAAAAATAATATTATGTTAAAAATATTCTAGACTTCTATTAAAAAAGAGTATACCACAAATTGAGATATCCTTAACGTGAAGGATATCCACAATGCAAATCTAATTTTTGTAATTCTTAGCCTTGAAAACTTACAAGTATTTTGCACACACAGACACACACACACACACACACACACACATATATATTTGAAAAATAAATTAATCAAAAACCTTAAGAATACCCATACATCTAATTTCTCATGGCTTCAAGCTCTACAATGATGAGCTCTTGCCCATAATTTTTGTGTTTGGGCTTATGATAAAGATTCTCAACTTTAAACATTACTATAGTTGGTGGGGAGCTTGCCATTTTATTATGGAGGAAACTTATCATTTTAATTTTGAAAAAATATGATGTCTTTTCCTTGGTTTTTTTGTTCCAACATGAATTTCAATTATATATATTTTTACTATAATTAAAGAATATGATATAATTGCTCATTTTCTCAATCATATCAAAATTTCCTAAAATAAGAAATACTATGTACTAATATTTTTATGGAAGGTTAAACTCATATTTACTTTTTTTATTATTTAAAGAGAAATTTCTAAATATGTAATGCTCCAATACAATTATAATACGTGACCTTTCATTAAAAAAAATTATACCATGATTAGTGTTGGGTACATGTTGGAGAGGATAACTTGTTAGCAAAGGTTCCTTACTCATTTACAAGGCATACCCCCTTAAAACTCTAAAAGTTGGTACAAATAAGTTATAGCCTATTAACCTTTTAGACTTCAACAATAATTGACAAATGAAGGTTTAAGCATTTCAACGAAGATACCATAATAAATAAAAATAACATAAATCCAATTTCTTTTGTTGCTTTGTGGACATTAGAAAGGCTTTCAATACGGTTCCTAGAAACAACCTTTGGAATAGATTAGAAGAGCTAAAGGTTCCTTTTGAGTTGAGAGTTACCACTATAAGGTTATACGAGAATGTAATTGCCAAGTTAAAGAGCAATGAGGGGTGGTCGAAAGATATTAAGTATAATATCAGAGTTAAACAAGGTTGCCCCCTCTCCCCTACCCCATTTGGCATTTACACCAACAAGCTAGAAGGTTGTTTAGAGGAAGCAGGATGTGCTGGCACGATCTTAGCTGGGGTAGTCATCATCCTTCTTCTCTACGATGACGATATTTTTCTTCTCGCAAGGTGCCCATCTGATCTTGATAAGCAACTTATACTTCTTAAGAATTTCTGCTCTACCATGGGTATGATTAACACTGACAAAACAAAAGTTACGATTATCAAATCTACGAAGGACACTTACGCTAAGTTTATGTATGACAATAGTAACTTGGAGGAAGTGTCTTCCTACAAGTACTTGGGAATTGATATTCATCATAAGCTCAACTAGAACTATAGCATTGAGAAAAGGATTAATGGGGGATGGAAAGCTTATTTTGGTCTTGAAAATAATTGTAAAACGACAAACCTCATAATGTAGGATAGAAAGAAGTTCCTCTTTGAAACTTTAGTCACTCCGGTTATCTTATATGGATGTGAGGTTTGGGGTTGTAGCATCTCTAGAGAATCTCGGAGAAAGATTGAGAAAATCCAGAAGTGTTTTATAATGTATAACCTCAAAAGTAAAGGAAACACATCCTATCCTATTCTCCTTATAGAAGTGGGTCTTTCCCATATCGAGAGCCTAGCTATGACTAGGCTTCTATTGTACAAGCACAAAATCAATAACATAGGAGACCATAGACTTCCTAAGCTAGCTTTAAATTCTAGCCAAAACCACCTAAGGCTCAAATGAGGTTGGTATAAAGACACCAGGGTTTGGTTAAACCATTGGGAGATCGACAAGAATGTTGCATTGCAAAACATTAATAACATTAAAAATATTGTTACTTCTAAGTTCAAAGAAACAATGTGGTGTGATAAAAATTTAGCAGTTAAAAGAAAATTAAGATATTATAAGGAGGTCATCAACCCCACCCTAGAAGATCAAAAGTATCTCTCTGTTTTATCTAGCTCAAAGAAGAAAATTAATATAGCCAAGATTAGAACGAACTCTCATGAGCTCCATAGTGAAACTGGGTGTTGGGCAGTTCCTAAAACACAATGGATGGAAAGGTTCTGCCATCTTTGTGAGAATACAAACATTGAGGATGAAAATCACTTCTTCTTAGAGTGCCCCGTGTACAACCACATTAGATCTCAGATTCAAAATCTTTGTTACAATACTGACCTTCCTAGCCTTTTACGTTGTCAAATTACAATGAGCTCAGGAGGCTTCTCTCCAAGCTTTTTGAGCATAGGAATAAAATCTTAAATCAAACTAAATAATTTGTTTCTTTAGGTCTGATAGACCAGATTTTGGTCTCAGTGGACGTTAACCATCATCATCATCATCATCATCATCAATCAAAATTTCATTTTTTCATAAGAAAAAAGTCTTCACTTTTATGAAAAAATATATTTTAATAAAATGGTATATTGCATTAGATTAGATAATCGGTTAAATATTTTCTTAAAATAAGGAATTTTTTAAAGAAATGAGGTTCTGGAGAAATTTGATTTGGAAAAAGGCATACCAACAGAGATTAACCTAAACTTGGGAGAATGGAAGCACAAACAAATTTTGGATTATGAATAAATTCCTTTTAAATGTCGACACTTTCATGACTATGGTCACTTTGCAAGGGACTATTCTAAAGTTGGGCAAAAAATTGTGGATATCTTAGTTCCCCAGTTGGAATAGTGGAAAAAGCAAAAGAAAGGTCTGGAAGGGAAAGGAGCCTCTAAAAAAACTCAAAGAACCACAGGTAATATCGCAGCTCCTTCCTCTAACCCTTTTATCATTCTCATCTCCCCACATGAGGCAGAAGAAACTCCCATCCTGCAAGAAGAAGACATAAGAAATGAAAATAAAATGGAAATCAATGGAACTGCGGATGGTGAAATAGTAACGGAATGTAGTCCAACCAAAGGAATCGTGTTCATTGCCTCCCCATCAAGGGTGGTCATGGCATCAGAACCCTCGAGTGACCTTCCAAGAAATGCTAGTGAAGAAATAGGTAGAGTCATTACTTAGCATATGACTCATAACTTAACTTGGGCAGACGATTGCAACAGTCATGAAATTGAGAACTCCAAAAGAAAAGGCAGACTGAAGCAAAAAGCTCTAAGGGAAAAAGAAGTTGAGTTGAATAAAAAACTAGGAATTCAACCCATTATTACAAAAATACTAAAAGGGAAGGTAGTAAAAAATAAGGTAGGAAAGGATGGTGTGCTTGGTCAAGTCACATATTTTGAATGAAATTAATTTCCTGGAATATAAGGGGACTAGGTAACCCTGCAAAAAACCTAGCTGTGCGAGATATAATAAGACAAGAATCTTTGATGGTTTTTTTCTCCAAGAAACAAAACTGGACGAGACAGAAATTTGGTGAAGTATTTTGGAAAGAGTGCTTCAAGATTGTTTAATCATCTAGAGGAGCTTCTAGAGTTCTGGGTATCTTTTAGTCATATATGCATTTTGCACTGTGGAAAAACTAAAAACGAAATCTTGGGTGATGGCACTCTTAGAGGTAAGAGAAACTGGAGGACGAATACCCTTTATAAATATTTATGCTCCAGTGCTATGTAGTGAAAAGGTGGAGTTATGGGACTCTTTGGATATTCTAAAGGAAATGAATATGCATCTTAATTGTGTGATTGGAGGTGACTTCAAACCATTTTAAATAATGCAGAAAAAAGGCAAGGAACTATAGTGAGGGATCCATTCAAAGATCGAATGGAAGACTTAATAGACAGTTGGGATTTTCTGGATGTTATTCCAAAGGTATGGAAATACACTTGGTCAAATATATGAATTAGTCCTCAATACATTGCAACTTGCTTCGATTCTTTTCGGATTCACAATTGTTGGTTTTTATTAGGTAGTGACAGTTCTTCATCTATTGAATCCCAAGGAGATTATGATCATTGAACTATTATGATCGAAATGGAGAAGGTGGAAAACCTTGGGCCTCTACCTTTAAGTTCAATGTAGATTGGGGGCTATTGGAGGAGGTGGGGGATCTGGTGGTAAGGGCATGGAAGACCATTGTTCAGGGATCTCCAAACTTTGAATGGAAATCCAAGCTAAAGAATGTGAAATGAGAACTCGAGAAATAGTTGAAGGGGAACTATCAACCTCTAGGAAAAAAAGGAGAGACAAAGTTCAAGAACTCAAGGAACACTACAAATTGATGGAAGAAGCCCCAATTGAGGAAAAGCACATTCATCATGAAGAAGAACTCTCTAGCTAGAAATTCACCATAAGGCATCAAGAAGAAAATATTTGGAGGTTAAAATCTTGTAGCCTATGGTTAAAAACTAGGAACTCCAATGCTACCTTCTTTCATAAGCAAGCCAAGATAAGGGAGGCACAAAATAGAATTAAATAAATATATCATGTTGGGAAGCCAAACCTTTTCTCCTTTAAGGGCATTAAGGAGGAGGCCCCAATCTTCTTCAAATATCTCCTTAGTAAAGAACATATTCCTCTCGATCAAGCTAAGGACTTCCTCCATCCTTTACCTAAGGTGATCTCTCTTGCAGCCAATCTTCTCCTACTAGATGAAATTAAGGATGAGGAAGTTTGAAGAGTGGTTTCATCCTTGGAACCTGAAAAATCTCTTGGGCCTGACTGGTTCTCTATTTGTTTTTATCGATTATATTGGAATACTATTAAAGAGGATCCCTTGAGAATGCTAAACCACCACATAATCAAAAAGAAAATTGGTGGAAACACTAATTATTCATTTCTTGCTCTAATCCCCAAGGAAGCCAACCCAACCAACTTCTCCAAATTTCATCCCATTTCTCTCTACAACTCTTCTTACAAAATCCTAACCAAAATCATTACCAATAGAGTCAAACCTTTACTCTCTTCCTTTATCTCTTAGAACCAAGGGGGATTTATGCATCATAGACATATCTTTGATAACATAATTTTGGTCCAGGAAACTATTCATTTGAGAAAGGATGTGAGAGAAGTTGGATTCACATTTATTAAGTTGGACATGGCCAACACTTTTGACTGGGTACTTCCTTCTCCTTGTTTTGGAAAAAATAGGTTTCAATGGACCAACCTCCTTCTTTGCTACTTCCAGAGGACTTCGACAAGGGTGTCTATTGTCAACTTTACTCTACATAATAATGGCTAAAACCTTGAGAAAAAATATTGAGGTAGCAAGGTTGGATGGTTCTATAAATGTTTGGGAAGTCAACAACTCCCAGTTCACAGATGACACTTTCCTTCTCGTTGGTGCCTCCTTATTTATTGCCTCAATATTCAAGAGTATCTTGGATTTATACCTTCTTTTTTTTGGAGGTTTGATCAATAAAAAGAAGTGTCAATTGATTGGTTGGAATTGCTCTGGGGTTATTTTGGTTGAAATTTCCATATTGTTGGGGTTCCCAATTTATATTGACAGAAACTCCTTTTCCTATCTTGGGATTCCAATATCCTTTAAGTAGGAGTCTAGGGAAGACTAGGATTCTGTTGTGCAGAAAATTAAAAAAGGATTCAATATTGGGGAGAAAGGTGGCTAAATCTAGTAGGGAGGGTCATTCTGATCAAATCGGTTCTCTCCTCCCTTCCAGTGTATCTGGGGTCATGTTTGTTAGCTCCAAAGAACATAATTCATAGATTAAGTAGTATTATCCAGAAATTCCTCTCGCAGGGAGGCAAGAATAATGAAAAAAAATTCCATCTTGTTAACTGGAAAATGGTAAGGCAGCCAAGGAATATATGGGGATCAGCAATCAAAGACTTCGAATTCATGAATCTAGCTCCTGGTGCCAAACTAGTTTGGAGGTTACTCTCGAATTCAAATGAATGGTGGAAAAAGGCCTTTACAAGGAAATACTTCCACAAATCATCTCCTCAGACATGAAGGAGAAGTTTGAGAAGGGAAAGGTACCAAAATTTTGAAGATTTGCAAAACGACGACCCCGCTTTTGTTGAATCATCTAGGTTGGCAACCGGCTAATGGGAAGTGTATTCATATGTGGAAATACCACTCTCCCCTCTCTGATCTATTAGCTGATGACCAAGGGTTTATGGATATGGAAAATTGGACGATGGAACATGGTTTTACTCATCTAGCTGACATTTCCAATTGGGATGAACAAGGAAATTGGAACGGGTGGAGAAAATTGAATCTTCCCAAGCATTTTTTGCATCATTGACATTCAATACTATGCCATCTGAAAGGGTTTGCACCTATTGCTACCTGCAAATTCGATAAAAAAATTGGCTTGGAGGGAAATTTAAAAATTATACAGTTAAAGAGGGATATGCTATGATCATTAAGAAACTTCCCTCTCCATCTCCAACATGAATATGGGAAAATATTTGGAACAAGGATGGTCTCCCAAAGTTCAACATCTTTTGTTGGAAGCTGGTCCATGAGAAAAATTTGACAGTTGAGAACCTCAAGAAAAGAAACATCCACGGGCCTTCTCGTTGCGTGCTTTGTGGCAAGGCGGAGGAATCCATCAAGCATCTCTTTTTCTTTTGCCCCTTCTCAGTGGGTACATGGAAATTTTCTCTCATGAATTTTCTTCATCTATCTTTTATTCTTGATGAGTTGAATGTGATGTTTAATCTATGGCGATCTCAATATCTTTTTCCTAGAAATCTAGCTCCCTCTTTATGCGATGTTTGATGGAATTTCTAAAATTCCTTTGTTGGTCGATTTGGCTTTGTCAAAATCAAGTGATATTCCCAGATAAATGGCGCTCCCCATAATCTGTTGACATGAAAGGAATGTAACTCCTATTTGAGGTGATATCCTCTAGAGGAAATGATGAAGAGGAAATAAAGGATCTATCTACACAAGAAAAATATTAGCTCAAAATTTCTAAAAACTCAAATTCTACCTCCAATAAAAAAGGAATAATAAAGTCCCTCCATTCTGTATGAAACTGTCCAGGGAAAATTTTGAAGAATGGCAAAGGAATATAGGGAAAGTTCAACGTTTTTTCTATGTTTCTTCAAAAGGTAACCCTGGGGAGGCAAAAGCGGGAGGGGTGATATTTAACCTTGAAGAAAAACATGAAACAAAGTAAGCATGGGGACTTGGGAAAACCTCGAATAACCAGTCTGAAGCTCTCTCTCTTTGGCAAGGTCTGAAGATAAGCATCTCCAAAAGGATAAGCAAATTGATTATTGTTGGCGATTCAAAATGCTTAAACCTTCATTTGTCAATTATTGTCCAAGTCTAAAAGGTTAATATGGATATAATGTATTTGTACCAACTTTTAGAGTTTTAAAGGGGAATGCCTTGTAAATGAGTAAGGAACATTTGCTAATAATTTAGCCTCTCTAACATGTACCCAACAATAATCACTGTTTATTTATTTTTAATGAAAGGTCAAGTATTATAATTGTATTGGAGCATTATATATTTAGAAATCACTCTTTAAATAAATTTAAAAAGTAAACATGAGTTTAACCTTCCATAAAAATATTACTATATAGTATTTCTTATTTTAGGAATTTTTGATATAATTAAGCAAACCAACAATTATATCATATTCTTTAATTATATTAAAAAATATATAATTGAATTGAAGTTGAACTAAGAAACCAAGAAAAAGATATCATATTTTTTTCAAAACTAAAATGACAAGTTTCATCCATAATGAAATGGCAAGTTCCCTCCAGTAACATTTAAAGTTGAGAATATTAAGGATAAGCCCAAACGAAAAAACTATGGGCAAGAGTTCATCATTGTAGAGCTTGAACCCATGCAAAATCAATTGTATGGACATTCTAAAGGGTTTTGATTGATTTATTTTTCAAAAATAAAAACAAAATATACTATTATATATATATATATATATATATATATTTGCAAAAGACTTATAGGATCTTTGACCCTAAGATTACAAAATTTAGATTTGTATTATTGATATTCTTCATTTTAAGGATATCTCAATCTGTTGCTTACTCATTTTTAATAGAAGTTTAGAATATTTTTAATATAATGTTATTTTTTTCCCAAACTTACTAGCTATGTAAATTATTCAAATCAATTTATTGAATGCTTTTATATTATGTGTTTATTCTAAAAACAATAGATCATTACATATATGAAATTAATATCTCCATATTTATAAAATAAGTATAAATGTTTTTCTCTAATTGTATTTTTCCATGTAATTGTTTTAAAAATGAGGTAATGAAAACTTATATTAAGACAATCAAATAAAGGGTGAGTTAATAAAAACTTATACTAAAAACACCAAATAAATATTTTATAAATAGAAATTCTCTTATAGACACATCATTATTATTCTATTGAAGTAATAATTAAAATAAACTTATATTAATACAATTTTTAATTTTCATCACAATCTTATCATAGCTTGAAAAATTTGGGATGTTGAACAATTGATGTTACCAATTTTTTTTTCCAATTTTTATTTTTTAATATTTTTTTTATATAAAAATAATAACAAACTTTATCTTAAATTACAATATAAACTTTAATAAATAAGTTATATAATTACAATGACCATTTTTAGTTTAAATTACCATATTGATTTTAATAACAAATTATACTTAGTAAACATGGAAAATAGTAGTATTAATAAAATAAATAAAAATATTAAAACAAAACACATCTTGATATAATGGCCATTTCTTTCCTTTTATAAATTTTTTTAGAAAAATACAACCATATACAGTTACATCACAAGTAAGTAGCCAAATTTCAAAAAGATTATAAATTTTTAATTAAAAAACATAAAAATAAAAACAAAATATTGAAATACAGCAATAAACTTTTCCCATAAAAAGTATTCTCTGTTAATCATTTATCATTATCGAGGGAATTCCATATATCATACAGATTTAACATCAACATACAAATGGTAAACGACACTCGATAGCATGAACAACCAGCGTATATCAACAAACCCAAGGTCCTGCAGAATTAATTCATTGGCTCTAGTTGTTAGTAGAGACGCATGAATACAGAATCCATATGACAGAAATTCAAACTCTAGACTTTGACAACTGTGGTGTCATTGCCGAGCAGAAATAGTTTATCAGCTCCATTTAGTGCATGTATGGATATGCAGGGTCTTCCCCTTATGCATAGCTCTCCACAATCGAATGGTCAACCTGAAAAAAATAGAACTAGACCGTGGACATTTCTTTTAATTCTCGAAATCTTGAAAAAATGATTTTTTTTTTCCTCCAAACAAAGTAAACGATTTACCAGAGTTCCAACCGAGATGCTCTATTCATCTGCCAGAATTGAGACGGAACTCCCATGCATCCCCAATATGAGTTATGGCAGACGGAACTCCCATGCATCCCCAATATGGGTTGAGATTCTAGCGAGGATCTGCATTTTGCCGAAAATGGAAAGAGATAATCATGGACAACATAAACGTTTTCAATATCAATTCCCCTGACCATTCCAAAATTATAAGAAGAGCATTTGAACCCTCACAGAATTATTTTCAGAAGCCACCCATTAATAAAAAAATAAAACAAGAGGCCCATGAAGGGAGTAGTCTACGGAGGCTGTAGAATGGCCCCTTTTCCGGCACCGGCCGGAAAATCGTCCGGCTCCGGCGATCGGGACTACTCCCATCCTCCACCACCATCTCCCCGCTCCGCCACCCTCCCCTGACAGCCCTGACATTCCCTGCATTCTTCTGACATCCCTGACCCATCAGCGATGAGCTGGAATTCATGGCGCGCGGGTGACCATTTCGAACCGGCGCGATTACGCTCTGCAGCTCACGCGGGTGACCATTTCGAACCGGCGGGGTGACCATTTCGAACCGGCGCGATTACGCTCTGCAGCTCACTTCCCGCTCTGAATTGCGATTCCGCTGTGCTGAGGTACCGCTCTGCAGCTCGCAGGTACCCTTCCCTTTCCCTTTCCCTGTACAATTGGGTTTGGTTGACAGCTAGTTTAATCAACTGTGTTATGGTACTGAAGCTTTCCATGCAATTCTGCAATAGCAACTCACTAACCACTGGGGCAGACTATGAGTAGACCTTACCTCAATTCACACCCATAACAGTGCTTCATAGTTTTGGATTTTTTTGCTGAAATCCATGGAAAAAAAATTGGTATCTTCATCTTATATGGCTGGACATTTAAATTTTAAAATTTCGATTACCAGATGATGTTTACACAAAATTTGGGTACTCCTTAGTGCTTCTGCTTGCCTTCAGTTTATATGTGGCATCGATCAGTTTGGGTTTTTGTGTTCTAAATTGTAGTAGCGTTTCTGCTTGCCTTTAGTTTGTACGTGGCAGCGATCAGTTTGGGCTTTTGTGTTCTAAATTGATGAGGTGGGGCACCTAGTTCTGTGCTTTTTGTTTAGCTTTAACCCATCACGTGCAAATTCGTGGATGCTATTGCGTTTTACCTGTTCAAACAAATAACCGACTGGTCATTTTTTTTTTATTTATATAGTTTCAAATTTTAATTTTATTCCTTCGGGTCCCGTTAAAATTAATGACAGACTTTGCTGATTCCCTCGCATTAATAGAATTTCAATTTTACTCCTGCACTTACTGAGTTTTGCTTACTCAAATCAATATCCTTATCCAGGCTTCCTTGATGGTATTGATTTCTAGCTGTTGATATCAACATCATTATCCATTCATGAACATCCAGAGGGCCTTTAAAGGTTAACCATTATCCATTCACGAACATCCAGAATGCCTTTAAATATCAACAAATTTATTTCAGATGTTAAGTAGTAATGACGTGATTTTTTTATTAATTCTGGTAATATGAATTGGGTGAGATCATAATGTTTTGGTTGTTTAAATTACAGTTTTATATGTAAAGATGAATTTAATACCATGTAAAATCCATGTGATATTTTTATACCAATTTCCAACCAGCAAAACTCTACCCCAAAATCACACCTTCCTAGAGTACTGATTATTTCAACACCATACAGCCTAACAAGGACTCTCGCTTTTAAGATGGAAATGGAAATTGACAGTTATCCACGCACAGTCCAACGTTTTGCAGATCGATTTATAACTAGCTTTGATTAAGTAAAAGCTAGCATACATTTGGTGGCACGCTATTGACATACATCTAAAGGCTAAAAGCGACCTTAGCCTTACATAGTTACAGACAACTGAAAACTAATGGAAATATGACATGGGTTTTTGGCGATTCGTCCATCACTATCATAGACTGACCATTTTTCTTGACCTAGAATAGAAATCCTGAATTCAGCCAAGTTGGGACCATAGCTGCAGAGGATACCAAAATCAACCTCGACCTTACAAGCTGCAGAAAAACCTATGCTATCCAATGTACAGTCGATGAACCTGCTATCATATGCAGAACAAAGCTTGAGGACACCATCCGTTTGAAAATTGAAGGCATCCAAAAATATAATATTTTACCAGGGTTTTATCTTCTATGTTGCTGCTGTTACTGTTGTGAAAACTAGAAAGGGATTTAAGGAAAATAGGACTTCTTACTTTATGAAGCTACATAAAGAAACCCAACCAAGATAGTATGTGAGAAATCCAATCTTTTCCCAAACTGATCGCTGCCACGTACAAACTAAAGGCAAGCAGAAACGCTACTACAATTTAGAACACAAAAACCCAAACTGATCGATGCCACATATAAACTGAAGGCAAGCAGAAGCACTAAGGAGTACCCAAATTTTGTGTAAACATCATCTGGTAATCGAAATTTTAAAATTTAAATGTCCAGCCATATAAGATGAAGATACCAATTTTTTTTCCATGGATTTCCGCAAAAAAATCCAAAACTATGAAGCACTGTTATGGGTGTGAATTGAGGTAAGGTCTACTCATAGTCTGCCCCAGTGGTTAGTGAGTTGCTATTGCAGAATTGCATGGAAAGCCTCAGGTACCATAACACAGTTGATTAAACTAGCTGTCAACCGAACCCAATTGTACAGGGAAAGGGAAAGGGAAGGGTACCTGCGAGCTGCAGAGCGGTACCTCATCACAGCGGAATCGCAATTCGGAGCGGGAAGTGAGCTGCAGAGCGTAATCGCGCCGGTTCGAAATGGTCACCCTGCGCGCCATTAATTCCAGTTCATCGCTGATGGGTCAGGGATGTCAGAAGAATGCGGGGAATGTCAGGGCTGTCAGGGGAGGAACCCAATTGTACAGGGAAAGGGAAAGGGAAGGGTACCTGCGAGCTGCAGAGCGGTACCTCATCACAGCGGAATCGCAATTCGGAGCGGGAAGTGAGCTGCAGAGCGTAATCGCGCCGGTTCGAAATGGTCACCCTGCGCGCCATTAATTCCAGCTCATCGCTGATGGGTCAGGGATGTCAGAAGAATGCAGGGAATGTCAGGGCTGTCAGGGGAGGGTGGCGGAGAAGGAGGGTGGCGGAGCGGGGAGATGGTGGTGGAGGATGGGAGTAGTCCCGATCGCCGGAGCCGGACGATTTTCCAGCCGGTGCCGGAAAAGGGGCCATTCTACAGCCTCCGTAGACTACTCCCCCATGAAGTGTTTTCGTAGGCGCGCTAAAATTTGAAATATCAAATTGAATGCAGCACACCGTCAGTATCACTCTGGCAGGACAGTGGTGACGGTGGTTACTGTTGGTTGTCAGACATCGTAGAGAGACAAGGGTTAACCAGTCTGTCATAAGACATTAAATATCCGGATACATGTCTGTTTATAATAAAATATAACTTACACGGTGTGTTATTTTGTTATAGAACATACATGTACCCGAGCATTTAATACCGTATGACAGAGTGATTAGCCCTTACTTTGCAGAGAAGAAAACGTACCCCAGAGAAATAAGAGCTGCCGGGAAATTTGAGAGCACGTTATCTTTGCCGTGAGCCATCATATATAGCAATGTCACATCCATTTCCAAAAGTCGCATTATAAACTACTCCAAAATAAAGCAATTAAATTACTCGTATGAAATTTTAAATAATTCTCTAAAATCTGAAAATTTAATATAGATAACACTTTCTCCTATCTAAAATCTGAAAATTTAATATAGATAACACTTTGTCCTATTGGGCGGTGGGAGGCGGTTCCTGCAGTATATTTCCATAAATATCGATATAAGATGACCCACTTGCTTGAATAAAGTTTGAGCCGCCGGGCAATTTTTATTATTTACTTATACTTGTCGTGGTCCAAGGGAATCACTTGACATTTTGATTATAGGTTAACTTCTTTTTGTGTCGATTTTGATAGCATACATATTAAGGAAAAAAATTAACACAGTTCTTTTCCATTATACAGGTTTTTTGGAAATCCTTAAACAAAAAAAATTTAAATTACATTAATTGATTTGAAAATTTCTACAATATTAAAATTATTTTAACTATAAATTTTTATGTTTAGATAAAATAAATCAATATAGATATATTTTAATCTTAAAAGTAGCAAGCTTAAACACGTTTTTTATTTTTTTATTAATATTTATTTAAATATATGTTAATATTACTTAATCTTTTATATTGAGATATTTCATTTATGACTCACAATTTAAATGTCATATATTATTTTCATATTAAGAATTAAATGAATTATTTTATTGGAAAGTAACTGATTTTTTTAATTTACTTTCAATTATTCATTTCCATTTTCTCTTTATATATATACTTTCTCTTCACGCATATATGAAATTGATATTAAATAAATGTGTTAACATGGATAATGAAATAGTTTATTTAAACCTCATACAAAAATATTTTAGAAATTATAACATTATACAACAACCTCACACTAAAAAGTGAAAATATAAGATTTTTACTTTTATTTTTAATTAGTTTATTGTTGAAATTAAACCTCTCATCACAAAATGAAGAGCTACAACTATGTTTTGTGCTTACATTGAAAATAAATGGGATAATTGACCACAGTTAAACATACTATGCTTGCAACTTATCAAACAAATTAATGACTAATTAAATCAAAGCAATTAGCTTTAAATATAAAAGATAAATATAAAGGTATCTCTGCTAATTACATTCAATGAATCTTGCCATGGGACATGGGAGTTGAGGGAGCAGGGAGGGGTGGCTAGAACCCTAGTCGCCTCCTCCCTGAACCCTAGTCACCTCCTCCCCGGTTTCTGCCTTCGAAGGTTCATTTTGTGCCTATCCATGGTGTTGAGGTTCCTTTTTATGATGTCATCAATGTCTGTGTTTGAGCTTGTTTGTTGGTTTTGTGTGGGTCAAGGTTCTTTGATATTGGTTCTATGGTGTTATCATTCACTGTCACTGCTTGAGTTGTCACCACTCTCCTTTAAGTCGCAGTTTGTCCTCATCTTTGGCTGACTGTTGTTGGCTTGAGGGTTCCTCAACTTCTATTTTGAGATTTGGTTATTGCTTCCTTGTTTATTTGGGTGTTTATTGTTGGGTTCTCTGGGCTCTACAGGCGGCCTATGCCCTGCACTTCTTTGGGGTTTTGGCCTCTATTTTGTTTGGGATTTCATCCTGTTTTACAAGTGTTTCATGGCTTGTATTGGACATTGTTGTATGTTTCCTTTCGGGTTTTCTTGCATGTAATGTTTAATTGTCTATTTTGGGCTCTGTTTGAGGCCCCTTTGGAGTTTTTTCCTTGAAGGGTTTGTGTGCCTTATTGTTTATTTTGTTTGTTTTGTGGTCTATGGATTTCATTCCCTAGGGTTTGCAACTCTTATGCCACATGTAGGATCTAGGAAGATCCTAGTGAATGCACTTTAGGTGTATATGTAAAATATATATAATTTTTTCTTTCAGAAATTCGAATGAAAATATGCATTTTTCTAGGAAAAAAATAATTCAACATTTGCTCTAAGGAGTAGGCCCTACCTGTTTAGAATAGAATGTTGCTGGATGACTTCAAAA
This sequence comes from Pinus tabuliformis, assembly GCA_031772625.1. NCBI lineage: Eukaryota > Viridiplantae > Streptophyta > Pinopsida > Pinales > Pinaceae > Pinus > Pinus tabuliformis. Next base: position 1,356,494,256 of record CM062804.1, read on the forward strand.
GCTACAAAGTAAAATTATTCAATGCATATGAATTATGAAGCATAGAAGAAAGTTATTTATATATTAATGAGAGTGATATATCACATAAAATAGATTCGTTCTCTTATTTTCCACTTCCTTGTTACAAAAAGGTGACTTAATTCTTTTATAATTTCTCAGTTCTATATCATTAGAAAAATATGCTAAGAAGAGGAGAGAATCCAATGATTCTAAAGTCATTATAACAAAGACTTAATTAGGAATTAGGCCCTACAGATCCATATTAAAATTGTTGGGTTTTAAGCATATACACAAGATCTAGTTTTGTAGAAAACATTGCACTAGAAATTACATCACAAGAAAGAAGAGAGAATGAAATTGCACTAAAAAGACTAAGTAGCTCAAGATACCAATTCGGATTACTTCATAACTATTGTGTGTATTATTTCTTGACATGAATACAATTAAATAACCCTCCTTGAGAGGGAACCGATTTGCACTAAGATGGACATAGTCCATGCATATTAGAAAATAAAAGAGTACTTTCCTTAAATAGCTAGAAGGCTTAAATTAGAGTAGGAGACCCTAAAATAGAGAGAATATCTAAAATAGGGTTGAATACATAGAAGTGAAGCAAAAAATAATTTAGGACTATAGAAATAACTTCCTTTGGAAACTTTTGACTCAAAAAGACCAAGAAATGTCCAAAAGTAAGATTAAATGTCAAAGGATAAAATGATAAGGTGAGTGAAAAGGGTTGTAGATAAGGAAATCCCCTAAATAAGAGAGGAAATGCACATCAGGAAATAGAGATTCTCTAGATAAGTTAACGTGTACTAGTGGATAGGAAATAACCATATCATTGCCTAGTTACTGCATAATCACTTCCGTGTGTCATCATAAATATCATCGGCTACTAAAAATAAAAAATGCTAAAAATAAAAAGTGATCCCAAATAATAGTGAATATCTAGTAAATGAAAAAAAATAATCATATGCAGACCTAATTATTTGTGAAAAAAATACTCAATATGTTTTAACCAACCACAATAATCAAGACAATGCATCAATTTCGTCGATTACATCCTGTACACATTGGATATTACATAATAACTTGGAAACGACCATTCCAATAATAATTATGAATTAATTTTATTAAAACAACTTAGATGATTAAATCCGTTACAACTATCGGATGCCGGCCTAGTGCCTAACTCATTTTATGGATAGCAACAACAAATTTGCAACTTGCCATCCCAATTAAATGGAGGTCGGTGGGGTTGGCTATCTTCACTTGTACCGGAGACCTTTCAAATTAGAAAATTGTCGTTTACTCCACTTCATTTGGAAGCATTGAAGGCATAAAAGTTATCTGGATTGCGGATGACCATTTCAGTTCTCAACAAACCACATATTCATGGACTATCTGCCAAAACAGAGTCAGTGTTTAAATCCGTTACAACTATCGGATGCCCGCCCAGGGCCTAACTCATTTTATTGATAGCAACAACAAATTTGCAACTTGCCCTTCCAAGATTGGTAGGTCGTAAGGTTGGGTAGAATGACATGAGTTACATGTTGTTGTAAATGACCGTAAATATTTAAATTTAATATAAACAGTATTATATTAAATAATAATAATAAAATATAATATAAGTTTAAATAAAAATAATAAATTTATCTAATTTAATTTGTTGTATTTTAATTTTAATTTTATTAATAAAATTATAAGTATTTTAAAAAAAAAAAAATTATAATATCTATATCACATTAAAATAAATTAATATAATAATGATTTATATTTATAATTATGATATTTTATAACATATATTTAATAAATATATAAAAAAATAATAAAATTACTTGTACCTAGAGGTCTGGCTAGTATGCAAGAGATGTTGTAATGTGTTGTCATGTAAACATTTTGACTAGATGAAAATAAAAATAAAAATAACTTTATGTTGAAATAAAAATTCTTGTTGAGTAGTTAAAGTCCAGTTTGAAATAAAAATAAAAATTCTATATTATTTTTGGTTTTTTATTAATTTTTGTTTGGTAGTTAAGGTAAATGATTTTTTCCCCACCATGGTGAGGAATGGGGAGGAGGGAAGGAGGGAGTATTAATTCATGACACAAAAGGGAGTATTAATGTCTGACACGACAACAATTATGCATAGACGTGATCGATAGTGGGCATTGTGAAGTTGCTCGACAAATGTTCTCGAGGCACCTCTTAGTTTAATATTGATGGCACTAGTCTAGATTTGTTATTGTAACTGCAAGGAAATAAGATTTGGTATAGTGGAGGGTGGTGTTGATTCCGACTCTACGAGTCTCCTCATAGCCACGGTTCCTAATTTAGATGGGTGGGAGGCTCATTCTACAACTTTCAAGCTAGGGAATGACAAAGAACGAGAATTGAGTGATGATGCGTGTTCAGTCTGGGAACGGGGATTGAATCCTTTTTGGTGCCATTGGGTGAATGGACTCCATTTACAATCAATCTTCTTACCCTTGCCTGGTATTTTCTAGGTTGAACGTAGGTACTACATGTTCTCAAGTAACTCTTACCCCATTTGCATTCCTCAAAAGGGTATTATGTTTATTGTATGACATATGGGTTGCATTGCCCTCAAGGGTAACTGAATTATTTCGCTGTGCTTGTGGTCAAACTCCTCGAGAGTTTTTCCATTGTCTTGTTTTATTTCTTTGGGAGAATTATGTTATCTAGTGGCTCACAAATATTGAGAAAATAATGGTCTTAGTTTTTTCTTTTATTGGCTTCCAAGAGAGCCTTCCCTCGACCCTTGTGGTGCTTGACAAGGGAGTCTTGGGCCAACTTCTTTTGAGGAGTCATTGTTAGTCAAGCCTTTGGAATACTGTCTCTCCATGTTGGTCGAGTGCCTCTGTTTGCTCCTGTTTGGTGTGTCTAATCCGTGTGAGCCGTAGTTGTGTTAGTTTTGAGTTGCCAATGCTGAGACAACGTGGTTATCCATGTCGGAGCAGGGAGGGAGGGGAGGGGGGTGGACAAGAGGGTAAGGAAGAATGAAGACGAAGGGCTCAGCCAATGGATGCGAGCTTGAGGTTCAAAAAATAGGATCTCCTGGGCATGTTGATTTTTTCCGCCTCCCTTTGATTCCATTGAACCCCAAATTTGCTTGTTCTAAGCCTTAGTGGACCAAATAGCTCAAGACCACCAAACATACCACATGATATGATTACTTTCTTTTCTGATATCTGGCACAATTATGGATGCATTCTAGACTGCCAAAAATCACTTTGGCATAATTAATTTAAATTTTGCATGATAGGATGGATGATTTTGAAGGGCGGGTGGCGCATGTGGAATCTCACATCCATGATGCCTTTCATCACCTAGATGATAGAGGAAACAAAGCCCAAACCCCAAATGATGATAATTTTCAATGACGCAAGTGGGTTTTTTTCTAGGTTTTGCTCATTTTTGTGTGTGGTGGGCTATTGATATGATGTTATCTAGTTTTCTGTAGATCCTCTTAGTTTTTTTGTATGTATATAATGGCCTACAAATTCGATAGGATGTATCATTTTCTTGAATTAATAGAAAAATGTCAACTTACAAAAAAGAGGTAAATGGTTTTTGAGCTCTAGGTTTATGAGAACCCATGGTATTTCCCATAGTATTCATGTGGAGTATAGCCAATTTAAAGGGGGGAATTGAACCAACCTAGATCCATCTTAACTCTGAATCTACAATGTAGAGAGGGATCAAATCTCCTAAGATACAAATATCTTAGGATGCAAAGAGATTTGATCCCTCTGGGCACTTTGTAGATCAAGAGTTAAGATGATCTAGACTAGTTAATATAAACACATCACTAAACATAAAACTATATTTAAATATAAAAATGAGATATATATAAAAAATAATTAATAAATGTATACTAAAAAATAAAAATATTTATAAATATATAAATTTGAGTTATGTAAAAAATATAAATAATAGCTATAAATCAATTTTCATTTGAGAATATGAATTAAAATAATGATTCATATTCATGATTATTAATGTTCAAAATTTCATATTTAAATTTAATTAATAAACATATACAAATTTAATATTTATAATAAAAAAAAATTCTTAACTTATATATATTCACCTTTCATAAATCTTATTAATGTTATATATATCACATTAAAAATTTAAAAAGTTTATAGTGTTATACACATCACATTAAAAATTTAAATTTTTTAATTAGAAATAGTGTGATTTGAAAATATTTATAGAAATAATTTAAAAATATTTATAAAAAATAGTTTTTAGTAAAATTATTTATTGCACCTCGAGTAGATATATTATATTATTATGATTAAAATACATTAAATTTCGTTTTGACGCTATATTACATAATTATAGGATTTTCATTCCTAAGATTATAACGAAGTATTAACCCACTCTTCTTCAAGCTTGCATAAGGAAGAGTTAGTTGGCTCTTCCTTGAACATAGTATTCACATATACAGGAAGCATGGTTAAAGCTTTCATAAGGAAGAGTTAGTTGGTTCTTCTTTGAACATTGTATTCACATATAGAAGGAGCATGGTTAAGTAACCATTGATATTTTTTTAAGCATAGTATTATGATGGGGTACGTAAAATCGTTGGTCAACTTTTTCTTAAACTTATTGTTCGCACCATTAAAATCATTTATCAATCTTATTATTACTATTGAAAGAGAGCATATGAATGGGCATATCAATCCTTTCTCAAACATAGCAGTTTTGTCAAAAGGTTCACATGGAAAGTCAATCAACCATTTCTCAAGATTAATATCAATATTGCAAAGAAACTTATTGAAGGGTGAGTTATTTTTGTCAAAAGGGTTCACATGGAAAGTCAATCGACCATTTCTCAAGATTAATATCAATATTGCAAAGAAACTTATTGAAGGGTGAGTTGATCCTTGTTTAGATATAATTTTTACATTTATAAAATTATGATGAAAAGTGAGTCAATACTAAATTATATATGGAAAGTTAATCGACCATTTCTCAATATTAAATTATATATGGAAAGTTAATCGACCATTTCTCAATATTAGTATCAATATTGCGAAAAAACTTAATGAAGAGTGAGTTTATCTTTGTTTAAGTATAATTTTTACATTTATAAAATTATGATGAAAAGTTAGCCAACACTAAATCAAATATAGTATTCTTGCAGAAGAAAAGTATAAGAAAGGTCATCAAACAAGATGTACTAAACTAAAAACATTTTAAATAGATTAATTGTTATGAATAAATTAAACTTTGGATGATGAGTAAATATTAGTGGAAAATGAAATATGATTACCTTCTCAACAAATTACTTTAAATACAAAAATAAATATTGATATATAAGTTTTTATAATAAATTACAATTTGTATAATAAAAAATATTGTTTTATATTTAAGTTAGTTTTTAAATTTGATAGATTATTTTGATTGATTTGATTATTTAAATATTATATAAAATTTATTGAAAATAATAATTTCCGAATATTATAAATAATTTATTGTAAATGATAAAATTAAACCTTTTTTTTTGGAAAAACGTATTTTACACACTTTACACTTTTTTTCAATTTTAATTTAAAATAATTTAATTTAATTTGTTATTATACAAGTAATATATATATATATATATATATATATATATATATATATATATATATATATATATATATATATATATATATATATATATTTATTGATATTAATTTTATTGAAAATTGTTTTTTATTTTTAAATATTTAATTTTCATTTTATTATAAATAAAAATATTATATATATTTTTATGATTTTAATTACAATCTAATAATACAATTTTATATGATATTTCAAAAAAAACATTAAATTTAACTTTAATTTAAATATAAAATAATTTACTTATTAATAAAATATTGTCACTCTTGAATCTATCTAGAAATATCCTGTGAAATATTTTATTTTTTCATTTATCCCATATTAACTCTTTTTAATTCTTTTCCTAAAATTTCAACCTAAAATCTAATGAAAAATAACCACAATTCTATGTGATATTTGAATACAACAACCTAAAATCTAATGAAAAATAACCACACATCTATACAATTCTATGTGATATTTGAATACAACAACATTAAAATTAAGATTGGCCTATTAAGAAAATATGGTCACGTTTAACCCATCTTGAAATAATTTATTATTTTATTTCACTAACCTCAACTTCAAAAAAAAATCATGATATTTAAACCTAAAACTCTTTTCAATTTTTATTCGATGAAATTCAAGCTTTTAAAATAAAAACAAAACATTTTTCTTATCACATAATCATCAAAATCATCACAACGACTAATCGAATCGATGTAAAAGTTCATTACCATATACAATTGTTTTTAGTGTAAGTCATGTGACTGACGTCATTCAGTTTTTCTAAATTTTGTGGAGACGCCAGATGTGTCGTTCTTTCCTTCACTCGTGCAGATTTAAACGTCTGGAGTGGTTGAAGTTTTAAACGTAGTGTTGATTTATTCTTGGGAATATTTTAAATTTTGAAAAATAAAAATAAAGTGAGACAATTAAACTAGTTATATATTCCAAATTATTTTTGGAAATAAACAAAGCCCTGAGCAAATAGGACCAGAGACACATGGAGTCCAAGCCAAACCTAGTACGAACAAGACAGGTTGGCAAGAGAATGCTCTGCGCTAGAGCCGTGTGGTCAAAACATCGAGGCTGCCAAAAGGTCGCTTGAGGGACTACTTCCAAAGTTTTTAAATTAAATTAAAATTTAAAATAATTAAATTTTGAAACGCTTAAATCAATGATTTCTACCGTTTGGAAAATGAACATTAGATTCTGACCTTTCTTGAGAGATGACTATAGAGTGCTGTCGCTTTAGGGCTCGAAATACCGATGCAATGAAACATCCAATAATTTGACCAATCTTGAGAATCTGTTGAATAAAGACCGCCCTGCGCTAACAAAAGGTAAATGTCGGACAGCGTTCCGTTTAACTCGGATTTTGATATCACTTCATAAAATCGGTGTTATCTTGAAATTTGACAGATGTGGGTTGTTTAGACTACACGCATAAAATCTACATCATCATTTACCGCAAGCAGTTGTGTAAACAGAGTGTTTTTTTACTTTGAAAATTATGGAAATTCCTGCAAGATTTCGATAATTTCGATAAAGTCCTGTAGAGATTTTTGTAAATCTAATTTACAGTGGTCAAATCTCAAGATTTTGGGTGCACTAAAGATTTCTGATGGAGTTTTTGATGGTGCTGAATCTATTTCCACCATAAAAACAAGATTCAAATGTTAACTAATCTTTCGGATTGTTATTGTATATTGTATAATATGTAATTAGTTTTACATTCTGTTTTTACAGTTAATAAGTTACGGAGACACCACTGTCTCGTACTTAGATTTTACATGTATAAATAAGTAATTTTATCATTAATATGATGCTCCTTTCTTCTATTTTTTCATTGTGGAGTTTATTTGGACTTGTACAGTGGTATCAGAGCCTTCGTTGATTTGTTCCTAGATTCCATGTAATTGAATTCTATGGTAAAGGAGACAAGAGGGTGAACACTGTGAAGATAGAGTGCAACAAAAGGTTAATCTAGTGGAGCAATGCAGTGGGATGCCCAAACTATTGACTCTCTATAAATTTCATATCTTTCAGTGATAGTGAAAGACGATTGGAGGAATTGAGTGACAATTTTTTTAGTAATTACATTTACCGCAGTAAACAAGAGTTTAATCACAGTGGTTGCATTTACCACATTAAACATGAGTTTAATGACAGTAAAATTTATGAAGGATAATAAGATACATTTACTGCAAAATGGAGATGTCGGATACAAAGTTTGAATGGTACAAGTTTTTTACAGAAAGATTTGTGAAGAATACAAAAAAATTACAATTTTTTATTGAAGTATTTGTGAAGGATACTTAAAATGAAGTATATATTTTGGTGGTTGAAATTTTAATCGAAAAGTTTTTAATTAAAGAGTGATCAATTTTCAAGTGATTTGAAATACATATTTTTTAAGAGGCCATTGGTAAAACACAATTTATCTTTGAAGGCTAATAAGATTTGTATCTAGCTCTTTGCTAGGCTTTTTTTTGAAACTTACTACTAAACCACAAAGCGAACTTTGTTAAACCAAGAGGAGAAACAAATTCATATCTTGTATTGCATATATTTTGAATTTGAAAGGACTTGAAGAATATTTGGCTACATAACAATTATAACTTCAATAATTTCCATAGTTGGAGTTGTTCTTAATGGAAAGGAAAATTATCAAGAGTGGTTTAGAAAGCTTAAAAGTACCCTTGTTTTTAATGATTTGTGGGAAGTTTGTCAAAACAAGAAGAATGTTGGCTTGAGGGGGCCTGACCTAGGTTCTGAGTTAATTAGCCAAACAAATCGCTACACTACTGGTCCTTTCAGCATTAGCCTGCGGTGCGCGGACTGAAGACTCACCCAAAGCAGTATGGGGGGATGCTAGAACCAAGTTTCCGCACTCTAGAGATGTCTGAGGGGTCAATTTAATCCAATTGTGCCTACTTTTGTGCAGGTTGCTTCACGCACTATCCTGACCTACAAGACCTTCGCGATCTGTTAGGATTTCCTTTTATGCAGCCCTAACTAGGGGCTGAGATGCTTTCTCGCTGCCATGGAAGCGATCTATGTTATTTCCCCAAGTTACACTGCATATCTTACTTATCTTCTTACAATTGTTAGTTAACTTCGTGTAAACAAATACCTTATCTCACATTTACTTAATCAACATAGTTATAGAGATTCGCGCACCATATAGACAACAGAAATGCAATTTATACCCGTTGTATTCAATACAGAAAACAAGAAGTAAATACATAGAATTGATGTAAAACTTCTCTTTATTAATGCTTTAACAGTTACAGACTCGACTCGCCTTGCGCACTCAGCTGTAGGGGTACGCGCACTCAGCTGCAGACTACTAGGCCTCTCCGCACTCAGCTGCAGAGCCTTCTCCTACTCTACGACCCAAAGACTCGACTCTAGAGTTCAGATAAGACTCAATTCTTCATCATTCCTTCTTTTTCCTTCTCCCATTTTTACAACTTAGAGCCTCGCTTTATTTATACAATCCCATTGTCTGCGGACCATGTGTAGATCTTTAAAGTCGACATTATATTACAAAATTGAGGGTGGAGAACAATATGACTCATTTACAACTTCGCACTCCGCACCCACAAAATGTGGAGCCTTTACATCGGTTTTACACTTCTTAGCCAAAATTTGGGCTTTAAGCCCCAAAACTTCCCTTAGGGGATCCCGCGCCCAACAAGCCCCCAACACAAACATCGTGACTCACCCTTGAGTCACTTTTTCGGTGCGGAGATCTTCGCGCAGAGACCTCCCAACTCTTCCTAGACTATTGCAAGATCGGCAACGCACTGAGCAGCTACCTGCTGCACTTCCTGGATGCGCTGTTTAGATACTATTGTAGCTAAATTGCTGCTCTGCACCAATTTATAGTCCCATGCCTCCTTTCAGCTACCTGGAGTGCTAAGATTGTGCTTCTATCGGCTGGTCAGATAGCCGGACTACCTGTGTATGGCTTCAACAGACTCCCATTCACTTTTCCTGTGAAAGGTTCTCCATTTAACTTTACTAATTGCACCGCGCCTCCGTTTGTGATTTCCTTAATAACATATGGTCCCATCCCATGCAACAAACTGAGAAACTCTCGGCGGTGGTCCCCAAGTCTGTCAATGTAATCGAGCTCATCCTGCTCTATTACTACGGTCTTTTTATCAAGAAAGTCCTTCTTTATTCCTGCCTCAAGCTTCTTGACTTCTGCTTCTGCCATGGTGCTTTTCTCCCTCAACCGAAATCTTTCATTCATGAGTTCTTGGAGCCTAAGATCACCCTGCTGGATCTCTTCATCAAGTCCCAACCGTTGGACTTCGAGCTATTCCAACAGTGCGAGCTTTTCTTCCAGGGCTTTGCGGTCCGTTACCCCTGCGAGCATCACTATGTGCAGGCTAGACACGATAGACTCCATAGGCGTTACGACTTCTACTCTATCGACCAACCGAAAAGGAATTTGTCTGGGTATGCACAGGTCCCAATCACCTTGTTGCACATTGCATACCTTGTTCAATGCATTGCACACCTTGTCAAATGCTTCTGCCTGGATAACCTTCTGCGCGATTTTTTTTCCCACATATTGTCTGTCCAACCTTAAGAACCAACTGCACATCTGTCCCCCAAACACATGCTTATTGACCATACCTCTTAGCACGGAGTTCATGCGCATCTGCGTAGGTCGTTTTCCATATGCCTGTATCCACCTGGATAGATGTGCGCGTGGATCATCCCATCCATCATACTTGTTTGTTAGTCGCATTGTAGGCTTCCCAAAACATGTGCGCATCATTCTCCTGCATTCGTGTCAGTCCTCAAAGCTCCCTTTGTGCGTACACACCACCTCATGAGTGTAGCGCGCAGTGCCCAATTCAAGGCCTCAAAGCATTGCTTTTCCGAAACTTCTCTTTCAAATTTGTCCAAGAAGACATCTACCTCACTTAACCCATCATAAGTAGGCAGGTCTCTTACTTTTGTCAATATGCAGCACAGTGACCTTGTCATCATATTACAATTGAGTGTAGTCACGTCATGTAACCGGTTCTGCCATCGCTCCATTTCCTCATTCGAATCCGAAGTATAGGATCTCTCGTGCTCTCATGCAAGCCATCCATCCGCAGTGGGATTCACCTAGTCCTAGTTTCGCATTGTTATCTTATAGATGTAGTCCAAATCATCATCGCTTTCATAGTTACACACCAGCTCTGTATAGCATGATCCTTCAACAGGGTCTAGAGGTATAACTACGTGTAGTGACTTCTTTTCAAAAATCATCTTCCGCTTTTTGAGATTAATCACCCCATTCATGTCAGTGGCCCAATCAATTCCTAAGAGTGCGAGGTATGGATTGAAGTCAGCAACAATATCTATCACTTCAAAGTATGCGAGCGTGCTTGCTCCCTCAATATCCACAATGAGTCCCTGTAATCGCCCCATGGGTATTATCTTTTGCTGGTTCGCCATTCGCAGCTGAATAGGAGACCACTATAGTGTAGGCCTAGCCATGCGCTCCCATGTTTGCTTCGGCAGAACATTCATGTCCGATCCTAAATCTAGAATTACTTAGTCCATCTCATATTCTCTAATCTATGCCATTAACCTCATTTGTTATCCCGTCCTTGTCTTATGCTTTCCAATCTTCCGGACTACGCGCGGTTCTCCTGGCGCGGTCCTAGTGCATTTGTTAATGAGTTCCTGTAATCCTTTTACAACTTTAATGTCATGCAGTGACTTCATGCATGTTTTCAGGAATGCCATGATCATAGATGGGTCCATCTTCAGCTTTGGTTTATCTTTGCTTCCTGAAGTGGAGGCATTAGTGAAGCTCTTCTTAACTTCCATGAAGGTTTTCCGAGTGTGCTCCAAATCAAACTCCGCTTCTTTCACTGGAGCTTTGCGAACCCAAGTACTATCTTTTGGTTGTTTTCCCTTATCATCTCCCATCACAATTCCACTTCGGAACACAATTTTCACATTTGGATCTTCCTTGTACAGCTCAGACCTCATCATTTGCAGGTTCTGAGTCAGGGGAGGTGGTAGTGCTCCCTTGTCGCGTATCCTGGCTATCAGCATAGGACAATTTTCCGTCTCATGATCGAACAAAGTAAAATATAGACATGATGGACACGTTGAGTTCATACAATCGCGGGCATAATGTCCTGGCCCTCCGCAATTGTAGCATATCAGCGATCTGCGACCCCTTCCAGTTCCTCCTCCACCTCGGCCTTGTTCGCGCACCTGAAATCCTGTTCACACCACTCCTATGTTCTGGTCTAGGGGTCGCGTTTTAGCTTGAACTCTGTAGGTGGGAGTTCTATCCATCATTAACTCATAGATTCTACAAGTACGCTCATCGTGTCCCACTGACCTACAAAAGTTACAGAGCAATTGTTACGAATTTTGTGTATACTTTTGTAACAAATGACAGTTGCTCATAGTGTGTTTTCCACCTATTTGACAAATCACACTCCACAAAGTAGGCGCCACACTAGGTCATGCTTGTGCTTCCGGCCTTAACGTCATCGGTCTTCCTCTCGCAAGGTAATTCACAAACAATGGGCAATGGTCCTTATCATAACCCTGACCCTTGCATTTTACGCACCACACCTCTTCCCGCACTTCTAATCGAGCTATTCTGTTCTGTTTCAGACTCTGCATCTCAAGGCATAAGTTTTCCAGCTGCGTGTGGATCTGCTGAACTCCCAAGTTAGGATCCTGCATTGGAGTTTCATGAAGCCTCATTGCAATCTTTAAGGCCTCTTCCTGAGTCGTTAACTTCTGCTGCGAGAGCACGCTCCTTAAATGTGGTGTTAGCAATGCTACAAACCATACGCGATGTTGACCATCTATCAGATTCATATTAGCTTCGCGAATCGTACACTTCAACCTTTGATCCAAATCCCAAGGAGTCTCGCCTAGTAGCATCATGATTTCTTCGAATCCAATGATCGACCATTCTTCAAACTTCGACCTGCTAAATTCTCTGTTTAGCGTTGCTTGGATATCCGCAATTTTCGCATTTGGATTATCATTGGAGTGCTTAATATACTAGGTTAGCGTGCGGTCCTACAGGGCGCTAACCAGTGTTGCTTTCTTTATATTGTCATCTGTAACTCCCTATGCTTTCCATACGCCTCCTACCCCGAACGAAAATTGGTTTGGATCCTCATTTTCCAATCCCTTGAACACATGCAAATTTATCGTGCATGCCATATTGACTCATAGTGGTGGCGAAAGCGGTGCGGGTGAAGATGGAGGTGAAGGCTGTGAAGCTGGTGGTGATGTGGGTGGGGGTTTTATTCCCAGAATTCTTTGCCTTATCAGATAGATCGCACTTCGTGGAGAGACCTTAGTGAGTTATTCCCCATCCCCTCGCGGAGCTGAAATCAAGGGGCTAGTTTCTGGTCCCCTATTTCCTTCATTCCTGTAAATTTTTCCACTTTGCATAGACCTGAATATCAAGGTAATTGCATAACCCTCTTTTCACACAATAACACTTTAATCCAAGTATTCAGGAGCTTTAGTACTTACCTCGCGGTCCCTTGAGAAAGTGTCTCTCTGCCTTGTTGTAGCAAACTGAAGTGTCAACCGTGAACTTAATAATGAATCCTCCTATAATACGATCGAGCTAGTGATAAACGGCGCACATGATATTATCCTCCCATGCTTCCAACCTTCGCACTAACTCTGGGGTCCACACAATAGGATTCTCGAGTTTCCACCTTCCTTGTCTATCTGCTAGCTTCGTGATCCACTCGTATAGCTCAGTAGGAAAAGAGCGAATAAGATTTCGTGGATCTCTGTGTACAAGTAGCAGTTTAACCACTCTTCTTTTGTCAGTCGCGGGTTCCTGTTCTTGTGCGCCATGAACTCGTAAATCTTCCTGTTCAACCAACCTTCAATTTCCTTCTTAGTTGGATTCCAATGATATGACATCAGACATCTCTATGCAGATTCCTCTCCCATCAACGGAATCATTTGTTGGCTTGAGGGGGCCTAACCCATGTTCGGAGTTAATTAGGCAAACAAATCCCTACACTACTAGTCCTTTCAGCATTAGCCCGTGGTGCGCGGACTGAAGTCTCACCCGAAGTAGTATGGGGGGATGCTGGAACCAATTTTCCACACCCCGGAGATGTTTGAGGGGTCAATTTAATCCAACTGTGCCTACCTTTGCGCGGGTCACTTCACGCACTATCCTGACCTGCGAGACCTTCAGGATCTGTTAGGATCACCTTTCGCGCAGCCATAACTAGGGGCTGAGATGATTTCGCGCTGTCAGGGCAGCGATCTGCGCTATTTACCCAAGTTACACCACATATATTACTTATCTTCTTACAATTGTTAGTTAACTTCGTGTAAACATATACCTTATCTCACATTTACTTAATCAACACAGTTATAGAGATTCGCGCACCATATAGACAATAGAAATGCAATTTATACCCATTGTATTCGATTTAGAAATCAGGAAATAAATACACAGAATTGATGTAAAACTTCTCATTATTAATGCTTCAACAGTTACAGACTCAACTTGCCCTACGCACTCAGCTGTAGGTGTTCGCGCACTCATCTGGGACTACTAGGCCTCTACGCACTCAGCTGCAGGCCTTTTCCTACTCTACGACCCCAAGACTCGACTCTACACTTTAGACAAGACTCAATTCTTCATCATTCCTTCTTTTTCCTTCTCCTTTTTTACAACTTAGAGCCTCGCTCTATTTATATAATCCCATGGTCCGCAGACCATGGGTAGATCTCTAAAGCTGACATTATATTACAAAATTGAGGGCGGACAACCCTATGACTCATTTACAAATTCGTGCTTCGTGCCAACAAAATGTGTATTCTTTACATCGGATTTACACTTTTTAGCCAAAATCTGGACTTTAAGCCATAAAACTTTCCTTGGGGGATCCTGTGGCCAACAAAGGATAGTGATGTAAGTGATGGAAAAGAAATTGCACTAGAGTGGCCTGATAATGAGAAGCAACATATGCAATTTTGGAGACAAAAGACAACAAGGCATATGCATTAATAACTGCATCGATGATAGAAGAGGTAAGCAGATATATCATTTCTTGTGGTACTGCATTCGAAGCACTAAAGAAGTTGAAAAATTGTATGATTCACACTCAGAACTCAAATTTTTTTTAGTTATTGTTAAAGTTGTTTAATTTGGAGATGAAGGATAATGATCCTTTGAAGAGTGCCTTTGAAATAAAAGCCATTTTTCTTGATATAGAAGCCACTGGAATTAAGTTCATTTACAACTTACAAATTTTATAAAAGTCCTTCACCCTATCTATTCAATCTATTTGGAATATCTCCAAGCTAGTGGGTAGCTAAAGAACATTACATTTGATAAACTAGTAAGAAAAATAGCTGAGAGTGAAATAGCCTTTGGGAAGAAAGAGGTTCCACCTAACTCTAATATAGAAACTTTGTGCCTTGCACAAAAGGACTGGAAGTCTCATGCTAAAACTTCTAGAGGTGATAAAAGTAGTAGATGTCGTGGTAGGAGAAATTATAGAGGTAGGGGGGGTGCGGAATAGTAAGGGAAACAGAAAACAAAGGAATTTTAATTATAGACCAACTATCAAATGTTTTAGATGTGGTAAAATTGGTCATACTTCTACTAAATGTAAAATCCCTTGGGAGAAAGTTAGTGAAAGGAGAGAACAATCAAATGAAAAGAAAGATCAACCACCGCCAAACAAGGGAAAATCATTAGAGTCTGCACATTACATTGTTTCTCACTATAATTTTAATATGAATGATGTTTTCAACATTGCATTTTCTTCATGGCGAGATACCTAGATTTTGGATTCAAGAGCCACTTGTCACATGACATTTAGGAAAGATTTTTTTTGAAACGTTCAGTGACGATATTGATGGCGTTATTTTGATTGCTGACAAGTCTGAAATTAAACCATCTGGAATTGGGTCTATTCATTTGAAGATACCGAATTTTTCAGATTATGTTCTGCAGGAGGTAATTTATATTCCACAGTTTCAACGAAATTTGATGTCTCTTATCTATATTCAGCAGCAGGGGCATTCTATTCATATATTTTATGGCATCATCAAGATAAGAAGAGCATCTAATCATGCAGTTGTTATGACCAGTGTGGAGGAAGGTACGCTTTTAAATTAAATGGTACTTCATCTATTAATTCTCGTGAAAGTTTTTTTCTTTGGCATAGCAAAGTGATATCCTATTTCCCAGCTTGTTGTGGCATGCTCAATTTGGTCACATCAATTATGACAACATCAAAATTATGAAAAAGAAAGGTATTAAAGGTCTTCTGACAGTTCCAAGAAATATTATACCTTGTGATGATTGTATTCTAGGAAACATTGGAAACAACCTTTTCATAGTTATTATTTCATATCTTCACGAAAATTAGCTCTCATACATTCAGATTTATGTGGACCTATGCCTATTGCAACTGCAAATGGAAATAAATATGTGCAAACATTTATTGATGATTACTCGAGAATGTGTTGGGTGTATTTGTTGAAGAATAAGTCACAAGTGTTTGATGTTTTAAAAAAATTTCATTCGATGATTAAAAATGAAACTCAATAGAATATAGGCATTCTCAGAACTGATAATGGTGGCGAGTACACTTCTCATGCTTTTGAACAACACTTGAAGGACAATGGAATCAAACAATAGACTACCATACCTTATAATCCACAACAGAATGGCGTCGTAGAATGTATTAATAGAACTTTGCTTAATATGGTTAGATCTATGATGTTCTTTAAGAGTGTTAAGTTGATGTTTTGGGGAGGAGTGTTTTGTGTAGCTTATATTTGCAATCGTTGTCCTTCTTCTGTCATCAATAATAAATCTCCTTATGAAATGTGGTATAATCATCTTCCTACTATTCAACATTTTAGAGTCTTTAGTTCTCTATGCTATGCATTAATTCCTAAACATCAGCGCAATAATTTGGGTGCTAGGAGTCGCAAATGTATTTTCCTGGGATATTCTACTACTTACAATTCTTATAGATTATATGATGAGGAGAATAAGAAGTTCATTCTTTCTAGAGATGTTATTTTCCTTGAATCAGATAAAAATAATTCCACTGTTGATAAGTAGCTGGCTCATTTGGATAAATTTGCATCTAAGAAGTTCTATTTTGAATCTGATAATGTTGTTCCACACTGAAGTGGGGGTTCCCATTTTGGATCAGTCTATGGTTCTTCCATCTTTGACTCATGAGAATGTTATTTATGAATAAAATTTGGATGATAGTAATGTTTCTATAGGACTAGAAATTGCTCTTGAAGAGCCGGTTCTTGAGCCTGTTTTTCAAGATGAGCAACCATCACAACCACTTCAACAACCTTTACAAAGATCTACACATGCTCAAAAATTTCCAAGCAAGTATGAATATTTTGAAATAGGAATGTCTTCTAAATGTGATTTAGGTAATGTTTCTCATGACTGTGAATTCAATCATTATACAATTAGCGAACCTAATTGTTTTGAAGAAGTTGCTAATTGTGATGAATGGAAGGATGCAATGCAAAAGGAATATGATGCACTTATTAAGAATGGAACTTGGAGGTTAGTGGATCCTCTTGTAGGTGTCAAACCCATTGGTTGCAAATGGGTCTATAAGATCAAATACAAAACAAATGGTTCGCTTGATAAATACAAAGAAAGACTTGTAGCAAAAGGCTATGCTCAGAAAGAAGGCATTGACTACGCAGAGACATTTGCTTCTACAACAAAATGGGGCACAATTATAACTCTATTTTCTCTTGTAGCTTAGAATAGTTGGAAGATACACCATATGGATGTTAAAACAACTTTTTTGAATCACGATTTGAAGGAGGATGTTTATGTTTCAGCCTGAAGGTTTTGATGTTAAAGGCAAAGAGAAAAAGGTATGAAAATTGGTTAAGTCTTTCTATGGACTAAAGCAAGCATCTCGTGCATGGTATGCAAAGCTAACTAAACACCTTCTCAAGTTGAATTATAGTTATTTGATCTAGATGATGTAACTCTTTTTGTTAGGAAAATTGGAAAGTCAGTATTTGGTTGTGTATGTAGATGATTTGATTATCACAGGAATAGTGATTACTATATAGCATTCGTTAAAAGAGAATTATTGAAAGTTTTTGACATGACATATTTGGGTTTATTACATTATTATTTAGGGATTGAAGTTGATCAGAAACCCAAATATATTTTCATTTCTCAGAAAAAGTATATTGGACAGCTATTGGATAGATTTGGGATGCAGGATTGTAATCTTGTCGCTACTCCTATGGGTCAGAATTCGAAGCTTACTTCCACTGAAGGAAGTATGTTTGAATATCCAAGAAAGTACAAGAAACTTGTTGGAAGTCTAAATTTTCTAACTACTACTCGACCTGAAATAGCTTTTGTTGTAGGGATACTTTCGAGGTTCATGCATAAGCCATTTGAAGGTCATTGGAATGCAGCAAAGCAAGTGCTCAAGTATTTGAAAGTCACTTGAACATATGGCATCAAATATTCCAAAGTTGTAGATTTCCATCTCACCGACTATTTAGATTCTGGTTTTGATGGAGATAAGGAGAATGGAGTCTCTACTTTTGGTTAATTGATGAGTCTTGGATCAACAACCTTCAACTGGAGATCACACAAGCAATCTGTTCCTGCTGATTCTAACACCTAATTCAAATATGTTGCAGCAACGCAAGCTACAAAAGAAATCATCTGGCTTCACAAAATACTTGAAGACTTGCAGAAGAAACAAAAGGCTTCAACTCCACTACTTGTCGACAACTCTTCTGCAATTCAGTTGGCCGAGAATCCCAAGCTTCATGATTGAAGCAAGCATATTAACATCAAACATCACTTGATTCGACATTATGTAGAGGCCAAAGTTATTCATCTGATACATTGTCCCACTTCAGAGTAGATCACAAACATATTTACAAAGCCACTAGGACGTGAAAATTTTGAAAAGTTTAGAATGTTACTCGGCATGTCAGATGTCCCTTTGGATGAAAGGGGGAATGTTAACTAATCCTTCGGGATTGTTATTGTATATTGTATAATATGTACTTAGTTTTACATTCCGTTTTTACGGTTAATAAGTTACGGAGACACAACTGCCTCGTACTTATATTTCACATGTATAAATAAGTAATTTTATCATTAATATGATGCTCTTTTCTTGTGCTATTTCATTTTGTTCTTCCATTGTGGAGTTTATTTGGGCTTGTACATCAAAAAATACTACAACAAAATTTTTCAAAATCTTTTTGCCAAGATTCCTAACCATCTAAGCAATTCGTCTACCTCATTATCCTTCTTCTTTAATGCAATATGAATTTGAAACATCTAAGTAAAATTAGCTTACAAGAAAGGTAACCAAGCATCAAAATCATTTTCATTGAACCTCTTTTGGAGCTTTACAAAGCTTGGCTAGAGCAGTTTAAACATATAACAGCTAGGGTGCCGACTTTGTCACTTTTTTGGTACTGAAAACAGAGGGCACTAGGTAGAATTCAAGTAAAATGTATAACATGTTTCTCAAGACAACCCAATATTAAATCAAATTGGACAAGTTTCACGGAACATTTTATATGGATACCTTTAGCTTTATCCCCGAGGTAAAACAATGATTAAACAATAATGCAATGTCGTCATAGGTGTTGATATCGAATCCCACTGAGTACTAAGGAATCGTTTTAGAGTGTCTAGCTTTAGCTTTCACATAAGACAGACCAGTATGTAATGTAGATAGACGTGTTGGTATCGATTTTCCAGATGTGTTGGTAATGGTTGGTATAAACCATTACTAAAATTTACGGAGTGGTATAATAATTTAATTCTAATTTTTTTTAAAAAATAACCATTTAAAAAGTAAACCATTACCCAAAGTTATAATTTAATAGTAAAACATTTCACAGAGTTACAAAGTGGATAGTAGGCATTCAAATTGTTATTCCATTTTTGTGATATTGTGAATTTTAGTTGGAGAAAAAGTTAAAGTTTCTAAATTTATAATGGTGATTTGAGGCATATGGTTTTGGTGGTCTATGACCATGGATTACATGTGATGAAATTTATAAAAAGTTTGATGACTTTTCAAGAGTGACAAGAGGGTTAACTTGGTCTAGCCAATGTTACCGAAAAATAATAATAGATTTATTGTTGGTTGATTTTTAGTTAATTTAGTTATTGTAGTGTGTATAGTTTATATGTAGTGTTGGTAAGTATGATTTTTGTCATTATCTCTCTCGTATTATTTTTATCTCTAACATACTAATTTTTTTGCTTCTATAACATAATATATACTAACTAAACTACTAGGTATTCCAAAGCTAGCCTTAATGAACATATAGCAAACACTTTCAAATAACTTTAAATACCAAATACTACAAAACACTCTAATAACTTTAAACACATTAATTGTTTTCACAGAACTAAAATTCTTGCATAGGCAACCCATCACTTCTCTAACATTACTCAGGAGATTAGACATTAAAAAACATCCTAATAACTTCAATCAATTATGGAATTCACTATTCATTAATTTAGCCATTAAATCTTTCCTTTATTGTGATTTTTTCTCTAAAATATTTTTCACATTAAATATTAATTTTGTATTTTACTTTTATCTTTATCTGTGTACATTTACTAACTTTCTTATTTTATTTTTTTTTGGTATTTATCAATATATAATGTTACATTAAACACCATAAATTATGTATATTCTATATATATATATATATATATATATATGATACAAGAAATTATAAATTTAAAAGTAAGAAATCATTCCATACGTTTATTTCTTGTATGTGAGATCTTTTCAATGCAAATGCATATACTTTAATATGTCATTATCACTTTTTCTCTAAGAGTAGTTTCTATTAGATTTATTAATCCATTCATTTTGTGCTCTTTCGAACTTTAGAGAATGCATGAAGATAGGTTACATTTTTGCGCGAAATGTAGTGATGAAATTTCAATTTTTTTTTTTTTTAAACATCAAATTAAAGCCCTCAAAATTCATATAAGCATTGTGAATTTTAATTGGGAGCCTTCAAAATTCATATAAACATTATGAATTTTGATTCTGAGTACAAAGAAAATATGTCAAGAATTATGTTGTTGTCCCAATGATATTTTTTGCAAAAAAAATTCAGTGTCATATAGTCTCTCAATTTTCCATTAAATGCAATACTTGTCCTTGTAAATTTTCACACATCTTAAGAGGCGTGTGTGTTCACGAATCATAGCTTAGTCTAAAATGTGTAATATATATATATATATATATATATATATATATATATGAGCATGATTTACCCAGAGAGAACTAAGGTTTTCATATATATTATTTATGTAAAATCATATTTTTATTATTTTTCAAAGTTGGTGAAGTAGTATTTCAAATGCATTTTGCAGACACGTGTTGGCAAAAGGTTTTTTCAACTATTTAGATAAATTGAAAAAGCAAGAGTACCCTTTTGAATATGACATGTAAACAAAGATAGTGGTATTTTTTGAAATTTTTTCGTTGTGTATATTTTATGTTCAATTGCATTTTACTTCCAAAAAGGTTTTTTTCAACTATTTAGATAAAATGAAAAAGCAATAGTACCCTTTTGAATATGACTTGTAAACGAAGGTAGTGGTATTTTTTGAAATATTTTAGTTGTTTATATTTCAAGCATTATGTTTAAAATAAATTAAATAAAAAATATCATATGAATTCCAAAAGATCAAACTCATATGTAATAGGATAGGGAATTGCTTCATGAATCCAAGATGATCAACTCTGCCACCTAGGTTACAAAAATGGTGTTTCCGAAAAAAAAATGCAGAAGGGGTGCTAAAATTATGGTTTTAAGGACCTTAGAAGCTAAACACTCGATCAAGCACTTGAATTTTAAATTCAAAGAGTGAGCCATTTACGTGCTTAACTAGGGGTTCAATTGAGCTATTAAGATTGAGCAAGCCTATGTAAATTTTGTTTTCAAATTTTTGTTTTCAAACCTCTTGTTCCCTCATCGTTACTTCACCCCGAAAACACATATCACTCTTGAATAAACAATGAAGAAAATAGGATCTCATATCTATTACTAGATCTATTATAGGCTAGTGATGAACCCACTATAGGCTTCAGATTAGTAATGATATCATCACTACAGACATATCAATTCAGTCTATGGGATAAGGAAAAACCTTAAGATAGAGTATCCCATAATTTAGATTTTAAAACTAGTAAATATCTAAAATTTAATCCATTAATAATATAACTAAGTTGATATGATATTATTTTATTAAAAATATATTCAAGTGTATCTAGGTTATGAACAACATTAGAATTTTTTTATGATTTTATGTTATTCAGCTAATAGGCCATTCTACAACCCAATATGGGGACAAGGTATAAGTATATCTATCTATGCTCAAAATGTACCTTATCATATACCTTGAATTTGAATGGATCATAAATTTATCTTCCACAAAATTTCTTCCCACTTTAAAATTCCAAATTAAAATTAAAGTTTAAATACCACATTAAAATTCTAAATTTTATTATAATTTTTATTATCATGTCATGTAGAAATCTTATTAAATCTAACATTAATATTAAAAAAATAATATTACTATTAATATTAAATTATGAAATATGATATTAATATTAAAAATTTAATATTAATATATTTTAATATTTTTTTTTTTACAATGTCGGCTACTCATATATTAGAAAAACTTTCTGAAGTAAGATCTAGTACATGGCGAGGAAAAGAGTAAGAACTGAGGTACAAAATCGGGTACGCAGACCCATAGTCCTCAAAGTTTCTTTTGATTGAACACAAAACGGTAGACAAACGGCAATACTGCCTTACATAAGAACCACCTAACCAGGCAAATTTGTAATGCATAAGATCAAGGATAATGAGCAGTGACCGAGTCTTCCTTTCGAACGCTGGCTCTAGTCGAGTTTTCTGCATGTTGGCTCTCAGTGAGAGTGCGCAGATGATCAATAACCGCCTCCATGTGGATGCAGCGGTCTTTAAGATCTTCAATTTCCCTTTTTCTTTTTTCCAATTTCTTTCTTTTGGAGTTTCTATCAGCATGATAGTCTTCTGTTAGTTCTTTAACCTGAGCTATAAGGTTGTTAATCATCACAGTATGTGCCTTACACATATTACAATCTTTGTTGTTGAAGATGTTCCTCATTGGGTCTTTGGTCTGGGCCTGGTTGGAGGTCTGGCCTTGCTGACCCGCCATTGGAGTAACCTGAGGGAAGAGAAGGGAGAGCGTGCTTTTGAAGAGGGAATCAGAGTCTGCCTTGAAGAGCGCGGGACCGCAGAGGAGCTGCGAATTTGAGAGGAGGCGAAGGGGCCTTTCGGTCTTCTGGCAATCTCTGCTTGGGGAGCAAGAGCGACTGTTAGAAAAAAACGAATTCACATATAACTGAAAGTTTCTTACCACAGGCTCAGGACCGGTGAGGATCCTTGAGGAGAAGTGTGCTACCCAAGTGCACCAGGAACTTGCTGTAGAAGATCGATCGCTGACAGAGGAAATGTTATGGAGCTGCCCACTGTTTATAGGTGACGGAAGGTTCTGCGCGCTGATGGATCGGATCTGAGAGTGCTCAAAAATAGAGTGAAAACGATCAGTTTCCATGATTACCATTTTGACATACTGATTGCAAGAGGTATGGACTTTGCTGTATACGCCCAGAGAGCCGGCCTTGGAAGGACAAGGAGTCACGCGGGCAGTTCGGACGCTGAGGGGTTTAGATGCCCGAGGTTGAGATGCTCCATCATTGAGCCGGAAAATGCAGAGAGATGCGACAAGGTGGCTCTGATGTCTGAGTTGACTACTCCCTTGGTATGGAACGACGGCTGGCTTGTGCTCACGGGATTTCCTTGGCATAGAATGAATTGTTTTCTCTGACCTGGCCGATCCTCCTTCTGACCGCTTGGTTAGCTTGCTGGTCAGCCTCCTTGTTGAAATTCCTGAGGATATGATTAAAATTGACTTCTCCTAACACTCTGACGTTCTCCATGATTCGATTCTTAATGTTGTTAAGGGCCAATTGTTTGAAGTCTCTACCTGAATTCATGGCAGCTATTATAATAGCTGAATCTCCTAAGATGAGCAGATTCTGAAGGCCTTTGCTCTTTGCAATGAGAGAGCCCAGAAGGAGGCTATAGGCCTCGGCTTTGTTGTTAGACATTTGGCCTAAGCCCCATTCAAAGGAGACCATAGTGTTCCCCTGCTCATCCTTAATGATCCCACCAGCCCCAGCTTGGCCTGGGTTCTTTTTTGAGGCTCCATCAAAATACAGGGTAGGCCTTTTTTGTTTCCTGATCCAGGTACTAATTTCTTCTTCGGTGCCGCGGAGCTTCCAATTCTGATTGCCATTCCTCTCTCTGTTGCCTACAAAAGGTCTTGGAGTAAGGTTGAATTTTCCCAGCCAGTCCTTGAGCCTTTCATCCTCGACCTCCAGGTCTTTCTCAGAAACCCCTGATGCTTCGAAAGACTCTGCAATGAGGGCAATGGATTTAGCCACGATACCTGTAATGGAAGGCTTTTGGTTGTTGAAGATGCATTTGTTACGTGCAATCCATATTTGCCAACTCAGATTTGCAGGGATGCTGTTCCAGATCCTATGCACTATGTGATTACCTTTTTTGGGTTGATAGAGTCTTTTGTCCCAGTTTTTGTGGAGGGTCGAGATCTGAGGAGGGAGGGCTTCTGAAGAGATAGCGCCAGAGAGAAGGTACCAACAAGCTTTAGATGTCGGGCACTCAACAAAGAGATGAGTTATGGATTCTTCTGCTGACCTACAAAGACAACACATAGATGGCCCCTGGATACCTCGCTTCCTGAGGTTCTCAGCAGTTAGAATTTTGCCGTGGAGAAGGGTCCAATTGAATAATTTGACCTTTGGGGGGCATTCAGGGCGCCATGCAGCTTTGTACAGGGGCCAATTGTTTACCACAGAGATGTCTTGGAGAGCTTTGTATCCTTCTTTAACTGAGTAATTGCCCCCATTTGGGTCCCAAACGAACTTGTCTTCATCCCTTCTGCTGGTGGGTGCTGAACCACTGAGGGAGCTTTTGAGCTCATCCCAGAGCTTGACTAAATTTAGAGGGAGATTGGGGAGGAACCAGCCAGCCCAGCTATCATGATCCCATAGAGAGATATCAGAGAGAGAGTTGAAATTCGAATCAGCCATCCATCTTTGAAGGGGGACCATGTGATGGAGGATTTCTCTGGCCTGAGACCCCATTATTCTATCTTTCCAGATGCTTATTTCTTTGCCATTCCCCGGAGCTCTAGAGATGAACGGCTTGCAAAGGGGGATCGTTTTCTTGATAAGGTTCCAAGTTGGAGTGCCTTGCCTTTCTATGATGTTTTCTGTTAGGATATTGCTGTTTGGGCCATTTAGGTATTTTTTCTTCATTATGGAAGTCCACCAAGCCCCTTTTTCATTTAAAATCCTCCAGATCAACTTGAAGCCCAATGCTAGATTTGCTAACCTAGGAACCCTTATTCCTAGCCCACCCTTTTCCACCGGAAGGATCACCTTATCCCACTTTACCAAACTGAACTTCTTGGTATTCTGCTTACCACCTTGCCACAGAAAACTCCGAATTATCAACTCCATATGATTGTGAATGCTTGCCGGAGCAAGAGCGATAGCGAACTGATATATGGGAAGAGAGGCGAGGACTGACTTGATCAAAATCGATCTGCCTGCTAAATTCAACCAGTGCACTCCCCAACTTTGCAATTTGCCTCTGAGCTTTTCAATAATCTTGACCCAAATCCCTGAATTGATTTTCTCTTTAGCCAGTGGGAGCCCCAGATACATGAAATGGTTCCAATTCAGCTGCGCTGGAATTTCCATGATGAGGGATATGCGCTGTAAGATATGGTTAGGGATGTTCCAGGTATACAACATGCATTTGTTATTGTTGAGTTTGCCTCCTGAGGCAAGAAGAAAGAGGTCCAAGACTTTTTTAAATCTCCTCGCCATTATGCTAGATGCACCTCCTATGAGAAGGGTGTCATCCGCAAACAGAGAATGATTGATACCTTTCGATCCTCTGACAATTTCAATCCCTGTTATTTCTCTTTTCTTCCTCAGATTTTCCAGCTTCGAACTAAGAGCTTCCGCCATAAGAATGAAGAGGAAAGGAGAGAGCGGGCACCCTTGCCTCAGGCCCCTAGAGCTTTTAAAAGCTTTGCTGGGCCTTCCATTTATGAGGGGGGCGGTCCAATTGCCCGAAATGCACTCCCGGACCCTGCTTATAAAGAGCTCTGATATTCCCATCTTTTTAAGGACTGCCTGGAGGAAAGAGTGATTTACTCGGTCAAAAGCATTGGCCATGTCCAACTTCATTATCATACCCTTTTCATTCCTAGTGATGCTACTTTGAATTGCCTCCTGGATGAGAATTACATTGTCAGCAATTTGTCTCTTCGGGACAAAGCCCCCTTGGTTCTCAGAGATAAGGGTAGGAAGGATGGATTTGAGCCTGTTAGCAAGGATCTTAGTTACTATTTTGTAGGAGACGTTGCAGAGGGAGATAGGACGGAAACGATTAAAGGAGAGAGGGTTGGGATCTTTAGGAATTAAGGCAAGGAAGGAGGATTTTATTCCACTGCCCATCTTGCATCTTTGGAAGAAATTTCTAACAACTCTGATGTAATCCTTTTTGATGGTGTCCCAGTGTGTCTTGTAGAAGTCCACAGTGAAACCATCGGGTCCCGGGGCCTTGTCTGAGGCCATATTGCGCATTGTTTGCTCGATCTCTTCCTCAGTAATTTCCTTGTCCAGCTCAGAATTTTGATCTTCAGAGGTTTTACATTCCATCGTGTCAAGAATTTCCATGCCATCACTGCTTTGCTGGCCCGCGGTGAGGAGATCTTGGAAATGAGCAGACGCAGCCTCCATGATTTCCTTTTGCTCTTTTATTTCTACTCCATCAACAGAAATTTTATCTATATTATTACCTGCTCTCCTGATTTTCAAGTTGTTGTGGAAAAAGGAGGTGTTCCTATCTCCCGACTTGAGCCATAGACATCTTGACTTTTGTCTTTGTTCCTCTTCCTCTTTTCTGTTCAGCTTGTACAGTTCCTTTTGGAGTTCCATCTCTTGGATCTGCTCCTCTTCCGTGTCTTGTCTGCTGTCTTTCCCTTGATCCCACTGCATGAGTTTGGCTTGGAGTGCAGATTTGTTTCGATTTTCTTCTATTACCTTGGTTTTGACCCACTGTTTGATGGCCCAACGCAGAATCTTTATTTTGGATTCCCAGACATAGTGCGGGGACCCTCTGATCTCTGTTGACCAATGTTCTTTAATCAGAGTTCGGAAATCTTCCTGATCCTCCCACGCTTTGTTGTATCTGAATGGTAGCGGACCCAGATTTTCTCCTTTATCCAATTTGAGTGCTACAGGCTTATGGTCTGAGAAGCTCCCTTGGATAATGAGACTTTTGATGCATGCAAATTTAACCACTATTCTGTCTTGGACGAGAATTCGGTCCAGTCTTTCCTTAATGTTGTTTCTACCTGCTCTCTTGTTGGACCAGGTGAATCTCCCATTCTGAGGAGGGAAGTCCACTAAATTGTGATTTAGAATGATTTCCTCAATGGCATCCCTAGAGGGATCAGCCAGGAAGTTTCCCCCCATCTTTTCATCAGCATTCCTTATTAAATTTAGGTCTCCCCCTAGAAAAAGGTTCCGTCCTTGAGTTTCTTGGAGGTCTGCTGCAATTGACTTCCAACAGGCATCCTTGTCTCGATAGTGTGGGGGGGCGTAGACATTATAGATAGTATATTCTTCTGTCTCTGTTATGTTTTGAATATCTGAGCGGATCCACCAGCTGCTTTGATTTTTATTTAACAATTTCCATTTTTGTTTGTTCCAAATGGTCCCTATGCCCCCTGAGGCACCAGCTGCGCTAACTGCTATTCCTTCATAAGTTCTGTTATTCTTTAGGTAGTTTTTGAAGTCCTGTTCATTAATTTTGGTCTCCTGGAGGAGGAGGATGTCTGGGTGTTCTGATTTAAGAAGGTCACGGACTGCGTTGACTTTGAGGGAGGAGCCCATCCCCCTACAATTCCAAGAGACCAGATTCATTACTTAAATAATTTGTTTTGAGGACCTCCTTTCTCTTTCCCTTTCTCGCCATTTCCTTTCATCTTATCCAGATAAGTATCCATTGGCTGTTGAATCCCTGTTGTCATTTCTTTCGCTGCCGCCTCATCCCTTACTTCCTTATTTGTTTTCCTTCCGACTTTCCTTGGTGGTTCTACGGAAGTGTTGCTTTCCTTAGACTTGTTCCGGGTTAATATTCTCTCTATAGTGTGTGGGGGGGAGGAGGGAGGGGGGGAGGAAGGCGGGGGGGAGGCGGGGGTGACAGGAGGGACTCTAGGGGAGGGGGGGGGGGAAGGAGGGTCAGCTTCTGATAAGGTTTCAAATGGGTTGGAGGATGCGGGCATGGTCGGCCTTGACGGAGAAGGGGGGAGAGGGGGGGCTGTAGGGTTGATGAGTTTTCCTTTAGGAGGGTTGGGCCTCTTCTTTTTGACGGTTTCCCAGGCTTCCTCAGTTGTTTCAGGGTTAGAATCAGAAACATTTGCATTTGCTTTACTACATCTATTGGCAAAATGTCCATACTCGTGACATACCTTGCACTTGAAGGGGAGCTGTTCGTAATCGACTTGCTGAAGGTGCGTCCATTGGTCAACTCTGAGCTTGATGGCTTCTGGTAGTCCCTTCCCGAGGTCCACTTCTACACAGATTCTTGCGCATGCGTGCATGTTCTCCTTTGGTTCCGATCTGTCAATATACTTCCCTATTCCGTTTCCAATTGCCTTCACTGATTCATCTCCCCAGCAATGTAGAGGGAGATGCGGGAGCCGGACCCAGACGGGAACTGCATTGGGGACATCCATCTCCGGGTCAAAATCCGGTGTCCATCTGTTCAGGTAAAGGCCTCTAGTATCCATGAAATATGGGCCGTTCCGGAAGATTAGGTTTCTGTCTTCCACTGTTTCGAATAGGAACGTAAAAAACCCTCTTCCGCAGAAGCGGATCGCTATCTTGCCTTGCACGATTGAGTTCCAGTTTCTTTCCACCCATCGCTGAACAGTGCGTGGGGAGGGCCATAAACCTGTGAACTGACCAACCAAACCTCTATCAGCTAGAGCAACTGCCGTTCTCCGGGGAAGGGCAGGGGCGAGCGGAATTTTTGGGATCTCATCCATTTTTTTGACGAAGCGAGAAGTAACTGGTCTGATCCTCTCCGAGGAGTTCTCCTGGGTGAGGGAGGCAAAAGATTTCATAAGATCGACCTGATCCGGTCCAGAGGGGCCCAAGGCCGCCATGGTCGGGGAACAGCCAGAGGCAGGCGACCTAGCAGCAATAGCTGCTAGGCGCAGGAGCAAGGAGAGGCAGGGTCGAGGTCAGGAAAGGCGAGGGGGAGAGAGGAGACACGGGGAAGGGGGAGGGAGGGAGATGGCGGGCTCAGGGGCGGGAGGCCCGATCGCAGACAGACCTCGCAGCCAGGCTGCAAGGCACGGGGAGGCAGGAGGGGCTCAGGGCGCGGCCATGGCGAGGAGCGCGCGATCCGTCATTAATATATTTTAATATTAATATTATTAAATTTATTAATTTTAAATTAATATAATATAAAATTTGTTATATTATAATATATTAGGATGTATATTAGCTTCAAATATACAGTTTGAGTCGGCTTAATGGTTAAGAGCATGTGTTTCCTCCCAAGAGGTCGCATGTTCAAAACCAGAGGGAGGTAGAGTATGTATGCCTTCGTAGACTTAGCAGTCAAATAACTGTGCGAAGGTGGGTCCCTTGTCCCACAAACAGGGGGATCTCATACACCAATTTGGTGTCTCACTTGGTCGTGACCTTAAAATTGCATAATAATAATATATAGGAGGGAATAAAAAAGAGCTAGAGTGATAGAGGTGGAGACATAGCGGGAGTGACAAGGGAAAAGTGGAGATAAAGTGAGGGAGAGAGAAGAGGAGGAGTGAAGAAAGAGATAAGGAGAGGAGAGAGAGGGAGAGAAGGATAAGAGAGAGATGGGAGATACAAAGATGGAGAGAGAGAGAGAGAGAGGAGGAGGAGAAAGAGAGGGGGGATACAAAGATAGAGAGAGGGAGAGGAGGAGAAAGAGAGGGGGAGAGAGATGGAGTTGGAGTCAAAGATAGGGAGGGAAGAAGAAATACATATAGAGAGAGAAAGATGGAGTGACAAGGGAGAGATGGAAAGAGAGTGTGTATTTTTGGAGGTGAGATAGAAAGACAAAGAAGGAGAGATATAGAGAATGAGAGAGGGAGGTAAAGTGACAAAGTTGGAGGATGAAGAGAGAGAGAGAGAGAGAGAGAGAGAGAGAGATGAGGGGAAGATAAAGAGGATGGTGGAGAAAAGGAGAGAGATGAAGGAAGAGAGAGAGGACTTGAGAGGGAGGGACAAAGAGAGATGGAGATGGAGGGGAAGAGAGAGGGAGGTAGGAAGAAAGACATAGAGAGATAAAGGTGGAGAGAGAGGGAGGGAGTGACAAGGGAGATCGAGAGAGAGAGGACGAGAGGAGAGTAGGAGGGAAGAGAGATAGAAGGGGAGTCAGAGGGAGAGAAGGAGAAGAAAAAGGGAGATGGAGAGGGTGAGGGAGAGTGAGGGAGATATTGATAGACATGGTGAAACAATGTGTATGTTTGTGGGGTGATATAGAGAGGCAAAGAAGAATATACATAGGGAGATGTAGAGATATAGATGGAAGGGGGGGAGAGGGAAGAAGGGAGAGATAGATGCAGGGAGGAAGAGATATATAGATATGAAGAGAGAGAGTGTGTATGTTTGGAGGGGTGAGATAGTGAAAAAAGAAGGGGAGATAGATATAGATGGATGAGGGAGAGAAATGGAAGAAAATTGTTTGCATTAGATGCATTGATTTCATTAACTTAGATGTTAATTTCTAATCATGTTTGATTGCTTGCATTAGGTGCATTAATTTCAGTGTAGATCTTGATTCATAATCCTATTTCATTGCTAACACTAGATGCATTAATTTTAATGTAGATGTTGATTTCTAATCCGATTTGGTTGCTTATAGATTTCAGTGTAGATGTTGAGGTGTAATCATATTTGATTGTTTGCAATAGATGCATTGATTTTAGTGTAGATGTTGATTTATCATCCTATTTGATTGCTTGCATTAGTTGCATTGATTTTAGTGAAGATGTTGATTTCTGATTTAATGTAACTAGATGTATGGTGTATATTAATTTGAAGGTAATTATATTAACATTGAGCATTGATTTCAGTGTAAGGAAAATAAATATTGATGATGTGCATTGATTTCTATGTTATAGTAATTCAACCACAAATGAAATACTTGATTTTTCATCTCATATAAAATGTCTAATTGCATGATGAAGGCATTTTGATATATTTTTTTAATGAGTGTAAGCATTCTTGAGCCACTGTTGTGGCATCATGAATTTGTAGCAAAGTCTATTTATAGATTAAGAGTCTCCATAATAAATTTGAGGTTAATTTCCACGATTAAGAATATTGTTATATGTGTTTATAATAATATTCATAAAGTTATAATTTAGTTAATTCTTATGAAATTTTTAATTTTATAAATTTGACATCTATAATAAAATAAATGTTTATACCTTTAAAATAGATTGATGTTTATGCTTATAGACATTCTTTAGCTTTTATTTTATATAGTTAAACTAGTATATATATATATAAGATTAATTAATAATAAATTTGCAAAATAGTAATATGAAAAGTGAGATTATTTGGATTTGTAAAATTAAAATTTGATAATATAAAATTAAAATAAAGTTATAAAATAAGCTAATGAAAAACAAGTATATACATTTTTGGTTAAGGTGGGTATTTTTTGTTTTTATTAATATTTATAATAACGCGAAAATAATTGAAATATAATTTGATTTTAAAAAGAACTAAAGATTTAAAATTTCCTTATATGAAAAGATGTGGTTTGAAGATATTTATAAAAACCTATTTTTTCTAGCGAGTATATTTTTTCATTAAGCTGTATTAAATTTTCTTTTGACTATATCTCTAATATTCCATATTATCCTTTATAGATACACTATACAATTATAAGATTTTCATTTGAAGGAATAATGCCACATGTGTATAAAAGGGAAAGATGATAAAAGGGAAAGATGAAGAAGAGGTAAATAGTCTTTCTTTAAACATACTATTCACATATATGAAATGATGTCGTTTGAAGATATTTATAAAACCTATTTTTTCAAGTGAGTATATTTTTTCATTAGGGTATATTAAATTTTCTTTTGACTATATCTCTAATATTCCATATTATCCTTTATAGATACACTATACAATTATAAGATTTTCATTTTAAGGAATAATGCCACATGTGTATAAAAGGAAAAGATGAAAAAGAGATAAATAGTCTTTCTTTAAACATACTATTCACATATAAAAAAACATAGCTATGTAATAATTGACCATTCCTTAGCCATAATAAAATATGGCCAACTTTTCTTTAAACTTATTGTTCTCATTGAGGGAACCTTAAATGAGTTAAGTAATCATTTCTCAATCTTATTATTTCTACGGAAAGAGAACATATGAATGGGTATACCGATCCCTCCTCCAGCATAGAATTTTTGTTAAGGAGATTCACATGGAAAGATTATTATTAATATTTAAAAAGAGCTCAAATAAGGGTAAGTTGATCTTTGTTTAAGCACAAATTTTATATTTATAAGATTATGGGAAATAGTTTGCCAACACTATATCAATTACTATAGTGTTTTTAGAGATGAAAAAAAAAAAAATTAATCAAACTAGAAATACTTTGAACAAATTAGTTTTGAAGTAGAAGTGGTCTATATTGAAATTAGACTTGGGGTTTTTTCAATTTTTATTAAAACAATGGACAAGATTTCATGTTAAGGGAATATTCTTTGTCTAATACACCATGTGATGCATGAAATCAAAAGTATTTCAATTGTTTTTTGAGTTTCTTTATAAAGATTACAAAATAAATGTAAATATTATCTGTTTGGCCATTTGTTAACGCAACAACTCCATTGTCTTCTGTAGCTTCTATTCTTCCACCCCTTAGATCAACTCATCCATTATAATAATAATTTTTAATAAGAAAATGCTCAGCTTCTTTTCAACTTAGTGTAATTTCATTTAGAGATTTGATCTATTCCTCCCATTGAGCCTTGACTTGATGATTGGGCCTTCTTGTACAGTGGAAACCATATGATGGAAAGCTAGAAAATTGTTATGTTCTATTGCAATGGAAGAAAGCAATGTCACACTTCACATTGTTGCTACTACAAACCATCAAATCCTTATGTATCCTCATAAGGTTTTCCCTTTAATAGATCAAATCACCACACATTCTAGATACTTGGTAGTTTCCTCTCCATTGTTTCTTTTAAATTAAATCTAAGCATCTCTTGTTTCCTCTTAAATTCTCTCTCGTTATAATTGGTGTTGTTAGGTAAGTTTTTCTTAAATGTGTCTTCTTTCAACCTAATTTTTAAAAATTAATTGAATTCACCCTTCTTTGGAATTTATGAACCTAGACATTGGTTTTAAGTTTTTAGACATAGAGTTTTTTTTTGGAAACGAAGAATTTGCCTCACAATCTTTTGATGTTGTATGGTAATACTTATTTTAAAATATTATTGTAATTTCTATAGATTTGTTGGAACCAAACTTGATTGGTCTCATTTACAAAAGCTTATTAGCATATAAATGATGGAAAATGATATTTTGTCCTATATCAACCACATTTACTAATATGATTGTGCTAGTTATGAATAAATTAAAATTTTCATAAAGTAAATATTAGTGCAATTAAAATTAAAATATGAATATAGAAATATAAATTTCTTTAATAAATTAAAAAATATAAATAAAAATGGCCTAAATTATTTTGATTATTTAAATATTATAAAAAATGATTGAAATTAATTTCAAAACCTTATAAATAGTTTATTAACAATTTATTCTAAATAACAAAATGAAGTCTCACTTTTGGAGCCTGTGCTGTACTAATTGTCTCCATGCGTGAGAAAGCTCTTTGGCAATATATTTTTTTCCTGAATAGGGTTCTACGCCCTCCGAGTTTCTGTTCTGCGTGCGTTATGGATATTTTCTACTGGTTTTATAGGGTAAGGACATGTTTTATGCTGAACGCCTATTCTGAGATCTTATAAACCGATCCTGCTGAAGATATAGTGAAGTAATGGCGTTTGTATTTACAATGACCTGTATGTCTCACTGCTGGGTGCTATGCAGAATGTATGTTTCTTATTCTTGGATAAGAGCGATTCGGTCAACCCAATTTTGGTGTTATTTTTTCATAAAAGTTATGTCTCATTGCTGAAGCTGGTTGGAAGCTGGTTGGTAAATGACCTGCGAAAGGTTTCTGTTAGTGTATTTTGATGTTGATAACTTGAGGGAAAGACCTAACCAGCCATATATGGAAAGAGCTAACCAGCCATATATTGGGTATTTAATGCTTTCAGAGTAGCAGGCTATTTAAACCGATAACACGGGAGCGGGTAAATTCGGCATTAAATAATATTTGCCCGCTCCCGAAGTGGGGCTGCTCTGAAAGCATTAAATACCCAATATATGGCTAATTAACTCCAGCCCATGCCACTCCACCCAAAGACCATTATCAACCCTACCAACTTACCTTCAATTTGGATGGCAGGTTGCAAATTTATTATTGCTATCCCTAAAATTTATTATTGCTATTTTTACATTTGCTTATTGATGAAACAAATGTTTTAAAAGTCTAAGTGCTTCTTTCGTACCTTTTTAAGTTTTCTTTGCCCTTAATGGAATTCTAGATTTACCTAAAATTTTATTATAACAGGAATGGATGAGGTTTTGCAGGAAAGCATCACCACGATCTCTACTGTACTTCAAGCTACCAATCCTTACTGTGATCAACCATCTAATGATGAGCACTAATTTGGCCATATGGTGAAGAAGCTTCTACTAATTTGGGCATATGGTGATATTTTGTTTGAGTTTCCGAAGTAATTACTACACCTGGAATGGTGGCCATGGAATGCAACGAATAAGCTGTCGACGTCGAGACATTTTTTTTGCAAACGCCAAAGAGAAAAACCGTTTGCTAATGAAAGATGGAAAATGAAATTTGAAGGCGTAAATTTCTCATTAAGGATTAAGCATTATTTTAGAACGAGATTCCCCGTTTCACGATGGGTTTCAAATTGAAATTCTTTCATGCGTGTCAGCTTGATATCCCGTTGCAGAACAATGCACAGAACTCGTGAATTGTAACAAGTGTATCGCTTGACAGATCGCAGTTGGACATATGGCGAGCTCAAAACGAGGAAGAGCTAAAGAGAACCGACCCCTTAGAAAATTACTGATAGAAAACAAGTGCTGCTCTGCTTACATTTGTCAGCACTTTGCTTATGCTTATGAATAATTATTGCTTATACTTCCTTGTGATTATTGTGTTGCGCTTCTCCAAGGAATTTAACCTCCGTTATACCCACTGTCAGAGGATGGTTAGATAGATTCTGCATAGGTAAAGATTATTTTATTTTATTTTTTCCAAAAAATGGTATATTTAATATCTTATAAAAATATAAAAAAATCCGAAATATATATTGGATGGCCATATATGGAGTGCAGATAATCTAAATGAGATATAGATATTTAATAAAAATAAACTCAAGAGTGTTACCACCGTTTTGTTCAATTTGTTCGGCATCATATTTAATTGTTTCTCTTATATTACCAAAAAAAAAAGAACTATCAATTAAAAATGTGAAAAAACAAAAGAAAATGTGATTTGGTTTTTGAAATAGAAGTTTACATATTTTTGGCATTAGGCAGATTATTAAACTTTTGGTATATTTGATTGAAACAAACTATTTTATGATTTATAATATAGAAATAAAATATTTTTGAAGTTCTTTAATATGGTGCTATCAAGAAAATAAGAAGATTGGGAATTATTAACTATCTATAGATTCTAGATACTTTGATTTTTGGAAATATGTAACACAGCCCAAAGGGCTATCAATTCTTCTTTGTGATTGTTGCCAGGGCCAAAACCTAGTTTTAAATAAAAATATTGATGACATAAGAGATGTAGTGCAATTCCAGCTCTATAGAGCCTAGGAGACCCAAGCTCGACCAAAATAAATCCAAGCTATAGAATAATTGATTAGAATGTGGGAGCTCACCATGGCCCAACCAACTTAGATTTTGGTCTCATTTCTTTATAAGCAACTTGAATCTTGTGTGCAACCGAACCATTGCTCCCATCAATGTCATAAAAAGTTGTTCAGATTGGATGATACCCCAAAGGAGATAACGTAGATTTTGGTCTCATTTCTTTATAAGCAACTTGAATCTTGTGTGCAACCGAACCATTGTTCCCATCAATGTCATAAAAGATGGTTCAGTTTGGATGATACCCCAAAGGATGTATCTCGTGGGTTCTTTGAAGGAATTGGTTAATCGATCTCTCACCCACTACCATAAACATTGCTCAAGTGAATCATGAATCCATGATCTTTGGCAATTCAACTACTACTAGACATTTTTATGTTGGTTGCAAATTTTGAATGGGCATGAGCAAAGTAAAAAAATTGACTTTTCTCATGTTTAATCGAATTATGGAATATTGGGAATCTACAATCAATATAACTAAGTTCAATTCTAAATTTATACCACAAATGGACAAGATAAAGAAAGATAATTGACTAACTGTTAATTATCCCTACACAAAATACATCTATTTAGGCCATGCCAACCATATCTTTTCCCATTAGTTTGGATTCATAATCATGTTCGCTAATGCCAACCAAGTAAAGATGTGAATCTTCAAAGAACTACCATTTCCAAATTAAAGTCCACCATCACTTTGTTTTCACCGCCACCTAGTGTATAAGAAAGGGTTGTATAGCCTAGCTTTGTAGTAAGGGTGCCTAATCTGTTATTCCATGTCCATACCAACACATCCTCCTCATCAATGAAAAATAATTTGTTGTGCAAAATAATTCTTGTGTAGTCCCTTCATTCAGAGACTATGTCCTCATTAAGGCCAAGATCCTATACCAATAGCTGAAATTGCACACCTTCGAGTCCATGTACCACCATATCCACCCCCACATTTGCAAGCATTAAAAGCCCTCACTCTTTTAGAAAAGACCACAAATCATGGGAAATAAAATAGTTACTAGCTACTTTGATCCACAGGTCTTCACCAAGCCTAATTCAAGCTCTTTTTCCTAATTTCCATGCCACCTACCCAAAAAGAACTAGGAATGTTATAACCAACTTATTCCATATATTTAATGCCCCTTTGCTAGACTTTGGCTGAGTTCTAATCCATTGTTCAATAGTATATAAGATGAAGTATTTTTGCTTCATATTTTTTCCTGCAAGCCTTCCTTGAACAACATATGCCAAAGACTTTTAGTTTCCAACATCTGAACAAATCGATATATTTTCTTTAATCCCCATTCTACATGTTTTTTTTGGTTTAGCTAGAGAATTCCATTTTACTAATGGTATGCTCACCTTCAAGTTTTACCTCCATAAAAAATTGAAACATCTCTTCTTAATTTTGTTTAGTCTAGTGTTTGGAACATGTGCACGTGAGAGCTAATAGATAGGGATGCTCTCAACCATACATTTAAGTAGAACAAGACTTCCTCCAATGGTTAAGCATCTATAGCACCAACAACTAATCTTTGCCTCAACTTATTTGTACAACTACAATCGAATAAAAGATTTTGTAGTCAGCAAGATACTGAACATAGCCTAAATATTTTAGTCCAGTGTCTACATACTTGGCCTTGAAATAAAACATAAGCCAAATCTAGGCTTCCACCTCCATCAACAGATCATTGCGAAGAATGAGAGATTTATGAGAGCTAATCTCCATTGTGGTGACTAGGAAAAAGGTCTTTAAGAGATGATGACAGGCTTTCCATTGCTTTCCCAAACCTGCCCCCAAAAGGGGAACATCATGTATGAATAGTAAATTCATTAATTATAGTTGAGTGTCAACCAAAACACCCTCAATTGAAACTTCACATTTAGATGAGGAAATTAGGAAATTAGTCTACCCGAACTCTCTACAACCAAAATAAAGAAAAAATGAGACAATGTGCATCCTTCTCTTAGGATTTAAGTAGCTTTGAAGAAATTCAAGGAGGAACTATTGATAAGCACTAGAAACTTGGAAGAAAAGATGCACCTCATAATCCAATTTACTACCTACACACTTGTGTTCACCTTAAGTAGCACCAATATTTAAAATGTCCAATTTACCTTATCATAGAATTTTCCTAAATCAAGTTAAGCCTCATGAATCTTATCATAATCTTTATTAACTTAGTGTGGAGCTCCTCCTAAACAACATTACCAACATCCAATATCCACCTATTGAAAATGAACCCAAAGTTCTCTTTCCATATACAAGAAAACATCACCCCTTTCATTTTGTTAGTGATGAGTTTGGAAATCACTTTATCTGGGAGATTACACAATGATATAAGTTGAAGTTCACCAGAGGACAAAGGGTTTGATTTATTCAATATTAAAGCAAGAAAAATTGCATTAGGAGCATTAGAGATCCTACTCGAGATGCTAGACTCCACGAGCCTAAGGATCTTGTCTACAAGTGAATTGAAGAAGTCAAGATATAACTCCATAGTATACCTATCTAAGCTTGGACATTTTTCCTTCTTAAAACCAATAAGTACTTCCTACACTTCGTCCTTGTGATTGGTGCCCTCGATTTGTGATTTGGTTCTTCGTATTAATATTTGGGAAACAATCTTAAAGGTTACAACCCTAATCTATTTTCTAGATTATTCTCCTTCTACTATTTGAATATAGCTTCAAAATGTGCTTTCCCTAGTGTCGAAACTTCCATGAAAGATCTAAGCTTGGGACCACTCAATGCATAGAATTCCTTAATGGTTTTCAAAGATTTGGGCTTGGATCCATTCAGTGCATCAAGTTTCCAAATGTTGTTCAAAGATTTTTTGTGGACTTCGAATTTGTGAAAAATAATGGTATGTCTATCTCCGTCCTCCAACCAAACCACATGGTTTTTCAATATTCACGCATTTTCCTCAATACCTAAAAATTTACATGTATGTTCCCCAAAACTACTAAGCTCTACCTAGTCTTCTTTCGAAAATACTCTTATCCAATTATGAGATGACAATCTTTTAATTTTCTCCTTTGTCACAAGAATATCGACTTATTTCAAAACTCTGCTTCTTGTCCACTCAGTTATTAACCATTTGAAAAGTTTCAAATTTACAATAAATTCAAGGGTCATTGTCGAATCCTTAAAATTAGGGTCATTGTAGAATCCTTAAAATTAGGATTAAAGAGACACAAATTTTCTTTGTCAATAATCAATGGAACTCCTATTTTAATTGGGCATGCTTAAATTTGGAAGGCCCTGGAGACTTCGCATCTTCATCCTTAATTTGAAATAGGATAGGACAATGATTAAAAGTGTTATTTGTATCAATCCATGTTCAAACTTTCAGCGAAAGAGCACCTGTCAAGGCATTTAAAAACCTTAAAGTCTCTACCCACGTTTACGATTTTTACACGACAGAGCCATTGGAAAATTCCAGATTAACCAACTTAACTACTTCAAACAAATATAAAAAAATTGAGCCATGGCATCCAACCTAGATAAATCCCTAGACCTCATCAAATTCGTATCTCCACCAATAATGAGATCTTAATCCATTGAAGTGCCTTTCCGCAACCACTATCCAAAAATATTTTTGAGTTCGTATATAGATCATATAAATTTATAATCTTTAACACCCTCCCCAAAACTTTGGCTTCTCTTTCGAGAATAATGCTGCAAATAAAGAGTTTCAACCAAACAACGAACCACTAGACAACCCATCTACCCTCCAAAATTCCTATCAATAAGAATTTAAAAGAACGAAAACTCAATTGCAAGGATATTGGGTGTAAACAAATCAATCAATCGTTTGACGCTCATCTTTGGAAACAGAACCAGAACCCAAACCATTTGAAAGGGAGTTGGAATGATTCAGCATACCTTTGACTTTCGAACCCGTGAACTCCTGCGGTGTCGCGTAGCAACTCCTGGATTCGAGCCGACCCCAATATCCAATTGGACTCCGCCACTACTCAGCCTGAATTCCCACAAACTCCTTGAGAGGGTCGCTAGACAGAAGCCACTGCTCGTCACCTTTCACGAACAAGCCAGCAGAGTCGATTTCCTTCCAATTTAGCATTTCAATAGATGCAGAGCCAGTCGATAGGCTTGCCTCAGGTGACAAAACTTGCGGCATTCCAAACATATAAAACGTAACTTAAGGTTTGACCCCAGCTCTGAGCCATTTTTATACCACATATCTGGGTTTTGCTTCTAGGGTTTCTCCTGGAGCTTTGGGCGTAGGAACTGTTTATGGTGGTCGCCAATTCGTTGGGTAAATTCACGTCGCTAAGGCGATTACCAGATACAGTTAAATTCATCACAATCATAATAAAAACGATAGATAAGAGAATGGATGAAAGAGCTGTTGCAGAGTGCGTTTAGTTCTATTACCGGATCTGCAACTAAATTCATCACAGTAATAAAACCTATAGAGATGTATGAGAGTGAATGAAAGAGTTGCTGGCCCAGCTGCAACAATTTTCCTAAAATAGGCAGCCTGCAGCACGTCTTCGTCCTCCACACGTCGAAAAGCAAGAATATGATAAGAGTGCTCCCCAGCAGCACAGAATACCAAAACAATGCTCCAAGATCCATTGGCATCATTAATTGACTCGTGAGAGGCTTCTTCAGATGAGATCAACCCAAGGAAGAAGAGTGTCTACCACCTGATATTCAAAGCGACCAAATCAAGAATGGATTAGATAAGAGTACTAAATTTGAGAGATCATTAATGCATTCATACTCCAAAGATAATTTGTTAAAGGTGATTCAGATTATTATTATTATTTTTTATTTATTTATTTATGTTTTCATTTTATCTGTCCTATGACATATAGATTTTTGGATGGTGGTTGGTTTTTTTTTAATAAAATTAAGATTTATAGATATATTAATTTAGGTCTTGATTATACTCTAAAATTGTTTATCTTTGGTTAAGAGTTTGTTTTTATTGGACATAAGGACACAAACTAACAGCCCAAGGCCCATCTAATTGGAGTGAAAGTCTGCCCCCTTATGGACCACATCTTGTAATTCCAAATGACCTGATTTTCAT
Organism: Pinus tabuliformis; assembly: GCA_031772625.1. Classification (NCBI taxonomy): domain Eukaryota; kingdom Viridiplantae; phylum Streptophyta; class Pinopsida; order Pinales; family Pinaceae; genus Pinus; species Pinus tabuliformis. The sequence goes on from CM062804.1 coordinate 1,356,535,225, forward strand.
TGAATAACAATGATAAGTCAACCCGTTCACGAGCCAATGATAATTGTCCCATTGTTCTTTTGTTTTGATAATGGTATTATAATAAGTTTTTGTAAATATTAATAGACATTAAAATACTTCATAAAAAAATCATAAAAATTAATTAAATTATAAACCTATTTTAATTTATTATCATTATAAGGATTAATTTGATTGAAGGAAAGTGTTTCTGAGCAACAATAGCTAGGGTTTCTGAGCATCAGTCGCTGGGGTTCTCTCATATCAGAATGTGGTAATGGACAAAGGAAAGGGGCTCAGGATGGGCTTCGGTGCATATGCAGATGTTATGTCAGAGAATGTCCAAGGTTTGGCAGAAGTAGGTGGGAAAGGACAGAGAATAAATGATGACAGGGGCCCAACAGGAAAGCAAACAAACCAACAGCAACATCAGAAGTCAAAAGGCTCCACAGGGCCATGTAAGCCAAAAACAATGGTGATCTCAACGACATTGATCATCGATCTCGAGACCCAGGCATTCAGGGAACACATGAGGTCATATGTTGTCATATGCAAGTTTATGGGTCTTTGGCCCACAGAAAAAGCCTTGTGTGATTGGATTAAACATCATTGGAAACCGTGAGGAGAAATAGAGTTACATCTAGGGTCTAAAGGCTTTTTTACGATGGTGTTTTCCAATATGGAAGACAAAGACCGAATCTTTGATGGTGGCCCTTATTTTTTACATCTATTGGTTTATAGATGAGGCCATGGATGGAGAATTACACTCCAAAGAAAGAAAACTTTGCATGCATCCCAATTTGGGTCAAGTTGTATTCCCTTCCCCTGGACTATTGGCTTCCTACAACTCTAAAGCAGAAAATTCATTAAAATATCATAAGCAAATTTACAAGAAATATTCACAGTGTATGCAAAAATATGTGTTGAAATGGATGTCTCTAGGGCATTGCGTGAAGCAGTCAAACTAGAGTTCTGTGACGAATTTTGGTTACAACCAGTGGACTATGAAAAAATCCCTTTCAGATGCAGAAGATGCCATGAACATGGACACTTGATAAGGGAATTCCCTTTAAGAAAAATGGAGGAATAAAACAAAGAGACAAACAATTTTGTTAGAGCCACCACGAGGGGTAGACCTAATAGAACACAACAACAATGAAATCACGGGGGATGAAAAGCTCGAAGAAACAACTTTGAAGTCCAAGCCGAGGGAAACCCAGAGGAACAAGGAGGGGAAGAAGAGGACAGTGAAGAAAAAAGAGAAGGAAAAGAAGAAGAAATGCTACAACCAAACGAGGAGGTTGAACATCAAGGGGATATCCCAGATATAGCAAAATTTTGAGAAAGATGCAAAAATGAACCCAAGAAAAGTAGGAATATAGGATCCAGAATTGTAGGAGATAATTGAGCGGGAGGGAATTGATCTCCAGGATATGGTGGAATAGGTGAGAAAATAGGGGATAGAAGCAATCAATGTGGATCAAATGGATAGAATCCAATATCTATACCTGATGAGAGAAGAAATGAGATTACGGGGGAAGAAAAGACCACATCCAGAAAAGCTGAGTTGGGAATGAAAGAAACAAGATCTTGGACGGTTTTGGCATCATAGTAGAGCCATCAAAAAAGAGGGAGGAAGCCGAATAGTGTCACCCTCAAGGAGTTGGGAGTTATGCTAATAAATTCAGGTAAGATGAGAGTGTTAGTCTCACCCACTCTAAACCACAGTTAAATAATGAAAGTTTTATCATGGAATATAAGAGGCATTAGTAGCCTTAGGAAACAACGTCTACTAAAAAAAATATTCAAATGGAACAACCTGATATTATTTTTTTGCAAGAGTCAAAGTGCTCTGTAGAGAAAATAAAGGAGTTAAGTAGGAGATTAGGGAGAAGGTATGATATAGTGGAGGTGGAAGCGTATGGCTTAGCAGGGGGATTGGGGATCTGCTGGAACCCCCAATCCTTGATCTTACTGGACTTGGAAGCAACTAGATCATACTTATTGGTAGGAATGCAGGTAATGGGGACCTCGAGCACAATGGTGTTTACTAATGTTTGTGGGCCTCAAATAATCGAGGAGAAGTAAAAGCTCCTTCAAGACCTGAGTAAGATAAAGACGAGGAAAGGGGATCTCCCTTGGGTTTTGTGGGGAGACTTCAATATGATAACCTCTCGATCGAAGAAGAAAGGGGCCAAAGAAGAGTAGATAGAGATGTTGAAGCATTCAAGGAATTCATTAAGGCGACCAGGCTCATTGATATGGAAACTGTGAACGAATGCTTTATTTGGAGTAATAAGATGGGAGGTAAACATCAAGTTGCGTCCAAACTTGACAGGATTCTAATCTCAGAAGATTTATTAATGAGAGGGGTAGATGAGGAAGCAAATATCCTTCCCTATGGAGAGTCTGAACATTGGCCAATGATATTAATGATATAATTGGTAGGTACTCCCAAAAATAGGCCTTTTGTATTTGAAGCCTTCTAGTTAGAACACCTTTCCTTTATGGAGAATATCAAAGGATTGTGGGAGGAACAAATCCCAGTCATAGGCTAGAAAATGTACACCTTACGCACAAGGTTAAAACATATTAAGTTGAAATTAAAGCAGTGGAATAAGACAGAATTTGGGAACTTCTTCCAAGCGAAAAAGGAATTAGAACAAAAGATGGAAGCATTGCAACAATGACTGATCTCAGAAGGTTACTCAGAGGATAGAAAATAAAAGGAGATGTAGCTACTAAAGAAGTGGGATCATAGATGTAAACAAGAGGAAATTCTACGGAGATAGAAATCTTGAGTGTTATGGCTCATGGAGAGAGAGAGAAACACTAAATTCTTTCACCATTCAACAATAGAACATAGAAACTCCAATAAAATCCTTAGAATAAAGGATGAGAGGGGGCAAACTTTCGAAGCTCATCAAGACATTGAGGAGGTCTTGGTCCAGCACTTCCAAAAGATAGCTGAAGAACCCCAAGTGGAGAGAGGGGAAAATATCCAAAGGATTGTGAGGCATATCCTAAAGGTGCTCACGAAAGAGCAAGTCAGTCTACATGGAGGAAGTGGCTCAGTTAGTGAACGAAATGGCTAAAGGGAAAGCCCCTGGACCAGATGGATTTACCATAGATTTCTCTAAATCTTTGTGGGAAATTTTCGAATATGATATATATGAGGTGGTCGTTGACTCCCAGGAGTCAGCAACGATTCTCAAAGCCTCAAATTTGACCTCTATAGCCCTTATTCCCAAGGAAGAATGGGCTAGTACCCTTGATAATTTCAAGTCGATAGCCCTTTGCAATGTTTTATATAAATTCATATCCAAAGTAGCGGATAATCAGATAAAAACAAATTTTCCTTATCTGATCTCTGGATAATGTAATTATGATGCATGAAGTATCTCATTCAATAAAAAACCTGAAAAAGGTTGATATGATTAGGCAATTAGATTTATCTAAATCATATGAGAAGATTAGTTGTGAAGAATTTGGGTTTGATAAACACTGGATCAATTGGATTATGGGATTGGTCTCATCACCCATTTTTTCAATTTTGATTAACAGAGCCCCATCAAAACCTTTCTTTCCGTATAGAGGAATTCGACAAGGGGATCCATTGTCTCCCTTCCTTTTTATCTTAATGATGGAAGGACTTGGGAGGGTGATTGGAACGGCCAACAGAAGAGGAGACATAAAGGGAATTAAGCTACATGAGGATGCTCATGGAACCACTCATCAACAATTTGCGGATGATACCATGCTTCATGGTATTCCTACGGTAAAGGAGGTGCACAATTTCAAAGCCATAATGGATACCTTCATGGTGGCGTCAGGTATGGAGTTAACCCAGTCAAAGTCCATGATTTTCTTTTTTAACACATACATTGCTATCGAGAGAAACCTATCTTCTATTCTAGGGTTCCAAAGGAAACCCCTCCCTTATAAGTATTTAGGGGTCCCCCTAACAATGCAAGTTTGGAAGAAATCCAACTAGGAGAGAGTAATCTCTAACCTAGAAGATAGGGTCAAAATATGGACAGTGAGAGCGTTGAATTTGTCAGGAGGACTGGTGCTAGTAAAGGTGGTGCTTTAGGCTATCCCAAGGTATATGTTATCTATTCTACCTACACCTAAGGGAGTGCTCCAAAAAATAAGGGAGATTCAAAGGAACTTCTTGTGGTGAGGGGCAGAGGAAAAACGAAAATGGGCGCTGGTGGCATGGACCATGCTATGTAAATCTAAAAATGCAGGAGGCCTAGGGCTATAGGACCCTGAGATAACTAACAAAGAAAATGGGGCCAAATTATGGTGGAGATGGCTTAACAGAGGGGAGACTCCATGGGCGAAACTCTGGAAATCAAAGTATGCCCCTAATTTCCAAATAAAATACCTAGTAAGGCTCACAAGTTCAATCTAATGGGTCAGCTATATAGAACTTGACATGGAATAATAGAGAAATCATATAACAACATAGCTTCTGGGAAATAAGAAATGAAAAGGATGGTCCATTCTGGGAGGATTCCCGACAACAATAACTAAAATTAATAGACCAAAATTCCAGGCTCTATAGGTAGCCACAGAAAAACAGGGGCACAGGGAAGTCCACCATTTATGGGTTCAGGAATTGGAAAATAACCAATGAAGAATATGGAACCTTAACATCCCTTGTTCGGAAAATTTTGTTGATTCAGGTATCCAAGATATTACAGAGGAACTTAGCAAAAGACAAATCCTGGCGAATGATGACTAGGACGAACTCCGATGGTGGCAAAGAGAAGTGGGAGAGTTCAACCTAAAGGAAGCCAAGGCTTACCTTAGAGCTAAACATATCGAAGTCAACGACCCATTATGGAGTAAATTCTGGGAGGCCTCTCACTGGTTGAAAATTCAATTTTTCTTGTGGTTAATTCTGCATATGGAGGTGTTAAACACAGAGAATTTAGTTAAGCAAGGGATTACTGGTCCAACATAGTGTTGACTATGTGAGAGGGAAGAAGAAAGCATTAATCACCTTCTTAATACTTGTAGCTACACTAAATATATATGGGAGTGGTTGACCATTATATATAGACAAACTAACAGAAACAATGAAAGTATTCAAGAAACAATTAAAAAATCGCTGCAACAATTTACAAAGAACAAAGTGGTGAAGATGACCTGAACTTGATTCTAGGATTTATCCTCTGTTCAGTCTGAAAGGAATGCAATCGTCAAATATTTGTGACAAAATGATCCCAGTTGGAAATGTGATGGAAGAAATTCGTCATCATCTTAAGGAAACCACCAGTAGTAGAAGAATTCAAACCTCACAGGAACATCCATCCCCTCAGGAAGCAAGAAGTTTAAAAAATTTCGACCTGAATTTTGTGTGTGGTGCAATCCATAGATCGAGACAAATCCATATAAAGATGGATTATACAGTGTGGCTGGCTCCCCGAGAGGGTTTTTGGAAATTGAAATTCTATGTAGCATCCAAGGGAAGCTTAGGTAAGTCTAGAACGAAGGAATCATTCGAGACTGGACAGGTAAAATTGAAAGGTTATATTTTATCAATATGGGTCAGGCCACGAATAATGCTTTGGAGTTCCAAGCTGTAGAGTACGGGCTGGAAACATTGCAAAGAGAACGAATGGTGAATGTAATGGTGGAAGGGAATTTTGCATTAGCTATTCAAGCGACACATTAGCTATAATGCGGATCTCACATGAAAAAAATCACAAAGAATTAGCGCCTCACCCCGATTATCCAGAGGATTTAGAGCCTCCTGAAGGAGTTGAAAACATTGGAGTTTTCCTTGGTACGACGCTCGACTAATGCATTGGCGGACATAGTGGCAAATGAAGGGCTCAAGAGTCCCATGTTGATTACCGAGCTGGCCTGGGAGGACATGTTGGATGGAAAGCTAAAGGAAGGATGTCGAGCATAGGCAGAGCGAGATCAATCCATGTCAAAAGGTAGGAGAAACAGACAAGGGGTGGGCCAGGATTAGGGAATAGACCCACCTAGTCATATGAATGTTTAATAATTATCATGTTTCGATAAGTAGTGAATGTTAGGAATGAGCAAGGAGATATGTGTTGTCATGATACGAAGGAAAGGACGACCAAGGATGGGAAGGAAAAAAACTCAGTTTCAACCAGTCGTCCGTTAGGAGGTCACATTAATTCGAAAGGATGTTTAAAGAAGTGGTGAAGTAAGAGCCCAACAGAGAGCTGTACTGGAATAGGACTATGGAAATAATGAGCCTGCAGACAATTTGCAGAGGTGAAGAAGGAGGAAGATGGCCCCATCCTCACATGAATGTACTGTAACATCATATGTAAGCGGAAATTACCAAACATAGATGGGGAAGATGCATAAAGGACGGGGTGGCATGACCTATTCTGAATGTTTCATTTATATGGGAAGGTTGAAAGGTGCATAGGCTACATAATTATAAGGATGAAAGATAGAAGGTGGTGTTGTAGTGAGAGATAGTTTGCACCTATGAGAATTATGGAGTCCATCATAGTAATGGCCAAGGGATGAAATGTTGGTGGCAGGCCAAGGGAAAGGCCACGAGAGGATTCTCAGAGCTCCACGACTGGTAAGAGGTCCAAAATGGAGGATGTGGCAAGGGAGGCTGCCCTAAACTATCATACGATAGTCCCAAAGAAAGGAAAATAAATCGTCGAAATTTGGGAGAATGAGGTGAGGTGTTCGCGTAAGAGCATCCCAAATAGCAAAATTGAAGAATAAGTCGATTGGATTATAGATACTGGGAAATCCTGAACGTGACAGGTGGTTTATCTGAGAACATTGGAGACGATGTAGCATGTTAAAACCCTAGTGGGGAAGCTGCAGGCAGAGGCAACATATAATAGAACATAGAGACAAATGGAACACCAACTTCAACTGAAGGTAATTGAGAAGAGGTTATGGGCTGTTAAGGAATCACTCAAAAGGGTGACGAATATGGAGCATTTGTGAGATGAAAAAATTGGAGACATGAACAAGATCTTATCCGTCTACTTGAAATATATCCATAACCTGGATATCACACTAGGACAAGAACCAGGAGAATTGACCAGGCTTATGAAATATCAGGTCAAAGAGGGAACTAGAACAAGTGGCAAGAAATTGGTGACACAAGGAGTAGAGGCGGATGTAGCAGCAACTCCAACAAAAAATACTTCACTTGCGTCTGGGTCAGGTGTGGTGGAAGCAACACCAATGCCTCTGGTTAAATGATCATGTGTCTGTGTTTTTTTTGGTTATATTTTGTCAAATGGCTGAGTAGGCTAGACCATAGTAAAATGTTGATAGGTAGGTCTGTCAGTGTAGAACAAATAGAGAAATTTATAGGCATGTTGCCTTCTGGCTAAGTTGCAGTGGTAGTAAAGTAAATTTTGCAGATATGCATAGGAGATACCATAGACAAAAAAACCTTATGGCATGTCTGGTTAAGTGTTTGGCTAAGACTATACTTTACTACAGCTAGTTTGGATTCCAATCTCGAAGACCAGCTGCTTATGACGTACTCTATGGTTACATAGTAATATAAGGTTTCTCTACAAACTTACAAAAAAAAATTATTATTTTAAAATTAATTTATATATATATATATATATATATATATATATAACAAAATTCTTAATATAAATTAAAATTCAAATAGATATCGATAACATAATTAATTTTAATAAAAAATAGTATAAATTTAAATATAAAAAAGTTAGAATATTTTATTTTCAACGCAATAATAATATAAATTCAAACTCTAAAATAGCTAACACAATCAATTTTTTTCTTTCAAATGAAAAAAACACTAGTCTGATACATCTTATAAAATTGTTCAAAAAATTACATACAAACAACTGTCCCCTTTCTCATGCTAAAGAAATGTTGAATATTTAAACATGACAATATATATGAGAAGGGATTCAAAAAATGCATCTTATCATCAAGAAAGATAGTTTGTTATGTTAATCATAAAGATTAAATAACTAAGATACCATAGGGGAGTAAAATGGTGCCCTCATCTATGATGATATTTTCTTCCATATATATAAAATTCATGTAATCAATACCATTAATTAGATTTTTTTTTTTTTTACAGAGTCAACAACTAAATTGGATTCCCTGGATACATTAAATACGATGAACATCGATATCAAGATACACTACAACACTTTTTGACTATATATATCTACTCATATATTTATATATATTTTGGTCGATCAAAAAATTTATTGTATGTTTTAACTTGTTGAAAAAATGTTTATCATATATAAATTAAATTGTTATATATTTTATTCCTATAATAATAATGTTATGAATTAAAAATAGAAAATAAAGATAATCAAGAATATACATAGAAGCAATTACATACATCAATTTTAGGAAAACCTCAATTAAATATAATTTTATTAGTTCTGGGCCAAAACTTTGGCCAAGTCAACCCCTTATATTGGGCATGAGCCCAAACTTGCTCAAACTTTGGCATAATACAATGGAAACTAATATGTCTATTTATAGGTTTATTTCCAACAAAATACAACTGGCATAATACCATTTGCCAAGAAACCATGTGCCTGAAACCACTTAGTCCCAAGTCAAGATTAATTCTATCAATCCCCTTTTTAAACTTGACTTCCACATGCCCCCTATCACTCTAGACTCTGGGGTTTACATTCCTAATAGGTTTTACAACAATATGCTCAATTACATAATCTCCATTATAATGAATATATTTCTTGGTTCTTTGTAGGGAAAATTTTAAGGGTTTAAACAGGTTACTTTTCCATTTTTTTCCAAAAAATTATTAATTTCAATTTTTTCTAAAAATTATTCACACAAATTTTATAAATAAAATATAAAATCAATAGATATTAAATATTTTTCAAAAAATAGCTAAACATCTTAAAATTTACATATTAGAAAACATTAAGATCTCCAAATTTTCTTAATTTTAATACAAACTATTTTCCATACAACTTTTCATGGTTTATTGCTTCTTAGATCTTGCTTTGCTTTTCTCCATGGCTACACATTTGACATTAAGGTCCATAAAAAAGAACCGAGCCCATTTACCGTATTTCATGGGTTACTAGCTGCTATAACCACCGGTTCTCTAAAAGTTATCTTCCAGTACATTGCTTTTGTTCTAGCTCTCTAACATCTCACTTAGGCTACTTCTTGAGTTGTTCTTTGGCCACGACGGCTATCCCGATCATTATATCTCATGTATCTCCCAAATAACCTTCGTCGCAACTCTTGAATTATTAACTTCTATCGACGTTGTTCTTAAAGTGAGAAACTATAGTCATCCGTGGAGATATTTAAAAAAAGGGGCTTATCAAAAGGGGTTTATAGTCATCCGTGGAGATATTTAAAAAAATGGGCTTATCAAAAGGGGCTTGTTAAAAGGAGTTTATTATAAATGGGGTTGTTGAAAAGGCCTTTATAAGGAGTCAAAAAAGTTTTATTTTTAAAAGGATTTTTTTTGTAAGTTCAAAGAATTAAAAAAGTGCATGGTACTATTTTAATTGTTATTGGAAAAAAGAGTTAAAAGAAAGGTTTGTGTGAAAAGTGAGTTTTGTGTTTTGCAAAAGTTAGTCGGTTTACAAAAATTATTTGGTGTTTTGTGAAGCATGAAATATTTTTCGCTGAACATTGTGTCTTATGGGGGCGTATATTAAAAATTATATATTTCTCGAGAGTGATATGGAAGATAGCCTCATGCAATTAGGAAAGCAACTATAACACAGAGGAAACACAGTAGTCATGAGTCACAAAGTTCGATTGAAGAAGACGAAGAAAATGAAACGAAAAGAAGAGGCAAAGATTGTTGTCATGTTTAGAGATGTCCAGTTCACAGCCGAGGAACTGATAATTCTAGCATAAGACAAAGAAGAAATCGAGGTCGATTGGTGTAGCATGGATCTGCTACCACCTCCTATGTTTAATGATTCTCTAGCTTTGAGTTTCATTCAACAAGAAATGGATGAAACGGTTATGTGCAAGGTAGAAAAAAACTATAACTTACAAGGAAGCATGGAAGACCTTGAAAGAAGAATTTGGTGCAAGGGGGATGACATGCAGCAATAGGTTATGTCACAAGAAGAGAAGTCAGTCGAGATCTGAAAGTAGATGAGAAAGAGTGTGAGAGGACAACAAATCTTGGATAATCCCACTCAAAAGTGGATGAGGGTTTTCAAGACCATAAAAGTGAAACCCATTATGTAGCAAAGATTGCAGAGAGAGAAGTTGAAGCCTTTATGTGTGAAATCGAGCAAGAGTGTATAAATGCTCAAAGACTCCACTATAATGTGGATGGAGCAGATGATGGTGAATCCCACTATAAAAAAACACATGTAGATGATGACTACAAAGTGGTATGTGAATTGGTGAATTCAAATGAAACTAATGGATTTGGTGAAGTTGAAATTGTCAATCAAATTGTTGATGAGCACACACATGCTCAGATAACCCACCATACAGTGGATGAACATTATGTTGATGATATGTGTGGTTCCTTTTTTCAAACAGGGATTGATTATGGATATACAATAAGTGCCATGTTTGATTGATAATTGAAGGTTGAAGCTATCATTGTAGCAGCAAGTTATGAAGCAGTTGGAATTGCTCATGAAGCAATATGTGATCTAGCAGTAGCTGATGATCAAGAAGAGGATAAAGTGATTGAAGTTTTTTTATGAGCATATCCACTAACAACATAACAGTGGAAGGCAACCTTCATGCAGTGGAAAACAAGGAAGAGAAGGAAGAGGTAGAGAAGGAAGTTCTCACCGAAGAGCATAATGAAGATGTTCTTAACATTGTTTTTGAATATGCAGGTGTTCAGAATAGCATGGGCAAAAAAGTTGAAAACAAAGTTGCTAAAAATTTTGATTCAGGTTTAAATTTCATTGAATAATGGATTGAGACACCAATTGAACAAATCGATGTGAGTCTTAAAGCAGTAGCTGTAATAAAAGAATTGAATGAAATGGTGAATAATGATCTTGAGTATGCAAATTACAGGAAGAAAATAATAGTAATTGATGATGAAAGTGAAGATAATGATATGGAAGTTTCTAAAAATAAGGAAGAATGCATTAAAACCATTTTTCAACAATGGAGTCAAGAAGTGATAAGATTCTACTATCAAGAAATATGACAAAAAGAAAGGAATAAGATTCATAGGAAGTAAATCTAAGGAAGACAAGATGGGGAGTTGTGCTAGCAATCCATAGTTGAACAAATCCTTGAAGAAGAAGTTGTAGGAGACCGAATAAGATCAAATTCAAGGCAAGTCAAAGAAACATTGCAACAACAAGAAGTAAAGAAATATAGAGCCTACAACAGGAATGTGCAATAAAGAATGAAGAAATTTTGACGACATAGAATTTGGAAGAAGAGAAAAAGAAAATGCAAAATTGTAAAAGTTTTGAGTCATTGTAAGCCTAGCTGAGTCACAAACCAACATACATTTTTGAGTGATAATTGAGGCAATTTCTATTGTAATCCTAGAAAAAATAGTTAAGTCATGTTGAGTCATGTGAGTTATGTTGAGTCACACGGTCGTAATTAAGGGTGAGGGTTAGAAATTGTAATTACTTGTGCATGCCAGAGATGACTAAATTTAGGAGAGTCAGTTAACTGAGTCAAGTCAAGTGAGTTCAAGTTAAGTTATATTTTTGGAAAAGTCAAATTTAGAGTGTGTGTGCATGTTGAGTTATTTTGGGTGAGTAGCTAGTCCAAAAGGTATAAATAATCCTCACCAGATTCATTGTAATAATCAAGTTTTTTTTTTATCAATGGTGAAGAGCCACAACTCGTGTTATTGTGTGTTAATTATTATGTTTCTCCTCTCTTCCTTTCCAACAATGGAAAACCCCCAACTCCAGGGAAAAACCAAGCCCAACGGAATTGCATTGGTCCTTGGCCAAAACCCTGGCCAAGCCTGCCAGGGAGCCTTGCTCAACCCTTGGCCCCTTACATTGGTCAAGGAGCCCAAACTTGCTCAACCCTTTGCATATTACAAAAGATACTAAAAATCCTATTTATAGGCTTTTCCCCAACCAAATACAACTAACATAATACCATGGATGAAACCATTAACTGTACAATATGCGTGTCAAGTCAAAGTTAATCCTCACAAACATTGGAATAATTTTTTTCCATTATGATTGTTACATTTTATCCTTACTCAAAACCCCAATTCCATAAAGAACACCAAGAAATACCATGGAAAAACCCCAACTCCATGGAAAATCCAAGCCCAAGCCTAGCAGAATTCCATTAGTCCTAGGTCAAAACCCCAGCCAAGTCTGCGAGGAGCCTTGAACCCTAGATCTTGAGCCCCTTACACTGATCAGGAAACCCAAACTTACTTAACTCTTGGCATATTATAATGGAGACTAATAAACCTATTTACAGACTTATTTCAAACCAAATACAACTAACATAGTACCTTAAATAAAACCATTAACTATACACTATAGTCAAAATTAATCCTAACAAACCATGGAATCATGTTTTTCCAATTAAGATTGCAACAAGCCATCCTTACTCAAACTGTTAAAATTGTCGATTTCATTTATGATCGTTAGGTGACAAAGTTACAGCTATGCATTTAAAGGTTATTATTAATCCCGGGGCGAATTTAACGTTTGAAAGTGAAAATTAAAAAGGACGATTAAATGTATCCCATTGTTCAATGTGAAACAACCCATCAATTAATTATCACCATACTTCATATTTAGGTCGATAGGCCTTTCCTATGCATCAACTTTTCGTCAACACTTTTACCCTGATCCGTTTGATCAGGTGAGACACTTTCAACTGTTGATCTAAACCAGAAAAGGAAGTAACAGAAAATCAAGAAAGCATAGAAAGTCAAGAAAGCCAGAGTGCTTGTTTTGGCAAAACACAAGATTTTCTGGATGCCATGCACCAGAGTATGCATCAACCTTGCTGTTTCTATTATAAATCACTGGTCAAGGAGCCTTCCTCCCTCTACCTCTTCAACGCAATTGCCATGTGTTTCATTCATCACATAGTCAAAAAAGAGGAAAATAGGTAGCTGGAATTGTGCCTGGGCAGAAAATCTCTTGTCCCAGACGAGCAACCAATAAAGCAATTGCTTTGCCTGTACTTGAATTAGTTTGGCCTTTCAAGGTATATTTTAGGCAATCTTGATATAGAATTCAAGATTTGCAAGTGTTTTATGGCATCCAGGGTGCTTCCATTCACGAGCCGAAGAACCTGCAGAGTTTGGTCCTCAGCAAGGTCTCATGAATTCCGTTACACCAGTTCCCATAACATGAATTCCTCTTCGAAAACCCTGCAATATTTTTCGGTGGCTGCAGCCATGGCTCCTCAAGTTCGTGTAGATTCCATCAATGGAGCCATTAATGCTCCTACTGTCATTCACGACTTCGAAGATGTAGAGGGATTGTTCGCGGGCTTAACGACGAGGGAGCTTATTACTTCGCTTTTCAATCTTCTTCTTGTTTCCTGTGAGCCTATCGCGGATCTGGGCATGAAAGCACTGAAATCACCTCTGATGGATTACGTGCCTTATAGAGTACAGCTTCTCAAAGCCATGAAGCAAACCACGTTTTCTCATTTCTGTGCTGGTGAGAGCATCGCAGAGGCCTCGGATAGAATGTGGGCATTGGGTTTGAAGGGAATTCTTGATTACAACTTAGAAGATGATGTGGATAACGCTGCCTATGATGCCAATCTCCTCCAGTTTCTCACCACCATCCAGTCGATGCCTCTGCTTCCACCTGGATTGTCAAGTAACTCATCTTTGCCTCCTTTCAATCCTCTGTAAAGTTTTTTGTCCTAAATTGTCTGCTAACATCGGTGGATTTGGTGTTACAGGTAAGTTTTTCCTGTGTGAAAATCACGGCCGTCTGTCCTATTTCTCTTTTGGAAAGAATCAACCACTTGCTAAGATGGTAGCACTGCCATCCAACCTTCAGCCTGCCCTAGAAGGCAGAGGATTTGCCTATTCTTCAAGCCCTACTTACCACACATGCTCTGCACCTGAGCCATTAAGCCCCACCGAGGAAAATGATCTAATTTCAATGGAGCAAAGGTTGTTTCAGCTCTGCCGAGCCTGCAAGGCCATTTCGCTTCCTTTTCTGGTAGATGCAGAATACACAACCGTTCAGCCTGCCATTGATTACTTTATTTACAGAGCATTTTCCGAATACAACAAAGTCCTTGAGCCTCTAGTGTAAGGGACTATACAAGCTTACTTGAAAGATGCTTTGCCTCGTCTAATTGAAGCATCCTAAGCAGCTAAAAAGAGGGGCATTTCAATGGCTCTGAAACATGTGCGGGGTGCCTACATCACAAGAGAAAGTGCCGAGGCAAAATCATTTGGCGCCCCTTCCCCTATACATTCTCTGATTACATACACACACAACTGTTACAACGCCTACAGTTCATTGATGCTAGAGAAGGTTTCTAAGGGTGAAGCATCACTGCTACTAGCTACACACAATTTCGAGTCTGGTAAGCTTAATTTCATAATTTCATTATTATTGTGTTGATATCAGAATGTTCAATTATGAGATTTGATTTATTATTTGTAATGGTAACGATTTATCAGCAAAATTGGTCATTGGTAAGGTTGAAGAATTGAGAACTATGAAAGGAGGGAAGAGTGGGTTACAGTTTGCTCAATTAAAGGGCATGTCGGACAGCCTATCTCTGGGTTTGGTCAAAGCGGGATTCGAGGCGAGAAAATATCTTCCATATGGACCAGTGGAGAGTGTGATGCCTTATCTCATCAAGAGAGCCGAAGAAAACCCCGGGATGCTTGCTGCAACCAAACAATAGCATAGTAAGGTTATTGTGGAGGCGGCCACAGGAATAGAATTATCCTCTGAAGTTGATGACTTATTCACTTTATATTTAGATTTCAATGCTCCTATGGCTGTAATAAATGTTTCAAATGCACTTAATAAAAATGAATCCGTTGTTGACTTTAGTGGAACGTTCTTCAGCTCTCTGAATAATAATCAAAATGCAGGGGGAGACGATACGATCACCAGCACCCCAACAGACATACAATTCTCAAAGAACTCAAGGTTGCTATTCCAAGCAAATTAAATCAATCAACTGAGCATTTGGGATCAAATCCCACAAAGCAATTCTATTCCTGCTATTCAAATTCCTTCAAGCTTTTGAAAGTAAAATCAATGAATGATCAATATAATTTTACAATAATAAAAAACAATTAGAAGGCCTTTAGCCAGCTCAAATTGCTCATCCGGTAGGCTTGAACCAACATATCTTCTAGAGAAATTCAACAATTCTAATTTAATAATCCTATCACCCTCTCTTTGTACCTTTTGGGACAATTGCTAGTATACATAACAATTTGATCGGTATTGATTAAAAATGATCTATAATGACTTGTAGTTACGTTCGTGAGTGCGCATTGGTTTTGTGGTTTATCTTATTATTACGCCATTAATTAAAAATATCATTTTATCATATATATATATATATATATATATATATATATATATATATATATATATATATATATATATATATATATATATATATATATATCTTACTATCACATTATTATATTTTCATTTAGCGATATATATTTTTACACTCCAATTTATTTCCGAAGAAGACGAAGATATATGCATATGCATTTGTTTTACCAGGTCAGTTGTGTTTGAAGAATATAAATTCAGCAAGGATCAAAAGTTTAATATATGGTTGAGTTCTAGAACTTGTGTAAGTAAGATACCAGGATTACAGGATTAAAGGATTGGAAAGAGCAAAATGAGTTGTTGCATTCACACTCTCTCTGTATATTTAGAAATGTATGTGATTCACCAAGTGATTGAAGTTTAGGAAGAGTTAACTTCAGTGATTTCAGTAAACCATATCATGATTAAAAGTAATTCGAGAAGATATATATATATATATATATATATATATATATATATATATATATATATATATATAGAGAGAGAGAGAGAGAGAGAGAGAGAGAGAGAGTATGCAATTAGAGATGGTTTCAGTGCTTTGTGGTTTATAGTAGGTTTTCATAATTTTTTAAAGTATAAAATATATGAATCGAAACTAATATATTGAAGTTTCATTTAGTGATGAGACATTTAATCTCTTTTTTTTGGGCACCATTTACATGTTTAAGTTTATTTATTATAATATAAGTATATCTTGTTTCATTAATTTGTGTTTTTTAAGTGGATTATGTTTTTCCAAGTTTCTTATTATATTATTTGAATTTGAATATTTTTATTTGTCAATACATGATTTTAAAAGGATGTTTGAAATCCAAAATATGGAAGGTATGTTAATTTGAAAATAAGTTATATAAGAATATTTATGTATAATTTCTTAGGAGGATACTCTTGTTTTTTTCCAAGGAAAAATCGTAACTTTTATTATATATAATATTGCAAATTATATGTTGTAGATTTTTCCATGAAGCATATATGAAAAGATTGGTGGCCTAGCCACAAATTGAAAATTGTCTCATACAAAAGTGTAACTGATACGCTGCAAGTAGAAATAAATATACAATAATAGTGTGTCTATGAGCGAGTGCAAATAAAACCAGATATATGCAAAAAATTGCCATCAATAGATCATCCCAAAAAGTTAGAGCTGTGTTGACCCCTGTGCTTGCTAATCATCAAAGGTCTGTGGAAAAATTAATAGAAGTCATGTCCATTCTTCTCCCAAATTATCCAGTAACCACGTGGCTAGTGGAGGACACTCGTGGAATCATATGAAATAATCAAGAAATTAATTATTGGATAAATTTATGAAATTTATTTATAATTATGTTCATCTATATTTAATTTTAGTGTTCTTAATTTATATGATATATTAATTTCCTTTTAAATTGCAACATAATAAATTTGAAGTTTCAATTAAATTATTAGTTAAAAATTTCCCTGGATGGGCTAATTATCAAGAGTGAGGAGGGGTAGGGGTTACCATCGCCCCACCTAGCAAATGGGCCAAGGGGTTTGGAAACATACCCCAGGGAGTTTTTGATGACATACATGAGTGAATGCTCATTTACATACTATGATGGATATGAGATGTTACTATGGGAATTATGAATGACATGATACATGTGGAGTGTGAATGAAGAATGTTTAAGGCCATGCAAGCACCCTAACGGGAAATTGCAAAGGTGTTGGTCATGAAGGAGGGAAAACATGTCTTGTTTGATGAGGGAAATGACAGAGTGAATTTGTGTGAGGAATGTCTAATCGTGGAGGGTAATTTGGAATATATGGATGGACCAACAGGGTCTAAGCTCCAACTAACCTTTCAATGTGATATTGCTTAGGCAAGATTTCAATCTACATGGTGTATTTATCTAAATGGTAACAATGATTCTCGATCCAATCTGGTCATTCTTCAGTTAAATCGGTTTTATTATGTTTGTCTCGGTGGGGAATCAAATCAGGGATGGAGCCAAATGCTTTTTTCATTTTGTATTTCGTTTTCTTGCTGAGTTTATTCCTATTTTGGTCATAGTGGGCCGAGGGAGTACATTTGGGTTGAGTATACGATCAATAGTGGTGATGTTCTCAAAGAATTTGAGAGCAATGGGTGGTTGATACTATCTCTGGTAAGTATAGACTCTCTCTGTTTGAATTACACATCTTCTCAGTGGGGGGGAATTTGGTTTCAGCCTTAGACTATTCAATCTATCAATTGAGGTTTTTGTTATTACCAAAGTGTGAATTTGAGCCATCCTAGCCCACCTAGAAGTGTTATTGAGTTGGTTAGGTGGTCAAATCAGTTTGAATGCTCTCTTATTTTTGGTGGAGTGCATGGCTCTAAGGATAATGGCTAATTGAATCTGTCTGCTCATGTGTATCCTCCATGACGTCTTTGACGTTAGGATAGTTTCATTTCTAGTATGTTATCTAAGTGTCTATCTAAGAGAAATTCCATCATGCTAGGACAAGATGGAGCATTGTAATTCGGTAGTGGGAGAACTCTAGCCTTGTCGTGGGTAAGGTGTCTCTCTATTTCTATATAGTTATGATTATTGGATTCAATTTTGGATTGTTAGTTTTGATAGCCTGGAGGGTGGAGTGGGTCATCTATAAGGTGGGTTGGTGGGGGAAAAGTGATTGGAAGTTGGGTGCACCTAAATCTCCCTTGTCGTGGAGGTTGGTTTTTTAATCCCTGTTAGTGATTGATCTCTAGTATGGTCATTTGGGGGTGTCATTATCCACTAGATTCTTCTAGCCTGTGTGTGTAATCCTTTGGTCAATCAAATGGGGTTGAGTTCTCAAGTGGAAGTTTTGGTGATTGGGTTAACCATTCCATGTCAGTGGGATCGAGTGAGGTAGGGTGATGTGTATTATCAAGAGTCGAACCAATAGGGGCACACTCATATGCATTATCAATTCAACTATTTTGCTTCTCAGTACAAGGAACTCACTCTTGGTCACATACAAGAAGATACTTCTCGGGTTGAGGGGGAAGTTTCTACCCATAGAAACCAACTTTTCAATACCAAGATTCTAACATAGTGGACATGCTAGATCGTAGATACTGGGTATATGAGGGGAAGATTCAAGAAAAACAATAGAGTAAGTTTCAACCTAAAAGTTCCCATGAAATTTTCACGTACTCAATACGTAAACCAATCAAAATCCTTTAAATTTGAAAAGAGATACATGTAAATATTTTGGAAGGAAAATAAATAAATAAATATATATATATATATATATATATATATATATATATATATATATATATATATATATATATATATATATATATTAATTATACTTTTGGCTTATCTCCTTATATGTTTACTCAAATTTCAAGTGTAGAAGCTCGTTGAATGTGGAATTAAATTCTACATCCAATTAGTACCCATTATGCATACTTTTGAGAAAACTCGCATTAATAAAAATTTGATATACATTAAAAAACACGTTCAACATATTTTTTTAGTATATATACAATTTTTATCAATGTGGGTATTCTCAGAAGTATGTATAATGGATACTCATTGGATGTGGAATTTAATTCCGCATCCATCGAGTGTCTATAGTTGAAATTTGAGCAGACCTATTAGGAGATAAGCCAAAAATACAATTAAAAAAAATTACTTTTCTTCTTTTCCTTCCAAACTTTATAGCTCTTATTTTATTATTTTTCCTTAGGAGGCCACTTTGGGCTGAAATTTTCTCTAATGCCTGTAGATGGTGGATTTGTATTGGTAGATGAAGTTCCTGTTGGGGAGGATTATTTTGGACAAACATGAGTTACATATGGATATTTTGCATTCGCTCGAGCACTTGCATAAGCACTTATGAGACTTAGATGGGAGAACGTAGAGGATTGAGAAGCATATTAGCATTCCACCAAATACAGGCGGTGCACTAGAGGATCCAAATGTGTCTATTCTAGTGGCAAGCCCAAATTCTGAGCCATCATCTTGACTATATCTTGATTATGAATTTCATTATCTTATTTCTATTTTTCTATATATTGGGCCATTGTGTCTAGCATGTTACCTATAATATAATTACAATTGTCATTTAATTTCCATTTATGACTCTCCTCCTTAAAGAGAATCTATTTTTGGATATAGTCTAATCTTCTCAATGAAAAACCAACTTTTTTTTATCAAAAATGTAAATCTAAATTTTTAAAATAATAAAATTCATTAAAAAAGATAGTTAACCCATTTAAAATTTTAATTTATCATTGTTAAATTGTTAGAATAGAAATATTGAAATCCCTATCATAATAAAACTTTAATTAGTATAAATATAACGAGAATGAAAATTTCTCGATATAAATTTCAATTATTTAAAAATAAAATTTCAAAATGGAATACCAATTTTTTCATGAGTAGTCTCCACTGGATTTTAGAATTAAAAAGAAAAATAAAGTTAACTTCCAAAATTCCTTTATATAGATGCTTTCGAAAATTCCTTGAACATTTGTTAATGTTCATTCATATTAACATGATGTAGTTTTGGATTATTAGTTTTTTTAAGTTATAACAAAATAATAATTAAATTTATATATTTTGAAAATTATATTTAAAATTCAATATCTTTAAATTTATTAGTGAAAGTATTATTTTATTTTATTTTTTAAAATAAAATTATAGGTGTTAATTATTATTATCTATTTTTTTTTTATTAATATTTAATTTTTCTTTCGAAGATTGATGAGCAATTTGATGATATTCTATGAAGGTATTGAAGAATAAAAATTTTAAATAGTAAATTTAATTTATTAATTAAATATAAAGAATGGTTTATAAAATAAAATATAAAAAAAGATAGAAAATTGTTAAAATAAAAGATTTAAAAATATATTATAAAATTATAAAAGTGGGGAAATATTATTAAATACAAATTGAAAAGAGATATAATAAAAATGAAGTTAATTATTATAAACTTCGAAGGAAAAAGAGTTAAATAGCCAAATAAATTTATAATTAAAAAATAAAAGATGAAAATTTATGAAAAAAAAACTAAGAAATTAAGAGTAATTACGATGAGGGGAAAATAATATTTTAAATAAAATTAAATAACAAATAATATTTAAAATAAATTATATATATATATATATAATTGAAAAATTAAAAGTAATTAGTGTATTCATATATATTAAATAGTTGGTAAATGGGATAGATATCAATTCATAATAAATATCAAAAATATATATTTTATAATACATTTCAAATTGTTTAAAAAAGCAATAAGAATTAACTAAATTATAAATTTATTCCAAATAATAATAATAATAATAATAATAATTAGCGATAATATATAGATTAAGTTAAACATATATACATTTGAAAAAACATGTAACAAAAACCTTAAACATGGAGATTCACCCCCACTTTATTATGGAGATTACCAATGTTTTGTTACAATACCATAGACCAATAACACATGCCAAAAAAACCATAATTCATTTTATATGATTTATATGGAATTTTTTTAAATTAATAAAATTAATTAAAAATGAAAAAAAGACATAACTACTTTGGTAATAAAATATCTCAATCTTTGATTTGTGTATACTACGATGAATATTCTAGAATATTCTACAAAGGTTAAATCCCTACCATTCACCTAATATGTAATTGACCCCCTTATCTAACTAGAGGTAGTTATGTTGCTAACCTAAGACATAAGGTGTAGTCACGAGGATGGATTTCCCCTTTCTTCCTTTTTGATAAATTAGTTTCATAATGCTGGAGAGAATCTTTAGAAAATGAATTGAAATGCCACACTAAATGTTTCAAACTTGCACTTGTAAATGTCATTGAGAAGATGAATTTCAAATTGACTCTATAGATGCAAATGTGATCACAAATCTTCATGTTGCTGCTTCAAGTGTAATCAATACTGGTAATCATTATTTTTGTAATTTAACATTACTAACAATGGGTCTACAATATACACCTCAATAAGTGCACAAGATGCTTTAAGGTTTCATTAGAATAATTCAAGTGTCATCAAAATCAGCACAAGAAGTGAAAAAATGAACTCCGTGGGTAAGGGTGGAGCATCTGCATCACTGGGTGATACAACTAGAGGACACTTACCTGCAAGCTGACAACATAATAACTTGTATGGTTGCCCCAAATAAGATATTCTGGCCTAAATTTAACACTATCAAGAAATTGAAATGCTTTCCAGAGTTAAGAAACATATGGATGAGCATACAATTAAAGAGAAATATGTGTATACATGCCACAATATGACAGTCAAACAAAATCATTATTTGCCTCAAGGTAACCTCTACATTCTTAATAAAACTTGTGTATAATGGAACTGTAGAGGAAAAAAAAATCACCAACATATTCAATTAAATGTTGAAAATATTTTATTTGAAAATGCATCCTTTTATTGATTGGGTCAACCCTAAGTCCCACGAGCTTCTATGTAGACTATGATACAACCAATTTTGTCCCAATTTATTTATATAAGTAAATGTCAAATGTCAGAGTTTGCAAATCTATGCGTAAAAAGTTTCTAGAGCACATTGAAGAATTCATCTACGAGATATGCTTGTTTCCAAGTCCAGAGCTGATCCGAATTTAAACAGGAATGCAAAAAATTACAGATATAACCATAAATACAAAGATGTAGTAGAAACAATACTTCCTTTCATTAATATCAAATAATGAAATATGCTTACAAACAGAATGGAAATGAGACTAGCTCGGGTGATGGTATCTTATCTCTGAGAAGAGATGGGGTGGCTACATGCCTCTAAACTGAGTTACATGAGGCTCAAGGGCCTTTTTATTATTGAAAAATAAGAGAAAACTCTAAACAACCAAAACCCTAACCCGAGGAGATGTAACACCGAGAGTTTATGGGCCCCGTTGGGGCTAGTTGGCCAGGTAACTTCCCTGGGTCGTAATTTGGTCATATTATCTCAGTTTGAAGCACATGATACCTCATTGGAATAATCTCTCTGAGGAATACAACTAAAAATGTGATTTCATTGAAATTTCCTAGAAGAATATTGCTAAAAAAATGTCGTTTAGGGCCTCAAAATGACTCCAAAAGTTCAGGACCCGAAAAACTGCCAAAAGGAGTAAACTGTGCTACAATTTAGGAAACTGAAAAACTGAAAGAAATAATGGTGGGGGTATAAGTGGAATAGGTGGGTGGCCACCAATATCCACCTAGATCAATAGCTAAAACAGGTAATGGTTTTCCAACACATCACATTGTTAGGCCCCTACACTAGTAGTGTAGGGGCCTAACATCATGTTAGGCCCCTACACTAGTAGTGTAGGGGCCTAACATCATGTTAGGCCCCTATACTACTATTGTAGGGGCCTAACACGCATTGTTTACAAAGGTTACAAGAGGGTGGGTTTTAGATAAAAACCACAAATCATTGGCATGAATTGGCAAACTAGAAGGCATGCCTACAAGTAATTCTTCTTCCATAACAAATACCTATGTATCCACTAAGTGTGAGGTTCAAACCTTACCTACAAATAAGGAAGGCCTTCAAATCTCCATAATTTGTTCTACAGTAAGAAACCAAATCAATTTATGTTATCGTTGACAGAATCTCATGAAATTTTATCTTGTAATTTATAGAGAACATAAAGTGATATCACTAGTAATTCATAGCCCTTTAACTTCACAACAAAAGGATTTCAGAATGGGAGATCAAAGGCATAGTTAAGTTCATTCCAAAATTCCTCAACTGATTTTTATGTGATAACCATAACATGGCACACATTCCATATACATACTTGTAGCTTCAAAAACATATAAACATATGTAATCTATCATAAACATATTGCCTTCCATGTCTTGTTGCACACAGTATCATGTGATCCAAACACACAATGTACTAAACTTTACATCTGAATATAACACCTCCTACACAGCCCCAATCTTCCTTGCACATTTCATCATTACCATTTTCATAATCTTAAGCAATGAGAATATGTCTAGCATACCTAAATCATATACCTGACCTACGAGCAGTAGAATAAATTGTTGCATGAAACTAATGTTAAGGGACATATATCTCGAAGAGAGTAGCTTAGATATATCTTGTATGTAGTATCTCAATAATAGTAGTAAGCCACACACTAGGCATTCAATATTTTGATGACAGTAAGACTTGTTGTGAAATTCATCTAAGAAAATCACAATTTCCTAAGAGAGTGGGCATTGGAACATGGATAGGAATTTTCCACCCAACCATTGACAATATGCGTTTAGGTTTCTCATGTAGCCATCACCCCCTAGCTTGTGATGATTTTCCACTAATGACACTTTCGGTGCACCATGGATTCTAGAGGTCTAACCCATCTCCACCCTTATGGCATTAAAGTACTCAAATTTAGGCTAGTACAAGGACTCCAGAGGTAAGCCACCTCCACCCACCAACTCGTGAGGGATTTTAGAGTTGAAGTCCTCCACTCTCACAAAATTTAGAGACTCTAAAGGTTTTCATACACCCTAACTTTACTACTATAACAACTCCATCTAGTGCAGGGAGTCCAGAGCCTTCTGCAATTTTGAGTACTTTGGCAAGGAAGGCTAGTCTAGGTTAGTTAGAGGACTTCTACCTCCACCCACTAGCCAATGAGGGACTCTGTAGGTAAGAGCCTCCTCCCTCAATTAATTTAGGGACTTCAGAGACCTGTTTTCATGAGTTTTCATAAGAAGGAAATCAATAAAAATATCTTATACTGCAATTAACCTTGTATTCATGTCTCACATATAGTATCTTCAAATCATCTCTTCCGTAGTTGCAACATCAAAATTATAAGGATTATTATGTGCAGTTTTGATTACGAAAAAGTGTTAGTAATATATTGCAAAGAGATATGTAACACGTAGTAATCATGTGTAGACTTTCACAAACTTTGGAAACCATCTCCTAGCATATACTTGAAGACTATCATAAATTCACTCTAGCCTCATATTTGACTAAATAATGAGAGATGTTGTAACTATACAATGTTATCCAAGATTATCAACCATAATATGCCCATCCAAAAATTTTATATGGTTATGCAAAAGATACATGAATTTTCAAAAAAGAGAAAGAGTGGTATAGGGAGAGTCATCACTACAAGGAAAATACCTTCTAGTGGAGGTTATAACGAACGTTTTTAGTGTTATAAAATTGTAAAAAAAGCCTCTTCTTCAAAATTTGTTTGTGGTAGCAGATGTTTTAGCAGAGTTGATAATGAAACTTCATCACAACTAAAAAAATATGGGTACCCAAAGGTTCTAGTGGATGTTTTTTAGCGGTGCACTTAATGGAAAAAAAACACTGGTGCGCTAACACTATAAAAACACTAGTGTTGTAAATTTAAATAAAAGCATCAGGGCATTGAATGCAAACAACATCGGCTCCTGAAACGTATGTCACCCTAATGCTTATGTATTAAATAAACACCCTGGGAATTACTTTCCAAGAATTGCACCGGGGCAGACAAAAAAAATTTACAAACCTGGTGCTTTTAGTTAAATTTATAGTGTTGATTCTTATGTATTATACAAATGCATGAGTCCACTACCAATAGAAAAGTAATAGTGTTGTTAATTTGAACAATTCACTGAGGGTGGAAGCAATATTTTGGAGCACTGAGGTGTTGGTTCTGTTAGGGTTCAACCCTAACCACTTTATTTATGTAATAAGCCCAATGGGCTGAGTCATAGTCATAGTCAGTTAGAGAGTAAATGAAGCCCACATTAATAATTGTAAGTGGTTGACCTGCAATAGAAAAAAGGGACCACATTTAGTTGTAAACGGGCCATAGTTAAAAAATAAAGTGGTTAACCTGAGTTATGCAAGGGACAACTAGTAGTTAGGGTTTTGGATGTCATTTAGCTATAAATAGTCTTTGTTAGTAACAGAAATATCATCGAGTCTTATTGTAATCGAGCTCTACTCTTCTAGAGGTTGCCCCCTTGAAGAGGCAAGTGAACATTGAAACTATTTCTGAATAACAAAATACTTGTTGTTTTTCTCATTTTATTCTATGTTCTGGGCTATATTTCTTCACATTTATGGTGTTTTGAAATTTCGCGCAGGTCCAAAGCATAACAAGTGGTATCAGAGAACTTTCAAAGACCGGTTGTACCTCCAATTTTCGAAGAATATTTTTTAGGCTAGTGACGTGTTATGACGTCTTTAAACAACAAGATATGTCATTGAGTGCATAAACCTACGAATTTGGGGAGGCATGCATGCAGGAACTACAAAAGGTGGTCACGCTTGTTGGACTGCATTATAACCACTATGGGTACCCCTTCGAGTAGTAGCACATTAGACAGAACCGCACACAGACTTCACTTCCATGCACCCTTGGGTATATCGAAAACCACATAGGCTCACTTGAAACCTAGCCTTAGATTAGTTGTTGGTCTTATTTCTGCTACAGTACACTGAGAATAGCACTCGGCAAGATTACTCACATGTACGATTGGGTAGTCAAGTAGTACGGCTAAGGGTATAGTCGATCCTCCTTAGTTAGCACCCTGAAAGATTGGGTCGAGTACTATTCTTCAACCCTTGTGTATATTGCAATCTGTAGCACCTAACAATCCTTTGTGACCATAGTTCCCTCTGTTATCTGAAGATCACCCACTACCTTATCTTCCATATCAGATTCAGCAGTTGGGGTTCTATTGTCGCATGCAAATCAGATCCAGCAATTGGGGATTATTTCATCGCCATACAAATCAGATCCAACAGTTGGGGTTATGTCGCCGTTGTGCAACTAACATTAAGAAGTTGTGATCTCACAATGCCGATCATACTATTTGTGCAGTGAGGCTTGCTACTACTAAATTTTAAGCCCTATTTTTGCAGGAGATTGGGCAAGATCAAGTTTTCTAGAATTCGGCCACTACAGTATTGATCAGCAGGGAGTAAAAATCCTTGTGAAGTGGAAGAAAAAATGCTTCTCCCAGGATGCTTGCAAGAGACTTATCACATAATCTTCAGGATGACGATTTGATCATAGGGGTACCATTCACTTGTTAGCCTCAATTTTCTGACGGTCCCAAATTTTTCTGAAGTGACTTCAAGTGATCCCCACCAATAGATTCCTCAGCTCGTCGTCTTTCCAAAAGACTACTCTTAAGTAATTGACTATGGTTTTTGTATGGTAGGTACCAGATCTCAAGTCATGGCCTATGAGAAGATCGAGAGCCTTGAAAAAAGGTTGGATGAGTTCCAGGGAAATATGGAACAAATTACCTCACAGCTTTCACTGCTCACCAATATGATGCAGAGGCCTCATCGAGAGGAGCATAGTGTTGATGAACACCTCGAAGGAGAATCTAGCCATCACATTCACTTCCATGGAAATCACCAACATTCCCACCCTCGGCCACCCAAGCTGGACATGTACAAATTTGATGGCTCTAATCTTGCAGTATGGGTAGCACAAATGGAACAATATTTCTCCCTTAATGATATATGCGAAGATCAAACTAAACTACATGTGGGATCCCTTTACTTGGACCAAGAGAGATGGAAATGTTGGTAGTGGCATTAGAAATGTTATCCCGAGAACATAACTTGGCGCATTTTCTCAAAAGCCCTATGTGACCACTTTGATAGGGAATCTAATTTCTTGGGTCGTCTCACTAAGCTTTGGTAGACATACATAGTAAAATACTACATTGCAGACTTTGAGACATTGTCCATCATAACTGATGATCTAGAAGATGAATTCTACTTGGAATGTTTCATCAATGGTCTCAAAGAAGCCATCTAGTCCCATGTCCGAATGCACCACCCAGCTATGTGGATGGACGCCTGCAAAAAGGACATCGAGGTGGAAATCACCTTAGCTACCCAATCCACTCGTCTAAATTTCATAGCCAAGGGGCATCCCACCTAGGCTCAGGGCCCTACCCAAACACTTAAGGTTCAAAAGGTGTGTCAAGCATAAATGGCTGAAATAAGAAAACAAGGATTGTGGTACTATTGTGATGACAAATACTCCTCAGGGCATAAATGCAAGGAACCAAAATTCCTTCAAATTGATGCTACTGATAACAACTCGTCTAAGGAAGCCCCAACCCTTGGTGGGTCCGAGGATGAAATTGAGGAAACCCAACATGACAATGATCTCAAAACTATGCCAGATGAACCAGTTATCTCACTACATGCTTTGGCAGGGATTTCTTCACCTCAAACTCTCAAAATCTGAGGCTTTCTTAAACATCGACCGGTAGTGGTATTGGTTGATAGTGGCATCACTCATAAATTTATCCATAACTGCATCGACGAAGTTGTTCATTGTTTTTTATGGACAGTCTATAATTTCCAAGTTCTTATTGCTGATGGGGGGATGATGAAATGCGAAGGCTATTGTGAAAATATTAGACTTCAGATGGGAGACTACCACCTAAAGACCCACATGTTTGCTATTGAAATGGGTGGTTGTGACGTTGTCTTGGGTGCTAAATGGCTTCGCACATTGGGCTCGATCACAATGGATTTCCAGGAGTTATATATGAGCTTTAAGAAAAATGACCACATTCATACATTACGTGGACTCTAGGCAGGTGTCCCTACTATCATTAGCTCGCATCGAATGGAAAAGTTTTTGAAAAATGGTAGTCATAGAGTCATCACCCAATTTAATGCCATCCAGGCCATTGAATCCACTACTCATATTCATCTTGAGATGCATAATCTAGCAGGTCTTAGATTGCCACTAGCAGGTCTTTGACAAACCTAAAGGGATTCCACCCTCTAGGGGTGAACATGATCATAGCATCCCTTTGGTCTTGGGGGCCCAACTACTTAATGTGTTCCCATACAGATGTCCTTTCACCCTAAAGAATGAAATTGAAAAAATCATTAAGGAACTCCTCGAAGCTGGTGTTATTCATCCCATCATCAGTCCTTATTTGTCACCAGTGGTCATGGCACTAAATAAATATGGTGAATGGCACATGTCTCTAGACTTTTAGGCCCTCAAAAAGCTCACTATTAAAGGTAAGTCTCCTATTCTGGTTGTTGATGATCTTATTGATGAAATACATGGTGCTCAGTTATTTACCAAGCTAGATCTTCACTCTGGCTATCACCAAATACGCATGAAGGAAGTAGACATTCCCAAGACTACCTTCTGAAATCATGAAGGCCATTATGAATTCTTGGTCATGCCATTTGGTCTCTGTAATCCTCCATCTACTTGTCAAAGCCCCATGAACCACCTGTTGAAGCCATATCTCCGAAAATTTTTCCTCGTCTTCTTTGATGACATTCTCATAAACAACCTAACTTGGGACAAACATCCTCAGCATGTAGAGTTGATCTTGCAACTGCTCTAGAATCACAAATTATTTGTCAAGTTGTCCAAGTGCTCTTTTGGTGTGGAAGAAGTTGAGTATTTGGGACACATTTTGGGTCGTGAAGGAGTGAGGGTTGATCCAAAAAATATACAGGCAATGCAAGATTGGACCCAACCAAAAACCTTGAAGATTTTTAGGGGATTCTTGGGTCTCACTGGCTACTATCCTAAATTTGTCCGCAATTATGGTCACATTGATAGATCCCTCATTAATCTTCTCAAGAAAAAATCATTTCTCTTGACTGATGTAGCTCTACAAGAATTCGTGACTCTCAAACAAGCCATGTGCTTCACTCTTGTATTGGCCCTACCAAACTTCACCAAATCTTTTGTGATTGAATGTGATGCTTCCAGTACTGGTATTGGTGTTGTATTAATGTAGGCAGGTTGACCATTGCCTTCACTAGCAAACAATTAAGTGGAAAACATCTGGGTCAATCTACCTATGAGAAATAAATGATGGCCATATTACACGTAGTAGACACTCGACGACCATACTTGTTGGGGCGACATTTCCAAATCCACATGGACCATCAAAGCCTAAAATATTTTTTGGAGCAACGTCTATCATCGCCATAGAAAAATACATGGTTGGCCAAAATGTTGGGATATGATTATCATATAATTTAGAATAAATGGCATAAAAATGTAGTAGTTGATGCTTTATCACGCCAATTTGAAGATGAAAGCACCCTTCTATCAATCTCTATTCCCATACGAGATTGGATGGAAGAGGCCCACAAGGACTGGTTATCACACCCATCTTTCTCCCAACTTATTAATATCTTGAGAGAAGATCATAATTACTCAACTGACTACTCTTGGAAGGATGATATTCTTTGCTACAAGGATCAAGTAGTTATACCATAGAAATCCACCCCCAAAACTCACATTTTGGAAGAGTTGCACTCATCTTCGATTGCAGGGAGTTCAAGCTTTTAGAAGGCTTAAGCTCCCACTCGTCATTCTTTATTTTGGACTGGAATGAAAAACAACATTCTTACTTTTGTAGCTGAATCTGATGTGTGTCAACACAACAAAGGAGAAACAATCAAGTTACTGAGAACCTTACAACCATTGCCACTCCCTACCTCTATCTAGATGGATGTTTCCATGGATTTCATCACTGGTCTCCCAAAGTCGGGCAACAAATCCGTCATCATGGTGGTTGTGGACACACTTTCTAAATATGCTCATTTTTGTGCTCTACCCCACCCATTTACCCCCACTTTGGTGGATCAAGATTTAATGGACCATATTTTCAAACTGCATGGCATGCCAACTTCCATTGTGTCTGAGCGCAACCCCACTTTCACCAGAAAATTTTGGAAAGAACTCTTCAATCTACAAGGCACACAACTCCAACTAAGTACCGCCTATCATCCCCAAACTGATGGTCAAACAGAACAAGTCAAAAAATGTTTGAAGACATATCTAAGATGCTTCACTTATGAAAAGTAGCACCAATGGGTACAATGGCTACCTTTAGCTAAATGGTGACATAATACTAACTATCATGAATCCACCAAGATGACTCCATACGAAGCAGTGTATGTTCAACTCCCACCTTCACCTATTTATTATATCCCTGGATGTTCTAAGGTGTAGGTAGTTGATCAACTCCTACATAATTGTGCTATCGTGATAGCTCATCTTAAAGATAATCTACATCAAGATCAAAATCGAATGAAGCAATAGATAGACCAACATCATTCTGAGCACACATTTCAAGAAGGGGATGAGGTATTCCTGCGACTAAAATGATATAAGAAAAAATCTCTCAAAGAAAATGGCTGCCAAAAACTAGCACCAAAATTCTATGGGCCTTATCAGATACTTCAACACATTGGAGTAGTCACCTACAAAATGGCCTTGCCACCAAAATCAAAAATCCATCCGGTCGTCCATGTATCATGCCTCAAGAAAGTGGTGGGGGACAATTACAGAATTCAAACAAGTATACCCGAATGGGATGAGGAAGGCTCACTATGGCTCCACCTAGAACAGGTCCTCAATACCCTTGAAAGACATCTCTGTGGTCACACGATCAAGGAAGTCCTTTTGAAGTGGAAAGACACCTCTCCAGAAGATGCAACCTTGGAACCAACGATTATTCTTCAACAATTTCCGCAGCTTCAACCTTAAGGAAAAGGCTTCTTTTGATTGGGGGGGGGGGGCATGTTAGGGTCCAACGCTAACCCCTTTATTTATGTAATAAGCCCAATGGGCTGAGTCATAGTTATAGTTAGTTAGAGAGTAAATAAATCTCGCATTAATAATTGTAAGTGGTTGACCCGCATTAGAGAAAAGGTACCACAGCTAATTGTAAATGGGCCATAGTTAATAAATAAAGTGGTTAACCCGAGTTATGTAAGGGACCACTAGTAGTTAGTTTTTTGGATGTCATTTAGCTATAAATAGTCTTATTTAGTAAAGGAAAGATCATCGAGTCTTATTGTAATTGAGCTCTGCTCTGCGGGAGGTTGCCCCCTCAAAGAGGCAAGTGAACATTGAATATATTCCTAAATAATAAAATACTTGTTGTTTTCATCATTTTATTCTGTGTTCTGGACTACATTTCTTTGCATTTATGGTATTTTGGCATTTCTCATAGCTCAAGAGCATAATAGGTTCTATGGAAGCACTTATGCTTTAAAAATTACAATGCACTAGGGTGTTAAATTAAAACAATGGCGGTGATTAAAGAGCATAACAACCCAATGATCATTTGTTTCCGAACACACCAGTGTCGTAATCTTCAGGAAAGGCACTAGGCCATGCAAAAAAAAACTTTCCTTACGAGTGCTTTTACATAGTATAACACACTGGTGTGTATTTGTTTTACAGACACACCATGTTTTTTATTATTATACCATTTTTTACAAATGATACCATTTATTATTATTATAAATATTAATTCTAAGAAAATCATATTTGGAGGAGTGTGCATTAATATATGATGTCCCAGTATCCATTTTCTCTTTTTTAGAAACATTGATCAGTGACAGTGAAACTATTGTGATTTTTTAAATCCATTATTCATCGAAAAATCGAGATATATATTATAACAATATTCATATAAATTAATTTTTAATTAGTGCATTTGTATATGATGTTTGGATTAATTTGTTATATCACTAGATTTTTCATCCATACATTATAATATTTAATCATCCATATATTTAATTAGCAGTGTAACATTTCACAGTGACATTAGACAACACAATAGAATAAAGTAAATTGTATTTTATTATATACAAATAAGAGGATATTTGTCATACAAAATGGCATAGTTATTGGTAACCCTTCGTCTTTCAATTCGGACACTATGTCCATTACATTAAACAAAATGTTTGATTTTCACAAACAGTTATTTCAAAAAATACAACATCTTGCATTGATATCCAAATAGATAATCATTCTTCGCTCGAACTGTTGTTAGTACTTCTTGAGCTACTTCACTGACTTGGGTTATTTGGATGTATGTTTTTTTGATTGCATCAATTGTTTTCTTCTTCTTTTTTTTCCATCTACAAACATAAAAATAAAGTGTAATGAGTGTATCAAATTAGTGAGAATAATGAAAATTGAAATAAATAATATACATCATTGTAAATCAAATAAAAATGTACCATAGAAAGAAGTGAGTCCTGAAGTGTACACATGGTTTTAAAACCAAGTCTCATGCCTTTTTGCAACAACTCTTTTGTTGGCGTAGTTCCATACTTTGTTTCCTGTAACTTTTACACCCCCTAATAAATCATAGATTTAGTATAAATTATTTTGCTGTTCTATTAATTATCAAATCAGAGAAGTAAAATAACACAAATACTTACACAATCAAAACATAATTTTTGATATACCAACTTATACTCATAACCCATATTTAACCCAATGTCAATCAATTATTCTGATTGTTTTTCTTTGTATGTTAGCACCTATTTGAAGACATTCAAGGATGGTTGTTGTAAAACAACTTAAAATATACAGAAATGAACTCTTAAGTTCTTATAAGGAAATATTGACAACTACTCACAAACTTTGATATCAACCCTTTTCTTCCTTGTTGTCCTACTTTATGTACTAAATGAGTTCCATTTTGTTTTCTTTTCTGCAAGAAAATACTTGAAAATTAATATTTAATGTTAAATTATTTGTTTATATGTACCTAATAGAAAATTTATATGGTTACATACATTTGAAGCATGTTTTTGTTGAGATGGATCCTCTTGTGATGCAATTATGTCCATTTCTTTGACTATCTCCTTGTACACTTTTTTAGACATTCCTACTGGCATGTTTCAGATATCAATTCATTGATCCTTTGGGATTTTCATAATCTTCCTGAAAAAAAGTAATAAACTATTTTTATATTGATATATGAAAACTAAATATAACAAAATTGATATTAATAAATGAATGCTTTGTAGTAATATATACATATAATTCTAGAAAAACATTTTAATTAGGAATATTACTTTTTAAATGATTCTTTTTTGTTGTATGTTTTTGTTATTACAAGTTTAATAGGTCTCATTGATCATTTCTCTGGAAATGATTCCTATAGTTTTAATATAACTTGGTTCTTGGAATCATTGGATTGATTTTTGTATTGTAAGTGGAAAGTGCATTTATACGTTCATTCCACTATATCCCTCATAGTTCCATAAAAAATTTGCACTCTTTCATTAACCTGCAGCACCACTCGAGATGAGCTAAGGACCAATTCATTGTCATTTACATGTTCTATTATTATTTTGGTTAGAATGAAATTTTTTTCTTTGTTGTTGGTTCCTGTAGAACATTAAACATATGTGAATTAATATATTCTTTGAAAGATGTTATCCAATATTCTTAAGTATATTATTAATGAACATTCAAACGAAAAAAACTCATATTTAATAGTATTTTTCATACACCTGATTCATCCTTCTACAATTTTTCCATCAGCCTTTTACACCCTTTTGCGCTTAGATAAAAAAAAAAAATATTATCGAGCTTCCACATTTTATGGATCTTCATGACACACACTAACCAATACATATTAGTTAAACTTACATGTAAATTCAAACATATTAATTTTGTAAAGAATTTACAAAGAACTTGCATTTTCTGCTTTTTTGGAAGTGCTATCATTGTGTCGACCAGTGTTTCTTCTATTTGACCACTTCTTAGACATTTTTTTATGAATATACAGCCTGTACCATTTAATACAAAATCCATTAAATATACTTTATAAATAAATCACATAATTTTCATCCAAAGCGAGCTCTACAAACTGGTGTGTTTATGTGAATAAATACACTTGTGCATTTAATTTAGTTAACGCACCAGACGTTTAATTATTAAGCACTGAAAACAAAATTTATTTTTTAAAAAGAAATCTAAATTATAATGGAGTGATATGTAATGATAAAAGTACCTCCATCACAGTAAAATTTGAAAATAAGAAAATAAACACATGTTTTTTGACGTAACGGTACTATTTGTCATAGGAGACATGTTGCATTATATGCAAATGGGGCATTGGTGCAGTGCGTTATACTTTAGTAAACACATCAGGATTTTAATTATTGAGCATAGAAAATGAAAATTTGTTTTTCTTTTTTAACTTTAAATTATGATGGTGCGATATGTAATGATAAAAGCATTAGCATCACAACAAAAATGAAAAAAAAATGACTTTTGACTTAATGGTGTTATTTGTCATAGGTATTTCAGTGTGTTATATAAAACATGGGGCACTAGTGTGTTATACTTTAATAAACACACCATATGTTTAATTATTGAGAATTGAAAATGAAAATTATTTACAAAAAAAAAAAAAACTTGAAATTATGATGGTGTGATATGTAACGATAAAAGCACCATCACCACAGTAAAAATGAAAACAAAAGAATAAAAGCTTGTTTGCTGATTTCATTGTGCTATTTTTCATAGGCACTCGAGTGCGTTATATAAAACATGAAGCACTGATGTGTTTTATAAAGCATAGTTCACTTTTAAATGGAAGCCATTTAAAAAAACAGATAGGGCCAATAGGATTTGGATCCCATTCAACAATTGGTCTCGATGCTTTATATGTGAAACAATTTATATATAGTAATACAGACACCCCTTAAATCTAAAATACCTAAAATGAAAATTGATGCATGAACATGAGGCTTGAAGACAAAAGACTTTGAATTTTATTCCAAAAATACAAAAAAAAAAAAAAAAAATTACAAGCAAAGGAGTGGGATCCTTTAGCTGTCACTTTACAATGCTTTCTAGATAGGATTTGAGCTAGAATTCAGGGATTTGAATTATCTTGTAATTAATTCAAGTAATTAAGCTTAGTTGAGATTATTGAGCAGAATCTCATGTAGATTAGATGTTATCTAGGATTAGGCATATTGGATCCATTGATTTAGGATCTGATTGTTGTATGAACATGTATTTATGTAAGTTTTGAATTAGTAGAATGGGATTTTGACGAATTTTGGCTGGATTTTGGATCAGGAGGATTGGAATGTAAAATTTTGGAATTTCTCTATATCTATGTGAATATTGTGCATGAATGGTCAAATCCATGAGGTTTTAATTTCCTTCGAAATATTTCAGAGTTTTGTTGAGTTTTGTATAATCTTGTGTTGTTGCATCTAAATCTTCACTCACTGATAAATTCGCGAGAAACACAAGAAAAGGTTTGAATCATCCGATCGAACAAATCCAATATATCTAATGGTCATCACATGCTAACAGGCGTAGATGTTAATCACAATAGAAGAGCAGTCTTCGTAGGTGTAAGTAGTATCTAGCATAGTTAAAAGGTGGTAAGTGGTATTTTGCAAATTCACGTGATTACCCTTAACGGTTGACATATAGCACAGGAAAATGACTTTTCTCATGCACTATTGACTTGTTATGCATCGTGCAAGAATCCACGCGAGATTACACGATAGCTGTTGGATCAAGCAGGATTGATCAACAGTGGGGATCGGCCAAGCTACTTGGCGAGCAGGTGACGCGACAACCGTCGGATTAAGGAATGAGATCGATGGCAGAGATTTTATGTGCTAAAGGTTGTGGAGTGGCAGACGTGATAAGGTTATGAATTGGGGTTTTAATACCTTTTGGTTCTGTGGAAAAATTAAAGTGTTGCCATATATCGGGTAAATTAAACAGTTCTGCTATTTTAGGAGAATGGATAAAAATTGGAGGTTGATGACTGATACTCCAAAAACAACCCAAGAAGTTCCACCCAAACTTGAAGAAATCATTTCTAGTTTTGAATGATTATCCTTAACACCTGCAACCAACCCACCATTAGTGGTATCAAAGCAACCTACTAACGCTAAGTAGGATCTCAAAGATCAGAATAACAAATCCAACATGGATTTGAAAGTTGGAGGAAGACGTGGTGGTGGTCGAAGAAGAGGAAGACCAGTTGCAAACGTTGAAGTGTTGGAAGCTATGCAACAGATGCAAGCTAGATTAGAAGTAGTGGAAATGGGAAATCAAGGAAATGCAGGTGCTGGAGATGTCAGTGAGCCTAAAGTTGAAGCTGCAAAAGAAGAGGAACCTGCAAAAGTTAGTCCTGAAATGAGATTCTTTAAATCAGTGTTGGGATTCTTCTTCTGGCACCTTTTCTTAGGCTGAAGAGGAAGTAGCAAAGGTGCCAGAAGAAGAAAATGTACCAGAGAAAGGGGAATATTTGGTAGTTAATAAAGTTTTGTTAAAGCCAACAAAGGAAGTTGTTGAACTAACACAGAGAAAACTTTGTTCAGGTCTGTGTGCAAGGTTCAAGGAAAATGTTGTCAAATGGTAATTGATAGTGGCAACACCAATAATTTGGTCTCTACAAAAGTGGTGGAAAAATTGAAATTAAAGAAAAAGAAACATCCAACACCTTACAAGGTGTCATGGCTTCAAAAAGGACATCAGTTGTTAGTGAAGGAACAGTGTGAAGTGGAGTTGCAGTTGGGAATATACAAAGACAAAATTATATGCAATGTGATGCCTATGGATGTGTGTCACATATTGCTAGGAAGATCTTGGCAATATGACAGAGGAGCTATGCATGATGGGAAAAAGAACACATACAAATTTGGTAAAGATGGTATTAATCATACATTGTTGCCTATGGAAGAAGAGGATGCATCAAGGAAATATGATCCAAAGACTCTATTGCTAAGTGGAAAACAATACTTGCACCAGAATGAAGAGAATGAGGTAAATTTTGCATTGATTTGCAAACACAAGGTAATAATTAATTCCACTAAAATTTCTGATTTTCCAATTGAAATTCAAGAGATGCTGGAAAATTATTGTGATATCATTGTAGATGATTTTCCTAATGAGTTACCACCAATTAGAAAAATCATTCATCATATAGATTTGATTCCAGGGGAAAATCTGCCAAATAAAGCAGCTTACAGGATGACTCCCGCTGAAAATAAAGAAATCAGAAAACAAGTTCAAGAATTGTTAGATAAAGGACTGATTAGAGAGAGTTTGAGTCCTTGTGCAGTGCCAACAGTGTTGAGTTAAAAGAAATATGGAGGCTGGAGAATGTGCACTGATTTAAGAGAAATCAACAAAATAACAATCAAGTACAGATTTCCTTTACCTACAATTGAATATTTGATGGATTGTTTAAGTGGAGCAAGATATTTTACAAAGTTGGATTTAAAAAGTGGGTACCATCAAATAAGGATTAGAGAAGGAGATGAATGGAAAACTACTTTTAAAACAAATGAAGGACTGTATGAATGGATGGTAATGCCTTTTGGGTTATCAAATGCTCCTAGTACATTTATGAGGCTTATGAATGAAGTGTTGAAAGAATTTATTGGTAAATTTCTAATAGTATATCTGAATGATATATTAGTTTACAACAGATCTAAAGAGGAACATATGAGACATCTGAGTTATGTCTTACAGAAGCTGCAACAAGAAAAGTTATTGCTAAATTTAAAGAAATGTTCATTCATGAAGGAAGAGTTGGTATATTTGGGCTTTGTTGTTTCTGTTGATGGATTAAAGATGGATCCAAAGAAGATAAAGGAAATCATAGAGTGGCCTTGACTGCAAAGTGTTTTTGAGGTAAGAAGTTTCCATGGTCTTGATGGTTTTTGTAGAAAATTCATAAGGAATTTTAGTAAGAACAATGCTTCTATTATTGACACTATAAGGAAGGATAAACAACGATTTAAATGGAATGTTGAAGCAGAAAATAACTTCTAGCCGTTGAAAAGTAAGATCGTTGAAAAGCTTATTTTAATTTTTCTTGATTTTAATAAACCTTTGCAAGTGAAATGTGATGCTAGTGGAGAAGCTATTGGCGATGTTTTAAGTCAGGAGGATAGTCCTGTAGCTTATTTTATTGAAAAACTGAATGAATCGAAGAAGAAATATTCTTATTATGATAAGGAATTTTATGCAGTTGTGCAGTCATTGAAAAAGTGGAGACATTACTTGATGTCTAAAGAGTTTATACTTTATTGAGACAATCATGCATTGCAGTACATTATGAAACAACCAAATCTTAGTCAGAAACATGCAAAATGGGTAGAATATATTCAAAGTTTTAATTTTGTATTAAAACATATAAATGGCCAATCAAACAAGGTAGCAGATGCCTTAAGCAAAAAAAGTATC
Organism: Pinus tabuliformis; assembly: GCA_031772625.1. Lineage (NCBI taxonomy): Eukaryota > Viridiplantae > Streptophyta > Pinopsida > Pinales > Pinaceae > Pinus > Pinus tabuliformis. The sequence continues at coordinate 1,356,573,740 of CM062804.1, forward strand.
CTAGTTCAGGAAAGTCAAATTCAAGTGTTGGGTTTTTATTTTCTTAAAGAATTATATGAGAAATATTTAGATTTTAAAGAGGCATTTGAAGCTTGTAAAAATCCTATTTTGTTAGACAGAAGTAAGTGGCTGGATTTTTTCTTGCAAGAAGGATTGTTGTTTAAAAGAAATCAGTTGTGCATACCAAATTTCTCTATGAGGGAAAATTTAATCAAGGAGAAACATAGTGGTGGACTTGGAGGACATTTTGGTGTAGAAAATATTGATGAGCAGTTGAATCAGTTTTATTTCTGGCCGAAGATGAGATTTGAAGTAGAGAAGTATGTAAAAAATTGTAAAGTTTGTCAGTATGCAAAGGGAAGGAACCAAAACACAAGTTTGTATATGGTAAGTATGGATTTTTTTTTGGGTTTACCAAAAACTCAAAAAGGAAATGATTAAATTTATGTTGTGGTTGACAGATTTTCTAAAATGGCACATTTTATTCCATGTTATAAAACCAGTGATGCTACTCACGTTGCTAATCTGTTTTTTAAGGAGATTGTAAGGTTGCATGGGTTACCTAAGAGAATTGTTTCAGACAGAGACACCAGATTTGTTGGTCATTTCTGGAGGACCTTGTGGAAGAAACTTGGTACTAAACTGAGTTTCAGTTCAGCTTATCATCCTCAGACTGATGGACAGACTGAAGTTGTAAACAAAAGCTTGGGTAATCTTCTGAGAAGTCTTGTAGGTGAACATCCAAAACAGTGGGATCAAATTTTGGCACAGACTGAATATGCTTATAATGATTCTCCTAACAGGAGTACAGGGTAGAGTCCATTCCATATAGTTTATGGAATGCATCCAAGAGGAGTGTTTGAATTAAGAGAATTGGGAAAAGATGAAATGAGAAGTGCTAAAGGAGAAGATTTTGCTTCAGAGATTCAAGCAATACATGAACAAGTAAAACAACAGTTACAGGATAACAACATAAAGTACAAGAATAGAGTAGACTTGAGGAAGAGAGAAGTTAATTTTGAGATTGGAGATTTGGTTTTAGCACACCCGAGGAAGGAAAGATTTCCAAAAAGGGAAGTATAACAAGTTAAAATTTAATAAAATTGAACCATGTAGAGTCTTGAGGAAATTTTCTGCAAATACATATGAAATTGAATTACCCCCTGACATTGGAATATCTCCAATTTTCAATGTTTCTGATTTGTACATGTTTGAAAATAGAAATGCATATGATACAACAGAAGATAAAGAAGAGAAAGAGGTTGATTGGGTAAAACAGTTACCTACAGCAAAGGCATTACATCCAGAAAATATTTTAGATATGAGATTGTTTAAAATACAAGGGGACAGAAGTATTTTCAGTATTTGATCAAGTGGAAAGATCAACCAATTGTTGATGCTACCTAGATGATAGATGCCATGCTACAAAAGTTAGGCAGTTCTGTAGAAGAGCTCATGGACAGGAGCGCATGAAGAATTTTTTCCTCGGGAGTCTGATGCAGGGGCATGAAGCTTGAAGACAAAATACTTCGAATTTTATTCCAAAAATACAAAAAAAGTTTACAAGCAAAGGAGTGGGATCCTTTAGTTGTCACTTTACAAAGATTTCTAGATAGGATTTGAGCTAAAATTCAGGGATTTGAATTATCTTGTAATTAATTCAAGTAATTAAGCTTAGTTGATATTCTTGAGGAGAATATCATGCATATTAGATGTTATCTAGGATTAGGCAGATTCGGTCCATTGATTTAGGATCTGATTGTTGTATGAACAAGTATTTATGTAAGTTTTGAATAAGTTGAATGGGATTTTGATGGATTTTGGCTGGATTTTGGCCGAGGAGGATTGGAATGTAAAATTTTGGAATTTCTCTGTATCTCTGTGAATATTGTGCATGAATGGTCAAATCCCAGAGGTTTTAATTTCCTTCAAAATATTTCTGAGTTTTGTTGAGTTTTGTATAATCTTGTGTTGTCACATCTAAATCTTCACTCACTGTGTATTTAAATAATGTAGAGACAGAATAAACTTGGTAGAGGTGCTAAGTCTCGTGAGGAACCTTGATAAATTCGCAAGAAACATAGGAAAAGGTCTGAATCAGTCGATCAGACAAATCCAATAGATCTAATGGTCATTGCATGCCAACAAGCGCAGACTTTAATCATAATAAAAGATAAGTCTTCGTAGGCGTAAGCAGATCTCGCCCGGTTAAAAGGTGGTAAGTGGTATTTTTCAAATTCGCACGATTACCCTTAATGGTTGACAAGTAGCACGGGAAAACCACTTTTCATGCGCGCTCTTGACTTGTTATGCATCGTGCAAGAATCCACGTGAGATTATGCGATAGCCGTTAGATCAAGCAGGATTGGTCGACGATGGGGATTAGCCAAGCTACATAGCGAGTGATGTGACAACCATCAGGTTAAGGAGTGAGATCGACGATGGATATTTGATGTGCTAAAGGCTGTGGAGTGGTTGACGCGATAAGGTTATGAATTGGGTTTTAATCCCTTTTGGTTCCATGGAAAAATTAAAGTTTTTCTATATATCGGGTAAATTAAATAGTTCTTCTATTTTAGCAGAATGGCTAAAATTGGAGGTGGATGACCGATACTCCAAAAACAACCCGAGAATAAGTTCCACCTGAACTTGAAGAAACCGTTTCTAGTTTTGAACGATTATCCTTAACACCTGCAATGAGCCCACCAAAAATCCCTAATTGGGAAATGGTAGAGGTAGTTAAACCCTAAGGTGAAATTTTGTAGTCACATAAGCAAGAATAAGCAAGGGTTTAAGGTAAGTATTGATTTTTTTATTTTTTCTAAATTTTAATTAAATCTAAATAGGAATAGAGATTGTATAAAAAAATTACTATGCAGGGCTTTTATTATTTTCTAAATTTTAATTAAATATATAAGAGAAATTGTAAATTTTTTTATTTTTTTATTTTTATTTTTTTTTAATTTTTTTTTTTAATTTTTCAATAAAATCAATAGTAAATTTGGAAATTTTTACTATGCAAGGGTTTGACTGAATCACCATACCTTCCAAATTTTGATCTTCTAAATAGTTGATCTATTGTTCCAAAGTATTTTGTTGTTCCACAATGCTCCCAATATGTCTCTCTTGCAAATCTCTCTTTTGATTAAATCTAACAGAAATTGTAAACATTTTTATTATTAAAATCAACAATAAAATTTAAAATTTCTACTATGCATGGTTTTTTAGTGAATCACCATACCTTTCCACTTCTGATCTTTTGAAAAAAAAAATTGTTCCAAACTATTATTCTGCTCCATAGTGCTCCCAATTTGTCTCTCTTGCATATCTCTCCCTTGAAAGTTTGGGAAAAATAATGAAATGGTAAATAATTTCTTACTATTTAAAGGACTTTATGAGATTAGATTTTGAAAAATCATTTAGTGCTCATTTTTCAATTTGAAAAAAAATGCATTTTTTTTTCACTTTTTCCGAAGGTCGATGCATCTCATAGGAAAACACACCAGTACGTATTCATGTAACGTGCACCGTTTAAGATAACTTATCGATTTGTCTTTAGTGCGACTTTTTGGAAGCTTTTTTGGTGGGTTTTTCTTATCTAATTTCTCTAAAGCCTGGCAGGAAATTATTGAAATCATGAGTTTGATGGGTAAGCCCTACATAATCGAAGTGCCCTAGGGGTTTTTGAGGGTGTTGAATCCATATATACAGTCAAAAAAACAGTTTAAATAACACAAATCAAGATTTCACCACAGAACTTTCCGTTGGATTCCAGCGCTGGAAAGTCCAAAAAGACGCAACTAAGACAACTCCATAACTTATCAATGTGCAAGTTTTATAATGCACCGATATGATATAATTCCTTTTTTTATTTTTTAAATCCCGGAAACTGGTGCAGTTATTATTTTAATGCATCGGTGTGGTTATTAGTGAAATGCATCAATGCGATTAGGTTTATTAGAGTGATAATATGATAGAATTCACTTTTTACTTTTGAAATCTCCGAAACTAGTGCGGTTATTATTTTAATGCACTAGTGCTATTTTTATTGAAACACATAAGTGAAATTAGTGTTAGAAGAGCACCAATATGATGGAATTTTTATTTTTTATTTTTGAAATCTCGAAAATGAGTGTGGTTATTATGTTAATGCTTCAATATTGTTATTATACAATGCATCAGTTCGTTGAAGTTTACAAGAGCACAAATGTGTTTTAAAAGATATTTGAATTTTTATTTTCACGTAAAATGACATATTCATCTCAAATTATCCTTTAGGATGCATCCACATGATTTATAGTAGTTCAGAGTATACATTTTTCGCTTAAAGTCACGTTATTCTTGAAAAATGGTTTGAAAACTATATTGAAATTCAAATTGTGTTTATATGGTTCTCGAAATTAATTTGAGGTATGTACACAAAAAATTATTTTTGATTATGCTCAAATGCAGGGAGAAACTCTCATAATATCAAATGGTTAATTCTTCATATTATTCCATCTCATTGCATGTTTCTCAAAGTCCTTCGCTATGTTCTCCCTTTCCATCTCTAGTAAGTTCAAATTTTATTTATATTTCGATATCTAATTAATTTTGTTTTATCCATGTCAATTTCAATAAAAATGTATCCAAAGTTGCAGGATCCTGATTCAAAATCGAGTTCAGATGCAAAAAACATTCTCTCATTTAAAAAACATAAGAGGATCTTATTAGGAGAAACATGCTGCAAGCAGTTGGTAGATGAAAATGGACAACTACTTCACACTACCAATTGGAACATGAAATCTTCTAGCCGCAATCATAGGTTAACGACGGTAAGAATTTTTTGGTATAATGGAATTTAAACAAACCAATTGCATTTCGCTTACTAATATCATTGGTATACTAATGTTTAGTATTTTTTGAAATTAGGATTCTACTGATGATGAACAATCCACCTACCATCTTCCATAACACCCCACTACAATGTCAAATCGAGAGAAGGCTACATTAAGAGAAAAGCTCGAAGAGGATGCATACAAATAATGGTTGAATCAACCACCTATTAAATTCCCACTATGTATAGATTCACCAATTAGGAATTACTACAACAATATTATTTCTTCTTCATAATATGGCAATGGAGGAAATCAAATAAAGGTTGGTATGGATGATTACTTACTAGATACGAATTCCATGGCGGAAATGTTGTTGGATGCCTTCTAGAACAATGTACTAGGGGTTGAAGCTCATATCACTGATACCTTATTTGGAAGCCTCAAAGTTGCTTCCACCACCCCTCTCTTTGGACCTGGCGGCCAACCAAAGTCTACCTAGTTGAGGACAACGATGTTACTATACATGTATATTGAAAGAAACATTTGGAATTTTGAATGGATGTTTCTCGGTAATATTGAGGTAATTGACCATGATCAAGTCCCTTATATTTTGAGCTCAAATCTTGTCACACAATCAACATTAAAATTGGTTGATTTTATGAATGTTAAATATTGACATTATACATTTATATTTCCCACCAACTTTAGCTTATTCAAAGATAAGGTTCTTCTAAGCGATAATATATTTCCAGTAGCAACGAAGACACAAAGTAGTTGGAAAAAATGTTGGGTGTTGAGTACATATCATATCATCCATGTCTGAATGATTGTATTCTATATAGAGGAGAATATGTAGGCAAAGAGATATGCCTGAAATGTGGGCATCACATGTACCATAAACAAAAAAAAAGGGTAACTCACATGGTCCTCCTCATAATATATTGAGGCACATGCATATAATCCGAAGGATTCAAAGACTCTTTCATTGCAAAGAATTAACTATATTGTATGGATGACATGCCTCACACGGAAGTGAGTTGGGAGTTATGTGAATCCCAACATATTCAATAGCCATGAAGCATATAGAGGATACATGGCCCTAAAATTTCAAGGATGAACTATGAAGTTTACAACTCAGCATATCCATGGATGGCGTTAACCCATATTCCCTCCAAAACCTCCAGTATTCTGTTTGGCCTGTAGTAGTGATCAATAAAAATATCTCCCCATGGTTTACTATGAATAATGAACAACTTATGTTGCCGCTCATAGTCTCTGGCAGAAGAAAAGTGAAGAATATGGATGTCTACTTACAATCATTGGTACATTAATTGAAGGAATTATGGGAAAGGATACATGTATATGAGGTATCAAGACCCATCGCAACATAGTTGATTTTTACATTGTATGAAATATGTGCTTACACCATGCATGATTATCCAGACTTAGGAGTTTGATCTCATAAAGTACATGTTTATTGATTTTTTTTATATACGTAACATTATTGTTTCTCATATTAATTTAATTTGTTTCAATTTTTCTTATATTCATGATCACTAACATGCCTTGTATTATACAATAATTTTCCAGGTCTTGTAACAAAAGGGTATCATGGATATAAATGTTATGGACCTTTTCCTAAGGCTAGGTGGTCCAACCACCTATGAAAGCCAGTGTATGATTGCTCCATGGTATTCCTCCTAGAAGAACACCCTTATAGAAGGGAAACATCCACTTTCAATGGTAAACCAGAGAGAACACAAAAGCCTGCAATAATGACACCAGCTAAATGGCTTAGAGAATATGAGAGAGAGAAGGAGATTACATAAATGCTTGATTCAAATGTGGAGCCTATGTTTGATGTTCTAGAATTCTTCAACAACTATGTTGAGAAATTTCCCATTGGAATGAACAAGAAAATTTTCTTTTATGAGCTCCCATATTGGGAGCATCTTAAGATTTCCCACTTACTAGATCCCATGCATATATTTAAAAATGTTTCGTCTTCTTTATGGAGGCACATATCATCGAATTATAATGACATAATGACTATTAGGAAAGATCTTATCTCTTCCAAAACGAAAAAAAAGAAACATTGGCCAAGACAAGAAAGTAGAGGAGAGATTGGTCCCTCTTAGTATTTCAAAGAAGGTGATGTCCCATGGATTTTAAAGAAACATGATATTTCTTTGGAAAAGGAAGTTATAATGGGTGTGAAGGTGCATTATTCATACGGGTATTTAACTATGGCATTGCTTCATTGTGGAAGACCATTTTTCGGTGTTGAAATCTCACAACCATTTGAGCCTTCTAAGAATATGTATGTCAAAAACATGATTTTATTATTTTTATGAAATGAGATAAAATATAATTAATTTGTGTATGTGTTTACTTTGCATTGACATTATCCTCTTCTCATGTGTGGGTGTGTGAACCATGATTTCCCCTAATACCTACGACATGCCATATGTAAATTATTTGCATTTGTATGTTGGATCAAATCAAAGGCGATTCATATGGCTAGTGTTCCATGGTGGTGTCAAGAGATAGCTGAGATTGTTTGTATGTTTGAGAAGGAATTTTTGATGAGTTTCTTCGACTTACAGGTTCATCTTCTAATTCACCTAGTAGATGAGGTTGAATTACTTGGGGTTGTTTCTTGTCATTGGATGTTCTTCCTAGAGTGGTACATGAAGAAATTGAAATTTTTGTTCAACAAAGGGAATAACTTGAGGGGTCTATGGCAGAGGGGTACATATCATATGAGTCTTTCTATTATGCTAGTGATTACATCAAGTAGATCGACAACACACTAGGTGTGGTGATTTGGGATGATGAAAGGGATGAAGAAAAAAGAGAATGGGAGCTTCTCCAAATGAATGGAAAAAGGCACATGATAAAGAGTAAGTGAATTATAATTTTTCAAATTTCCAACTAGTAACTATTCACACTGAAATTCATAATTAATGCATATTTTGATGTCAAACGTACTATATATGTTTGTTTGATTTCATCATCGAATTTTGAAATTAAAGCCATCAAAAAATTCATTCTTTACAATTCAAAAGTGACACACCCATGGGTGAATTGTATGTGCTATAGGCCATTTTATCACATCCGATCAATAGGCCTCCTAATGGGATCAATCAAAATCCTATTTCTACTTATCATCATCTTGAATAAAGCCCTAGGCATGTCTCTTTAATTCCCCATATTTTTTTCCTTAAACGGCATCATCTGAGCCAGTTTTAGGACCAATGCTTCCTGGCCCCTTGTTGGACAGTGTTCACCTACAAGTTGCTCCACTATGGCTTGTGTTGATCACCTACAAGTTTCTCTCCTTTTCACTTGTGCTGGTTCTAGAAGTTTGGGAAAAATAGAGAAACTTCGGAAGCTTCCAGAATTTGTTACAACCATTTATCTCAGATAAAACATTTGGATCCTATCATACCCTACTTAGGGGTTTCCATCCCTTATCCTTTGATCCCATCCTCCCATCAAAGGTGGATCTAAAACCTTAGATTGTTAATTGCATAAGACTCCCAACTTACCCCACTCCTCTATATATTTATAGCCTTCCATATGCAAGGAGTTGCCTTTTTGAGAGTGATTCTACTCTTATGTTGTTGTTGTGAGGGTGATTGGAGGTGCACATTGTGACAAGGAAAGGACAAAGTTAGCCTGGAGGATCTCTTATACAAGATCAACATCTATTTATGGTTATAACTCCTTCCATTTATATTAATTCAAAGAATTATTTGTTTTCCTATATGTCATGTATTTCAATACCATGTTGACATATTGAATAGAGTATATAGATGATACTACATAGATCTCGTATTTTCTTGGCTTGTGTTATCTGATAGTGAAAGTTCTAATTTTGAAATCAAAGCTAGAATTGGAGCATTCAAGCTAAAGAAGGAGGGAAGATTGCAATGAATTATAGGTAGGATTCATTCTATCATCTATTTACTTTAAGGAAAGCATTAGGTTCCTTGTGTCTCTGTTGTTCTAGTTTAGCCACCAAACCTAGGGGATATACTTTTGTTCGCAATCATAAATCCTACATAAAAAATTAGCGACTCCACTGGGGAGTGGTGTATTCCCTTGGTAGTTCCTTTGTCCATTGTGTTTGATTACCTCTTTGATAGACCTTTCCTTCTTTACCTAGCCAAGAACATACCTAGGAAGTTATTTCATGAGTCTCTTTTGCAATTTTTGTGTCGGAATCCTCTATCCCTAGACCAGCACTCCCCTAGTTCCTTTGACAGAGAATTACACCTCACGTGGGCCCACTTTGTACCAATGTTATAAAGCACTAGTGCCTCTTCTACATCAATGTTGGAAACTATTTTTCCACAAAACTTACCCTTGTTTTTGAGTGCCTCTTTGATCAACATACTTCTAGCTGACCTTCCCTGAGACTTGAATGTCTTGTGGTCTCTCTAAAGACTCCATTTGGTTTTCATTTGTGTTTTATTGCCTTTGGTAAGAATCGATTTTGATTTTTCTTTGTTATTATCATTTGGTTGCCTGCAAACTGATTTCGTTTGGTCATTGGATCCTTGGATGGATTTTTCTTCTACTCCTCATTCTGAAAAGTGAATTTGGATCAATGATTAAACATTTGCACCTTAGTTTTCTTCATTTAGAAAATTAAGTGTGTTGAAAAGAAAAAAAATTGCATTGTCATTTAGGGTTTGATATGTGCATTGATATAGGAACAGTTACATTGAAATGGAAATTGCATCTTGCATCATGTTTTTTGCATGTTGTATGTTTCATATTGATTGGTTCTTTCCTTCCTTAGCTAGATTTTCATCGAAAGAGATAGATTTCCATTTTCTCATGCTAGATTTGAATTTTAGGATATTCAGGTGACATTCATTGTGATCCCAAAACTAAAACTTAATCAAAGATAAACAGTAAAATATGTTGAATCAACCTAAGGAGAATTTTAAAATTAATGCAAACACTTAGAGGTCTAGGCTAGACACATGTTTCAACATCATTAAACTTAGGAGTTGTATTTTTCTTCCAGCATTGCATCCCGGGGATGAAATCGTGTTCCACATATGTGAGTGTATATGATAATTCTCCACATACCTTTGGGTATATTGGATGATGCTCCACGAATGTAAAGTATATGAGAATGCTCTCATTGAACAGTTACACATTAGACAACACTACTAAAGATGACACTCCCACGTATCGTCGATTATATTTTTGGAGTCCCCTATAGGTTTTCATCCATCCATAAGTAACCAAGTTTGTCGCCTTATATATTGTGATACACTGAACACAACATTTGGGGAGATTGGTTGTCATACATTAAGTCCTTGGTTCACCAAGGTGTATATTACAGTTCACGGTTGCTTGGTAATCCTTTATTCCTAGATTACCCTCTTTTTAATTTATTTATTTTTGTGTTAATAAAATTTATTATCCAATGTGGAAGAACAAAATCCCCCAACTTGTTGTTCACGTAAAATTAAAAATAAGCATCCTCTTCCACCAGAGGCTACTCCTGGCTAATGTCAAAAGCATAAGAAGACGCAAACTAGTGAATCGGGAACTTTGTGAACTACTTATAGCCATCCTCTCGATATTGATCCGCTAAAATCATCTATCCCTTTGAGTTTGGAGCCCGAGATTACATCTACTCTTGATGGTGACATTGACATAATCAAAACAGAAGTCCCTGAAACCTTATTGCCTGAGGTTATTGAACCTAACCTTCGCGAGTCATACACTTTGATTCTTGAGGTTGTTGAACTTGAGGAGCCTCATACATATTTACCTGTTACTTCAGGACCTTCCTCTTCTCTTCCTTTGTCTTAGAAAAAACCTATATATCTTAGACTCAACAGTGAACCTCTTCCACACGGACTTGTGAGTATTGAAGAGATCCTACAAGAAGAGCCTCATCCTTCTACTCATATTCATTAGGAAGGACTCCATTTTTATCAAATTAATCCTCTTCCACCTCTTCAGACTCTGACACAAACTCCTTTTATTGATTCTTTGGACTTATCCGTGAAACTCTCATGGTAGTATTCATTAGGATTGTTAACCATGACTGGAACGGATCTAACCTCTCATCTCGTTTCCACCACTTTGGTTGAGACATGAACCTTGCTTCCTCATATATGTTTGCAACATCACTAGAAACACATTTTTATGGTGGCCCGTCTGTCCCACCTGGTTGTCAGTCTTTATCTAGTACATTTTTTTAGGTGTGACTTCTAGTCCTTGGACCTCTCCCATGTCATCTAATTTGGGAATAACATATGGTACTTCTCTTATGAGTGCCACATAGTCTACTCCTCTTCCTCCACCTACATCCATGATCGAGCAACAGGTTGGCCCTTATGTTAGTGGGAAAGGCTACGTTCAACAACCTAAATCTTCTTATGTTGGATACCTTCCATCTGGATCAAAGACGCCTCCATCATCCCCTCCTCCTTTGTAAGGGGGGGAACCTATTGTTGGTATACCTCAAATTGGTAATCAACCTTAGTATAGTCCTCCTTATCTTGGAATGCCTGCCAGTGTTTGGCAACCTACTTTTCCCATTCAAGCTAGTTCATTTTGGGGCTGATTGTTGAATCCTCAATTGGCACCACCTTCGTCTCAAATTCCTATATATCCATCAACACCCCAACAAGCTCAAATACATGTGAGGCAACCTTTATAGGTTTTCATCACATCACAATCTTTTACATTGGTATCTGGCACTTCCCAGGTCCCACTTACTCAACCTATACAAGGTAACTTAAATTCTCAACTGCTTCGACTGGGTATTCCTCAAGATTCAATAGGTCAAATTTTTCATAATATGGCACAGTCCATGTTGGGTAGCAGAGGTCCCGTGTAACGGTTTTAGGGCAGAAAGCCCAAGAAGTAGGATCAAAATATTTTAAAAACTCTGAAGTATGTGGAGCGTGAAGTGTAATACATTGAGTCAAAGGGTAGTCCGCCCGAAAATAATGTAAAGAAAGATAAATAGAGTTGGCCCGCTCAAGAATCACAGGCCAGGGAAGGGTATAAACAGAGCACGACTCTATGAGGGAAAAGTAGTTCTTTTGAAGAATGAAATGTAATGGGTTCTTGAAGAAGAGTCTGAAAGTGTCTGTAAGTCTGAGTCGAGGGTTAGGTAGTAGGTAGAGGCTCTGTAGCTGTGTGCACAAAGGCCTGGAAAGTCCGCAGCTGTGTGCATGGACCCCTCCAGCTGAGTGCGCGGGGTAGATCTGGATGTATTGGTGGAGAATAATAATAAAGATAAGTTTTATTCTGGAAATTCTATGTTATCACTCGTCTGTCTTTATGGTTTACCTTTCTATCTCTGGTTAATGCAAATGTGATAAGTATATGCGAGTTTGGGTTCATTTTGTGTGAAAATTGATTATGTTGGTTAAATGTTTGCTTAAAGACCCTGTTGAATAGCTCTGAATCATAAAAGTAGAACAATAGTAATAAGAAAAATATAATCACTCTGGATCAGTGCGAGTACTGAACAAAGCAGAGCTGTAAACCAGTGCATGAACCTCCCAGACTACACCAAGACATCCCTAGGGTGCAGAAACCTAGTTCCAGCATCCTCCCCTTCTACCTCGGGTGAGACCTCGGTCCACACTTTGCGGTTTATTGTCGAAAGGGCCAGTAGCTACGAGATTTGTTTGGCTAAATAACTCTTCCAAACCTGGGTCAAGCCCATATAAGCCAATAGTCCCAATCGAACCCACCTTACCATGGGACAATGCAAACCCCCATCAGGTAACAATATGGACGATATCAAGGTATTCCTCAAGCGCCTTTTGAAAGCCAGCAAATCTAAACCCAACCATTTCAGTAGCTTTATCATCATCCTAGGGTTAGACAACAAGGTCACTTGTATACTAGTTATCAGAATCCCCCTATCCTGCTACCCAGGTTCCTTATCATCAGAACCCTTCTTATCTGGGGATGTAAGTACCTATTGCTCAATTTATTCCTTCATATCCAGGCCATCCTCCTCTGGACTTTAATTGACAATTTCCTTTTATGGCTACTCTTGAATTTCTAGACTTAACTCAACTCACTAATGACCACATTACTCATTCACCATGGTGGTCAATTATTCCCACTAAATTTCCTTCTAATATCCCGAAAATCAATGGGAATTTAGGAGAATACCTGTCAACACATGTTATGACGTATCATATATCGTGTTCTTTGAGCTCCCTTAACGATGATTCCATTCAACTTCACCTTTTCCAACGAACTTACAGGTACCACAGGTAAATTGTATACTGAATTACCTAGAGCTTCGTTTCATGATTTCATCACTTTAGCAACCACCTTTCTCACACACTTCCAGTTTCCCATCAGATATGAGACTGGAACGGAACTCTTGACCAACTTCAAACAATCAGATTCCACTCACATCTCATATCACATTCTTGAGTGGAGACGTCACTGTCGGTTGGTCAAGACTTATGTTTCTGATCAATTGTTATCAGAATGATTTACCAAATATTTGTTGGACCCTATAACAAAATATGTGGCTAAAGGTGGAGTCATGACCAAAGAGTAAGTTATAGCTCGTGCACAATATTTGGACCTTGTTTATACTTAATTGGGCATGCTCTATGATAAGATACCAAATGCTTTGATAACTTCGAATACTATTCCTCCTCCACCTGGTAAAGAATCTCATTTTGTTGATGACATTATTGGTTCTACTAGTTCAGAGTCGGCAAGTAAACCATATGGTACTGATCTTACCACATCTACTCAAAACCATCAAAACCATCCTCCTACGGCTTCTGATTACAAGATAAATAGGGTTTCATCTGATGAAGGCAAGTCTCAACAATAGTCTAGAAGCAAGAGGAAAGGAAAAGGTAAGAAGAAGAAAGACTCCTCACCATAGGATAAACAAAAAAATCAGTCCTTTGATGAGAAATGAAAGCCTCGATACCCATGCTTCATTTGAAATGAGGATCACTTTACACGTGATTTTCCACATCATGTTGAAGTGAATCTGTTTCTTAAATCCTCCTTTACTCCCACTGTGTTGACCGGCCCATTTCCCAATCAGTAGACTCATATGGTTTCCCAGGACCCTTCTTCCTCTAACAAGATTTCGATGTTTTCCTCCTCAAAGTTGAAATCTAATGTTATGGTGGCCACTAAGAACGAGGAATATGGTAATGCATATCCACTGAATGGCTAGGCTACTGATCAACCTGCTAGTTCGGCATCAACTTCATCTGATCTTACTTCACCTCTAATTCCTATGAAATTGACCAACAAGCCTCCGAAGGGCATTAGTCATAAGTATTTCTTCAACCCTTGTTCAAGAGATGCCCATAACTATAACGTAGTTGAAGACTTAGCTTAGTCTCCATAAGATATGTCAACTCTTGAGGTGTTGCAAAACTGCCCCACCCAAAAGAAGGTCTTGCTATCAGCTATCAGATGTGTGGATCCATCGGATTCCAACCTAGTGGTTTTCTCTCATGAAAATTATACCCCTTGACCTCTAGCTCAGTTAGCCTTTATAATCTAGGTCGTCATCCTTGCTAAGAACATTGATCGCTCTATTGTGGGTGAGGGAGCCTTGACCTGCATTATGTCCTTGTCTTGCTGGAAGGTGATTGGTTTTCCTCAACTAAGTCAATCAATCACCACATTGAAAACCTTTGATGGAAGAATGTACAAACCTTGTGGGATTATGAATTCCCTTCAAGTAGTATTAGGGGGAAAAATCATTTCCATATAAGTTGAATTTATTGATGGACCTCTCGATTATAATCTTCTATTGGGACGTACGTGGGTTTATGCCATGGATGCCATCATTTCGACTTACTTTTGTATGATCGACTTTCCTCACAAAGGTGGGATTGTAGCCATAGATAAACTCACCTTTTTCACTTCTAATTGTCACATTACTAGAAGTGTCCCTCTTGTAGGAGAAACTCTACATTCCTATTAGCTTGTCAAAGTTGGATTGTTGAAGGAATCTTCACTTATGGGAACCTTTTCACTTCTTCCTCCTATCCTTCCTGACAGCTCACCTTCGGTTGCTTATATCAATATGATATCATCCTCTATTGTCCTCACTGGTCGCTATATTTTAATTGATGGAACCACCATCCAAAGTTTTGACAACTGAATGTCGCTTAGCCTCATTGATCTATATTACGAATACATCTATTCGACTTGTGTGGCTTCCACCTTCTCTTAGATTAATTGGGTAGATCGATCACTAGATTATGTCATGTCTTCTGATCCTTTTTCTTGTGTATTCTCTACTAATGAGAGCATCATGGAGATCATGATTCCAGATCACAGGCCATGGGACAAACATCAACATCATTCCTCCCTACCAGATTCCATTGAGGATAATCTCACTGATGTGTACTTGCCTAATTTTTCCAAGCCTTTTACGAATTTCATCTCCATTCACGGAGTCGACTCTAAAAAGAACCTTTCAAATACCGAAGAAAATATACCTCTCAATATTTCTGCCAAAATATATAATGTAAAAAATATATACATTGGAGCGTCTTTTTCTCCATCTAAGATCAAGATCTATAGAGCCCTATTTTGTGAGTTTCGATATTTCTTTTCTTGGAATTATGAATAAATTCTAGGTATCGACCAAAATATAGTAGTGCATGAGATTAAAATCTATCCTGATGAAAAACCCATCCGACAACACCTTTGTCTGATCCATCCCAAGAAGGCTGTCGGGATTAAGGCCAAAGTTGAAAAACTTCTTCAGGCTCGTTTCATATACCCTGTTCCTTTAACTGATTGAGTATCGAACGTTGTCCCTGTCACGAAGAAATAGGGTACAATCTGAGTATGCGTCGATTACCATGATGAGAATCGTGATTTTCCAAAGGAAAAATATCCAACCCCATGTATTCACCAAATTATTGATGAGTGTGTTGGTTGCGAGATTTATTCATTCATGGATGGATTGTCGGGCTATAATCAAATCAACATTCTCCTGGTAGACCACAATAAGACTACATTTATTTGTCCCTAGCGTACTTTTTCTTATCAAAATCTCCCATTTGGTTTAAAGAACACTAGGGCTAGGTTTCAATGTGTTATGTCTTATGCTTTTCAAGTCATTAAACACATCGTGCAACCGTCTTTGGATGAGCTTCCTTCTCATTCTAAACATCGGGCTTATCACCCGATGCATCTAAGGGCTATTTTCATCTGTTGTAAACATTATAAAATTTGACTTAACCCGCACAAATGTGTGTTCTACATCGGTTCTGGTTGACTCATTAGTTTTGTCATTTCAAGAAAAGGAATTCATATTGATCCTCTGAAATTACAGGAAATCATTGGCTTTCCTACACCCTCTTCTCTCGTTCAACACAAGGACTCCAGGGGAAAGCTAATTTCCTGCGAAGGTTCATCCCTAATTACATTGAGTTGACAAAAGAATTCACTTGCTTGCTAAAAAAACGGGTCCCCTTCCATTGGGACGACGCTGCTCAGAAAGCGTTTGATTCCCTAAGAGATGTACTAGTTGAGGGATCTCTTTTAAAAACCCTTGATTATCAGTGCAACTATTTCCTATATCTCGTTGTTCCCATTTCCACTATAGAAATGGTATTGGTCCAAAAAGATGATATAGGGACTGAGTCAAAACCTTAACAATACCAAAATAAGGTATAGTCACGTAGAAAAAATATCTTTAGCAGCCCTTCAAGTCATCTAAAGGTTTCGCCATTACATCTTGGTTCGAAAAACTACGGTTGTTTCAGATTGCAACTCTATGACATATATATTGTCACGTCAATTATTGGGGGGCAAGTACTCTAAGTGGATCAATTTTATGCAAGATTTCAACTTGAAGTTCATCAAGTGCAAGTCCCTAGTTTTCACCGAGATAATGTGCAATCTTCCTGCCATTGATTTTGAATCTACATCTAAAGATTTTATCCTTAACGAGTCATTGTTTCTGATTTTGTCATCTGACCCGTGGTATCTAGATTTTTTGATCTATCTCCAGACCCATACTTTTTGACGTAGCACCTCTCGCACCGAGCAACGACGTATCAATACCAATCCCAAAATTATGTTATTATCGACGACACCCTTTACCATAGTTGTATTGATATGATTTTACAAAGGTGCCTCACCCTTTAGGAGGCTGAGAAATTCCTTAACGAATGCCACTTAGGGGCATGCGGCGGACATCTATCTGGTTATGATACTGTGTAAAATATATTACACGTTGGTTACTTTTGGCCTACTATTTTTCTCGACTATGTTCTCGTCTTCCATAACTATCTTGTGTGTTAAATATACGATAGTAAGATCCATGCTTTACCTGCTCGATTGCATCCTGTTTTCGTTGTTGGTCCCTTTCTGAAATGGGTTATCAAATTTATGACACGTAACCCTGACTCGACTAGGGGGCATGGTTATATCATTGTCGTTGTAGACTACTTTACTAAGTGGGCCAGGCGATGCCTACATCTAACAACACTGGTGAAATGACTGCATACTTTTTTTTCAATCACATTATTGTTAGGTTTGGTGTTCTGCAAGAAATAGTTATGGATCATAGAAATCATTCCCAGAATCATATGATGACCGAACTAACTGCTAATATGGTACTTTCACACGAAAAATCCACTCCCTTGTATCTTCATGCTAATGGACAGTTTGAGGTTATTAACAAAATTGTCAAGACTATTCTTCAATGTGTGGTAGGGGTCCACAAATTGGATTGGCACTTTCTTCTTTATGTCACCCTGTGGGCATACCAAACCCATTGAATGTGAAATTCCATCATTAAAACTAGCTCTTAAAATTCTTCCTACCACTTCCATAGAGGAGGAGTGTCTTTTACATATGACTCATTTGGATGAAACTCGACGCAATGCTGCTTTAGCCAATGAAGCTCATAAAATACACGTCAAGGCACAATACGACAAAAAATTCAAGCCTCGTGTCTTCTCAGAAGGAGACCTGGTTCTCTTATATGACCAAGAGGCCGATACATTAGGTCCAGGAAAGTACTAACCCATGTGGTTCAGTCCAAACATTGTCAAGTGAGACGTCACAAAAGGGGCCTATGAGTTAGTAAACTTTGATGGAGTTCCATTGGTGCAACCTAAGAATGGGTTGTACCTCAAAAAATACTATGCTTGATCTCCTGCATAGTACATTGTGTACATACTATCTATAGGTGTGTTGAGTTTTTTTTCAGTGTGTCTTTTTAGAGTTTCCCATGGTTTCTGTTCATCCCTTTTGCGTTTTTTTTGTAGGTGTTGACCTCTCTCGAACTGTATATTGGTTATGCCGATAGTGCTAATTGCAATACTCAAAACCTATCTTCCATAGCATGGGATATCTTTTTATCCAAATGGAAATTTAGTGAGTATGCAAGGGATTTGAATTAGTCACTCTATTAACAACATTGTTGAGTATAGCACAGTGGTTGAGATACTATCTGATGCTATTTTACATGGTATCCATTGTTTAGTCATCAGGATTGACTCACAACTCGTAGTACTACAACTTGCTAATGTTTATTCAGTGAGAAATCCTACCATCCTTCGCATGGTTTTTAGAGTGTGTCTTCTAGAAAGACATTTGAATTTCATACGATATGAACATATTTCTAGATATCTAAACACATTAGCAAATTCCCTAGCCAATTACATTTTAGATAGACATTTGCAATGAATGTAAATAAGTTCCAATTCACATCATGTCATATTGAAATCATAATAGGAACTAGGAAACAATGAAACATGTACATATATATCTATATCTATATATATATATATATATATATATATATATATATAGACACACACACACACACACACACACACACACACACACACACACACACACACACATATATATATAGATATATATATTAAGTTTAAGTTTAGTTTTACAAAAATGTGTGCCCCAAGGCACATATGGCTACATCTCCCATATAAAAAGCTACATGAAAATATCCAAGAAAACAAATCAATGGTGCTCATGATAAAATGACACTGCACGAGATATATTGCACAGTAATCAACCAATATGGCCTAGCACTTCAATAGTGTGTCACTGAAGTTTCATCGAAATCTGGTCGACTACGGTCTCATCAATCCCGTGTGTTAGCCCTCCATGTGGTGCTCCACCTATGATAGGATCTCAGCTACCTGAAGATCCCGTAGTGCATCCTGTCGTACCAGAATAACATGTATTAGTTCCACTACCTCCTCATGTGGTTGTCTATCTACACAACGGAGATATGAATCACTTACTGGTCAAACTCGTCCAATATCTCCATGAGACCATCAATAGTTTAGTCTTAGAAACATCAAAAACACAAAAAATTGTAAAACTTTCAAAAACTTAAATGGTTGAAATATTTTACCTAAAGCATCCCATTTCTCACCCTCAAGAAGCACGAGCTCGGGATGATCATGGAAATCCATTCCTACGTAAAGATAATCATTAATGTGAATTTTCCACGCATCCACCCAAAGAAGGCTGGTGAGAAGTTGATCACCGATGGACTTGCATATCGGGCCATATGATCTATCCACCTCCTCATCTGTGGGGCCCTGGGATTGATAAGCTCGAGTATAATATAATGAGGATTAAGTAGTGGCATGCGCTCTAGAGAAAACGAGACTAAGATCGAACCATAGTCGAAGTTCTTTATCTTCCCCTGTCTTGCTTTAGTGAGTTGTCCCTTCATATTGACCAAAACTCCCTTGATCCAATTGAAGATTGTTGGCCCTAAACAGTCCACCCTGTACTGCATGTACGATCTACTTTCCACATGAAGTGTTGAGCTACTTTCCAATCTCGTTATAATGAAAAGGATCATTCTAAAAGGTAATTGGGTTACATCTTTTATATTTATCTTTCCATCCCTAGTTTGTTGAGATCAAGGTCTACAATAGGTAGCGATATAATCTTTCATTGTCTCCCCACCACTTCTCCCACCAAGTAGAGAGATGGGGTCACCCCTCCTAAATAAAACTATCAGAAAGTAGATATATTATGCCTTTATCTTGAGGAGATGTTCCCCAGACCTGAATGGTTGTGCTTGAACATCCCATGAACAAATAGGATATTTCAACAATTTCATCTGTTGCCTCACATTAGGAAGAAAGAAGAAATTTATCAATCCACATTTTTTCAGTGCCTTGATGGTAGCAAGATCATTTGTTGCATTTAAATCATGTTCATCATGTACTTTTTCTCTCCAAATAAATGCCATTTTGTGCTAATGAACACTTGAAACATCATCAATATATTCATTAGGTTCCTTTTCATGTAAAAACTTGCCAAAAATGAAGGGAAAACTGATAAAAAATTTATCATTTTTCCCCTAATGCACCCTAGTAGTGCATGATAGAGAATTGCACCTCTCCCAGTAGTGACAGTCTTCCTAGGTGCAACACATGTTTCGATTCCGGGGGGTGCGTTGGTCCTAGGGCATGTTATTGAAATCCCAGGGCCCTCAAAACTTGAAAAAAATTGCATGAAATTACAAAAATTTGTCATGAAAATGTTAGCCTCCTGTTGCAACAGGGTTTCATCTTTCATGATTGACATTTTTACATGCCAAATATGTCATACTTTGCAAGCTGCAGTGTTCCATATTTCCACAAGAAAGCCATGAAATGTGCTAGCCCAAATGCCACTGTTGATTCCAATTTTGATGAGTTGTTCCAGTTTTGAAGAGTTTTCATTTAAGGGAGGTCCAAACAGTCTAATCTTGGTCTCCCTAGGTTTCAATTTCCTGTTTTAGAATATAGAGAATGATATCTGTCCAAACAGTTTAATCTTGGCAGATCTGTAGATAGGTAGAGAATCAAGGGGACCCAACTACTTAATCTGGGCCCTGGCAGAAATAAGTGTAGATTTAGATAGGAAATCATTCAAAAGAAAAATTGTAAATCAGGGTCTGCAAGTCTAAGTGCACCCAAACTAAAAAGAAGAAAAAATGTTAGGAAAGTAGGCCGGGTAGGTAGCTGTGAGGTTGCAGAATGATGATTTATGATCAATTTTGTGTTACAAAGTGCTTCATCTTTACAGATCGCAGTGCAGGCAGTTTTCATTCAAAGGAGCTCAAAGGTGGACATCACTAACTCCCCCTTCTTCTAATTCCCTAAAGTCACTTACTAACTTCCCAAAGAGGTCAAGATCTGCTTGATTCCTCTTAGTTTCATCATCATCCATCTCAGTTGCCTTGGTGAAGATCTGCTTCACTCAAGGATTTTATTTCTTTTCAAATTCTTTTCCCTAAAATTAGCCTAAGGTCCCTGACCTTAGCGCCTGTTTATCATCTCCATATTAACTACTAACTCTAGTATATAACTCCCTATTTGTTTTCCCCTTCCCCTACTAAAACTATGTATATAAAAATTCCCCTATGTAAATATCCCCTCCCTGGCAATATAGCCATACTTTTTCCAAGTCCGGGAAAAAATGGTCCACCTGGGGCTGTTTTTAGACCATCCGAGTCATAGCAGGAGTTAGATGACACCTGGTCATGCTAACAACCTCTCCCCTAGCCCTAAAAACCCTCAAAAACCCTCCTTTCCGCCCCCTTACCTTAAGTTTTGGGCAGAAATTGTTAAACCCGCGCACATTAAACCCATGTTTTACCCCTTATCCCTAAGCCCCAACTGTAAATACATTAACCCGCCCATTTTAAACCCCATAACCCACTTTCCCTAAGTCTACAACCCCCGTCGTGCATTATTAAAATCGGAATATCCCTTGTATATTCCCCTCCCTAACTTCCCGCCGCCTCACCCTTCCCGCCAACCATCCGATCGTCCTATGCCCAGATCAACGGTTGACGGGCCGTCCCATCTCCGAACCGCCCGAAGGTTAGCATCTGGGAAATGGGCGGTATTCCCGCCACGCATCACCTCCTGGGCTATGGCGGAGACCCCTCTGACAAAACCGCTCATGCCCAAAGGCGGTGCGCCCCAAAACCAGAAACCTCCCCTGCCCGGTGACGTCACCTGCTTGCGTCACCCCCTACCCAGTCACCATGACACGTCACCTGCCTGCGTGGATCTCCTGCCACTGTACCGTCGAGTCACCTGCCACGTGTCCTACCACATCATCAAATCCGCCATACTACCACGTCACCTCCGTACGTGATGACATCATCATGCTGACGTCATCCTGCCACGTCATCATTCTGATGTCATTCTGCTGACGTCATCCGCCATACAAAGTCACGTCATGCTGACGTCATCAGAATTTTTAGCGCGAAGGGCGAAAATCGCACTCCGGAGCCCCGGAATCAGTTTCTGAGGCAGTTTTTGATGAGCGATTTGAGCGATGAGCGAAAATCGCTCATCGCTGGATAAATTAGGCCTGACTGGGGAATCTTTAGGGAATCTTTTCATTATGCAGCCCCCAGCAAGCCCGAAAGGCGCCGAATGACCCATTTTTCGTCGCGAAGCTTACTGTAAGGAGCAGAAGACAGTTCTAGAGGAAACAGAGGCCGAACAGCAGCCATTAATTTGTGATTAGACCCACAGCAAAGGAAAACAACGGCCCAGTTTATTGTCAAAGAGTATCAGAGGAAGAAGAAGAGCCAAAGAGTATCAGTCAAGATTTTTTAGGGGCTCGAAGCACCTGAACATTGATGAGCCCCCCCAGAAAGTCAAATTAAGAGGCGTAAGCCCATCCTTGCCTTCAAATCACAATTAAGGCATTCAAAGCCACTAGACAGCAGAGAAACAGAAACCCATACACATTTATTTCATAAAACACTGCACCAAGCCACCGAGGACAACATCATTTACTCAGTTTTGATACGGCGGCCCTCAGCGCAGCCAAAGATATTTTCATGCATTTATTTCAGATAGGATTAGGTCAAATTAATCATTCTTTAGGACCTGTTTAGGTCAAGATGTAATAAAAGCGGTTGTAGAGAGTTTTTCCCTATATATACCGCCCTCTACATTGTTACAAGGGTTGGTTAATTGAGAATTTTCACTAGAGACTCGCATTGTATACCTGAGTTTTTTCTATAATCAAAGATTGCTGAAAGCTTGGAGAGCAAACTTTCTGTTGTAAATGAATGTTTTGAAGATGTGAAGATGGAACCCTTGTGCTGCAGTCTGAAGCAATAAGTGCATCTTACCTCTGTTTATTGTTTACCACTATCTAAATAGCAGAAAGAAAGAATATCTTAGAATTTGTTTAAGTACACTCTATGCTCAATTTCTGCTGTTTCTTTATGTTTTCCTCTAAATGAATAGGTTATGAATATGAATTCCTCCTGGCTCATATTTACCTCGATTCACCTGTGTTGGCCAATTATCTAGGGATTCTTCCCTGCCCCTAGGTAGAGCTCTGTTACCCCCATCTGTTAAGCTGATTGAGAGATTCTTAATTGCCTATCATTACTTAGCATTCTTTCCATCATTTAAACCTGAAATATTGTTTCATGCGCATCTATCTCGCTCCATTCTCCTTTCTTGTGACCAAAGAAATGCACCAGCAGTTCTCCTCCTCGACTCCACGCCCAATGGTTTGAAACTTCCAGACTATGCCTTGCCTCTCTATCTGAAAACATCAATTTTGCCACCAAAAACAAAACAAAAACCCTCTAAACTCAAAACCTAGCCTAAAATCCTTTTCAACAAAGCTAAATCTGAAAGAGAGAGCCCTCTCTGATTGCAGGTTGGCTAGAACCTGCAGTCCAAAGTTGGTTTGTGGTTACCTCGGCCGTATCCTTTTCCGGAGCTTAAGGACAACCTGAGTGATAACAAAAAAGAAAGAGAAGGGTTTTAGATCCTACCTCGAAGTGATGGTACTCGGAATGGTCCACCAAATTGGTTGCAATCAACTACAGAAAATCGAGGGAAAAAAGCTCAGAATTCTCACTATTGAAGGTAAATATGAAATGGTGAAAATGAATAGTTTTGAGTATTTATGGTCGTTTCTCACATTATTTTATTCATATTTAATGTTTTGACCTATATATGCTTCATTTTTACTACCAAACAGGTATGTTTAATCCTTTTTGTGATGTTTTGAAGAGGACGGTAGTTGTTAACGAATTTTTGTCATCCTTTAAATAGGTTATTTTAACCAAGGAGTATAGTTTTATCTCTTTTTCGGGCTCTATAAATCTACAAAAGAGGACCCCCTCGGAATCCTCTCTCATCTCTTTTCAGACTCCCAAAATATGAAAATATCGTTGAGCACTTGTCTTTTCAAACTTGTAAAAGTAAATGAAAAGATGCCTACTCATTATAAGTTTAACCCTCTTCCCAACATAGATAGAATAACTATGAAAAGGGAATACCTTAGTTGAAAATGGCTAAGAGGTTTTCTTGACTATTGTTTTCTACCATTTGAGACTTAAGAGACTACCTACGAAAAGGGACATCTGGATTTTTATTTTTTGCCTATTTTTCAAACTCTATAAACGTGAACTTAGGGTTAATTAAATATACTCGGAGAGATTCATCTGAAGGATGAACTTACAGATCAAGTATATGTTATCCTCCTCAAGCTTGTTAAAAAATAAAGAGGTATTGACCAGTATGGTTGGGGATATTGGGAAAACAAGGTATTCCATTTGCTAATGGCAGTGAGTCGCTCTTTAACACGGCACTCTTCCACTTCATCTCTGTGGTTGTTGGGTTGGGCAATGTTCTTGTATTTTGGTTATCATACCATTTTCAGAGCCTCCTTTTTGGTTTTGGGTCAATGTTTCTAACTCCATTCAGTGTCGTTGGTGTGTTCAAGGGAATCCATTTAGTTAATATCCATTACAATTCTCTTACGCCTTCATTCAATGTTTTCCTTTCCTAATCTAACACCATATCAACATCATTTTGTCTCAATCACGATACCTATTTCATGTCATTGATGGGGGAAATATCAAGGCCCTCCTGTGATGGGTCACTTCCTATCGACATAAGCACATTATCCAGGAAGTTGACTTAGAAACAACCCTTTGGTACCTTGGTGCTTACATACACCAATGGAAAGTTTCCTTGCTCTAGGCGATAGGTTTACATCAATGGTGTTCGGTTGAAAGATTTTGTGTGGTGTTTGACATCAACTCATTTATTCACACCATATAGATTATATTGTAGCACCTTGAGAGCCATTAACATCATCGATGGTTTCTCTCGCATTTTTTAACAACTTACATCATTGGTCGGTAATCACATGGTGTCTACCATGTTCGACCCCAACTCATTGATTCACATGGTTAGACTCATACGTTGGTTGGTCGTGTGAAGGAGATAGAAAACCCCAGATCTAGTTTCATCCATTCGGGCTACAAATTCAGGAGTTATACTGAGATCACAATGTATGATGGTCATTATCATAGAGACAATCATCTAGTCATGGGCCCATCAGTTGTTATCTATGGACATGTCTTTTGATCATTGTGCATGTTATGTTAGCTTATGTTCTGAGTATGGGTATGCCGCCCTCAGTAGCAGATATGTCATGATGCAATTTTATTGTAACAGATGAAGCTCATCAGTTGTTATCGATCCCGACTTGTCAAAAGGAAAATAACTTTAGTCATCAGTGATCATTTCTAACTTTGCACTTTAGGGGGATATTTGTTATAGGCCATTTTGTCCCATCCGATCAATAGGCCTCCTAATGGGATCAATCAACATCCTATTCCTCCTTGTCATCATCTTGCACAAATCCCTAAGCATGTCTCTTTCATTCCCCAGAGTTTATACCTGAAACTACATCATCTGAGCAAGTTTTAGGAGAAACTCTCCCTAAATTCTTGTTGGACAACATTCACCTACAGGTTGCTCCATTATGGTCTATGTTGATCACCTTTAGGTTTCTCTCCTTTGCACCTGTGTTGGTTCTATAAATTTGGGAAAAATAGATAAATTCTAGAAGCTTCCTCTTCCAAAATCTTCCAGAATTTGTTACAACCATTTACCTCAGATAAAACATTTGGATCCTATCCCACCATACTTTGGATTTTCCATCCCTTATCCTTTGATCCCATCCTCCCATCAAAGGTCGATCTAAAACCTTAGATTGGTAATTGGATAAGAACTCCCAACTTACCCCACTCCTCTATATATTTACAATCTTCCATATGCAAGGGGTTGGCTTTTGGAGAGTGATTCTACCCTTATGTTGTTGTGGTGAGAGGTTTCATTTTATGCATTTAGGTTGATTGGAGGTTCACATTGTGACAAGGAAAGGACAAGTAAACCTGGAGAATCTCTTCTACAAGATCAACATCTATGTATGGTTGTAAATCCTTCCACTTATATTAATGCAAATAATTCTCTATTTTCCTATATGTGATGTTGTTATTTTATGTATTTCAATACCATCTTGATCTATTGAATAGAGTATATAGATGATACTACATAGATCTTGTAGTTTCTTGGCTTGTGTTATCTGACTGTGAAGGTTCTAATTTTGGCAATCAGAGCTATAATTAGAGCATTCAAGCTAAAGAAGGAGCAAAGATTGTGATAGATTCTAGGTAGGATTCATTATGTAATTTATTTACTTTAACGAAAGCATTGACTTCGTTGTCTCCCTATTGTTCTAGGTTAGCCACCAAACCTAGGGGAGATACTTTTGTCCGCAATTGTAAATCATGTATAACATTATGAATACAAGAGGAGGAAATGGGATAGTGACAGGAAAGAAATTAGATGGTTGAATGGTATAAGTGTGCCTTACTATGATTATTTAAAATAAAATATTCTAATGACATGCCTTAGCAGTTGGGTTAGTGATCAAGTCAAAGAGAAATAAGGTGCATTTGGTAGTTACCCACATACTGAGGAGGATTCACTAAACATAGGGAGTGGGTGCAACAACTCAGCAATAATATATTTTCGTACATTTTTAACTTCATAATACACCTTTGAATTTTAACATCTATATTTTATGTCTTAATTATGTTCGTGTTACTAGACACGTGACACTATGATTTTTTCAGTTTTTTATAAATGCATTTGTTCCCATCTATGTGGCCATATGGACATCATTTTCACACAAAGGATGTCGATGATGGATTCATGACACAAGACCATGGAGTGGAAGTCGAGTTTGACTAATATATTCATGCTAGCCACGACGATCAAAACCTAATACGAGGGAGGTTAGGTTACATCAAAAAGATACAGGAGAACATTAAAGTGGAATTTTGTTCCTTTCGGATGTGTTATTTTTAAGTGCAAGTGTTGTGACAACTTTGATCGAAATAATGTAAACGAACATCACGATAGTGGGTTAATATCTATCAACTCTAGAAATATGTGGCATGAAGCTAGGGAGCCTTATGTTTTTCCCAAACACTGCAACCAAGTGTTTTTTTACCCAAATTTGTTGGATAGGGATTGGTGGTTTGTATTAAGACACGACCCTAGATCAAAACATATTTTTTATAACAACAATGTTATCATGCCAAGCGAGGAAGATAATCATGGTGATGACAATGGAGATGATATGTACTTGTGCTATTTCATCATTTATACTATTGTTGTATGTTTTAGGTTTTTTAATTTCATTAATTATATTGTTTTTTATTCATCTTTTTGGCATCTTATATAATTTGTAAGATTCACAAAATTCAAAAAAAAATCAAGTGGAAACATTTTAACACTTAAAAATAACTATTTCCAATTGTGTAATTTATAATTTAAAATTAAAATTTTAACATATTTGTTTAATTTTTTGAATTCTAATTTATAGTATACTTCTTCTATAGGCTTTGGATAGACATCAAGATGGATCAAAAGATTGTAATTCTAAGCATGAGTTATCAATTTTTTACTCTTTTGTCATACTTTTGTGACCCCAAGCATATATTTCTAATATAAAACATTTTATACCCTAGATAATGTAAAAGTCCATTTTGAATCCTAGAGTTGAGCACTCCATTAAAAATGCTTATTTATAACTATATTTTTTAAAGATATCAATCTAAACATACTCATTATTTTCTTTCTCAAATGACATTGTGTGTATCAATATAAAATAACTCACAAAGTGATAGAAAATGGAGAGGGAAAATCATATTTGTGTTATATATGTGTACAAAAAGCCAAGTATAACCATCATCAATGTTTTTCAATGTAGTAAAATAACCTCCCTTATTTTCGCTATGCAACATATCTCCATAAATATAAATGTTTAAAACATTGTACAATATCTATGATAATAAGGATTCAAGGTGACAATCATTCTCAAATAGGAAAATGAGAAGAACATCCTAAAAATGTGAAAATAGGAAATTTGGAAACATAACATTGAAGATTTATTCTAGAAAGATTCACACAAGCACTCCATGATTTCAATAAAATAAGTTGATTCTTCCCTAGTTGACATAAAATGGTTGATATGAAAAAATTAAAGAGGAGGAATCTATAATTAGATGTTACATCCTTATTGGTTTATTAATCATTTCACGTGTTTTTTCTTTAGGTTTATATCAAAACCAATATAAATCATGTAATGATAAATCTATGAGGACTTTAACAATGAATTTTTTTGTATTAATATGTAAGATTAGATTATTGACATGATAGGTAAACTCATGTTTACTATATTTAAATTCTAGTTCTTGCAACCTTATGTAAACAAAAAGGAGGTCTTATATGTATGTGTAAAATGTGGATTACATCGTTTTATGGACCATAAGATAAATAAATTGGCTTAAATGGATGATTGTGAGGTTTTAATTTTTTCTTCGGGGATAATGGAAGAGTTCTGAATTTTATTTTCAATGGTAATTATAAATAAAAGTTGAATTAATAAATATTTTATGAAGAGAATTTGGAGTTCTGCGTGAATTCTTTTAATCTATTTTAATTATATCACTCTAATTCTCATTAAACTATTTCACATTATTTTATCATTTCTTCAATTACTCTTTTTTACTTACATTAATTTCATTATCGGAATTATTATTTTATTACAATATTTTAATCATCATATAATCTTATTCTTCATTGTGATTAGTATTATTCATTATAATGATTATTATTAAAAGCATTGTAATAATTAACTATTATAATCAATATAATGATTAATTATTATAATCATCACAATAATTAGCTATTATAATAATTTGTATAATTAATATTATGATATTCAACTATTATTATTCTATTTATAGTACTATTTCTTCTTTTAATTATTGTCTAATTTGTTTCACATATTTGATTATTATTTTTAATTATTATTACATTGAATACATTAATTATTATTACATTTTCTTATTTCCAGAGTAATTACTTTTTTTTTTTATTTACCTTTCTTTTAAGTTGACATAACACTCTTAACATTATGAATTAATTCATATTTATTCACACATTTGATTAACTAAATTAATCTAAGATTCTTTTGTGAATCTCCTGAAAATGGGTTGTGATACTTAGCCTGAAAAGTCGATTAAAATATTTTGATGCAAGACTCCAAACTCTCTTCAATGCAAACCTACAAAAACACAAAAATATTAAATATTTTATGGCTAAGAATTAAATCTTTAGTAGTGTGATGGTGATTAAGAGGCATTTGTTTGACTTTCTAATACACTTGGTGATGGATTTTTATTTCCTATTTAGATTATGTAAAATAAATATCTATTTTTATATATTTATAAGTAAATTATTTAAAGTATACATGTATTTATCAATGTAAACATGATGTATTATCTAGGAGAAATGTGAGAACATGAACGCAAAATTTTGATAGGTAAGTAGCAACCTCCCCAGATATATGCAACAACTCGGAAACCACACATATCAGGAACTCATAATTCATCCTGGGACTGAGATTTCCAAAGAGCACTAGTACTAGAGACAACATCCCACGATATTGAAGACGAGATACGTCTATCCCTCCAACCTCACTATGACAGGCCATGTCTCCTAGGACTTAAACCCAGGTGGATGAGATGGAAAACCACCATCCCTACCACTCGCGTTAATCAATCATTGACTAAAAATTTTAACTCATATTTATTATTAAAAAAAGATAAATTTAAACCACAATAGAAAATAAAGAACCAAATTAGCACCAAAATGTTATATTTTTCTTACCAAAAAAAAAAAAGCTCACTTGCCTCTTTAAGGGAGAACTTCCAAAAGAGAAATTGGTTTTCTTTTTTTTCTAGATGTGGTGCGTCGACATACAATTCACATCGGTGCATATGAATAACCTTTTCACACTGAAACAAAAAGCTTAGGTTAACAAACACACCGAGATATATTTTCTAAATATTTATGCATGTGTTGCGCCTAGTGGAAACAAATGCACTCTGAAGTAAATTTTACTAGATGCACCGTGGTAAAACTTATAACTTTCGGTATGCATATAAATTCACCAAATAAACCTCTTAAACATTGGTTTTTTATTTCTTGATGTGGTGCGTCGACATAAAATTCGCACCACTCCGTATGAATAACCTTTTCTCACTGAAATGGAATGTTCATGTTAACGAACACACTGAGCTATATTTTTTAAATATTTATGCATGTTGTGCATCTGGTAAAGAAAAGACATCAAGATGCAACTTTTACTAAACGCAGTATGGAAAAATTATAACTTTCTCAATGCATATCAATTTACCAAATGCACTACAAAACTATGGTGAATTAATATAATGCATCCCGCCATTAATGGAAGTTGAGGCAGTCAAGCGCACTGCATAGGAAAATAAAAATTCAAAAACAATGGATTTCTTAATCTAATTTTCAATTCAACTGCACTAAAAAGTTAAATTAAAGAGAAACATGGACATTTGCTCATTGGGGAAGCATGGTTACCATGTAAATGAAAAAACCAAAATTGAGCATTGTTTGACAAAATTCGAAAGAAACACACTGACCAATGGATGAAAGGATGGTAAGCAAGGGAAGCACGATGGCAAGGCGCTTGACAAAGGAAAGAGTAGCACCAGTGCTTGAGAGTTCTACATCACTGCAAATGGTAAAAATGAATTTTTAGGGCCGATAGACTTTGTTTATGTAACCATGTTCTAATGCTCTAGGGTAACCACACTAGTGCGTGCATGTTCCTGAGTGCACTGCTATTGTTTTTAATTAAAACCCTATCACAATGCACCTTGTTGTTTACACACCGGTGCATTTAAATACATTAAAAGCACCAACACGTTTTTTGAGTATAACATCAAAATGGTAAAAAGTAATTTTATGACTGGCATTTTTTAAATTTAATATTTTTCTTGTGCTATCGAGTAGTATATGCTCGGTGCACCACTTTCTATTAAGCATTGATTCTCTTTTTTGGTTACGCACCAGAGTGTGTGTTTTCTTATTTAGCACTGGGATCGATTTTTTTTTAATTCAACCCTTTTTGGTGCTATCGAGTATTATACACAGTGGTGTGCATTATGTCCTTACTGCATCGTGATGTTTTTTATTTTTTTATAAAAAACTTTGTCACGATGCACCATATTCTATTAAGCATTGGTGCATATGATTATAAAATGCATCAGTTTTTTTTGTATTATAGATGTATTTTTTAAAAATATGCTAAAACATCTGCTTGCCCATCTCCATTAGTGACCTCTGCTACAAATGGATTTTTGGGTTATTTTTATAGGGCTTTTGGAAAAAACCTCCGCTAGAGGGTATTTTTCTTGTAGTGTATCCACCCAATATATTGACACATTGACCTTATTTAATAAAACTCCAACTGGTGTACAAGCATACCAAATACTTTAGCATAGTTTAACAAGGAAAAATGTGACAAACCTCAATTAATTAGGCCCCGACCAAGAGCCACGAGCTAAATTTTTTATTACTTGGCTTTTCTCAGTATTCTATTTAGTGATCCTCCTTGATATTACGTAGTGTACCTTGTGTCTCTCTCTCAATAGTAACATGATACATAATTTTATTTTTTGAATGCCCTTTCCTACCCTCTTTGTATTTTTCTCCTTTCTCACTATTCTCTTCCTTGATTTTTCCGTTTCCTTTTCTTAGGTCCATCCCCCTCTTTCAATTGTTTTATCCTTGCTTATGGTTGATTAGAGCCCAGTCTCACCGAGCCTCTCTGGACCAACCAAAAGTGCCCCACATGTCCCATCCTCTTCAATTTTTTATGGTGACTAGTCCTGTCATTCTTGCAAGCTAATCATTTTCATGCCATTTTATATTTTGCTTCTCTTTCTTGCCATCTATTAGATATATTTTTTTGCAATGCTTGCATGAGGTTACAATAGCTTGTGTCTGTGTGTGTTACCTCTGAGACAATAATTACCCCACTTACTCAAGGTTTACACACACATATATGTTTATACATTTTACAATAATAATCCAATTGGACGTGACTAGAAAATATTCACACCATTGCAGAGTGACCAAAAGAGGCATATATGTACATTTATGATTTTCAATATGTTTATAATATTTACACTAATATAAAGTAACCATGAAGTATTAATAATGACCATACAAGTGCAAATTAACTAGGAAAATATTTTCAATATCTTCATGAGTGCACAATGACCAAGGAAAAAATGACTAGGGTCATTACAACCCCGCCCCCTTGAGGGGAACACTGTCCTCGGTGTTCTATGACCATATATAATAAACCAAATGTGTCAAACTAGACATAGTATTCATGGATATTTATATACACGTCTCTATACAATATTTTAAATATTATTCTTATTCATTTTATTTGGTAAAAAGAAATAGATATGTTTCCTACATCTGCTCATTTATTTCCCATATGGATTCCTCAGGCCCAAGGTGTTTACATTTCACTTTGACCTAATCTATTGCCCAATTCTGGAGCATGAGTTTCCTTTTCTCTAGGATGCATAATGGTTCTATCTAACCTATAGAACA
This sequence comes from Pinus tabuliformis, assembly GCA_031772625.1. Lineage (NCBI taxonomy): Eukaryota > Viridiplantae > Streptophyta > Pinopsida > Pinales > Pinaceae > Pinus > Pinus tabuliformis. The sequence goes on from CM062804.1 coordinate 1,356,606,420, forward strand.
AACCAATCAATGATGTGATTAGGATCTCGTACATATATTTTTAGAAAGGACACATGGAAAACATCATGAATGTTTACTGAAGGAGGTAAGGCTAATATGTAAGCCACTAGTCAAATCCTTTCTAGTACTTCAAAAGGTCCACAAAATCGTGGTTCCAACTTGGCACATGACCCAATCCTCAAAGATATCTTATTTTTTCAGTCTTGTGCCACCTTTAAATTTCCTTGATGGTTTTCACTTCTTGTTCCATTTCTCTCAATATTTTAGGCCCAATTATGACCCTTCTCACTAGATTGCTTCAGCTAATAGGAGTGTTTCAAACCCTCCCATATAGTGCCTAAAATGGACTCATCTATAGATATTCTTGGTACCCATTATTGTGTTGAGAGGCGCATTCTACAACCCAATATGACCTCAATGTGTAAGTATGTCCATGCTCAAAATTAAATTTTAGCTAATGTTGGCCAATATGAAAATAAAAAATTACAAATATAAATAATGTTTATGTTCATCTCTCCAATAAATAATAATAATAAAAATAGAAAAAAATAATGCGGGAAACAAAAATGAAAATAACCATATAGATAAAAATACTACAATACAATTATCTCATGCATTTAGATAAAAAAATTATCTCAACCGTTTAATAGTTCTTTTATCATGTACCTTGAATTTGAATGGATCATAAATTTACCTTCAACCAAATTTTTTACCACATTAAAATTCTAAATTAGGTAAAATTTTAAACATATTTACACTTTACTAAAGCCACTACCATTTCTTAAATCAAAGTAAAAAGGTTAATTCAACACAAAGAATCCAGAATCTTGTTGTAAAATATTTTAATATTTATTTTAATTATTTATTTGTAGAGGTGGAGAGATAGAGGGAGAGGGAGAAAGGAGAAGAGAGAGAGATGGATAGATATATGAAGTTGGAAGGAGAGAAAGGGAGGGAAGAAGAAAGACAGAGAGAGAAAAGTGGAGAGAGAGAGAGGGAGTGACAAGGAAGGGATGGAGAGAGAATGTTTATGCTTAGGGGTGAGAAAGAGAGACGAATAAGGAGAGATGGAGATAAGAGGGGAAGAGAAGGAGAGAGAAGGGTAGCAGGAGGGAGATAGTGACAAAATTGGAGAATAGATAGATAGAGAGAGAGAGAGAGAGGGCTGAAGCGGAGAGATAGAGGGAGGTGGGAGAGAAAGGGAGAGAGAGGAAGGAAGAGAGAAAGGACATGAAAGAGATAAGGAGAGGAAGGGAGAGAGAGAGAGAGAGAGAGAGAGAGAGAGAGAGAGAGAGAGAGGAAGGTAAGAATAAATACACATAGAGAGAAATATGAAGAGAGTGAGATGGAGAGAGGAGATCAAGAGGGAAGAGAGATAGAATGGGGGAGAGAGGGGGAGAAGGGGAAGAGAGAGAGTGAGGGAGAGATGGATACATACAGAGAAATAATTTGTATGTTTCAAGGGTGATATAAAAAGAAAAGAGAGACAAAGGGAGATAGAGATATAGATGCAAGGTGAATATAAGGAATAAGAGAGAGATAGAAAGAGGGAGAGAGAGATAAATATGAAGAAAGAGAGCATGTGTGTTTGGGGGGGGGGGTGAGATAGAGATACAAAGAAGGATAGATGGAAGGAGATATAGATATAGACGCAGGGGGGAGAGATGGAAGAATAATTATTTCCTAGATGCATTGATTTCTTTGTAGATGGTGATTTCTAATACTATTTGATTGCTTGCATTGAAGGAGATAAACTAAATTAGAGGGGAGAGGAGGAATGAAGAGATACAAAAGGAGAGTGACATGGGGAAAGAAGGCTAAGAGAGATAGGGAGACACAAATATGGAGGGGGGAGGGGATGAGAGAGAGAAGGAGAGAGGGAGGGAAGAAGAAAGACATAGAGAGATATAAGTGGAGAGAGAGAGAGAGGGAGTGACAAGGGAAAGATGTAGAGAGTGTGTGTATGTTTGGGGGTGAGATAAATAGACAAAGAAAGAGAGATGTAGGGATATATAAATATACATGGAGGTGGAGAGAGGGAAGAAAATTTATTACACTATATGCATTGATTTTAACATACATGGTGAATACTAATACTATTTGATTGCTTGCACTAGATGCATTGATTTCAGTGTAGATGTTGATTTTTAATATTATTTGATTGCTTGCACTAGATGCATTGGTTTTAGTGTAGATGTTGAGTTCTAATCCTATTTGTTTGATTGCACTATATTCATTGATTTCATTGTAGATGGTGATTTATAATCATATTTGATTTCTTGCACAAGATTCATTGATTTCAATGTAGATGTTGATTTCTAATCCTATTTGATTGCTTGCACCAGATGCATTGATTTTAGTGTAGATGTAATTTCTAATCCTATTTGATTTCTTGCACTAAATGCACTGACTTTAGTGTAGATGTTTTCTAATGCTATTTGATTATTTGCACTAGATGCATTTATTTCATGGTAGACATTGATTTCTAATTATATTTGATTGTTTGCACTATATGTATTAATTTCAGTGTAGATGTTGATATTTTATTATATTTGGTTGCTTGCACTAGATGCATTGATTTATATGTAGATGTTAATTTCTAATTATAATTGATTGCTTGCATTAGATGCATTGATTTCAGTGTAGATGTTTATTTCTAACCATATTTGATTTCTTGCACTAGATGCATTGATTTTAGTGTAGATGTTGATTTATGATTTGATGTAACTCGATGTATGATGGTACATTAATTTTAAAGTCACTGGATTAATAGTGTGATTGATTTTAGTGTAACCACAAAAAAATTATTGATAATGTTCATTGATTTTTGTTTTATAGTAATTTAACCTATTAATATTGGAGAAAAGATAGAAAAGGTAAGATGTTTACTACAATAGCTCGAGTTAAATATTTGAAAGGTTTACAATTTCAATTACAGTTTTCATATAATCGATATGAAAATATGGAAAAACTAACGGGGGTGAAAATAAGAATAGTAGAAGAAAATATCTTAGATTGATCACAATGAATATTATTTTTAATTTAGTACATTCTTATTATTCACATTTTTCTTCCATTCAACAATATTACATTGTCACTTTGCATTCAAAATTTTTATTTCATCATTTTTCATAGTTAAAGTTATTAACAATATCTGTCATCTCAACAAATTAAGGTAACTTAGAAAATTCAAAATTAGAACTACACTTGAAGATATATTTAGCAATACTTGGAGGGACACTATTAAGAATTAATTAGTTGTCAAAAATTGTGATGCCTATAATTAAATAAAATGGATGTGCAATATCAATCCTCCTACAAGCTATTGACAAGATTGTCTTCCTTCTTCATCACCAACTAATTACTAATAGACAATTAAATACACATATAGAAATATAACACAAAAATTGTAGCATTCACAAACATTACCATCCAAATCCAAACACATAAACACTCAAACCACTCAAAGCATTCAAACACAGACACACACAAACCACTCAAAACATCCTAACACAAATGCACAAACCATTCAAGGAAAAAAACATAGACTAAATTAAAGAAAAAAATTATATGGTCATTTCACGAAAAGGAAACATAATGTAAATTTCAAAGTATGAAGTTTATCTCAAGCATATACATAATAATGATAATAAAAAAATATGACATTTCTTCCCTCAGTTGGAACCAGCTTAGATCCATCTAAATCTAGATCTATCACACGCCGAGAGTGATTGAATCCCTCAAGGTGCAAACCTTTCCTCAAATTCTACACTCCAAAAATAAGGTTTCACCTTGAGGCATTTGATCCCTCTCAATGCATGATAGATTCGGAGTTAGATGGATCTAGGTTGGTTTTATACAAACTCTACAAGTGGGAGATATTATTCCTATTTCTTTGGCTAGTGCATCACCTACATCCTTAACATGTTCTCGAGGATCTTATTTTTTCTCTCTTTTTGCCCATCTGTTTGCAAATGATAAGCTATACTAAAGGCCAATTATGTCCTCAGGCCTGCCAATAATTCCTTCCAAATATCAAGGTGAATTTAGCATATATATTTGGGATTATTTTATTGGGAGCCCCACGTAGTCTCACAATCTATCAGAAGAAGATTTGGGCTACCTCGCTAGCTGAATTGGTGGACTTAACTACTACAAAGTGAGCCACGTTGCTCAATTTTTCAATTACCACCATAATTGCTTCATGTTTCCTTGATGTACTTGGCAACCTTATATTAAAAAACAATGGATATCACTTTCCATTTCCATTCCAAAATGGGAATAAGTTGTAATAATCCTGTTATTTTTTTGCATCCAACCTTCACTTGCTGGCACACTATACATTTCGCAACAAATTTAGTTACTTTTTTCTTCATATGGGGCTAGTAATTAAATTTATTGAGGGTCGTGAGGGTATTCTCTTTTTTTTTTTTTTTTCCAGCTGGTTCACGGACCCTGGTCAGTTGATCCACTACTCCAGGTTCGATAAATCTGGGTGGACCCCACCCGAAGGGGGTCCACCCCTCGGTCACCACAAACCTAACCCCAAGAGCTTTCGGGTTTCGACCCTGTGACCTCCCATTGGCGAGGCCCCGACTTGACCGATTGAGCTAACCCTTGGGGCTAGTCGTGAGGGTATTCTCATATCCTGCATGGCTGAAATATGGCTTGACATGAAACTCATTGAGTATGAGCTTCTTCATATCACTGTTATTTGGTACATAGATTCTATTTTTGAATCTAATCAAGCCATATTTTGTGAGGTGGTATTCCTGACTCTTCTTTCCCTCGCCAACCTATTGTAAATCTTTTTTTTATCTATTGATATTGTTCTTCACTTTGCCCTTCATCTTTAATTCATTCTCTAAGATCAATTCCATAAGATATTTGACCCTCGAAAAACTCAATCATGACTACATTGAGTAGGATAAAATTTATTAGATCATGGCAACCAATATGAAAGCTCCCCAATGACAAAAAATATAACTCTACTGGGTTCTCAAAATAGGCCAACTTCTTCACCAAGGCAAGTGTCTCATTAGGAGTTGAATTCCACAAAAATTTCCCTATGTAATGAGGGAATTTGATGCAATGGATACCATTAATTATGAAGGGTAGAAGGACTAATCCAAGCATATATTTGTGTCTACGCACCTCTTGTCTTGAATCAATGGTACTCAATATTTTTGGTAGTTTTGTATATGTTTTTCTTGGCCCTAAAGAGTGGGTTTTGGCACTTGGGGGGCCAATAATTTCCATGTCATACGCTAGCCCCATCCAAAATTTATAATCCTCAAAAATTTATTTCCAGTGAAAGTTGCACCCCTAGGATATTGATGCATCAACAATCCACCTAAAGCCACACAAACATTCTGGTGCTTCATATTTTAGCGTTATGATTTTAGACCTTTAGGTTTATTTATTTATGTTAAAAGACCATTATTTTGGCCTCATATTATAACTTTTTGTGCATGTGCATAGCCTCTCTCCCTCTATTTAGATATAAGCTACCACCATTCTAGATACTTTGTTTTCTACAATATTATATTATTTTATTTGTTAATAAAAAATAATTTCATTATACTATTGTGCTCCCTACTATATCTCTATGTGTGTTTTCCATTTATTTTCCCTCCCTTCATTTCCTTCCATGTCATGCAATGAAACTTCTCTAATTGTTATAGAAATTGTCCTTGGGAGAGGATTGGAACAAATAAGATGCATATTTATTTTAATGTGAAAAGATAAAACAAATCCTCACTAAGCATAAACTATGTATTGAAACAATATTTTCACTAATTTATAGCACTGACTCTAGTTTAACAACATGTTGATCGGCAAAAATGACCTTTCAACATTTTAAGGGAGACCACCCAGTTGAGAACTTAAAACAATTCATTTTTTCTTGAAATCGTGGTTCTAACTGGTTCAATTGGGTCCAGTTACCCTCTCTCTATCTCTACTAGCTTAAAGTATGACTTTCACCTACCAATAGAGAAGAGACATCAGATCAACTCTTCTTGTTGATCAGGAAAGAAAGTGATCCTTAAGCTGACTTTATGGCCCAGCCAAACCACTCTAAAGATTGCCCCTGTATGAGGGGACTTCTAGGATGCAAAAAGTACATGAAAAGTATAAGCTAAGATGCATCTAATCCTAGACCTATCTTGATTGAAGGAAGGATTAGTCCTTCTTTCAATCAAGAGCAAGCTAAAAGAAAGGGAAAAGAAACATAAACATATTGAAATTGGAATGAGATAAAGGAAATAGGCCAGGGAAATAGTTCCAATACCTAATCCTTGTTTGAGAAAATGTATACAAATAAATTCCCATTAAATAGTTAACAGAAATCTAACTGCAAACATCTCCAATTCCTAATAAAACATATGCATAAGAACAAAAAGATTCATGTCACAATACTAAAATAGTTCAAATACATGACATGTGGAAAGCGAGACATCTATAATATTAAACTGTTAGATAGCTAGTAGCTCAAGGAGATAAAGGTATGTCCTTATGGAAGTTCCAATTTAGAAACTCATTTCTAATTAACCTTGCAAGTTAGCTTGACCAGATTCTAAATGAGAATTTCGGTAAATAGTCAACAGTAGTGCTAAAAAGCCACATACATACTCATACTCCATAAATGAATTTGAAATCAGAAGAATTTATTTTCAATAATAGAGCAAGAAATAGTGTTGTAAATCTGATTACAGAAATAAATGTTATTATAAAAATGAATCAATTACATAAAACATTAGAGAATTACAATAGTTTGGGTCCTTTGTTGTCTCTAAATCGATTCCCTATCTGCACATATGGATTTGATCTCACTAAAATAGTGCAAATGTGTCTTAAATCCTTCTATACAAACAAGTTGTAAGCTCTAGTATTCCTCTGCCTCTTTTCTCTTGGATTCAAATCCCATTTCAACATTTCAAAGATGGGTATTTATACATAGTGGAAATATTAACAGCCCCCCTCTATTTCGAGACACCTTAGTTAATTAAAATAAAATAATTCCTTCAGTTGGGGTTCTGGCCAAATGTAGATGGCCACAGTTGAGAAACAAGGCTAGTTTAGTTTTCTCTCTGATAAGTTTGTCCATCTTATTTCAAACTAATCGGTGGAATTCAATTGTTTCAATAGCTTCTATTTATTAAAAGAAAACTTTTGCCACCTGGAGGAGTTCCTTCGAAAATCTTGACTGGATCTATTCACCATCATCGGCCATGGAAGCTTCTCTATCAAAATAAAACAAGATTAGTTTTTTTTTGTAACGAGCTTTCTCTTTTTTAAATGTCGAAAAACAAACTTGAACCATAAAATGTGAAGAACTATATTTATGCCCCAAAACCATATAAATCACAGCATTTTATATTTATACAATGACGACCCATAGGAGGTGACAAGTGGAAGATGTTAAAAGGTATCGAAGAAATGGATATCAGAACTTTTAACAATGGAAATAATATAAAAATTGTGATGTAAATAAGTCCCAATGAGGAGCTGACATGATATCAACATTAAATCATTGTTTATATGCTCATCGAATCCAGAGGAATATCGAAAATTGGAGGTTTAAGGTATCAGATTTTTACAATTGTTACCATTTAAAAGTTATGATACATAGGTGAATGTGATATTCCAATTAGACCATCGTTAATACACATATAGGTTCTAACATATCGAAGCCTAGCAGATATCAGAAGTCGGAGAGGAAACATGTATCGACATATCGGCGGATTGGCATATCAGAATATTGGCAGATTCAAATATCGTTATCATAGATCAAAGGGCGTGTTGTATCAGAATTTTCTTTTAAATGTGTCTCGAAAGGAAATCTTTGATATGCATTACCTCTGATGTGCATGAGCAGAAACAATGACGTGGCATGTTGGTTCTCTGATAGTTGCTTTATGGATTGGACTTTAAATATCAGGGATTTCAAATGAATTCCTCCGATATCAAAGCTCTGATATATTAATATGTGCACCACTTGTTTTTTAATCAAGTCTTAAAACCTATTAATGATTCTTGCTCTTGAGGGCTATGTATAGAATAGAAATAAAATATTTATAATTGAAAATTAATTATCTACAAATAAATAAACTTATGAAACAAAAGTAATGTACAATGTATACATTTTAATAGGCCAAGACAGTGAAAAATATCCAATTTTCAATCATGCGCCATTTACAAACCAAATGTCCAAATGAGATCAAACAAGTTATGATAGGAACATATTGAACTCATTGAAGCCATCCAAATACTCAAAATCAAATAGTAATATGATCAACCATTCAATAAAAGGGTCCCCATAATGAGAATTAAGTGAATAACGGGGCGTTTGTGTTTTTACCACATAACAACACTCATTGTGATGTTTTTCAACATCAAAGTGACATCACTACCTCATAATTATGCTTTATAACATTTACATAAACATGTATCAAAGAATATGTTATTCTCCCAATGATTTTATTCTCAACAAGTAAGATCCTAGTGAATGGTTAATTGAGCCTTCTTTATATTACTTTCCTTCTCAAGGGGAGCTACCAAATAATTAGTTTATTTTTCCTCTCACTTATTATTCTAATTGAGTAAAATCCCTTAGAAAGGTTAAATGACCCTTCCTTGAGAAGATTATTATTGCAAATGTGAGTCTAGGGAAGGGTTAGTCAACTCTTCCTCTAGAGTAATTTTCTCATGTTATAGAGCATAGGTAAGTGTATTTCAACACTTCCTCTAGATCACCTTTTCATTAGTAAGGGAACCCAAGAAGTATTGGTAATCCCTTATTTAAACATGGTATCCATTTCAACAAGGATCCTACAAAAACGCTATATAACCCTTCCTTGATGATAGCATTATTGATGAGGGGATACTTAGAGAAGGTTAGATCAAACCATAGATTTCTAATCAATGGAATCCTAGGGAAGGGTTATACAACCCTTCCTCCACCTTACTATTCCTTTTTTGGGGAACCTTGTGAAATGTCAGCTAAACCTTCCTTTATAATATTTTCCCCATCATGGACACCCTTGGAAAGTGTCAACCAACATTTCCTTTAGCATCAGTATCCTCATCAAGAGGTACCTCAAGGAAGGATAATTTACCTATCCTCAAGCATAACATTCACATCGATGGATATCAAAAGGAAGGGCCAATCACCCATTCCTCGAGTAAAGTATCCTTATTTAGGTGAATAACAAAGGAAATTGATGTTCATGAAATTGGCTCGCATAGACACAAATCCTTTTCAATGGAGGAAAGAATATATCTATTAAGATGTATGAAATAACTAAAACTAAAAAAAAATGATCATAAGGATATGATTGCAAGCTAAAATAAAAGGAAAGCATTTAAAAATTTCATTTAAAAAATTTAACATATTAGGAGAACAAGAGTGTTTCTTAATTGAGTACCTCATTACAAACTTGATGGATATGTGGCTATTTTTGAGTTGTAATGTTCCTAAATTATTCTTTAGTTTCAAATATTATGAGGGAAAACCAATCATCTCTTTAATGTGTATAATATTTGAAAAAATGATATTTTATGTTTAACTTCAAACTTTAATCAAACATCCAAAGGAAAAAAATCATTTATGTGTGTTCAAAAGTGATGGTTTAATTTATAGTGCCATTAGTTTAAGCCAACAAAAGATGTTTTATAAAATTGTGTTAATTAATGAAAGACATATATATGTTGTAGAATCCAATTCAAATTTTTGAAATCCACATGTGTGAAGAGTTTGAAAATGAGAGTGGTTGAATATGAAAATAAATGTTGATTGAAAATTTGGGACTCATTCTCATTATCGATAGGGCCTAACCTAGCCATTGGTCCTAAACAAGGAATCAAAGTAAGAGTTCACAAGGAGGACATGTGATTCAAATGTTTAAAAAAATTAGGAATCCAGACTCATTACGACCATTTAGTGGAAAGGAGGATGAATTTTGAAAATCTTGTTGATCATGATCAAACTCTAAAGATGCTTGAGATTAGGGCATATTGTTCCAAAGAAATATTTTGAAGTTTTCATGGAGGAAAAAAGTTGGCGATAAGGGAGGATGATTTGAAAATTGGTATCAATTGTAAAATTAGAATTCAATATTTCTATCTTCTAATGGGGAAAGCTAAGTTTAGAGATTAGGTAAAATCACCAAATCAAGATGTTACAAGTGTTGGTGATGGGAAGGCATAATTCAAAGGTCACAAATGATTGACGAGATTTCCTTAAAATGTTCAACATATACTTATAAGAGGAGGTAAAATAACATAAAACCATCTAACAAAAATCAAAAGTTTGAAGAAATTGATTGATGATGGGAGGTATAATTTGGAGATTAAGGATAATTTACAAAGAATGAAAAGGATTAGCAAAGGGACATGAGGTTAAAGGTCAATTTTGAAGTTGGTCTTGATTTAGAAATGCTAGTTGAGATTTTTGGAAATAAACTATGTATGAAGTTTTGAAATATCCAACATTTCAAGTGGACACACCACCCATTATCAAGGAAAATCAAAGCTCGTGTTTGAAAACAATACAATATAATCAATAAATATATAAAGGATGATGGTTAATTATTGAGAAGGATAAAATTTTGACCATTGAATAAAGGGTGTAGAGGTCCATTAAATAAGGGAAGGTTTATTACTTCAAAGAATTTTTATTAATGATTATGATCCAAGATATTTTACTTATAGATGCATCAAAATTACATGAAACAGATTTGTCTAACCATGGAACTTAAAAGAACATAAAACAATGCGGAAATAACAAGATAAGCATAAAAACATGACAAAAATATTTGATTACAAAGTTCGTCCAATTTGGAGTATGTCTCCAGGCCTTGCTCAATAGTGGGGAGGCCTTCTTTCATTAAGTGGCATAAAAAGAGATAAAATTACAAGAAACATTCATTTAAAATCCTTATACCTCCAAGCTGGAAGATGGATGAAGAATGGAGAGCCCAACTTCAAAAACTGACAGTACCACCTAAATTCTGGTGAAAAATCGTGCAAAAATGCCTATCCGACCACCCAATTCAGATAATCAGGCTTTCTACACCCTCTCAGAACCTCCCTACTGGTCAAGGCAAGGTCTCAGCTTGCTACCAGATCACATTACTGCTAGATGCATTGATCTTCTAAATTCTTGTGTCAGTCTCCCACTTTTTCTATGCGGATAGTCCTTTATATAACTTGGTTGCTAACTCCTCAATCCTCAGGTCATTCTCAACAAACGACAAGTATAGCAGGTGGTTTTGTTTCAATACATAGAGATTCTCAGTCCCAAAATAGTGTGCAGATATAACCCTATTAAACAGAGGAAAAATACCAAAAAAAAAAACATTCCACAAACTATTTCCTGCTTATCTTCTTAACTGCTCATTAATTCCCTAAATCGTTCGCTTAAATACAGAGAATCAACACTAAAATATTTAAACAGATAGTTTTAATGGACCCAACAGTGATATGAACAAAGAACCATAATTCAATGGTGTCGACACTCCATATCACAAATCACAAATCTGTGGAACCAGAAGATCTCGCTGTCTATGCACACGATGTGTGTGATATGCAATTGCAATATCGCAATCGCAATCCTGATGGTCGGGGGTCGATTTTGTAATGCCTTCCCTTTGCAATGTGTGATTGAGATCATCGCATTGCAACTCTGACTGTTGGGGGCCGATTCATAAACACTTGATCCACCATTGATCCGCGATATGCGATCTTGCAATCACAACTTGGATCCTATCTAGGTAGATCCGTAAAACATTTCCTTTTGTGATTGCAATATGTGATTATTGCATCGCAACTTTTCTTTCCTATGGCCAATTTGAAACCACTGACCTTTTCTTCCTGCGATAAGCAGAATGCGAGACCAATGGTGACCTACCATTTGGCACTTCACCATTTGCTAGGAGTTCTGCCACGTCATCTTTTCCTACCACCTGTCCAAGTCAAACATGAAATTTTACTTTCTCTAACTTCTTCATATGAGCTCAAATTCGAGTGTCATTCACATTATTGGAATTAGGATAACGATCACTTCGATATGATGCTAAGTTTATCCAGATTCTGCCACTTTGAATTTTGAGCCCTTTTACCATGCCACTAGTACTTTTTAGAGATCCACCTGGATCAGATTAAAAGAAAAATTGATAACTAACCAAAGAAAAATATTAATGACATAACCAAAAATAAAAGGAACTAAATTACAAAATATCAAAATTAAAATGATCAACCATTAGGAAAAAAATGATAAAGGAATAAGGGGTATTTAAGAGAGGACTGAAGAGTAAAAAGGAAGAAAAAATAATTAGTTTAAAAGAGTGGATAGGAAAATGATTAGGTAAGGTGGCCATGGAAGAAAATTTTAAATTAATATAGTTGAGTCACGTAGACGAGGTTGAGGAGAAGAGATGAAAATATTTAGGGTTAATGAGGCTTAGTGATTGAGGTTTTTATTTCTATTGAAACTATCAAGGTATTTTTCAATTTCAAGAGCCCACTAGATGATGCAGGTGGTGTAATAGGGAGGTGAGGAAAGAATTTTTGTTTATTGAAGAAAATGAGATGTTTAGAATTAAAGGAATACTCTAGTCAAATTAGAGATGTAGTTATGGGTTGTGCCTTCCTTATGTTGGTTTATATTTAAAGGAATTCTTAGCAATGGCAAATTTAGAGATGTGGTTATCAGTTGTGTCTACCATATGTTATTTTATATTTAAAGGAATGCTCAACAATAACCAATTTATATAATTGATTGTGGGTTATGTCTACCATATTTTATTTTAGAAAGTTGAGAAGACATTAAAAATTAAAAGGGGGAGACAAAGCCAATTTGGCAACCAATCTTGATTTTGTGACTGGGAGGAAAGAATATAAATAAGAAAATAGAATTTAAGTATTTTGAATGAAGTGCCTTGCATTAAAAGGTAAATAAACTTTAGTTGAAAATAAATGGGAATCAAACTAAGGAAAAATCAAGTGTTGAAGAAAGTGATCTAAAATTCAAAATGTACGCAATTTAAAAATCTTATCAAATGAAAACATGAACTCAAGTCAAAGGAATGAAACTAAGTTATAATCTAGAGAGTGAAACAAGGAGGTTTGTTTAACTTATTAATTTCAAAATAATTAAAATGAACTAGGCTATAAGATAATGAAAAGATAAAATCAATATAAAAAACCAAAAAATTCAGAGGAAGTAAGGGGGTTATTGTCGCTACGACAAAAACCTTCCAAAATTTTGCCTACACTTGAATTTTGGGGCCTCCGTATGATCTAATGATCTATCACTTCAGTGGTTCTTAGTCACTTCGTGATTAGTTTTGTTGAAACCATTTGGTTACACATTCCTATCCCTTGATGTATCCATAATTACACCCCTTTAGCAAGCTTAGTAAACAATGCCTATCCTTGAAAATAGTCATTGCGTAGTCCTTGAAAAGAAGAATTGTGTAGTCTCTAGGAATGGTGCATGCGCAATGTTTAGTTATAGCAGGTCAGCATAGTACATGTGGACAGTGGTTGTGAAATCCATGGAGGAAGTACATTGTGTAGTTTTTTCTAAAATTTAAGAACAATATCACTTGACAGTCTCTCTCTCTTTCTTGGTTGAATTGTATCCATATTTCAGTGAGTATTATCAATTGTTGCTTTTGTGCACCTTTAATTTTGTGAGTGTCACTTTCACTTTTGTGACTATTTTTTTTCTTGCTTTAACTTTAACCAATATCACTTTTTATTTTTCTTCACTCTAGCATGTGCCTCTTTCACTTTTTAAAGCTTTTGCAAGTTTCATTTCAGTTAATCTTTTTGTTGCAAGTGTCGTTTTGATTGTTTTCACTCCTACATGTGTCACACTTTGGCATACTACCATAGGAAGCTCTATCATAATCTTCTACATTTTTTTGATATTAGATATCATAATAATATGCACTAGACATTCTTTTATAGCTTATCGCACTTTCTAGCTACGATCGACACTTGTTTTCCAACTTGTATTCTAAGTGTTGCAAAGCTACAATTTATCTATCACACTTAGAAATAAGTCTCGCCTTGTTGTCATTTGAAGATATGCATGATTATTTCAAGTAATTTTCATCCTCTTTCCTTGTGTTTGATGGATTTCATGTGTTTGATCCTACTTTGGGAATTTTTTGTATGTTCTCGCCTCCCTTGTTTCATTGATCCCACACTTAGCCATTTATGGGCTTTCCCTTTCCTTAACATCATGCACACTTAGATATCAAATCATTGGATGAGAAAATTATGCATTTATAGTCAATAGTGGTGCATCCATTACCCTCTACAAATTTGCATTGTTCCATCCTAAGGGAAAGCTCTTCCAATTTCCCCTTGCTTATCCTTGAAAATTATGCCAAATCCTAAGCCCTACTTTCCTCCCTAGAACATGTCACAATTCCAGTGGACGATGAGACCTCTCCTGTATCATCATTTAAGAGAAATTTGCATTATACTGAGCCTTCCCTTCCCTCACTGTGCATTTTTCAGTCTCATTCAGCAGTGCCTCAACCCTCAGCTACTAAAATTTCCCAATGCATAGGATACTTGATCAGATCACTCATCCAATGCATAGTGTGCACTTCCAATTAGAAATGGAACCTCCCTACCCCCTTGGAAAAGAAAACTATGCACAAACTTGAGTCTTCCCCTCAGTTATAGTGAATTTCATAGTTTTAGCCAGCAATCCATCAACCCTTATCCACTAGACTTTCCCACTGCACAGAGCACTTTATCAAAATCCCTCTCTACTATGCATTATGAACTTCTATTGAGTAGTGAGACACCCTTGGACCACTGCAACTGAAAACTGCACTATGCTCTCCCTCCTATTTTGGGTAGCTACAATCTCTAAGGCCCCTAGTCATTCCCTCTCGCACTACATACACATGCTTGGATCTTTATCTTGCCCTAGAAAAGTGTACAACTCCCCCTTCTTGCCTCTTGTAACTATGCACTATGCCCAAACAAGCCTCTCCCTCTCAGCTCCTACATAGGCCCATCACAATCACCTTATTCCATGAGTAAAGAAGAGGTAAAATAGAAGTTTCTAGACCAATATTTCCTCTTCATGATTGAACTTCACTTGTAGGTGTACCATCTCAACATGGCAATGTGACGCTCAAGGAATATTTCAAGGAGAGGCTACAAGGAAGCACTTGCGGAGAAGAAGTATAGAGAAGAACCATCATGAAGACTTGAAGAGATCTTAGACCATGATAGAGTGATGGCATCTCATGTTCCTTTAGAAGATTTCATCTCTAATCCAGACCCTTTTGAGGGTGAAGATGAAGTATATATCATATCTATTATGAAGAATGCAAGACATAGCTGTAATGGGAGGAGCTTGGCATGGATACATCACAATGGAGTCTTATGTCATAGCTGTCAAATGAAGGCCTCTCAAGGTATCATCACAAATTCCATGGTGTCCATGTACTTAACCACATGATGTGGAATACAATTATATATTTTCAAGAAAAATGAGAATATGTAAACATGTGGAAGTCCAAGATTCAAATGTGGACAAAAGAGTCACTAGGAAAAGTCCAAGAGCCTTGTATAAGATCAAGGGTCACTTGGAAGTCCAAGAGTCATGAAGGAAGCCCAAGAGTCATGGGGATTTGAAAGGTCATTCCTTTTATTATAAATACACCTTCAAAACTCAAGAAAAGGGCTTTTGCAGGTTGGTACTTTGGAGAGATAGCCTTGTCTCCTATATCTTGGCATCAGAGAGATGATCATTCCTTTGAGGAGTAAGTAATGACTTAATGTTTCGTTATTGGAGCTAGTGCCTCACCATTGTAATTTTGTACTTGTAACTTTCACCTAATCATCAAAAACTCATTGAGCCGACACACTTTCATGCATATATCATGAATATTATAAGACTACTCTTTAGATGTTTGTGATAAATGTTATGTCCATACGTATTAAAGAAATTGAACTACTTCATTGGCTTTAGTGCTTATCTTGTTGGATGTGTGTTGTATTTGCTTTAATGATCATTATGTCTATGTTAACTATTTTTCTAGATAATTAATGAATATTTCCTTGCTCTCATTTGTCTCTCTTAGGATAGTACTATCACTTTCCTTCTAGGGGCTCACTCTCTCTTCCCCTCTTGTGGAAGTCTCCTTTTATGCAATACCAATGTGTGGTCTGTTAGCGCTTGAAATTTCACCTCAGGCTGAGAAAGGTAAACCTCAAGGCAACATCAAACCATTTAGCCTCGTAGCTAGCCCTACGGGGCAGGAGAAGGCTCTCTCCGGTCTATCTCTTAAAATCTTCAATAGATGAGATGACCAATAAGGTAGCACTGATATTAGGCTAGTAAACTGATCAAAAGGGTTGATTCGGGGTTTTTTGGGTTTTTGGTGGCAAATTGAGGGGATGGCAATTTTGGGTGCGGGGATTGGACACAGTTTCTGCAGGGGGTTCCTTGGGGCAAGGTAGGAGACAGTGTTGATGCCTTTAACTGAGGTGGATGGTCAGGAATGAAAGGTGAGGAGCTAAAGAGAGCAAACAATCACTTTGAATTCTCTTTAGACAGTAGAAAACATTGAAATTAAACAAACTTAAAAGCAGAGCATGGCAGGCATGAATTCTTACTTTAACACTTCATTTGTTTAATGTGCAGAAGAAAAAGAAAGGAAATGAATCACATAACAAGCTTACAAGTACATTGAGAAGCACACCATCAACACATGAGTCCACAAGAATCCCAAAAAGGACTGCAAAACCCTGATCTTCCTTAGCCAAAAATTACAGAGATACAAGTGAAATAATACAATGATAGCTTCTCCCTCAAGAGTCCAACCAGGAAAATGAGCAAGAAAGTACATAATATAGATGATCTAACCTCTTTCCCTGCCTCCATGGGTCGAGCTCACTATCCTAGGAGCTGTTTCAACCACTTCTAAACTAAGCACTACAAACTAGGCAGTCAAAACAACTTGCCTCTATAAACTTGGAAACCAATTCATTCACTAAATATTTACCCTTTTCATGAATGAATGTTCTAGAAGTGTTACATAAGAGTAAAAGTGTCTAAAAAGTACAATAATTACATCAAAGAGAACCACATTTCATCCCAAAAAGTCAAACTAAGTCAAATCTGCGTTTTCTGGGCTGTACAGTGCATTTCTGGACAAAACTGCCTGACAGGTCGCGCGCCCCTGCCTGACGGGTCGCGCGCCTTTGGAGCGATGTTTGAGGCACTTGTAGGTGTCCAAATTGAGCAAACGTGGGCTTGTTAGAAAGGTCTATGAGTCGACTTTCCAACCCAACTAGAATTTTTGAATTTGGAGGTCATTTGCCCTGTCAAAACGTAATTCTCCCAAGACTGGTTTCTGCAACTCAAAAAAGGGCCAGAAAGTCATTTTTTGGTAGTTTTTTTACCTTTTGGGGAACCAAAACTGCACAAAATCTCAAGTCCATTCACAGGCATGTGTAACTTTGCATGAAAAATCTAGAAATGCTGAGTTTTTGCCAAACTGAGTTGCCATGATGTAGGGTCGCGCGCGGGGTGAGACCCGTTAATGGGAAAAACCTGCAAATTGCTAAAAATTGCCAAAATTCACCCAAAATTCTCAAAAATTTTTGGGATTTGTGCTGTGGTTGAGCTATTAGTGCCTTGATCTTTGAGGGAAGCCTCAACCAAGATATGGAGTGGATTGGTCTTCTTTTTCCGTTTTAGGGCCTCAGACAACCGCCTTTGAAACATTTTCATCTTGGCCTTGCACACATGCATTCTTGCCCAGTAATGGTTTTTCATGTTCCTCAGCAATTTCTTCTCTTGGTTGGCCTTAGCCAACAGCCTCTCCAAGTGTGCGTTTTCCTGGATGAGCATGGACTCTCGGTCAGCGGGCAATGGATCACCGGGTCTTCTTCGGTTCAAGACTCGGTCACTACGAATCCTCCATAACTCATCAAGTGCCTGCTCATCTTCCAACTGTTTGTTGCACTGCTCAAGGTAGGTGATGGTCCATTGCGCCCCCTCTAATCTCCTCTACAAGGCATCGTTTTCAGCTCTGAGATGCTGAATGATCTCCTTTGCCTCTTGGCTAGGCGAACTGGCCTCAAGGTCAACAAACTCAATATCGGGAACTCCTGATGGACCCTCATCAATCATGGGTTGTTTGCCCCTCACTGGTACCTGTGCTGGTGAAGAAAGCGAGGCCCCTTCCACCTGATGTGGAGATAACACTCGCTGAGCCGATGATGAAGGCGAGACCCTTTCCACCTGCTGTGGAGATAGTACTCGCCTAGCTGCTGCAAATAAGGCCCTCTGGCCTTTCTGATAGGTAACCAAAGGTGAGGAGCTGACATGTCTAGTGACGGGGATGTCATGCTGCTGTGATGGTCCTCCCTCCTCGTGAACAATCTCAGGATGTGGTGGTGGTGCTGTGCATGACATATACATCATCATACAATTTCATTTGCAAGGATGTTATGGGAGGTAGGGTTAGGGTTTAATTTTTGATTTCTTAGGAAGAGGGGTAGGGTTTAGGGCTCTTAGCAATTGTGGAAGGGAAATTTAAATAAAAATGATAGGGAATATGGAATGGGAGGTGAAAAATAGGGAAGACAAGGGATACCTCAAAACATCATATAAAACCCTAGCAATTTGACAACTTCAAGCCAAAGCACAATGGAGACTTCTACTTGCAAATGGAGACCTCTACAAATATAATCATGATCTTCTTAAACTGTAACAAGCAACAATTTTTCATGTTTTGAGGGCCTACCTTACAAAATTTGGCAATTTGTGGCTCCTTGGAAAGTTTTCTAGTAATTTTTTATGTAGAAAACCCTGACGGGTCGCGCGCCCCTGACGGGTCGCGCCAGTGTAATTTTTGCACTGGCAAAGGTGTCCTGATGGGTCGCGCGCCTTCAACGGGTCGCGCGCTTTTGCAGGAGGCTTTTGGAGGCCTTCCCGGTGTCAGAATCGGGTGCAAGATAGCTCGTTGGAAATGTATTTGAGTCTACTTTCCAACCCAACTGGAATTTTTCAATTTGGAGTTTATTTGACCTGTCAAAAATCAAATCTCCCAAGACTGGTCAAAAAGTGCCAAATGAGGCTACCTAAAGGACGAGTGCTGTTGCAGTCAACTTTTGAATGCCTTCCTCAACCCCAAATTGAGCTCATGATAGCTCATTGGAAAGCTCTTTGTGTCTAGTTATAATGTTACCCATCAAAAAAATCATTTGGCCAACCAAGCTAGGAGAAAACTTGATTTTCCCAAGGTCACTTCAGAGGTGTCTTTGATTCTCCTGAGGCAACGGAATTCTTGACATTTCTCTCAAACCATGACACCTGTGTAAAAAGTGAAGGAGGCTTTTCTTCTTTGGCATGCTCTGGAACATCATTTGAGTGCGACTTGTACGGATGTGTGAAACAAGGAATTTTGTCGAAATGGAGCGAAATGAAGGGGATAGGGGGCTTCTAAATTCTTGAGGAAATTTTTGGGAATAGGGAGGGATTTTAGGAAGTAGGGGAAAGTGGAATCGCAGAGATTGAGTGAGGGGAAGGGGTCCAAAAGGGCAAAACATAGGCCCAACCTAGAAAATTGCCAGGTTGTAGCTAGAAACTAGGGTTTGTGCAAAAATGAGGAATTTGGTGGATCTAAGGGATGGGAAGTGTTTTATAAGGCACTTTAAGGATAGGGTAAGGTGTATGAACAGCAAGATACAAGTTTTGCCAATGTTTTGACCGTCCAAGAGAAATTGGCTTCAAAACCCTAGGAGAGGGAAATGACCTTGCCTAGGCACAACTGAAGCATGAACAAGGTGTAAAATGACTCAATGGAACCTAATATGATGATGACAACATTCTGAATGGTGATACACTCAGCTAAATGATGACATGGACCGTCATTTGGACAACTCTAGAAGGAGTGAAAGCAAACCCTAGACCTAATGCCTAGTGACCAAATTTTGCTTGAAAACTCTTTGAAATGACAAAATTTGACCTTGACACTTCAAAATCACTTTGTAAGAGCACGTTTGATCACTGGAGGAAGGCTGGAAAGACTGACACTAACATGGTCCACGGTGTCAACTTACTTGCTTGTTTCAAAGGTTATGTGTATAATCTCTTATGTTACCCATTGAATCCAAGGAAAACCTTTGAGTTATGGTGGCTAGGTTTATACTCTGGATGGGACTCCAACTTAAAACGGTGTGACGTCTAATTGGGACTTCACATAAGGGAGTGTTAGGGTCCCACCCTAACCCCCTTATTTATGTAATAGGATCGAGTCATAGTTATAGTTAAGTAAAGAGTCAATAAAGCCCATATTAATAATTGTAAGTGGTTAACCCACATTTAATGACAGGACCACAGTTATTTGCAAATGGGCCATGGTATTAGATAGATGGTATTAATAAGAACCATGGTATTTCTCCATGGTATTACATGTATGAGTCATATAAAGGATAGAAACTCCCTGCGAGGAGCATCATGTCTTATTTTGTAATCGAGCTCTGTTCTATTGGAGGTTGCCCCCTCGAAGAGGCAAGTGAACATTACTTTCTGAATAATAAAATACATGTTGTTATTTCTCATTGTTCTATGTTATGGGTATATCTCTCAGCATATTTGGTATTCTTGTATCATCTTGCAGGTTAAGAGCATAACAAGTGGTATCAGAGCGCTTTCTAGGGCCGGTGGGATCTCCATTTTTTAGCAAATTCATTTTTGGCTAGAGACGTGTTCGGTGTCTTTAAACCACGGGATCTGTCATTGAGCATCTAAAGCTATGGATTTGGGGAGGTATGCACGCAAGAAATACAAGAGGTGGTCACGCTTGTTGGACTCCCTTGTAACCCCTGTGGGTACCCCTTCGAGTAGTAGCGCATTAGATAGAACCGCGCATGGACTGTCTTCCAAGTACCCTCTGGTATATCGGAAGCCCCCTAGCTCCCTTGAAACCTCGCCATAGATAAAACGTCGGCCGTCTGGCTGCTACAGTACACCGAGAACAACACTTGGAGAGATTACTCGCCTGTACGATAGGGTAGTCAGGTTGTACGGCTAAGGGTATGGTTGATCCTCCTTGGTTAGTGCCCTAAAAAATTGGGCCGAGTACTACTGTTAGACCCTTATGTATATTGCGATCTGTAGCACCTGACACTCCTCGAGACCATAGTTCCCTTTTCTATCTCTGGAGCACGCATAATCTCTGCCAGATCAGATCTCACAAGTGGGGTTTGCAGCAGCAACAGAAATCAGTCCTGCAGCTCAGATCCATCAGATCCATAGTAGTAATCTATTCCGCCATTCAGATCTCTCAGATCCACCAGAGCCGCCATCCAGATCTGAGTAGTTGTGTGGGTTCCTATACCAGGGCTTGATTTTCATAGGACTTTTGGCAGCATTGACATTTTTGGGATTCGGCTACTGCAGTATTCATAAGAAAGGAGTAAAACTCCGTTAGGAGTTTTCAAAAAAGAAGAAGAGTCTGAGACCCCCGGGGTGCTTATTGGTGATCTAGCCCATAATAATTAGGACGACGAGTTGAGTAAGGTGGTACAATTCAATTTTTAGTGCAAAAAAATTTTGGGCGGTCCCAAATTTCAAGTACATCAGATCGATACATAGTAGAAACTAGAGCTCAAGCTATGGCCAATGAGAAGATCAAAAAACTTGAACAATCCTTGAAATAACTCCAAGATTAGCTGATGACACTGACTAATGCACTCTCAAAGGGCAAGGTAGAAGCCTGCGAGGAGGCATATATTGGCCATGAACATAGTGAGGGTGAGTCTAGCCACTCTCTTCACCTCTGGGGCACCCACCAACAATCCCTTCTGCAACCACCCAAGTTAGATATGCATAAATTTGATGGTTCTCACCCGACAGCATGGGTAGCACACATGGAGCAGTATTTCAATCTGAGTTACATCTTAGATGATGAGACTCAGCTTATGGTGGGGAGCATGTACTTGGACAATGAAAGATGGAAATGGTGGCAATGGCATCAACGTTGCAATGGAAGGTTCTTGACTTGGGACACCTTCAAAAAAGCTCTTATAGAGCACTTTGATCATGAATCTGCTTTTTTGGGTCGTCTCACTAAGCTCCGATAGACTCGCATAGTGGATGAATATATTTCAGCCTTTGAAGCTTTAGCTTTCCACACTACGGGTCTCCAAGATGTGTTCTACACGAAATGTTTTATCAGTGGTCTTAAAGAGGCCATACAAGCTCACGTCCGACTGCACCACCCTCCCACATGGTCAGAGGCTTGCAGGGTAGCTCGTGAAGTTGAACGTGCGTTAGTGGCCCAATACAATCACCCAAATTTCACCGCCAAGGGTCGCCCCCCACAGGCTCACAACACTACTCAAACACTTAAGGTTCAAAAGGTGTCACCTGCAGAAATGGTAGAAAGAAGAAAGCAGGGATTATGTTACCACTGTGATGAAAAATACTCCCCGGGTCATAAATGCAAGGAGACCAAATTTTTTCAAATTGATGCTACTGATTACATCTCATCGGAGGAAGCCCCACCACTTGAGGAACCTAAGGAGGATGAAGAAGACAACCAGAAAGACAATGTCCCTGATGAACCAGATATTTCTCTGCATGCTTTGGCAGGAATTTCTTCACATCAAACTCTCAAAATCAGAGGTTTTATTAAGCACCGCCTAGTAGTAGTCTTGATTGATAGTGGAAGCACACATAATTTTATCTATCAAAGAGTCGCGGAAGTAGTGCATTGTTTTGTACGAGTTGTTTCTAACTTCCAAGTCCAAATTGTGGGTGGGGGAACAATGAAATGTGAAGGTCGCTGTGAAAATGTCAAACTTCAAATGGGGGATTATCAGTTGAAGACCCACATGTTTGCCATACAAATGGAAGGGCGCGACATTATCCTCGGTGCTGAATGGCTTCGCACACTTGGGCCAATCACAATGGATTCCCAGGAGTTATAAATGAGCTTTAAGCAGAACAACTCCAAACATACCCTCCACGGACTCTAGGTCGGAGCTCCCTCTATCATCAGCTCACATAGGATGGAAAAATTGTTAAAAAAGGGCCATCATGGAGTTAAGGCTCAATTTAATGCCATCCAGGCCGTCGAACACAATTCGCTTCTGATTCATCCTGAGATGCAACAGATTTTAAATAACCATCTGCCAGTCTTTGACAAGCCTCATGAGCTTCCACCCTCGAGAGGGGAACATGATCATAGCATCACTTTGGTCCCAGGGGCCCAACCACCAAATGTGCAGCCATATCGATATCCATTCGCCCAAAATAATGAAATAGAAAAAATAATCAAGGAACTTTTGGAAGCAGGAGTCATTCGTCCCAGCATTAGTCCTTATTCATCACCGGTGGTCATGGTGCTCAAGAAAGAGGGGGAATGGCGTATGTGTCCAGACTTCAGGGCCCTCAATAAGTTGACCGTCAAAGATAAATTTCCCATCCTGGTTGTTGATGATTTGTTGGATGAACTAAATGGGGCTAAATTCTTCACTAAGCTGGATCTTTTCTCAGGCTACCACCAAATTCGCATGAAAGAAGTCGACATTCCAAAGATTGCATTCAGAACTCATGAAAGCCATTATGAGTTCCTGGTCATGCCATTCGATCTTTGTAATGCCCTATCGACTTTTCATAGCCTTATGCACCACCTCCTCAAACCATATCTCAGAAAATTTGTCCTTGTTTTCTTCAATGACATCCTCATCTACAGTTGCACTTGGGCTGCACATCTTCAACATGTAGATCTGCTCTTGCAACTGCTCTACCAACGTAAATTATTTGTTAAGATGTCCAAGTTTTCTTTTGGCATGGAACAAGTTGCGTATTTGGGCCACATTGTGGGGCATAAAGGTGTGAGGGTGGACCCCAAAAAAGATCCAGGAAATGCAAGATTGGCCTCAACCTAAGACCTTAAAGAGCCTGAGACAATTTTTGGGTCTCACGGGCTACTATCGCAAATTTGTCTACAATAATGGTTGCATTGCGAAACCCCTCACTCAACTCCTTAAGAAAAATTCATTCCTCTGGAATGATAAAGCATAACAGACCTTCATAGCTCTAAAAAATGCCATGTGTTCCACTCCAGTCTTAGCACTACTCGACTTCACCAAATCTCTTGTCATTGAATGTGATGCTTTGGGTACGGGTATTGGGGCGGTCTTAATGCAGGAAGGTCGACCCTTGGCCTTCACAAGCCAACAACTAAGTGGGAAGAATCTAGTAAAATATACCTATGAGAAGGAAATGATGGCCATCTTACATGCAATAGATACCTAGCGACCTTACTTATTGGGGCGACGTTTCCAAATCCGCACAGACCATCATAGTCTTAAATATTTTTTGGAGCAATGCCTATCCTCACCACAACAAAATAAATGGCTCGCCAAAATGTTGGGATATGATTATGAGATCATTTAAAAGAAAGGGTGTGAAAATATTGTAGCAGATGCATTATCTCGCCAATTTGAGGAGGAAAGTACCCTGCTCGCAATTTCCCTTCCCATTCCATAATGGATTGAAGAGGCTTGCAGGGAATGGTTTTCACATCCCTGGCTCTCCCAACTCATTACTCAATTGCAGGCAGATCCAAATTCCACCAAGGGCTACTCGTGGCAGGATGAGATTCTTCGCTACAAGGACAGAGTCATAATATCACCAACATCCAACCTCAAAAGCCGCATTTTGGTGGAGTTGCACTCATCCCCCACTGCAGGACATGTAGGCTTTTAGAAGACGTATGCTCGCACTAGAAGATCATTTTTTTGGACACGAATGAAAAAGGACATTCTTACTTTTGTCACAGAATGCGATGTCTATCAGCGCCACAAAGGGGAGACAGTCAAAGCACCAGGCACATTACAACCATTGCCCATCCCGGCATCCATATGAATGGAGGTTTCTATGGATTTCATTACAGTTCTTCCAAAGTCAGGGAACAAGTTAGTCATCATGGTGGTCGTGGACTGCCTTTCTAAGTATGCTCATTTTTGCGCCCTACCCCACCCTTTTACACCGACCTTGGTCGCTCAATCTTTCATGGATTAGATCTTCAAATTGCATGGCATGCCCACTTCTATTGTGTCTGATCGTGATCCGATCTTCACCAGTAATTTTTGGTAGGAACTCTTCAGGCTACAAGGTACCCAACTAAAACTCAGTACTTCCTATCATCCACAAACGGATGGTCAAACTGAAGTAGTCAACAAATGTCTGGAAACCTACCTTAGGTGCTTCACTTCAGAATAGCAATGTCTGTGAGTGCAGTGGTTACCTCTAGCTAAATGGTGGTATAACACCAACTATCATGCCACCACCAAAATGACTCCCTATGAAGCAGTTTATGGTCAACTCCCTCCTTCCCCTACTTCTTATATCAAGGGGTGCTCAAAGGTACAAGCAGTGGATCAACTCCTACAGAACCGCACAACCATGCCCGCCCATCTTAGAGAGAATCTTCATCAAGCTCAAAACCACATGAAGCAACAGGTAGATCAACATCACTTAGAACACCAATTTCAAGAAGGGGATCAGGTATTTTTGAGGCTGCAACCATATAAGCAAACATCACTCAAAGACAAGGGTTGTCAGAAACTATCTCCAAATTTCTATGGACCATATCGAGTACTTCAGTGCATTGGAGAAGTGGCCTACAAGCTCGCTTTGCCACCCACTACAAAAATCCATCCAGTTTTCCATGTCTCATGCCTCAAGAAAGTGATTGGGAACAATTGCAGAATTCAAACGAGTCTACCTGAATTGGATGACAAAGGATCAATTTGGCTCCAA
Source organism: Pinus tabuliformis (assembly GCA_031772625.1). Classification (NCBI taxonomy): domain Eukaryota; kingdom Viridiplantae; phylum Streptophyta; class Pinopsida; order Pinales; family Pinaceae; genus Pinus; species Pinus tabuliformis. Next base: position 1,356,632,248 of record CM062804.1, read on the forward strand.
ACTGAACAGGTCCTCGACACACGAGAACAACACCTACATGGCCGCCTGATCAAGGAAGTCCTTGTCAAGTGGAAAGACACCTCTCTGGAAGATGCAACCTGGGAACCAGCCACTATTCTTCAGCAGTTTCCGTAGTTTCAACCTTGAGGACAAGGCTATTCTTAAGGGGGAGGGCATGTTAGGGTCCCACCCTAACCCCCTTATTTATGTAATAGGATCGAGTCATAGTTATAGTTAAGTAAAGAGTCAATAAAGCCCATATTAATAATTGTAAGTGGTTAACCCGCATTTAATGATGGGACCACAGTTAGTTGCAAATGGGCCATGGTATTAGATAGATAGTATTAATAAGAACCATGGTATTGCTCCATGGTATTACATGTATGAGTCATATATAAAGGATAGAGACTCCATGCGAGGAGCATCGTGTCTTATTTTGTAATCGAGCTCTGCTCTATTGGAGGTTTCCCCCTCGAAGAGGCAAGTGAACATTACTTTCTGAATAATAAAATACCTACTGTTATTTCTCACTGTTCTATGTTCTGGGTATATCTTTGCGCATATTTGGTATTCTTGTATCATCTTGCAGGTTAAGAGCATAACAGGGAGACCCACTTGGTTGACGAATTTCTAGCATTGTCAACATTTTGGCGCCATGTGGAGGGCCATACGACAAGCTAAGACTGTTGAGTCTGTTTGAATCTCTCATCTTGAATGGATCATCCCCAAATCATAATCCGAGGATTATTTTCCAAAGATCTTGATCTTACCATCCCTGCGGAAATTATTCATAACTTGCCTCAATTTAAGTTTGATGCTAAGGGTGGACTAATGATCCTTAAACATATGTTTCAATTTTCCTGTTTCTATCTTTCTAATGGAATACATTGTAAGGATGTCCTGGCCAGAGTGTTCATCCTCACACTTGAAGGTTGAGTCAAGAAATGGTGTCATACATCACCAGTTGCTTCTATCCATTCATTTGAGAAACTTATTAAGAACCTTCATGAAACCTTTGACAAGTATGATTATCAAGATTTATGTGATAGAATCAATCAACTTAGAATAAAATTTGGTGAATCTATAGAGGATTTTATTTATCTGTTTCTTCAACTTTGCTATGAATTTCCCGAGATGGTTGACTCATATTTCATTAATGAAAAAAATCATAGTTTGATTCTTCTGATCTTGAAATATTTTGAATCTAAATCCCTAGATGATTTCTCCCTTCCAACTTATGTTGATCATGAGACACCCCAAATCTCTGAGAAGTAATGTACTATTCTTTTTATCCCTTGTCCTCCTCCTTTCTCAATACTAATTTGGGTTCCCCCTTGCAATGATGTTGAAGTTTGGAAATATGAAAATCAGGTTGATGATTCCTTCATTTACTTCACATGCTCTAGATCCTATGGGGAAGAACTTGGAATGGTTCGGTAACTGCATGGAGCTTAAGGTGAATGTTAATCCTTTGATTTTCAAGGTCACGTCAATATGAATAATTCAAATCTTGAATTTGAATTGATTGAAAGTATGATTTTCTCAAGGGATACCCTTGAACCTCTACCATTCATCTCTGTTGATTCCTCGTTCCTTAGTCTGCTTGATCAACCTACCTCAACTTTTAATGATGTTCAACCTACTACACCGAGCAGTGATCATATACAAGGTAATTTTATTTCACAAGTAGAGGAGCATAGTAGTGAATATATGTTCCATCTTTCTTCACTCTTTTAGGATGATAATCTCACATTTCTAGATGATCACCAATCTTGTAATGTTTATGACATGTCAAATGCTTCCAAATCCTTCATTCAAGTTGATGCTTTGGATAACCATCACCTTGAAATACATGTTTCCACTAATACATGTGGTCTTGAGTGCCCAAGTAAATGGGATGATACATTTCTTCTTCATAGGACTTATATCTGTAACATGTCAATCCAAAATCTAATTTTCATAGTTTAAAATCTCCATTTATGGATCGGGATACTCTTTAAATTGAAAATGATTGTGAAATTCCTTTGATCCATACATGTTCAGATGACAAACTTGAAGAAGTAAGTTGTCAAGTTTTTGAATCTTTGGTATACCCTGTTGAAGAAAAGAAAAGTTAATCTGAATGTCACATTGGTATGCCTTTATTTGACTATTATGCTAATAAAAATCATGTTGATTAATTCAATTTTGGGTTTTCTCATCATATTCTCTTACATTCACCTCCCTGTTATGACCAAGGAATTGTCTTGGGTGATTGTGGAAGTTCAAATATTCTCATACAACGTAACATGCATATTGATTCGTTGTTCTTACAAACTCAATCTGATTTAGTTACAATTGGATCTTCTCCTCTTGAGCCTTGTCATCTTTCCTCACCTCTAACACACTATTCATTGTACCTATATATGTTTGATAAGTTTGTTATACCAACAATTTTTCTAAATCCTTTAGATATTTATAATCAGATATAGGATGTTGTGGTCCTACAGTTAGAGGATGAAAATATTGAATCTATAATCCATAATCTGTTCAATTGTATGTCTTTCATATGTTAGGAGGAAGATGTTTCAACTCTAAATTATCGAGGGAGTTTTTTGATTAATGCATCTAAATGCTCTATCCATCAACACTTTTATATGACTAATCTTAAATCTGATCAAACCAATGGCATTAACAATGTTTTCATTGACCCATATGACGATAGTGATGTGTGTCTACCGATTGATTTTTTTAAGCCACCCATATTCAATGATCCAGCATCAGAAAGTTCAGAGACCTATCAGGAAGTCGAGGCACTTCAACTCCTGTTGATGGTTATGTCAGGTTCCTACAATATTGATGAGATCTCTAAGCTAAGTTAGATCCATATTTTCACACATATTTATTTCCTTAACATTCATCCATTGGATGAGAGCTCACTCTTGAAGGACTTTCAGTGTTTTCAAGTTAATCCTCTTAATCCTCAACATAGAAATTTTGATCAGATAAAGGAATATTCATTAATTTTTCATCATGTGGATCCCTTACATTACACTCAAGGTTAGAGTGCATATCATATACAGATATACACAATTTCAAATCCTGGCATTATGATTATGAAGATAAAGACCATTTTTGGTTGAAAGATTTGCCCTTGTCAAACTCTCATGAGATCGACCATATTTTTATTCCCCTTGTGTATGTTATCAATTTAATCATATTTTTGGCACAATTTGTCTCCTTGACTGTTAGAAAATGCTTCAATCATTTGGTGGAACAAAACCCTTATGCAGATAAGGATATTGGATTTGATTTGACACATGAGTATCAAGAATCTTATATGTTAATCCACCAATCTGATCATAACAATGGTTTAATAACTATACTTCAGTGTATCATCTTCCCACCAGTGAGCCTAATGATAGTTGTTACGATTCATTATTTCACTATTCAAATACTTGTCAGATAGTTGAGGCACTTTAGTGTGAGTTGATGGTTATGTCAGGTCCTCACCATCTTAATAAAGTTTCTAAACAAAATCAAGATTCTCTTTGTTATTCAAACGTTTTAATTGAAAATACATTTTCTCATGAGTTTTAGGGTTTTCAAATTGGTCATTTTGAATATTGTCATCTAATCGTTGAATAGTTAGAGCAATATTACTTAGAAATATCCACTGTCATTAATATGTTTTGATTTTTCTTTATGTTTGCAAAAACTGAAAACATGGACGAATGTACATTTGAAAGTAGCCTTCAAGGTTTGTATGATCATCATTTAAATCAACAAGGTAAAGTTTGAGACTCGTTCAAACCAGTTGATATGGCACATTTTTCTGGTGATAAGCAAGGCCTTCAGGTCATTGTGAAAGATTTTCAAGATGTTATATTTACTTTTGCAGATTGTTTTATATGGTTTTTAATCACACGTATCTTTGTGTTTGCAGGTTGGGAGAAGTTATAGCGGTTACATTGGAAATTTCGTTAGACTTAGCCCTGACCTTCTAGCCTATTAGGTTATAAGTAGTTCTAGGTTCATTTTATCTCTTTAGTTACATTACATGACCCTGAGTTTTACCCTTATCCATTCCTTGCATTTGGTTTGTCTGTTTTGTTTGTATCCCATGTTTCTTTTTAGTTAACGTTTTTTTCTTCTCTGCTTTTACTTTTGTTTTCCTATTATGCCTTGTATTTTCTTTCTTACTTTTGTTTAATAAGTCTCTACATAAAAATGATCTTTCTTGGCTCAAAATACAATGAGGAGAAACTTTAAAAGGGAAATTGTCATGATGAACAATGATTAGCTAATATATAATCCTCTTCTTTGTCTTGGTTTACATTTGTTTAAATTCAATGGTGTTTGAAAGGAAAATATGATTAAGTTCTAGACAGAAAAACTTTGGCCAAAACATGAAGAAAGTATCTTTAATACAACCTTCATCCCTGAATCAGCCTTGTTTTGAATGGTGTTTCGAGTTGTTGACTTAATCGAGTAGAGAAGGGAATGGAGGAAACTTGAAATAATAATATCATATTTTATTATCTTTCAAATCCCTTAAGCAAGGAACAACCTCTCTTACAAATTAAATAAGTTGGGATCCCTCTTCCACCCTTGTACTATAAATGTTTAATAAATGCTTCAAGCATATATTTCAAAATAAAATAAAAGGGTGAAGAAGAGAAAGGCTTCCTACGCAAAGAGGTGAACCAAGCAACTTACTTAGGGTACTAAACAAGTCTACTGGCAATGAAACAATGCTTGTGATCCATTGAGGTGACTCCATTGGGGTACTTAACAGGCTCGTTGGAAACAAATAAACATTAGAAAATATGCTTAAATCTGAATATCAAAATCTTGGTATACTTATTGTATATTTTCCTGTAGATTCAAAGCTCATGTCATGTACTAAAACACAAGAAAAGAATCTACTCTACTCTTTAAACAGTGGAAACCAATGATCAATGAAAAAAATGATCGACAAGAGGAAGATAATAAAATACACATAACACAATTTTTTCTCTAGGGAAAGGCACTTCTCAAAACCCCGACTATCTATCGCATTAGTCATAAATCTGAGCGATGTTACAAATCTTGTTCTCACAAGAACAATTCTTGCACAAGTCTGAACAACTCTCTTCCTCACAAGCCCACACTGACCAACACATATCTAATTTTTGTCGCCTGCCAAGCCCCTATTTCCTTGCACAATTCCTATGAGGATCAACCCATATTTAATTGAGAAATCCTTCCTCCATAACTGCACAACCCAAAACTAGGTCCTTCTCTGATTGCATGCATGACCTATACAACTCGGATCAACATACAACTGATAGTACATTGTCCCTACACTCTAGTCTCGACTAGGTCTTTCTCTAAACTGACATGCATCAGTTTATCATTAGGGAATCTTCAGTTAGATGGAGTAGCACTGAGGATGCACCAGTGCACCAACTCACTACTAGAACTCTATTAGTTCCACAAACAGTTAGAACTAGTTTAATTGTCTATAACTCTGTCAAACTAAGTTATCTAATTACGACTCAAATAAACTCATCCTAGACCCCTAAAATTTAGGGAGAACATATGCATTAATACAAAAAGACTTCGAGCTAGAAATTACTAGGTTAATTAAGTAAATTTAATTTAATTAACTATTTAAAAGTTTATATGAGAATAGAATTCGATTTTCATTCACAGTTTAATTCAATAACAAATTAAACTGGAATTTCTTGTTTCCATTTCTCAACACTACGTCTCAACAAGAAAGGGATTATTAGCTACCTCGATCATGTCTCTGTGAAACTTGAATTTACATCTTGATAATTCCTTTTTGAAAATGTTAGCAACTTGCTCCTCTATGGGAATGTACTTGAACAACATAATCCACCTCAATACACAATCTCGAAGATGATGATATCATATATCAACATGCTTGGACCGATCATGAAAAATTGGATTTTTAGAGAGTTTGATACAACTCTAATTATCACATTAAATCAAAATTGGATGCATCTGCTGACCAAACAAACCAACCAGAATCTTCCTCATCCAGATGGCCTCACATACTACCTAACTTGCAACCATGTACTCTACCTCTACCGAACTGAGTGCAAACAATTTATGTTTCCTGTTGTACCAAGAAACTGTTGTTGACCCAATACTTAATATCTCCCCTGATGTGCTCTTCCTTTTGAATGGACTCCCTACCCAATATGCATCAATGAAGCCTTGAATCTTCACTCTCTCTGTCCGTATGTACCACAATCCATATTGAGTAGTTCCCTTGAGGTATCTCAACATATGTTGTTCCACCTTCCAAAACATCTTGGTATGCCTAACCATCGCTTGACTAAGATGGTTAACTGCATAGCACATATCCATTCGTGTGTTCACCAAATACATGAGTGAACCCACAATCTGTCTATAAACAATAGCTTCCACTACTTCCCCTGAAGTAGCATCCCCCTTCTTCCAGTTACCAGCTAGAGGAGTCTCCATGGGTTTGATGTTATCCATGCGGAACCTCCTGAGTATCTCATTGGCATACTTTTCCGGAGACACAAATAATTCCCCATCACCCTGCCATACTTCCATGCCCAGAAATTAATGCATGAGCCCCATTTCCTTCATCTCAAACTCTCTTACAAGATCCTCCTTGCAAGGCTTGATCAGTTGATCATCACCTGTCAAAATCAAATCATTGACATATAACACAATGATTAAAAATTTACCTTCCACCACTATGTGGTATAGGTTTGCATCTGCTTCACTCTTGGTGAAGCCCAACCTGGTGAAGTAGCTATTGATCCTAGTGTACCAAGCACGGGGTGCTTGCTTCAGTCCATACAATTCTCTCTTCAGCCAAAACACATGTGACTCATGATGGAAGGTCTAAAAGCCTTAAAGCTTCTCTATGTACACCTCTTCCTCAATCATGCCATTAAGGTTGTCTTTACATCCATCTAATGTATCTTCCAACATACTTGCACTGATAGTTCAATATAGATATGATTTATGAGTACCTTGAAACAGGAGAAAATGTCTCATCATAGTCAATCCCCTCTACCTATGAAAATACACGGGACACAAACCTAGCTTTATGCTTCTCCATACTACCATCTGTAGCTTTCTTTACTTTGTAAAACCATCGGGACTACATACCAAACACTGTTACGAACTATGGAATCATACTCCTCTGCCGTGACATCAACCCAAACCGGTTGTTGCATTGCCTCCTCAAAGGAAGATCGCTTTGTCTCAACACATACGCTCATAAGAGCCATGTATCTAGTATACCTCTTAGGTGACCTCCTCTTCCTTCACTGAGATGTGGGTTCTCCCATATTCTCTTGTGCATCATGGAATAACCTGTCAACCTCTCTCATGTGCTTTCTCCCACCTCTAGAAGACTCTACCTGAGTGGTTATCTCCACTCCCGAATCCTCTGCATGTGGCTACTCCACATCAATATGAGGCTCCTCAACTACATGTATTTGAAGCTCCCTCTCAAGGGAAACTCACATGGCCTTCTCCTCATCGAATATGAAATCCCTACGAACCATTGCCATCCTCTTGGTTGACAAGTACACCCAATAGTTGTGAGGTGTATCAGTGTACCCCACAAATATCCCCAACTCTATTGTCAGCTCAAGCTTCTTCCGTGCATCTTTGGTCACATGGAAATATACCAATGACCCAAAAATCTTGAAGTGACCAACGTCTCACCTCTTATAGGGGAAATAATCTGGTCTTTTCATCCCAAGTATCTGATGTGGGCTTCTGTTTTGTAAATAAATAACTATGTTGCATGCTTTAGCCCACAACTATAGTGGTAGGCCCTAGTCATGAAACATCGCTCATGTTGCCCCTAAAATCCTTATGTTCTTCCTTTTGGCCACCCCATTCTACTATGGGTTATGGGTTGTCGTCAACTCTTGTTTAATATCTTCTATTGCACAGAAATTCTTAAACTAATTTGAGATATGCTCACCACCGTTATCACTCCTCAAAGCTTTAACCTTCTTGCTAGACTCTTTCTCGACTAATGCTTAAATTAACAAAATTTCGTGAAATTTTGATCCTTCTTTTGCATGAAAAATATCCAACATTTACGAGAAAAATCGTCAAAAAATATTAAATAATACCTATGTTTGGTCATTGATGCTATCGAGAATGGTCCACACACATCTTAATGGACTCACTCTAGAATAACCTCTACTCGATTGTCTTTGTTGTGAAAGTAAGCCTTGGTGTATTCTCCCAAAGTACACCTCTTGCATGTATCAACTTGCTCTAGCGTACCTTTAGGAAGACCAGTAGAGATCTGTTTCATGATTTTCAAAGCCCCATGATGCAAGTGACCCGATCACCTATGCCACAACTCGCCAATGTCTCGGTTTTGCACCTTCCCTGCTTTCATTCTCAAAGCAACACAATCCTCTACCTCCAACTTACAAAGGTTATTAACTCGAATCCCTATCTTCTTTACCTGACCCATGGCTATGTATCAAAGGAACGCCTTTCCTTTTCTAAATACCACATCATAGCCTCTATCCTCCAACATGGCGACTGATACTAGGTTCTTCTTACCCCCGAGCACATACATAACATCTCTCAAGGTGATAAGAGCACCCTTCTCCCTCTGAAAAGTAACTGTGCCCAATCCAGTAGCACTATACCTCTCATTGTCACCCATCTCGATATGCATCTGGAGATCCTTCTCCTCCAGGTCATTAAACAACTCCTTGTCACTAGTCATGTGGAATGAAGCTCCACTATCAAGGTACCTGTTATCCATGATAACCCCTAGAAATAGGTTTCAGTTTGATTAGTCATTTTAGATAGCGTTTTTATGTTTAGGTTCATGTAGAATTTGTCATATGGTACATTTAGTGTTTGATAGGATCATCATAAAAGAGGAAAGGTCATGATTCCATTTGTTTTGAGGTCATTGTTTCATAATTGAGACGTCTAACACTTTTACAAACTTTTGCAACAACTCCAATTCAGCAAACCAAGAATTTGCTATGAAAGTCCCTGATAGTTCCATAGAAAAATGGTCCATCTTAACACTTCTCTCACTATGAAAGTCCATTGTTGTGTACTGGTATTATTCTAAATGATTGTTAGCGATGTTAGAGTTGTATTGAGTCATAAAATACCTTAATCCTTATTTCCTCCACTTCTTTTCATTCACCCTTACCTCTCCTTTTCCACTTTATACCATCTGTTGTTATCAAAAATTCACAAGTGTTGTACTAAATAGGGTTTTGCATTGTCAAAACGAGTCTAGTTGTGGTCTGAGTATGGTCTAGGTGTTCTCAAATTGGTTTGCAGGTAAAGAGGAAGTAGCTTACAAGTAGCTCTTGACATGTTGATAAGCATGGCAACCAGAAAACAGTACAAAGGAGGTGTTGTAGTGTGTTAAGAGCCCACAGATATGAAATTTCTTGAAGAAGACCCATCTTTTGTACAGTCATTTTCCAACGTGGGATGTCTAGGATTTTGCCAAAAATTGCAAGGTTTTCATGCACAAATCACTAAAGACTTCGCCATAAATTTCATTGGGATTGACATGAAGGTTGGAAACTTGAGTTTGAATGTCTCTCCAAACACCATTGCCCATGCTAATGAAATCCAAAGGTCAGGGGAGACATGGTTTAAAGTATAGAAGTTCCAGCTAAAGAATTGTGATGACTATTTGAAGGAAGAACATCGAGGGATTGAAATGACAACGGGCGTCTCTAGAACCTGCCTTGAGGATCATTATTCCAAGTTGTTGATGGGTATTCAAAAATGTTTTACATGTGAAGGAAGGTTCCATATGGTCTACCAGTGCCACTTCAAGTTGCTTCTCCACTTCATAGGTAAACAACCCTTATATATCCCCTTATATCTCTTCATAAGTCTAGGGAAAATGACTTAAAAGGTTCAAGCTAAACCAGACACAAGCATTATGTATGTTTTTCATCATGGTCTTATCAAATTGCTAGTGGTTGAAGAGTTAAATACATTTAACATAGGTTTTCTTACCTTTTTGTTCTTAAGTGGTTATGAATTAGATTTTTTACCCCCTCTAGGAAAACTCCAAAATCTATATCCACAACCCCTAGAAAGGAGAATCAACTTGTAGCATAGTAGCAACTACTGGTAGAGCAGCCTATAATTGAAGCTTCCAAAAGCACTAAAAGGAGGATGACTAGAAGACAAAGTAGATAATAGAGTACAAATAAGGGCAAGTTGACTGATATTCTAGAAGCTATAGAAATTGACGAAAGCCCAGTTGAGCAACCTATAGAAGTGACTAAAATTGAAACCAAGAAGAAAAGTAAGAGGGCTAAGAAATTAGACCTTACCCAAGAGGAACATGGTTTCATTTTTAGGCCAATGAAACCTGTCACAAGATCAATGCAACAAGTTGAGGAGATACCTGAAGTACCATTGGAAAAAATAGAGCCATCAAAGAAGCCAGCAAAGAAAAATAAAGGCAAGGAGGTTGTTTAAGTAAAAAGTGAAATAAATATTCTACAGGAACAGTTAAGGGAAGCTAGAAAAGAATTTATCAAAACCAAATTTTAGTTTGAGGAATACCAAAATGAAGTGTTAAAACAAATAGAATTTTATGATGAAATTGCAGACAAAGCTAAAAAGATGGTAAGGAGGACTCTGCCTTTGCACAGAATTTTGGAGCATATGTATAAAAGGAATAGTTGGTTACAGGCGGATAGTAAAATCTTATAGAGACAAGTCACAACACTAGAAACTCAAATTGAAATGATCCAAGTTGAACTCAAAAAGGAAAATCTCAAGATCATTGTTGAAGTAGATGCTACTCCATGATATGGTAAAATTATCAATTTTGTCTTCACTATACCTAAACAAGTACACTCAAACGTATACATATTAAACATGGTATTAGGAGTAATAAGGAGGCATTAAGAATCATTAAAATTAGAAAACCTAATAATTTTGGAACTTTCGTAGCAACTCCCCATAATGAAGCTGAGATTTTGCTATGAAACTGTTGTAGATTTCCATGGAGGTTAAGGCAAGTCTAAAAATCAACAAACAAAGTTTTAAAGCCATATGTTTAGCTTACAAACATCAAAGAAGATCTCAGAATTAGCAGAAACAGAAAATAGGTAGCATAAGTGTGTTTTTTGAAGTTGCTACCAAAGTTTGCTACAAAACTACTGAATACTTTCCTTTTTGCTACGAAATCATAAAAACTCTATTTTTCTCCATTTTTTAAAGATTTTGAATATCAAACATCCAATATCCAGATGGATTACATATCATGAAGGGTTTCCACTTCATCATGCAAAACTCCTATTTTTTAGAATGCCAAGTTAGCACATAGCCACATCAGCGTAATAGCCTTCTCATTAAAGAGGACAGTTTGCAAAAAGAAATTTAATTAATATCAACAGGTCGAAGGTGTAATGACACTCTAGCAAATCCAACAAGTAGTTAAGCTTGGTTATCTTCATCAGCAAAAAGTGGTTAGAGTTTTAAAAGCTAGTAGGGTCCTAGTTGATTTCCAACTATGTAAAACAGAAAATCCTTATGAGGACTCTGTTAGTTAGAAGAAAAATAGGAATAGGTATCTTAGATAGTGGATCAAATTTGGCCCATGTGGCAAGTTAATGTAAAGAGATCGTTTCTCTATAAATAGGTAGCTTTTCGACTTTGAGAAGGGTTGATGGATAATGTGAAGAACTGATCTTATGTAATCTTTTGATCCTATTAATAGAAAATTTGCAGCAACTTTGTTTTTGTACCTAAGATTCATGTCATGGATTTCATGTGTTCTTACCATGTTGTTTTCTATTTTGCATAGTATCTTGATTACTTGGAAATCTTGTCAAACTGCTCCAATTTCCTTCATTTACTACATATGATTGTGTATGTTAATTTGATGTCAGTTTTAAAGCCATAGATGCCTCAGCTTCCATTAAACATTGTTGTTGGCCACAATTTGTTTTAATTTGACTCCATACCCAATGGTGGCAATCATCACATTTTTCTTCACCTGCAAAACCACAAAAAAGAAATCAGAGTTAGTCATTTGTCTTTTGAGTTATTTAAAGTAAATTTGATAAACATTTGAGAGAGACCTTTGATATTGGGGGCTAACTTCCAATCCAAGTGGTCTAAAATAGTTACACTAGGTTAGAGGTTGAGACAAGCCAACTCTTTCTAGCCCAGCGATAACATTTTGGTGCGTCTGTTGGGAGCTGAAAAACCCCATTTCCTTGATTTTCTTTGAGTCTCTTCATTCTGATTCATGAGGGTAATAGTTAATCAGAGTTTTCTGAAGGTTGTGTTATTACCCTGGTGACTCCTATCTCAAAATATACATAAGATAAAAGCTTCATGGTGACTCCACTGCTTAAACATCAGTAGCTTGAAGAAGCTCCAAGATGAGTTCTACTGCAAGAAAAATGCTAGGTATGCTCCTATGGATTGGTCTCGCATCTATGGTTTTCCAAATCCTATGCCTTGTGTTGATTGGTCAACCCATCTTCCCATGTTGAAAGATGAAAAGAAAGATGATGTTGTTCTGCATTTGGTTAGATTTCATATGCATGTATGTAGACTGAGGGTTAAGTTTCCTGAGGATTGTCTCATGAATATGTTTATGGGTACCCTAGAAGACAAAGCTAGAGTATGGTATGAAGAGTTGCAATCATGAAGCTTGTGTTATCTTAAAGATTTCCATAGAATATTCTTTGGACATTATGGGAAGTCTCATCCTTCCTTACCATTATTTCAATGTTGTTGTAAATTTTGGAAAGGTTTCATTCAATATCTCAAAAGTATTGATGATGTTGTAGAGTGTATGGATGATGAGCAGATGTTAGAGGCACTTTATGAATTTTCTTCTCAAGATGGTTGTCATGATGATCAAGAATTTTTCCAACAATCAGATGCCTCTTCTTTAGTTGAAGATGAAATGGATCAACAATTTGACAGTCAAGTCATAGTACATGAAATCCATGATAATTTGCAACCTTGTCAATATATATGCAGTCAAAGGTATGAACCAAATCATTCAAATTTTTTTTCAGCCCATTCCTTTTTTGAGATTTTATGTCAAGAACAAACTCCTCAAGATCAGTTTGTTGAAAATAAATGCATGAAAATTCTGAACATTGAGGTAACATGTGATGAAATTTGTCTACCTAGACAAGAACTTTTTTACGTTGAAAATCATAATGATGTTGTCTTGGTTAAAGTGCATGAAAGTTCATTGTTAGGTAAACCCGAGTTACATGAAGAGTTGACTATACAGGTTTTACCTATTCTATTTGAAGATCATCAAAATGACATGGATGATATGCATAATCCTATTTGTATAGGAGTTGTTGGTGTTCAGAATCAATATGGCATTCCTCAAGCAAAATTACCAAATTTCAAATCATAATTGTTTAATAAGCTAAAGATTAGTTTTAATACACACAATATGGATGTCATGTTTGAATATGTTCAAGAATGTATGGATATTTTTGTTGATTTACATGGAAGGGAAGACAAATCTATTTTTGCCTTTTTATTTGATGATGTTCTTGGAATTGAAGACATAGGACAAAAGAATCCATTAGTGATGAATGATTTCAGCCCTCATGGTTTTACATATCAAGAAGAGGTGATTTTTCATAATTATCAAGGTTGTTTTGTAAGTCTATTCCAATCATCAATAAAGGTGGATTTTCTTTCATTTATAAGCTCAGGTGATGGAGTTGGTTTTTATTTTAAGTTGTCAACAGATGGTCCACTTAAATACAGTCAAGGAGCCCAAGTGTTGAATCAACTCTTTGACTAGTTATAATGGCAGTTTCATATTGCTTGAATTAAGCTAGTGGATTTTCATATGTTAGAGTAGTGTTATTGGTACATAAATAAGCTTGTTGGGCAAACATTTCCTTCAGCTTTAGGCTACATTTTGCAGTTGTCAGTTTCAATTTGTACAATAGCTTGATATCACATTGCAGTAGTAGCAATTGGTTTTCAGTTGGTTTGCAATGTGCCTTTTAGTTTGGTGCATGGGTTTGAATGTAGTTTTCAAATTGGGATCAGCCAAATGGTCAGGAAATTGGTCTGATGGTTCTTTGCTGCACCACAGGAGTGCAACATTGTTGGGTCCCTATAATACTAGTGATTACCCCATTACTATTGTAGTTATACCCCTTATTAATATTGTTGTGCCCCTATTGCCCCCATATTGTTATTACTGTGCCCCATAGAATCCCTCTATTGTTATTTTTGTGGCTTTATATTATTATTGTTAGGTCGGCTGGATTATATTGTGACTCCTTAGACTCCTATATATAGAAAGGATGTTTTTTCATTTGAATCATCCAAGAATTGTTCATTTATGTAATGTAAAGGAGGTTTCCCCCATGAAGAGGCTGAATTCTAAGGCGTTGATCTATCTTTTCTATCTTTTCTTGAGCTGGTTTCATAACATTTGGTATAAGAGCTTTGGATTCTAGGGTTTCGCTACTCCAAACATGTCATCATGGAATTTTCGCTATAACGTTTTTTCTGTGATGTTTCAGAAATCAAAAGAAAAACCCATTTGAGAAGAAATTGTGCTGAACCTTGGGTCCGAATTTCACACCTTTTTGCTCAATATTTGCAGAGATATGATCTGAGGAAGTTGGTCTTTTTGCAAACTCCTGAATTACATTCAAAACAGGTGACCTGGGGAAAATCATCATAACTTTCTCTCTGGGGATCGAATTGAAATTTTGTAAGAAGGTACAGAAAGAGAACGGACTATAGTTTCTTGTATGCATGTTTCAGTTCCAAAGGTTGAAACAGTGACTCGTGGCACGTCGTACAAGTTCGCTCTCCTGAACTAGGCTATAAGCAAGTCACTGTGGGAGATTTCACATAACTCTTCCTTAGAGAATCCAATTTGGGTCAGACTTGTGGCATTGGAAAGAGGACACAGACGGATACTATAGCTCACAAATTTAGAACTAGATGATTGGAAAGTACAGAGATACATCAAAGGCAATATCGAGCTCCTACAAAGTGAAAAAAGGTGCGTAGATTTTCTTAAATATTTGCTTAAGCTTGGTTTGAAAATTTATTTTGAAGGAATTCAAAGGGCATAGTAGAGCATTATTATCAGTAACTGATGCCCCGAGGAAAGAAAATGCAAACACCTAGTAAGGAACCTGAAATCTCTAGCATGACTCATGAAGAAGAGGAAGAAATGCAACATGATATATCAAAATTACAAGACCAAGTGCAACAACTGTCCCTTGCACAAAAAGGAACAAAATCTAAGATGGATGGTTTAAAGAAAGATGTAGAAGCTAATATGGATGGTTTAAAGAAAGGTGTAGAAGCTAAGATGTACTTTTTAAAGAAAGGCGTAGATGCTAAGATGATTGACGTGGAAGCTAAGATGGATGATTTGAAGATAGATTTGAAGATAGACATGGACGAATTGAAGATAAATATGAATAAGTTGCTACGGGAAATGGTCCCTAAGGGCGAAAGGGTACTAAAGGAAACTCATGATGAGAACAAAAGAAATGTTAATCATGATTCCATAGACGCTAATGTTGGATCAAAGACTCACCATATTCCAAAAATCGATATAAGGAAGTTTGATGGCAAGGATCCTGCCACATGGATATTACAGATGGAGCAATTCTTCGATCTCAATAATGTGAAAAACACACAAAAGGTACGTATGGCAACTTTATATTTGGAACCAAATCAGTTTGTATGGTATCAATGGCTTTGCTCTCGTAAACCATTTATCACTTGGGCAATTTTTATAGAAGAATTGATAGCACATTATGAGGATACAAAAAGCAACACTTTTTTAGCCAATTGATAAGTCTCAAACAAAAGGGTTCAATAATGGAGCACATTGAGGAGTTCCAAAAATTGAACATAAGGGTAAAAGATATTCCAGAGGAGCATAGGATTGATGTGTTCATAGGGTCTTTAAAGGATAATATCCAACATGATGTTCGCCTTTGGGAACCTGATTCATTAGAGAAGGCATTCAGGTTAGCAAGAAAAATGGAAAGCAAAATTATGGCAACCAAGAAGCATACCACTCACAACTATAAAGACGGAAGTGTTGTTGCCCCTAGTCTTCCACAACCTATAAGGTTGACACCACAACAATTGGAAGAAAAAAGAGCAAAAGGGCTTTGTTACAGTTGTGATAGCAAATACACTAAAGGTCATAAGTGTGCTGAGAAGAAATTATTCTACATAGATTGTGAAGAGGAAGAAGAAAAGGAGCAAGAAAGGTCAAAAGAAGAGGATATACTCCAGGAACAAAGCCTAGATGAAGAACAAATAAATCCGACCATATCTTGTAATGCATTGGCGGGAATTACCACTCCTCAAACCATCAAGATAGAAGGACAAATCAAGAAGAAAAAGGTAATAGTGTTGATTGATTCAGGAAGCACCCACAATTTTATTCATTGTAAGGTAGCAAAAGAATTGAATTGCTTCCTATATCCAGCACCAGAGTGTCAAGTGATGATTGCAAATGGAGGAACAATAAATTGCTCTGGAAAGTGCCATAATATCAAGCTATCCATGGGAGAATATGTATTGACTAGCCCAATGCTTTCCATTCCAATGGGAGGTGTTGATGTTGTACTAGGAGTCCAATGGCTACAATCCTTGGGTACAATAGCTTTTAATTTTCAAGAACTTTTCATCAAATTTTCTACGGAAGGAAAGGAAGTTGAATTAAGGGGTATTGCAGGGAAACCAGGAAAGATAATCAGCTCTAATGGTATGACAAAGCTTCTAAAAAAGGAACAAAGAGGTGTAATTGCACAATTATGCTCGCTAGATGTTTCCACATCGGAATCATCTATTTCTCCAGATCTCCAAAAAGTCCTGGACAATCATTCCAAGGTATTTGAGACTCCCAAAGGTCTCCCACCTATGCGTGATCATGATCATGCTATTCATCTGATTCCAGGAAGTGTTCCTCCAAACATCAGGCCGTACAGATATCCCTATGTCCAAAAGAGTGAAATTGAACGTATGGTTGCAGAAATGCTAGAGGCTGGTATAATTCAACCGAGTCAAAGTTCTTTCTCTGCTCCAGTAGTATTGGTGCACAAGAAGGATGGATCATGGCGCATGTGTCCGGATTATAGGGAGCTCAACAAGCTCACTATTAAAGATAAGTTCCCCATTCCTGTCATTGATGAATTACTGGATGAATTGCATGGATCAATTTACTTCACCAAGTTGGATCTTCGTTCAGGATATCATCAAATCAGAATGAAGATTGAAGACATTCCGAAAACAGCATTTAGAACTCATGAGGGTCATTATGAATTTTTGGTCATGCCTTTTGGCCTTACCAATGCACCTTCAACATTTCAAGGTTTGATGAATTCAATTTTCAAACCATTCCTTAGAAAATTTGTGTTAGTATTTTTTGATGATATACTAATCTACAGCAAGTCTTGGAAGGATCATGTTGAACATGTTGACAAGGTGCTACAACTATTGAGGAGAAACAATTATATGCAAAAAGATCCAAATGTTTCTTTGGAGTCCAGGAGGTGGAATATTTGGGTCATATTGTATCTCATGAAGGAGTTAAGGTAGACCCTAGCAAAATTAAAGCCATTAAGGAATGGAAAATCCCCACATCCATAAAGCATCTGCGAGGATTTCTCGGGTTGACAGGGTATTATCGCAAGTTTTTTAAGAATTATGGGAGAATAGCAGCACCTCTAACAACATTATTGAAGAAAGATGCATTTTCATGGACTCCGGAAGCAACAAAGGCCTTTGAACATCTTAAAGAGGCAATGTGCCAAGCACCGGTCTTAGCTACACCGGACTTCACAAAAACCTTTATTGTGGAATGTGATGCTTCAGGAAATGGAATTGGTGTTGTTCTAATGCAAGATGAAAGACCCATTGCTTTTGAAAGTCGTCCAATCAAGGGAAAGTTTTTAAGCAAAGCTATTTATGAGAAGGAAATGTTGGCAATACTCCATGCACTTAAGAAATGGCGACCCTACCTAATGGGAAGACACTTCAAGGTAAAAACGGATCATGATAGCCTTAAATACTTTTTAGAACAAAGATTATCCTCTGAAGAGCAACAAAAGTGGGTCACAAAGATGTTGGGTTATGACTTTGAAATCATCTACAAAAAAGGGAAGCAAAATGTGGTGGCAGATGCACTCTCAAGAAAGGATGAGGATGTGGAAGCATTGTTGTGCGCCATTTCTATTATCCAACCAGATTGGATAAACGAAGCAAGGGAGGAATGGAAGAATGACGAAGAAGTGTGGGCACTTATTCAAAAGTTACAACAAGATTCCAGTACGTCTGATACATTTAGCTGGCAAAATGATTCGTTATGGTACAAAGATCGCTTATACCTCTGTAAGAATTCCCAGCTAAAACAAAAGATTCTTATGGAATTGCACACTTCTCCCTTAGGAGGGCACTCAGGATTTTTAAAAACTTACCACAGGGTTAAGAAGGAATTTTTTTGGGATGGCCTTAAATCAGATATTCAAAAGTTTGTGGCTGAATGTTTGGTTTGCCAACAAAATAAAGTTGAAACAATTAAGACACTGGGTCTATTACAACCTTTATCCATTCCAAGCCAACGTTGGGAGGAGGTTTCAATGGATTTTATCACAGGTTTACCCAAGTCTGAGGGAAAGAGTGTCATCATGGTGGTAGTTGACAGACTTACCAAGTATGCACACTTTTGTGCATTATCACATCCATTTAAAGCCAGTACAGTTTCTACTGCATTTATGGAAACAATTCAAAAGCTACATGGAAACCCAAAGATTATTGTAAGTGACAGAGATCCCATTTTCACTGGAAATTTTTGGACAGAATTATTTTCTTGTCTTGGTACTCAGTTAGCTCATAGCTCATCTTATCATCCTCAATCTGATGGGCAAACTGAGATAGTAAACAAATGTTTGGAAGGATATCTTCGTTGCTTTGTATCTGATAAACAGACACAATGGGTCAAATGGTTGCCTCTGGCTGAATGGTGGTATAACACTTCCTTCCATACAGCAACAAAAATGACCCCATTTATGGCACTTTATGGGTATCAACCACCATCCATCACATCATATTTAAGAGAAAATTCTAAGGTTCAGGCAGTGGAACATCACATCGAACATCAACAAAAAGTCCTCCAACTCTTAAAGGATAACCTCGTGTTGGCACAGAATAGAATGAAACAACAGGCAGATCAACATCGCAGTGAAAGAAGTTTTGATGTAGGTGATTGGGTATTCCTACGGCTACAACCATATAAGCAAATGTCCCTCAAGCAAGCTAAGAAGGATAATAAATTATCACCAAAGTATTATGGTCCGTACAAGGTGTTGCAAAAGATTGGTACTATGGCATACAAATTGGAGCTTCCTGCAGCTTCTCGATTGCACCCAGTTTTCCATGTTTCATGTTTAAAGAAGGTTATAGGCGACAAGCTCCCAGTTCAAACAATATTGCCAGAACTTGATGAGGAAGGAAAAATTATATTGGAACCGGAAGCAGTCACAGAAACAAGAACTCGACAGCTACGAAATCGTTCAATTTCAGAGTATCTTATCAAGTGGAAGAACTTATCCGCTGAAGATTCCACATGGGAGGATGAGAATTTTATGCAGAAGTATCCAGAACTACTCAAGCGTTGAGGACAACACTTTTTTGAAGGAGAGGGGCATGTTGGGTCCCTATAATACTAGTGATTACCCCATTACTATTGTAGTTATACCCCTTATTAATATTGTTGTGCCCCTATTGCCCCCATATTGTTATTATTGTGCCCCATAGAATCCCTCTATTGTTATTTTTGTGGCTTTATATTATTATTGTTAGGTCAGCTGGATTATATTGTGACTCCTTAGACTCCTATATATAGAAAGGAGGTTTTGTCATTTGAATCATCCAAGAATTGTTCATTTATGTAATGTAAAGGAGGTTGCCCCTCGAAGAGGCTGAATTCTAAGGCGTTGATCTATCTTTTCTATCTTTTCTTGAGCTGGTTTCATAACAAACATCCCCATTGGAGCCATTGTTATCAATGATAACCCCTAGAAATAGGTTTCAGTTTGATTAGTCATTTTAGATAGGGTTTTTCTGTTTAGGTTCATTTAGAATTTTTCATATGGTACATTTAGTGTTTTATAGGTTCATCATAAAAGAGGAAAGGTTGTGATTCCATTTGCTTTGACGTCATCATTTCATAATTGAGTTCTCTAATAGTCTTACAAAATTTTGTAGAATCTTCAGTTCAGCAAACCAATAATTTGCTACGAAAGTCCCTGACAATTCTGTAGAAAAACAATCCATCTTAACACTTGTCTCACTATGAAAGTCCATTGTTGCATAATGGTATTATTCTAAATGATTTTTAGTGATGTCAGTGTTGTATTGAGACATAAAATGCCTTAATCCTTGTGTCATCCACTTCTTTTCATTCACCCTTACCTCTCCTTTTCCACTTTATACCATCTATTGCTATCAAAAGTTCACAAGTGTTGTTACTGAATAGTGTTTGGTGCTGTCAAAACAAGTCTAGCCGTGGTCTGAGTGTGGTCTAGGTGTTCTCAAATTAGTTTTTAGGTAAAGAGGAAGCAACTCACAAATAGCTCTCGACATGTTGATAAGCATGGAAACCAGAAAATAGTACAAAGGAGGTGTTGTAGTGTGTTATGAGCCCACATATATGAAATTGCTTGAAGAAGACCCAGCTTTTGTATAGGCATTTGCCAATGTGGGATGTCTATGATTTTTCCAAAAATTGCAGGGTTTTCATGTGAAAATCACTAAAGACTTCGCCATCAATTTCACCAGGATTGGCATGAAGGTCCGCATATTGAGTTTGAATGTCTCTTAAGACACCATTGCCCATGCTACTGAAATCCCAAGGTCAGGGAAGACATGTTTTAAAGTCCAGAAGTCCCAGCTATATAATTGTGATGAATTTTTTACCGGAGAACATCAATGAATTGATATGACATCAGGCATCTCCAGAACCTATCTTAAGGAGCATTATTCCAAGTTGTTGATGGTTATTCAAAAATAGTTTACATGTGAAGTAAGGTTCCATATGGTCTACCAGTACCACTTCAGGTTTTTGCTCCACTTCACTGGTAAACAACCCTTATATATCCCCTTCTATCTCTTCAGAAGTCTATGGAAAATGGCTAACAAGGTTCAAGCTAAACCAAACACAAGAAGTACCTCCATTTTTCATCATGGTCTTATCAAATTGTTAGTGGTTGAAGAGTTAAATAGATTGAGCATAGATTGGCTTACCTTTTTTGTCTTAAGTGGATATGAATTAGATGTTGCTATCCCCTCTAGGAATACTCCAAAATCTAAATCCACAACCCTTCGAAAAGAGCAACAACTAGTAGCAGAGTAACAACCAGTGGTAGAGCAACCTGTAATTGAAGCTTCCACAAGCACTAAAAGGAGGATGACCAGAAGACAGAGTAGAGAACGAAGTACAAAGAAGGGCAAGTTGACTGATATTCTAGAAGCTATAGAAATTGAAGAAAGCCCAGTTGAGCATCCTATAGAAGTGACTAAAATTGAAACCAAGAAGAAAATTAAAAGGTCTAAGATATTATAATTTACCCAAGAGGAACATGATTTCATTTTTAGGCCAAGGAAACATGTCACAAGATCAATGCAGCAAGTTGAGGAGATACCTAAAGTACCATTGGACAAAACAAAACCATCAAAGAAGTCAGCAAAGAAAAAGAAAGGCAAGGAGGTTGTTCAAGGAAAAAGTGAAATAGAGGTTCTACATGAACAGTTAAGGGAAGCTAGACAAGAAGTTATCAAAACCAAACTTGAGTTTGAGGAATACCAAAATGAAGTGTTAAAATAAATAGAATTTTATGATGAAATTGCAGACAAAGCTAAAAATATGGTAAGGAGGACTCTACCTTTGCACAGAATGTTGGATAATATGTATAAAAGGAATAGCTTGTTACAGGCATATAGGAAAAGCTTACAAGGACAAGTCATAGCACTGTAAACTCAATTTGAAATGATCCAGGTTGAACTCAAAAAGAAAAAACTCAAGGTCATTGTTGAAGTAGATGTTATTCCATGATATGGTAAAATTCTCAATTTTTTCTTCACTATACCTAAACCAATACACTCAACCTTATATATATTAAACATGGTATTAGGAGTAATAAGGAGGCATTAAGAATCCTCAAAATTAGAAAAACTCGGAATTTTGGAACTTTCGTAGCAGCTCCCCATAGTGAAGCTGAGAATTTGCTACAAAACTGTTGTAGCTTTCCATGGAGGTTAAGGTTGTTCTAAAACTCAGAAAAGAAACTTCTAAAGGCATATGTTTAGCTTACAAACATCAAAGAAGACCTCAGAACTAGCAGAGATAGAAAAGAGGTAGAATAAGGGCGTTTTTTGAAGTTTCTACTAGAGTTTGCTACGAAACTGCTAAAGACTCTGGTTTTTGCTATGGAATCATAAAAAAAATTGTTTTTTCTACCTTTTTTAAAGATTTTGAATATCAAACATCCAAGATCCAGATGGATTACAGATCATGAAGGGTTTCCACTTCATCATGCAAAACTCATGTTTTTCATAATGCCAAGTTAGCACATAACCACATCAGCATAATAGGCACCTCATTAAAGAGGGAAGTCAACAAAAAGAAATTTAATCAATATCAATAGGTCGAAGGTGTAGTGACACTCCAGAAACTCAGTTATCTTCATCAAGAGAAAGTGGTTATAGTTTTAAAAGCTAGTAGAGTCCTAGTTGAATTCCAACTATGTAAAACAGAAAATCCCTATGAGGACTCTGTTAGTTGGAAGAAAAATAGGAATAGGTATCTTAAATAGTTGATCAAATTTGGCCCACGTGGAAAGTTAATATAAAGAGATATTTTCTCCATAAATAGGTAGCTTTTTGACTTTGAGAAGGGTTGATGGATAATGTGAAGAATTTAACTTATGTAATCTTTTGATCCTATTAATAGAAAATTTGCAGCAACTCTATTTTTGTACCTGAGATTCATGTCATGGCTTTCATGTGGTCTTAACATGTTTTTTTCTATTTTGCATTATATCTTGATTACCTAGAAATCTTGTCAAACTGCTCCAATTTCCTTCATTTACTATGTATGACTGTGTATGTTCATTTGATGTCATTTTTAAAGCCATAGATGCCTCAACTTCTATTAAACACTTTTTTTGGCCATAATTTGTTTTAATTTGACTCCATACCCAATGGTGGTAGCCATCACAATTTTCTTCACCTGCAAAACCACAGAAAAGAAATTAGAGTTAGTCATCTGTTGTTTGAGTTATTTCAAGTAAATTTGATAAACATTTGAGAGATTCCTCTTAGATTGGAAGGGATAACTTCTAGTCCAAGTGGTTTGAAATAGTTACACTAGGTTAGAGGTTGAGACAACCCAACTCTTTCTAACCCAATGATAAGGGTACCATACACTACCCATCATTGATGACACCATTCATGCAATGAGAGTAAAGTCCAATTCAAATTGAGAGGCCAAAGCCTCACTCGCTTCTCCTCCTAAGGACTTCTTCTTGTACTTCTTGAGCGGATAATTTGTAGAAAAATGTCCCAGCTTATGATAATGAAAGCACTTAAATTTTGACATGTATTTCTTCTTGCCTCCATGATAAGATTCTGATTTGTAATGGGATGCCTTCCCCTTCCATTTCCTTTCCTTACCTGCTAAGGCACAATTTCATCATCATCAGCCTTTGATGAGGAACCATCTCTAGTGTTCATTCTGATCTCCTCCTGCATCAAATCTGACCACAGTCGTCCCCAATCTGGTAGATTCTCCCTCCCATTGACAGAGTCCTGATAATTATTCCAACTCTTGGGAAGGTCTAGGAGAGCTAGGCTCATCATATCATCCTCAACAAAAATTATTCCAACACTTCCAAGCTCATCATGACAGTTAATAAACTTGCTCAAGTATTTTGGAATGGTCTCGCCTTTCTCCATCGTGATTTTCAAAGTTTGTCTTTCAGTGCCAACTTCCTATTGTCACTGTTGCTCTAGAATAGGTCTGTCAATAATTTCCACATAGCATATGGAGTTTCCTTACCATGGAGACTCGAGACAATGTGGTCTTGAACTCCCTCAAGGATTATCTACCTCACCTTCGCCACACACTTCTTCCATTTGGCTAGATTTTGTGCATTCAATGCTACTGGCTTAGGAATGTCTTGATTAATGAATTTATTGAGACCATTATCCTCCAGCACAACCTCCATCCTATCCTTCCAAGCTGTATAATTCGAGCTTCCTTCCATGGCATACTTGAGCCTCAAACCATAGAAAGCCATTTGTTGATCCTGAAGTATGTATTGCAAATTTGAATTTCACCTATAATCCCCAAACTCAAAACTTCGAAATCTCCTCTAGTATATTGTCTTTAGCTCCAATACCATGTAAATTTTCATGTAGATTCATAGCTCATGTAATGTACTAAAACACAAGACAATAATATACTCTACTCTTTAAACAGTGGAAACCAATGATCGATGAAAACAATTTAATTGACAAGAGGAAGATAATCAAAGACAAATACAATTTTTTTTTCTCTAGGAAAAGCCACTGCTCAAAACCCTGACTATCTATTGGATCAATCGGAAATATGAGTGATAATACAAATCTTGTTCTCACAAGAACAATTCCTACACAAGTATGACCAACTCTCTGCCTCACAAGCCCACACTAACCAACACTTAGCCAATTTTTTTTGCCTACCAAGCCCCTATTTCCTTGCACAATTCTTGTGAGGATCAACCCATATTTTATTGGGAAATCTATCCTCCATAACTGCACAATTCTTGTGAGGATTAGCCAATATTTAATTTGGAAATCCTTCCTCCTCCATGAACTGTACAACTCGGATCATCATAAAACTGATAGTACATTGTGCTTGCACTTTAGTATCAATTGGGTCTTTCTCTGAATTGAAATGGATGAGTTTCTCATTAGGGAAGCTTCAGTTATCTGGAGTAGCACTAAGGATGCACCAATGCACCAACTCACTACTAGACCTCTACTAGTTCCACAAACAGTTAGAACTAGTTTAACTATCTATAACTAAGTCAAACTAAGTTATCTAATTACAACTCAAATAAAATCATCCTAGACCCCTAAAATTTAGGGAGAACATATACATGACTACAAAAAAATTTCCAACTCAAAATTCCTAAGCTAATTAAGTCAATTAAACTTAATTAACTATTTACAAATTGCTATTAGAATAGAATTCGATTTTAATTCACAGTTTAATTCAAGGACAAATTAAACTAAATTTTTTTGTTTCCATTTCTTAACACTTATTATCCTTCCCCCCTATCGAAATAGTTGAAGTGTGATTAGTCTTACGTTTATTTGTTTGAAATTGAGCAAGGAATAGAAGATATTATATCTTTATCTAGCATAAGTGGCAAAGTCAGGGTAATCTACACGGAGAATCAATAGTTCCTGAAAGATTGAGACCTTTCAATTAAATACAAGACCTAAATAGATAATTTGTATTTCTACTAGTGTGTCACCAAGTGTTTTCGTTGCGACAAACACCCTCCAAAATTTTTCTTAAGCTTGAATTATGGAGCCTCCTTATGATCTCATAATTTATCACTTCATTTGTTCTTACTCACTTCGTGATTGGTTTTGTTAAAGCTACTTTATTACACATGATCAACCCCTGATGTATCCACAAGAACACCCCTTTTATCAATCTTAGTAACCAATGTCTATTGTTGAGAATAATCATTGCTCAGTTCTTGAAAACAAGGCTTGCACAGTTTCTAGGAATAATGCATGCATAATGTTTAGTTACAATGTCTACAGAGTCCGTGTGGATAGTGACTATGCAATCCATAGAGGCAATAAACTGTATAATCTATGTTGATAGTCATTGTGCAATATCACTTGACAGTCTCCCTCTCACTCATGGTTACATTGTATCTTCATTTCAATATGTTTTCTTAATTGTTTCTTTTGCGTGCCTTTACTTTCGCAAGTGTCTCTTTCAATTTAGCGACTATCATTTTTTCTTTCTTTCACTTTAACAAGTGTCACTTTTGATTTTTCTTCACTCTAGCATGTGTATGATTTCTCTTTTTCGATCTTTTTCAAGTGTCATTTTCACTTACTCTCGTTGTCACAAGTGCCATTTTGATTGTTTTCACTCTTGCATGTGTCACACTTTAACATACTACCAGACGCAACTCTAGTACACTTTTATGAATTATTTGATCTTATATATCATAATAATATGTGCTAAACACTCTCTCACAGCTTAATGTACTTTCTAGTTGTAGTCGACACTTGTTTCCCAACTTGTATTCTACGTGTCACAAAGCTACGATTTATCTATCACACATAGAAATAAGTGTCGTTTTGCTATCATTTCAAGGTACACATGATGATTTCAAGTAATTTCCATCCTCTTGGCTTGTTTTTGTGAAATTCATGTGTGTGGTCCTACTTTGGAACTTGTTTCTATGTTCTCTCCTCTCTTGTTCCACTAATCCCACACTTAGCCATTTCGGGCTTTCCCTTTCCTTAGCATCTTTCACACTTAGACTCCTAGCTAGTGGATACGCACATAACGCATTTCTAGCCAACAATGGTGCATTCCTTACCCTCTGAAAATGTGCACTATGCCATCCTAAGGGAAACCTCTTCCACAAACATAGTGTGTAATCTTGAATTACATTCTCTCAGTTTCTCCTTATTTATCCTTGAAAAATGCGCCCAAGCCTGAGCCCTACTTTCCTCCCTAGCACACGTCACAATTATAGTGGATAGTGAAACCTCTCCTAGGTCATTGTTGAATAGAAATGTGTAGTACACTAAGCCTTCCCTTCCTTCATTGTGCATTGCATAGTCTTAGTCAGTAGTGTCTCAATCCTTAACAACTAAAATTTCCCACTGTGCGAGAGAGTTTCTTAGATCACTTCTCCACTACGTATTGTGCACTTCTAGTCATTAGTGGAACCTCCTTGCACACTTTCAAAATAAAATCACACACAAAATTGATTTTTCCCCTCAATTATATTGCATTGTGCAGTTTTAGCCAGTATACCATCAACCCTTGTCCACTAGGCTTGCCCACTACATAGAGAACCTACTCAAACTCCCTCTCTCCTCTACAATGTGCACTTCTAATCAATAGAGAGACACCCCTCGACCATTGCAACTAGAATTGTGTTATGCTCTCCCTCCCTCTATCTTGGGAATTTAGAATCCCTAGGTTCCTAGTCACTGCCCCCATCATTGCATACACATGCTTGTCTCTTTCTCTTTCCCTAGTGAAATGTACATTTCTAGTGCACATTCCCCCCCTACTTACCTCTTACAATTTCACATTATACCCAAGCATGCCTCTCCCTCTCATCTCCTGCACAAGCCCATCACAATCACCCTCTTCCATTAGAAAATAAGAGGTAGAATAGAAGTTTTCTATACTGATATTTCCTTTTCATGAGTGAACTTCACCTGCAAATGTACCATCTCAACATGGCAAGGTGATGCTCAAGGAATATGTCAAGGAGAGGCTACAAGCAAGCACTTATGGAGAAGAATCACAAAGAAGAACCATCATGAAGACCTAAAGTAATATTAGACCATGACAAAGTGATGGTGTCTCATGTTGGCTTAGAAAGTTTCAGCTATGATTCAAACCCTTTTAAGGGTGAAGATGAAGTACACATATCAGATATATGATGAATAATGCATGACATAAAAAAGGGAGGAACTTGGCATGAATACGTAAAAATGGTGTCGTATGTCACATTTGTCAAATGATGGCCTCTTAAGGTGGCATCACAAATTTCATAGTGTCCATGTACTTAGCCACATAATGTGGAACATAATTATGTGTTTTCAATAAAAATGAGAAAATATAAATATTTGGAAGTCCAAGAGTAACATGTGGATAAAAGAGTCACTAGGGAAAGTCCAAGAGCCTTGTATAAGTTCAAGGGTCACCTAGAAGTCCAAGAGTCATGAGGGAAGATCAAGAGTGATAATGATATGAAAGGTCATTCCTTTTGTTATAAATACACCCTCATAACTCAAGCAAAGGGATTTTGGAGGCTAGTACTTTGGAGAGATAGCCTTGGCTCCTCTATCTTGGCATAGGAGAGAAGATCATTCCTTTGAGGAGTAAGTAGTGACTTAATGTTCCATTATCAAAGCTAGTGCCTCACCATTGTAAATGTGTACTTGGAAATTTCACCTAAATATCAAAATCTCATTGAGTCGACACAATTTCATGCATGTATCGTGAATATCATAAGACTATTCTTTATATGTCTGTGACATATGTTATTTTCATGTACTACATAAATTGAATTACTTCATTGGATTTGGTGCTTATCTTGTTGGATGTGTGTTGTATTTTTTTAATGATCGTTGTGTCTATGTGAACTACTTTGCTAGATAATGAACGAGTATTTCCTTTCTATCGTGTGTCTCTCTTAGGATAGTATTATTACTTTCCTTCCAAGGGCTCACTCTCTCTTCCCCTCTTGTGGATGTCTCCTTTTATGCAATACAAATGTGTGATTCACATTGTCAAGTTGCTTGTTTCAAAGGTTATGTGTATAGTCTCTTATGTTACCCACTGAAGCAAAGGAAAACCTTCGATTTATGGTGGTTGGGTTGATAATCTGGATGGGACTCCTACTCCAAATGGTGTGAGGTATAATTGAGACTTCACATCAGTGAGACGCCCTTTTTTGACAAATTTCTAGCACCGTCAACAGGGGTGCAAGTTTTTCTCAAAACTTATGAGCATTGTTGAGGGAACAAAAAATAGATTCATTACAAGACTCAACAGAAGGTAGGATTTTTCTTGATGTTTCAGACCATGTATCCATGTCCTATAATATATAGCTAAGATGGTGGGGGAACAACATTTCTAATGCAACACTTGTAGAGTGGCACACTTGTACACATCTTTTGAAGGATTTGTTTTTCAAACTATTACCTCTATCGATTGCAAGGAAAAAATAATATATTTTGGCACTATGTGGGAAGAATATAAATGAGTGCTAGACTGTAAATAAGGGATTTGAAGAATAATGTAATCGGTATCAAATACTCAAACTATGGAAGATTCAATGCTCATGTTGTAGTTCCAACCCATAGTGAATTTAAGGTTTAAAGCATTTTTTCAAGGAATTTGGAGATGTTATTGATGGTGTTATTTATGTATAGCAGGACCAACCTTTCTTTATGTAGTGGGAAGAAAGAAAGTTATAAGTACACTTAGAGGATACATATGCATTGAGGATTTGTTCAAGTAACTTGGAATTGTAACCTGGTAGTATGATATTGTTTGGGAATGTATACCAATTTAAAGTAATGACTTAATAATATTCTTGTTATGATTAATGACAAGAGGGATAACTATGTATTTGAATTCCCTATCTATAACTTCCACAAGTTGTTTCTCTAATGAGTGTTGTTAGAAGGAGAAAATGAATATATTCACTATCTTTATGATGAGTTAGGCTATGTATTCTTGATGAATTTATGATATGCTAGAATTAGGTGTAAAATATTTCTTGATTTATCTATTTATTGTTGCGATGCACAATTTGTTTCTATGATATTTCGCAACCACATTTCCATATCTTGGGAAGATTTTTTTTCATTGTTTTGTATAGTTTAAAATAAATTATTGTGTTGATAGGAGGTGTCTACATAATTTTTGTATCAAGGAAACCCTATAATGGCTTATAGGAGAGTCCATTTGAACTAGGCAAGGAGGAGTAGGAAGAGTATCAAGCTCATATGAATTGATAAAGAGGAATTGGTTAGGATATTATTAGAAATTAAAGCTATATTCTAGTTGATTAAGTTAGAAGATTCATAAGAGGATGTGAGAATTTTGGTTGGAGCAATGATAGAAGTGATCTTAATAGAAAGAACTAAGGAAAATAATATTTATCCATTGTGGATCACACTGAGTTTTTTATGAAATTGAAGATAAGAGTAAACCTAGCGAAGATAGTGGACACTCTATTGCTAGATATGCCAATGTACTTATTGTTCCAATTATAGAATGAACTAGCATTAATTTGACTACACTTAGCATGTAAGGCATATCAATTTTCTTTGAGAATAAAAAAGATTGAGCTCGGGTAAGGGTAAGTTAGTAAGTAATAAAGGTGAAGGTACTTACTTTAGAGGAAAATGAACAACCTCAAAAAATTTCAAGACTGAAGAGCCTAAGGGAGGTTAGGATGTAAAGCCATACTTTAGAGGAAGATAAACTTCATTTCTTAGGTCCCTATAATACTAGTGTAGCCCTTTATTGTTATTGTCAGTGTAGCTCACATATTGTTATTTTTGTGCCCATGTAGTCTCCATATTGTTATTATTGTGCCCCATATAATCCCACTATTGTTATTGTTGTGCCCTTACATTATTGTTGTTATGTAAGCTTTGATTATATTGTGACCCCTTAGACTCCTATATGTAGAAAGGAGATTTTATCACTTGAATCATCTAAGAATTGTTCACTTATGTAATGTAAAGGAGGTTTCCCCCTCGAAGAGAATAATTTCTAAGACATTGATCTATCTATTTGTGAGCTGGTTGCATAACATTTGGTATCAGAGCTTTGGATTCTAGGTTTTTGCTGCTTCAAAAAGGTCATCATGGAATTTTTGTTATACCTTTTTTTCTACGAAGCTTCAGAAGCTGAAATTTCAATCGCTTGGAGCCGAAATCTTGGTGAACTTCATGTACGAATTTTAGATATTGTCTCACTATATTTTCAAATATATGATCGGAGGAATTTAAGATTTTTGCAAGCTTTAGAATTTCATCTCAAAAAGGTGACCTAGGGAAAATCATCATAACTTTCTCTCTAAGCATCGGATTTGTATTTCGTAAAAAGTGACGGGAATATTATGGAAAATAGTTTTTGGGTATCATTTTTAGGGTCGAACATCGAAAGAGTGACACATGGAACTCCGTAAAATTTCGCTCTAATGAACCAATCTATAATCAGGTCATCATGGGAGATTGGGCATAACTCTTTCTTCAAGACTCCAATCTTGGTCTGACTTGTTGGGTTGGAAATAATACTTATAGGGATACTGCAGGATGGAATTTCATAGCTTGGAAATTCGAAATTACATAGATACAATAGCTGCAATATCTAGCTTCTAAAAAGGAAGAAAAAGGTGTGTATTTTTTTAATTTTGCATAACTTTTGTTTGAAAAATCAGTTTGAAGTGATTCAAAGGGCATAGTGAAGCATAGATATCATTGTTTGATTTAAAAATGCCTCAAAGTAAGAAAATGGAAACACCTAGTAAGAAACCGTAAATCTCTACTATGACGCATGAAGAAGAGGAATAAATGCAACATGATATATCAAAATTACGAGATCAAGTGCAACAAATTTTTCTCTCACAAAGAGTAACCAAAAATGAATGGAAGCTAAGATGGGTGGTTTGAAGAATATTTTAAAATTAGACATAGAAGGTTTAAAGGATGGCATGAAAGCTAATATGTATGGTATAGAAGCAAAAATGTAAGGCAACGTGGAAGATTTGAATAATGGTTTAAAAGTAGACACAGAAGGTTTGAAGGAAGGTTTGACAAAGTTGCTACAAGAAATTCTTCCAAATGGAGAAAAGGTATTAAATGACACTCATGATGAGAAACAAAAAAAAAAATAATCATTATTTCATAGACTCTAACGTTAGAATGAAGAACCACCATATTCCAAAGATCGATAAGAGGAAGTTTGATGGCAAGGATCCGGTAATATGGATACTACAAATGGAACAATATTTTGATCTCTATAATGTGAAACCCACACAAAAGGTATGCAACGCAACTTTATATTTAGAACCCAATCATTTTGTATGGTATCGATGACTTTGTTCTCGTAAACCACTTGTCACTTGGTAATTTTTTATGAAGGAAATGATAACACATTATGAGGATACAAAGAGCAACACCTTATTTAGCCAATCGATAAATCTAAAACAAAAGGGTTCAATGATGGAGCACATTAAGGACTTCCAAAAATCAAATACAAGGGTAAATTATATTCTAGAGTAGCATAGGATTGATGTCTTCATAGGGAATTTAAAGGATAATATCCAACATGAGGTTCACCTTTGGGAACCTAATTCACTGGAGAAGGCATTCAGGTTGGCAAGAAAAATTGAAAGCAAAATTATGGCAACAAGGAAGCATACCACTCACAACTATAAATATGGAAGTGTTGATGCCCCTAGCCTTCCATAACCTACAAGGTTGACACCACAACAATTGGAAGAAAAAAAAAAACAAACGGGCTTTGCTACAGTTGTGATATCAAAAACACTAAAGGTCATAAGTGTGCTAAGAAAAAATTATTTTACATAGATTGTGAAGAGAAGGAAGAAAATGAACAAGAAAC
This sequence comes from Pinus tabuliformis, assembly GCA_031772625.1. NCBI lineage: Eukaryota > Viridiplantae > Streptophyta > Pinopsida > Pinales > Pinaceae > Pinus > Pinus tabuliformis. Next base: position 1,356,664,715 of record CM062804.1, read on the forward strand.
TTAAATAGAAGAGGATATACACTAGGAACCAACCCTAGAGAAAGAAGAAATGAATCTAACCATAGCTTGTAATGCATTGGCAAGAATTACAACTCAAACTCTCAAGATAGAAGGACATATCAATAAGAAAAAGGTAATAGTGTTGATTTATTTGGGTAGTACCCATAATTTTATTTAATGTAATATAGCCAAGGAATTGAATTGCTTCCTATACCAAACACCAGAGTGTCAAGCGCTGTTTGAAAATGGAAGAACTATAAATTTCTCTGGAAGTGCCATAATATTAAGATAACCATGGGTTAATATGTATTTAATAGTCCAATGATCTCCATTGCAATGGGTGGTGTTGATGTTGTACTAGGAGTCCAATGGTTACAATATTTGGGTATGATAACTCTTAATTTTTAAAAACTTTTGTTGAAATTTTTTTGGGAATGAAATGAAGTTGAATTAAGGGGTATCGCATGGAAACCAAGAAATATAATTAGCTCTAATGACATGACACAACTTCTAAAGAAATAACAACGGGGCATAAATCTACAAGTATTCTCACTAGAGGTTCAAACAACATTGCCAGAATGTGACGAGGAAAGAAAAATCATATTGGAACTTGAAGCAATCACGAAAACAAGAACTCGACAGCTACGAAATTGATCAATTTCAGAGTATCTCATCAAATGGAAGAACTAACCCACTGAAGATTCCACATGGGAAAATGATAATTTTATACGGAAGAATCAAGAACTACTCAATAATTGAGGACAACACTTTTTTGAAGGAGAGAGGCATGTCAGGTCCCTATAATACTAGTGTAGACCCTTACTGTTGTTGTTAGTGTGCCCCCCTTATTGTTATTGTTATTGTTGTTCCCATGTAGTCCCCATATTGTTATTATTGTGCCCCATAGAAGCCCACTATTGTTAGTTATGCCCTTACATTATTAGTGTTATGTAGACTTTGATTATATTGTGACCCCTTAGACTCCTATATATAGAAAGAAATTTGTTTCATTTGAATCATCTAAGAATTGTTCATTTATGTAATGTAAAGGAGGTTTCCCCCTTGAAAATGATAATTTCTATGTTGTTGATCTATCTATTTGTGAGTTGGATTCATAACATCATTAGAGAAATATTGAGGTAAAAAATGAGTCTAAAAAAAATGTATGTACCAAAATAAAATTTATAAGAACCAGTAGGATTCAAGATGATTATATGAACCATGGGGGGTGATTCACCATTTTTGGAGTAAAAAAGTAAAAATATTAAAAAAAACTATTTTTTCAACACATATTTTCAGCTTATCTCCCTATGGTTTTACTCAATTTTCAAGTGAAATCACTCGTTGGATGCCAAATCTAATTCCTTATCCAAGGATTATGCATGCTGCATACTTTAGATGGACCCTGCTACAAAAAAAAAATGAGAAATACGTGAAAAATGTGAATTTCAATCACGTTTTTCCATGTATTTTTCATTTTTCATGTAGCAAGGTCCATCAAAAGTATGCAACTGTTGGGTTGTGTTATATTATTTTCACGACTAACCCACGTAGTGAACCGGGGGGTTAGAGGGGGGACAGATCCCCCCCTTCGTTGTGTCGATTGCGCAGCGGGGGGGTCACAGGGGGGCGGCAGGTTAGGCGAACCTACCTATGGTTTTCGGTCCATGGTATCAGATGCTTCGGCATGTATAAATATGTATTGTAATATTGAAAGGAACATAATGAAAAATCAAGCTGGTAGTCCCGGTTTTGGGATCGAGGGGAAAATCTCTGTGTATATGTGTTTTATGTGTTATGCTCTCGCATTGTTTATTTTTCTGTGATTTAGAATTCATATGCAGGTAATTTCTGTACGGGGTTAAAACCTGCATTTGGTATTAGAGCTGTTTTGGCTTCAAGGGGACGCCTTTGTTGCTGAGGGGTTTCGCTCGGGCCTGTGGTAGACCCTATTCAGTGGGAGATCTGTGAGATCGATTCTGGTGGTGAAAGAAGATGGCGGGAAGCGGAAAGATAGAGATTGAGAAGTTCAATGGTCAGAGTTTTGAGTTGTGGAAACTCAAGATGGAGGATCTGTTGGTGGATAAAGATCAGTGGATCGCGGTAGATCCAAGTACTAAACCAACGGGAGTGACCGATGAAGAATGGAAGAAGTTGGATCGGAAGGCAAAGAGCACAATACAATTGTGTGTCTCAGATTCAGTATTGTTGAATGTATCAGGGGAAGCTACGGCGAAGGCTTTGTGGGACAAGTTAGGGACTTTGTACCAATCTAAGCCTCTGGTGAATAAACTATTCCTGCGGAAAAAGCTGTATAACCTGAGGATGAAAGATGGAGACTCGGTGACAGAGCATCTGAACGCATTTAATACTGTGGTAAGTCAGTTAGCGTCTGTTGATATTAAAATTTCAGATGAAGATAAGTGCATCAGTTTGTTGTGTTCTCTACCAGATTCGTGGGATAGTCTGGTTATTGCAATAGGTAGCAATGCAACTGCTTTACAGTTTGATGAAATAGTTTGCGAGTCTCTGCACAGACTATTTAACATGCTTAGCTGGATCTGTTTCTTCAACTTGTCCTGATGATGAACCACATTGGTTGGTTCGAAACACGTTGACAAATGGTTTATCATGTGATTTTCGCCGAAAAATCTCTCACAAACTTGTTATGGATCACAGAAGCCTCAACTCTACAATTGATGAAATAGTCTCAGCCTTGCTGACAGAGGAGATGAGATGGAAAAATATGGAGAGCGAGAATGGTGATGCCTTGTCTGTACGAGGACGGTCCCAGAATAGAAACAAAAATAAGTCATCGAGTGGGAGATCTAAATCTAGAGGGAGATCTAAATCTCCAGGAAAACCTGTAAAGGTGGTGTGCTGGAAATGCGGAAAGGAAGGGCACTTCAAAAGGGACTATAAATCTAAAGCTCCTGATAAAGGAAAGGGATCTGATGATGCTCCTTCTGTAGAGGCGAAAACCACCTCAGATGAAGGTGGGGATGTGTACTTGGCTTCTTCAAGTACACATGTAGATCATGAGGCATGGTTGATTGACTCAGGTGCATCCTTTCACTTCACTCCCCATAGAGAGTGGTTCTGCGAGTATGAGAAATAAGATGGTGGTGATGTCTTCTTAGGATATGATAGGAAGGCTAGAATCATTGGTCACGGAAAAGTAAAGTTGAAGTTGCAAGGTGGAAGGGTTAGAACACTTCCGGGTGTTCTGCATATTCCTGCATTGGCGAGAAATCTGATTTTTGTAAGCAAGTTGGATGATGCAGGTGTAAAAACAGTGTTCAAGAAGGATACTTGCAAGATGGTTTGGGGAGCACTGGTATTGATGCGGGGAGTTTGGACTAGAACTCTGTACAAGCTGCAAGGTAGCACTATTGTTGATGGGTGCAACAGTTTTGTGGTTCCTGAAAGTGGAGCTGATAATCTAGTGGTCTCTGGAGAGAAGACCATGATGTGGCATCAAAGGCTTTGACATATTGGAGAGAAGGGCCTTTGAATACTTCATAGTAAAGGTATGGTAGAAGGTATGAGTAATAGCTCTCTGGATTTTGATTTCTGTGAAAATTGTGTATATGGGAAGCAGAATCGAGTGAGTTTCCCCTCTGGTGCTAAGAGGGCAAAACAGATATTATAGCTTGTGCACAGTGATGTGTTTGGACCTGTGAAAGTTCCATCACTGGGTAAGTCTGTGTACTATGTATCATTTATAGATGACTTCTCAAGGAATACATGGATATATTTCCTTAAGAAGAAATCTGAAGTCTTTGACAGGTTTAAAGAATTTAAGGCTCTGGTGGAAAATCAGACAGAGAAGAAGATAAAGGTGTTGAGGACAGATAATGGTGGAGAGTTTTGCAGCAAGGAATTTGAAGAATTCTATAAGAAGTGTGGTATAGCATGGCAGAAGACTACTCCATATACACCTCAGCAAAATGGAGTCGCAGAAAGAATGAACAAGACGTTGATGGAAAGGGCAAGAAGCATGCTTAGTGGTGCCGGGTTAGGACAAGAATTCTGGGTAGAGGCGATGGATACTGCATGTTACTTGGTCAACAGGTCACCTTCATCAGCGTTGGAGGATAAGAATCCACAAGAAGTATGGACTGGTAAGAAACCCTCTCTTTCACATTTGAGGGTATTTGGATGTGATGCATATGTACATGTTCCAAAGGAGAAACGAACCAAGTTGGATAGTAAATCTGAAAAGTGCATCTTTATTGGGTATAAGGATGGTTTAAAAGGTTATAAGCTTTGGAACCCAGTCACACGGAAGGTTGTGTACAGCTGAGATGTGGTGTTCAGAGAGGTAAAAGATGTTATTAAACATGAAGTCCAACCAAAGGAACCTGAGAAGATAGAGTTTGAGCTAAAGGAGGAAGAATCAGACTCTACAGCAGAGGAGGAATCAGAAGATGAAGAGCCACAAACTCCGGCTGTGAGAAGATCAGTTCGAGAAAGAAGGCAGCCAGAAAGGTATAGTCCTTCTGCTTTCTGTTCAAATTTTGCTTTGTCTATTACTGATGATGATCCCAGAACTGAGAAGGAAGCAGTAGATTCAGAGGATGGAAAACTCCGAAAAGAGGCCATGGTTGATGAAATGGCATCCTTGCACAAAAATGAGGCTTGGGATCTGGTGGAGTTGCCAACTAGAAGGAAACCCATTGGCAGCAAATGGGTGTTCAAAAAGAAGACAAATGCAGAAGGGAAGGTGGAGAAATACAAAGCTCGGTTGGTAGCAAAAGGATATTCCCAAGTGCCGGGAATTGATTTCAGTGATATTTTTTCTCCTGTTGCCAAGGTAACTTCTATTAGATTACTTTTATATGTTGCTGCTGCTTTTGGTTTTGAGGTAGAACAAATGGATATGAAGACAACATTTCTTCACGAGGATTTGGAAGAGGAAATCTACATGAAGCAACCTGAAGGCTTTGCGGTGAAGGGTAAGAAAGAACTGGTATGCAAGTTAAAGAAGTCTCTGTATGGGTTAAAACAGTCACCAAGGATGTGGTATCAAAAATTTGATACGTTTATACGGGGACTTGACTTCACCAGAAGTAAAGTAGATCACTGTGTGTATTTTAAATTGATTGGTGACCGTGTTATTTATCCGGTCTTGTATGTGGATGATATGTTGCTGGTTGGAAATGACAAAGAAATTATCCAGGATTTGAAGACCCAATTGTCCTCCAAATTCGACATGAAAGATCTTGGTGCTACAAACTATATTTTGGGCATGGAAATTAAAAGAGATCGGGCAAAGAGGAAGCTCTGGTTAAACCAGAGGAATTATGTCGAGACAATACTGCAGAGGTTTAATATGCAAGATAGTAAACCGGTGAAGGTTCCTATTCATGTAGGTGTGAGGTTATCTACTGAACAGTGTCCCAAGACATAAGAAGAGGAAGAGGACATGTCCCATGTTCCATATGCGAGTGCAGTCAGTAGCCTGATGTATGCAATGGTTTGTACTATACCAAACATTACACATGCAGTGGGAGTATTGAGCAAGTTTATGTCAAAACCAGGGAAGGAGCACTAGACAGCAGTGAAGCAGGTTTTCAGGTATTTGCGTGGCACTAATAATTATGGTTTGTGCTACCAAGGAAGACCAGGATTGGACAGAGTGTTGGATATTTGTGGCTTTGTTGATGCAGACTGGGCTGGAGATCTGGATCAGAGAAGATCTACAAGTGGGTATGTGTTTAACCTATTTGGAGGTGCAGTCAGTTGGATGAGTAAGAAACAATCTGTAGTGGCACTATCAACTATAGAGGCAGAATACATGGCAGCCACTCATGCAACCAAGGAAGCAGTTTGGTTGCAGAGATTGTGTTCAAGTATGGGGTTAGTATAGGGAGCTATAAGAATAGACTGTGACAGCCAAAGTGCAATTTTCTTGGCAAAGAACCCTGCTTATCATTCAAAGACAAAGCACATTGATGTTCAATATCACTTTGTGAGGGATATGATAGAAGACAAAAAGGTGTTGCTGGTAAAGGTGGACACTTTGAAGAATACTGCAGATGCATTGACAAAATCTGTGAGCTCTGAGAAGTTCTCTTGGTGTAGAGAAACAATGGGCATTTCAGCGCTGGAAAAATGACTAAGCTCTCCTGTGGCCCCGTGTGGAAAGAAAACAACAAGTGGCAGATTGTTGGGTTGTGTTATATTCTTTCCACAACTAACCCACGTAGTGAACCGGGGGGTTAGAGGGGGACGGAGCCCCCCCTTCGTTGCGCCGATTGCGCAACGGGGGGGTCACAGGGGGGCGGTAGCCCCCCCTGTCCGGGGGGTTTGAGGGGGGTAGGTAGCCCCCCCCCTACGAGTCCAGGGCAGCGCCCCAGGAAAAAAAAAATTTGAACCCTATATTAGGTTGGGCGAACCTACCTATGGTTTTCGGTCCATGGTTTTGGATGCAATGGTTTTCGGTCCATGGTTTTGGATGCAATGGTCTTTGGTCCATGGTTTTGGATGCAATGGTTTTCGGTCCATGGTATTGGATGCTTCGGCATGTATAAATATGTATTGTAACATTGAAAGGAACATAATGAAAAATCAAGCTGGTAGTCTCAGTTTTGGGATCCAGGGGAAAATCTCTGTGTATATGTGTTTTATGTGTTATGCTCTCGCATTGTTTATTTTTTTGTAATTTAGAATTCGTATGCAGGTAATTTCTGTACGGGGTTAAAACCTACAGCAACATGGGTAGTCCTTAGAGAAAGAATTAAATTTTTCATCCAATGAGTTCTCCTGCTCAAAATTTGAGTTAAACTATAGGGAGATAAGTTGAAAATATGAGTTGAAAAATTAGTTTTTTACTTTTCCCTCTAAAATTTGATGATATAATCTAATCTTATTTTATTATTTCCACTATTATTTTATAATATTTCTTAGGAGGCTCATTTGAGACCTCAAAATTTGTTTAATGATAACATAGAAAGAGGACAAACAATTAGCTATTGATAGTCATTGAAGTATTTTATATATGGTGAAATTCATAAAGCTTGACTATCTACAAAACCCAAAAAAGTATTTGTAGCACACACATGAGCTAGAATACAAGAAATTCTAGAGAATAACAAAGAGAACATGATGCCACAAAGGAACCTAATATAAAGAAGCAAGTAAAATATAAATGCTAATTGGAGAAGGAAGAGTTTGTTTCAAAAAATATGCAAGCACGAGGACAAAGTACGGAAGGTGATCATATATGGAGGATCTACTAACAATATTGTCAGTACATAGATGGTATAAAAAATATAGCTTTATTGCATTTCAAAATAAAATCAAGTACTAATAAGATTTCTTGGTTAAAGAAACATCACCGAGTGCTTGGAATAAATCTTCTTTGGTTTCATTTTATATTGGTACTTATGAAGACAAATTGTTTTGTGTTGTGTCACCAATGGATGCTCATTTGTTGTTGGTAAGTCCCTTGAAATTCAGTGAATGGTAATCCATCAATGAAAAGAAAATACCAATGTAATATATCATAATGGAAAAAAAATTATTTGAGAACTATTGAAAGAGGAAGAAATTGCTCCAAAAAACAATTGTCATCCAGAAAGAAATAAATAATAGTGAGACTCAATTTTTTGCAATGATAAATGCCACAAAACCATGAATATATAAGAAGAATAAATTAACCAAGAATAATTTTATAAATTTTAAACATGCAGAGGCAATGACATATTATAAAAGGCGATGTTCTAGGCATGGGTAGTTATGTTATCATTCGTGTGGTGAAAAAATGTTAATTTCAAAGTGTAGAGATGATAAGACCAGCTTAGATCCATCTAACACTAGATCTATCATGTGCCAAGAGGGATCAAATCCCTCGAGATGAAAATCTTCTTTTTGGTGTGTAGAATTTGAGGAAAGGTTTGCACCTCGAGAGATTGGTCCCTCTTGGCACATGATAGATCTAGTGTTAGATGGATCTACGCTGGTTCCAGTTGAAGGCAACAATGTCACATTTTTAGATTACCATGATTATATATATGTTTGATGTAAAATTAAAAACTCACATTATCTTTTCTTTTATTGGCATGACCATATCATTCTCTTCTTTATTTTGGTCTGTGTTGCTTTCCTTTAATGGTATGTACATCTGTGTTTGGATACTTTGAATGGTTTGTGTGTTTATGTGTTTGTATTTTGATGATAATATTTGTGAATGTTACACTTGTGGTGTTATATTTCTATATGTGTATGTAATTGTTTATTAGTAATTAGTTGGTGATGAAGATGGGAGACAATCTTGTCAATAGTTTGCAGGAGGATTGATATTAATCTATTTCATTTAATTTTAGGTATCACAACTTTTGACAACTGATTAATTCTAAATAGTGTTCCTCCAAATATTACAAAATATATCTTGAAGAGTAGTTTTAATAGTTTCTTGACTCAAAATTACTCTTGAAATCATTTGTTTCTTTGCTTATGTTTGAAATAATTTATTTTCTTCAAGAATATTTTGATGATTTTTTTTTATCTATAGTTTATTTTGAAATGTCAAGAAATAATGTATTTTTTGTTTTTTCTAATGAGTGTCTAGATTTATAAAATCTTTACATTATTTGTTTCTCCAAAAAATTATCACATCTCCTTCAAGAATAGTTTGATTTGTTTTTATGTTTATAAATATACATTGTCCTCTTATAAATATTTTGAATGCATTGTTGTATGCAATTAATCTATTAGTAATTTTGAATATATGTAATTGCCTATTAGTAATTAGCTCATGATGAAGAAGGAAGACAATATTTTCAAGGATTAATTTGCAATTTGCAGTTTGCAGGGGGATTGATTATGCACATCTTTTTCATTTTAATTCTAGGTATCACAACTTTTGACAACTAATTATTTCTTAATAGTACCTCTCTACGTGTTACTAAATATATCTTGAATTTTTATTTATTTTTAATAATCTACAGCCTCAATATTAACAACATCTAATGCATCTAATGCAAACAATCAAATAGGATTAGAAAACAACATCTACACTGAAATCAATACATCTAATGAAAACAATCAAATGATATTAGAAATCAACATCTACACTCAAATCAATGTGCCTAGTGCAAGGAATCAAATAGGATTTGAAATCCACATCTACATTGAAATCCATGCATCTAGTGCAAGCAATGAAATAGACTTAGAAATCCAAATTCACATTGAATTCAATGCATCTAGTGCAAGTAATCAAATATAATTAGAAACAAACATCTACACTAAAATCAATGCATCTAGTTCAAGCAATCAGATAGGATTAGAAATCATCATCTACACTAAAATCAATGCATCTAGTGCAAGAACCCTTCTTCCCTCTATCCCCCATCCATCTAATCTTGAAAAATATTTTTAATAATTTACAATCTCAATATTAACAACATCTAATCCATCTAATGCAAGCAATCAAATAGGAATAGAAAACAACATCTACATTCAAATCAATGCATATAATGCAAGCAATCAAATAAGATTAGAAACCAACATCTATACTGAAATTAATACATTTAGTGCAAGCAATCAAATATAATTAGAAATCAAAATCTACACTAAAATCGATGCATCTAGCACAAGCAATCAAATAATATTAGAAATCACCATCTACGCTGAAATCAATGCATCTAGAGCAAACAATCAAATAGGATTAGAAATAAACATCTAAAATTAAATCAATGCATCTCGTGCAAGCAATCAAATATAATTATAAATCGACATCTCCACGAAATCAATGCATCTAGTGCAAGCAATCAAATAGGATTAGAAATCATTATCTACACTCAAATCAATGCACATAGTACAAAAAATATTCTTCCCTCTCTCACCCTTCCATATATATCTGTATCTCCCTCCATCTCTCCTTATTTGTCTCTCTATCTCACATATACACACTCTCTCCATATCTACATATCTCTCCCTACCTCTCTTTATCTCTCTCTTCTTCCCTCTCTTCACCTCCCATCTATATATTTATCTCCCTCTGCCTCTCCTTTGTCTCTCTATATCACCCCCAAAACATACACACTCTTTATCCATATCTATATATATCTCCCTCCCTCCTCCTCTCCCTCTCTCTTCCCCTTCACTCTCTCTCTCCATCCTGTTTATCTTTCTTCCCTCATGCTCTCCTCTCTCCCTCTCTCTCTATCTCCCTTATCACTCCTCCTCTCTCTCTCCACCTTTCTCTCTTTGTTTTTTTCTTCTTACCTCCCTCTCTCTTTCCATCCAAATCCATCTCTTTTTCCCTCCTTCTCACCTTCTCTCTCTCGCGTTCTCTCTCTCTTCCTTCCTCTCTCTCCCTTTCTCTCTCACCTCCCTCTGTCTCTCTTCCCCCCCTCTATCTCTCTCTTCACCCTCCAACCCTATCACTATCTCCCTCCCTCTCTCCTTCTCTTCCCCCTTCCTTCCATCTCTCCTTCTTTGTCTCTCTATCTCACCCAAAACATACACACTCTCTCTCCATCTCTCCCTTGTCACTCCCTCTCTCTCTCTCTCCACTCTTCTCTCTCTATGTCTTTATTCTTCATTTTATCTCCATATTTGCCTTGTCACTTCCTCTCTCCACCTCTATCATTATATGTTTTGTTCTTCTCTCCATATATATATAGTTAATATATATCATAATATATTAATATATATTATAATATAACAAATTGAATATCATATTAAATAATTAAATTTAATATTGTATTAATCCAAATTTATTACATTTAATAATAATATTAATATGGCATGAAATTTTGTCAGGGAAGGTGTCACTGCGATGATACTTCAGAAAAGATATATTAACCAACAAACTAGAGGTTGTCGTTACCAGATAGTAGAGAAGTTCATTACAAGATACAATCAAATTCGTCACAATAATAGAAGCTATGCATTCGTAAGACATTGGATGAAAGAGCTGCTGCAGAGTGAATTTATTTATAGATTGGCTTATTAATAAAATTTTGTCTATATAAACCCTTCTTAAAATATCCTTTATACTAGTTTATTTTTTCATAAACCAACAACACCACGCGTCTATAAAAAAATGGTTCATTACCACAGGATGATTAAGTTCATTACCACAGAAAATCATCACAGAACAACCAATCGAATGGATGCAGAAGTTCATTACCACATACAATTAAAGTCATCAAAACGATAGAAGCTACGCTGAGGAAAGAGCTGCTCCAGAGCCAATTCCGTTCTAGTTTAATCTAACAAATACATTTCCGAAGGTAGGCGTGGCGTTGGAATTGCTTCCAGCGATACCGCCTTGGCCAGTGTGAGTCCAAACCTGTCGCTCATGTCCACTTGCTCGCCACTCATGCCTCGGGGAAGTGCCCACTCAAATGGATGGAGGAGCGACGCCAACAGCAGATGGACCATCCGACTGGCCAACGGAAGCCCCACACACATTCTCCTTCCTTCTCCGAACGGAATCAGCTCGAAGTTCTACCCCTTGTAATCCACACTACTCGTCTCCTTATCAAGAAATCTCTCAGGCATAAATTTCAAGGGCTCCTTCCAAAGCGAAGGGTCCCTCCCGATTGCCCACACGTTGACTATTATTTGAGTGTGCTTCGGTATCACGAATCCCGCAATCTCACAACGATTATCGGCTCTGTGAGGGATCAGAAAAGTAACCGGCGGGTGCAATCGGAACACTTCCTTCACCACTGCAAGGAGATAAGGGAGACGCTCTGCGTCACTTTCTTCCACCATTCGTTCACGCCCCACTACCTCATCCAGCTCAGCTTGCACTCGTTTCATGTTTTCTGGATGGCGGATGAGTTATGTCATCGCCCATTCTATTGTCGTTGCAGTGGTGTCACTCCCGGCCCCAAATATGTCCTGCACCAAAATGGAACTAAACATCAGAAAGAAAGAGGACACGAAATACATACCCGAAATACATTTTCCATGAAAAGGAGCTATGCTAGAACCAGCTAAACAAGAACCAATAAACAAAAAAAGGCTTACAACTAAGTAGCCTCTGATATGTCGACAGTAAATTCGTGGCTTCTCATGTCCAGAAGAACGTCCAATAGATCCTTTTCACTATAACTTCTGTCCCTACTTTCCTCTGATCTAGTAACCAGGCGATCCTCAATGAATTTGTCGATTACGCCATACACCTTTCTGAAATAGAAGTTCGTATTACGGTAGACGCCCTGGGGATCTAAGAACTGAAGGCAGGGGAGTTGCATAAAGCACCATCACTTTAGAAAGGACATATTTCAACTCTTGAGTACCCAACTGAGGATCCAACACATCTTTTCCAAACACCATTTTTCCTAACAGATTACCAATATCCACACACTTTCCCTTCACGGCGTCTTAAAAAATCTGATGAATCATTCGATTTACTTGATTTCTTCTGAGATGTAGCGGAGCTTCCAGCCTCTTCACAGAAAAGAGTTCGTTAATGGATACACGTCTGAGCATGCGCCAGTGGGATCCATATTGGCTAAAGACTATGGAGGTCTTGTAGTGGGAAGGAGCCTTGACTGCCTGTGTCAAGATCCGGCCAGAGAATATGTGGTCATGGGCCTTGAGAACTTCCTTTGCCAGGGCGGAAGAGGAGACCACCACTGTGGTTTTCATTCCGGGAAAGAGGCTCATGATCGGCCCATATTTGTTGGCAAGGTGGAAAAAGGATTCGTGGGGCTTGTTACCCAATTGCGGCAGATTTCCCACAATCGGCCATCCCGTAGGACCTAGAGGAAGCTTGTAGTACGCGTTCCTCCTCCACACATCGAAAAGCAAGAATGTGAAAACAGTGCTTCCCAGATGCACAAAATACCATAACAACCCTCCAAGATCCTTAGGGTTCAATTGACCAGACCAGTCACAGGCTTCGAACAGGAGCCGCCTAGGTGGGAAGAAGAGGATTAATATAACGAAAGGAAATTCATGATATGTAACTTGTTATTATTACATACGTCAGATACACCTCAACCACGTTGCATCACTATAAATATATTATATCGAATCATCTCGTGGAGATTATTTGTCCGTATCTTTATATATCAAATCTTCCCCTCCAGATCATTTGTCCATATAACTTCAGTTTCTTGATTCATCCCTGTTTGGGTAAATTCAATGTTCTATTTTTTATTTTTTTATTTCATCACAAGATTGGGTAATTTCAATGTTCTATAGATTTTTTTGGATCGCTTAATATGATTGTTCTCTCCTTTTATAGATATGCCATCAGAACTAATTTAGTTCTTCTGTTTTTTTAACAAGTATATCATCAAAATCAACACAAAAAAATTAATATAAATCAAAATGTTAGGTAGTTCCGTCTCCCTTGACGATTGACCTTGACATGCTTTAAAATTTGTCGGGCTGCTGAAACTTTATGTAAACAAGTTGCTGACTTTATGTAAACTTTATGTAAACAAGCTGTTGAAACTTTATGTATGGTGCACGCACGGCCTCCACACAGTGGTGGACATTTTTTGTTTACCTTCTAACTCATTCATTATTGATATTCAAGAAAAACAAGTTGGTGTTATTGGTATTGAAGAAAAACAAGTTTGTGTTATTATGTATAATAAATAGAAGTTTCAGATTTTAGAAAATTATTTTAAATTTAATAATGTCTAATTTAATCCATATTTATTGGAGAATATATATATTTTAATTTGAATCTTAGAGTGAAGTGGTTGATATCACAAAGTGAGATTTTTGGTATCAAGTTAAGTCATAGATATACTTTTTAAAGAGTTCACAAGGTTCAAAGTCAATACAACAATATTTATATGTATTATAGTTTATCATGTAATTAGTAGAGATTTGAACTTGAGTGGACAAAAAAAACCATTTAGTCCAATAAACCAAAATAACCTCAATTAATATATATTTTTAAAATTAATTAAATTACAATTAAAATTAATAAATATACCATTAAAAATAATAATATTTAAATGATTAAATATTTTTATATAACCACTTATATCATAATTAAAAATCAATATATATATAATTAAATAAATATAAAAATAAACTCACAGGAAAGTTTCATAGTACGTAATTGGTCAACAAAATTGGACTAAAGGTTCATGACTATTCTAACCCATATCCTTTGGGATGGTTCAAAAAGGAGCAGAGACAAAGAAAAACAAACAATGGAAAATTAAATTTGTTATAAGTGTTGGTTTTATTAAAGTAGAATTTTGTTGTAGTTATGCTTAATGTATGTGAATTTGTGTTTGGGCGTCCCTATTGTTGAAAAATGCATCAAGAAAGCCTCAATTTGATTTTTCCTTGGTGAAATTGAGAAATTAAAATTTCCTCATCAGTGGAGAACTTAGAGGTCGTTAACTTGTGCGATATGGCTCTTGTCACTCAGTTAGCTTAGTAAATTCTAGTTAGAGGGCTTGGAGTTTAGTTAAGCATGTTTTATTACTAATTTGTAGCAATCAAGGTTAGGTATTTCAAGTTGTTTTTAGTTAAACTAGTTCTAAATGTTGAAGAACTAGTGGAAGGTCAGTTGTGCACTGGGAAAATAGTCTAACTCAGTGATCATCCAGTTAACTAATCAATCAACTTAAGATAGCTAGTGCATGCAGAATATTCGAGTTCCTCAGCTATGGTGGAGATTCCAAGGCAGTGTAACATTAGTTGTAGACTAGTATTGAGTGTACATGTGTTGCATGCAACCAGATGAGAAACCTTGGAAATTCCGCAATCAATTGGAGGACAAACCCTAAATAATAGGGACCTAATTCCTTAGGAATTTTTCAAGGAAATAGAGACTCAATCATACCCAAAAATTAGCTAATTCTGGGTCATAGCTTCTCATTGATCAAAGAGATAGGTTATTCACTTGCAAGTTGAGCTTAGATTGAGCTAGCAATTGTAATACATTCTCCATTCATCTTATTAATCCAAGCAGGCTTAAGGGGTTTTTATTAGTTTCTTTACCATAGAAAAATACTATGCATGTGTGTGATTTCTTATTGCATGTTTGAGATTTTTGTTCTAAATTGTGGATTGAATTCCACAAGGCAGTATAGTAGAATTATGTCTCTCAATTTATATTAAAATTTCTTGAGAAGTTGCAATTCTACACCATATTTCTACATGGTATTAGAGAAGGATTCACATTAGAATAGGAATTTCAAACTTGTTCCTTAGGAGGTTCGAATTAGTAGCTTGAGTGCAGCAGGATCTCTTCAGAGTTGGGAAGATGACCTTCAACAAGTTGAGATTAGAGTATGCCTTGGAAGGCATCTCAAATTTCATTGAATGGAGGGATCACATGGAGGTGGTGCTTGATGACAACAAATTGCTATAATATTTCAAAACAAACATGGTAAAACTAGGATGAGTTAATGCCCATAACCTAGCTCAATGGAAGAAAGATGTAACCAAGGTGAGGGGAATAATCTTGGAGGGAGTGCGAGACCACATTGTCTCAAATATCTATGGGAAAGAAACACCTTTCGCGATGTGAAAAACACTGACGAATCTATTCCAGAATAACAACAACCATGGAAAACTGGCCCTCAAAGATAAACTTTGAAATATCAAGATGCAAAAGAATGACACCATTTTGTAGTATCTCAACAGATTTACACAAGTTCGTGATGAATTTGGAGGGGTTGGTGCGACTGTTGCAAAAGATTACCTGGTGAGCCTAGCTCTTTTAGGCCTTCCCAAAATCTGGCACAGCTAGCAGATTTCGGTGAATGCAAGGGAAAATTTGTCGAAGTGGGAAGGATTATGGTCCAATTTGGTCCAAGAAAAGTTCAAGAGAAATAATCGAGATGGAACTTTATCTAAAGCAGAGGATGAGGGAAATTTTGCATTGGTAGAAAATGGAAAGAAGGGAAAATGGTATAAATCTAAAACCAAACCAGAATCCATCCAATGGGGCAAGAAAAAATACTTGTCCAAAATAAAATGTTTCAATTGTCATGAATTCGGGCACTATGCCACGAAATGTCCACATAAAAAGTCAAGCAAGAAGAACTCAAGAGGGGTAGCAGGTGAAGCATTGGCTTCACAATTCGAGCTTGAATTCATCCTTATCAGATGTATGACTAGCATAGTGATGGGAGCATGTGCTACATAGACTCAGGTTCATCATTCCACATGACAGGGTGTTGAGAGTTTTTTAGCGACGTGGAGGAGAAATATCTCCATATGTATATTGATATGGGGGATGACAAAATGTACAGTGCTATCAGGATTGGTATAGTAACCTTTCAAAGGGATTCAGGGTCCCCTCTTCGTATCAAATATTTCATGTTTGTGCTAGGCCTAAAGAATAATCTCATCTTTGTTGTAGTTTTGGAAGACCGTCGTTACAGCGTGATCTTGAGTAAATGGAAAGCATTCTTGAAACACATAGACACTAGACAGGTGAAGTAGATCAGGGTTCATGTGAAGAACCTGTGTAAATTTGATGTGGAATATTGTGCGGCATTAAGAAGTAAGGTAAAGAAAGTGCACATTCATAATGTCGGTGAGCTCTAGCACATGAGAATGGGGCATTTGCATCATGGCACCTTAAATATTATGCAATAAATAACCACTGGCCCCCCCAAAATATCACTTGAGAATCAAGATGTTTGCAAAGGTTTTACCTTAGGGAAGTATGGAAAATAAACATTCAATGATCAAGATAGAAAATCACATGCAGTCTTGGAAAGAGTCCACTCTGATGTTTGTGGACCTTTCTCGACAACCTCCATTGCCAGACATAAATATTTTAGTATTTTTATTGATGATTTCTGAAGGAATTGTTGGATATTCCTCATGCGGAAGAAGGATGAGACAATCTCCAAGTTCGTAGAATTCAAGACACTGGTTGAGAAAGAGACTAGCAAGAACATTAAGGCTCTCAAGAGAAACAATGGAAGTGAGTATGCTTTGAATGAGTTCAAGTATTTTGTGCGAAAGAAGGAATTCAAAGAGAGCTGACAACACCCCACAACCCACAGTAGAATGGTGTAGCTGAGAGAAAGAGTCAAAGCATTGTTGGAGTTGCAAGAATTATGCTACATGAGTAAGGCCCACCACTGCACTTTTGGGAAGATACATGTAACAAAACAGTCTACTTGCAGAACCAAAGTCCTCATTGGATTCTTGGTATGATTACACCGGAGGAGACTTTCGAGGGAGGATGTCAAATTTGTCTCACTTCCATATTTCTGAAACCTTTGTTTACTACCATGTCTCCAAATATTCAAGGAAGAAGCTTGAGCCGACAGCATAGTTAGGAGTATTTGTGGGTTACACATAAACTCCATACAACTACCATGTGTACTTAACATCCATCAAAAGGACAATTGTGCGAAGGTATGTAAAGTTTGATGAGGAGAAATAAATATGGTTCTCTCTTGAGAGGGAGCTTCAAATCCCACCAGAAGAAGAGCTTTTAGCTCCAGAAGAGGAGATTTTAGATCCAAAGGAGGAGCCTCAAGAAATTGTGGAGAAGCCACAAATTAAGGAACAAAGAGTGGAGACATCCACTTAAGTAGAACCATCTAGAGAAGGTAGAAAAGGAACCAGGGAAGATGACACACTTGTGCAGGATGCAAGGGAGAATGTGGGAGCTCCTTCAAATTTGCCCAAGGAGAGGAGGTCACATGAGAGGTACACTGACTACATGGATTTAATGATCGAGCTTTAAGAGACTGAGTTAACATCTTTCAAGGAAGGATTAGAGAAACCTATTTGGGTTGATGCCATGGCAGAAGTATACGAATCCATCATGAAGAAAAGTGTTTGGGAAGTGGTCCCAAGACCAACAGATAAATTAGTTGTGGGTTCGAGATGGATATTTAAGGTTAAGCATGCAACAGACGGAAACATAGATAAGTATAAGTCCAAATTTGTGGCCAAAGTATTCTCTCAAGTTGATATAATTGACTATGAGGAAACATTTTCTCATGTAGCATGGTATTCATCCATTAGATCAATTCTTGCACTGGTTGTGCAGATGGGGTGGAAGATCCACCAGATGGATGTAAAAATAGCATTTCTCAATGGTGTTATTGAGGAGGAGGTCTACATCGAGCAACCAAAATATTTTGAGACATTTGATTGAGAGTCTCATGTGTGCAGACTCAAGCGAGCATTGTACAGTCTCAAACAAGCACCTTGTTCTTGGTACACTAGGATCAAAAGTTATTGCACTGATTTAGATTAAAATTTCTTAAGCAGTTGTAGTTTTACACCATATTTCTACACCTCTATGTACATGTGGGATGAAATTTTCATGCAGAGAACGAACTGATACTACCTTGGTAAAAATCCTTCATCATCAACATTCACAAGGGCGAGTCAAATATTTTTTCTAGTAAGTGCCAATAAATCTCATAAATTTATTAGTTCTAGTAAAAAGGTGTTTTATTATTATTAATAGGAAACCAATCTATGGAAGAGTCAGTGAGAGAAAAGGCATCCCTCAAGGGGTTCTCTAAGAAATAAACAGAACTAGACGAGTTGCTATATGAATACTAGGAAGTATTTCAGGAGCCTAAAACGCAAGAGAAAAGTGGAGCATAAGATCAAACTATGTTGAACTCTCCATTATAAAAAATTATGTTATACATGTAGTTCATTCTAAAAGTAAATAAAGTGAAGAAGTAGTTGTAGTAGTTGTTAGAGAAAATTGTTATTTGACCAAGTACATCACCATGTGGGTCACCCATCATAATTGTGAAAAAGAAGATTGGACTTGGTGAATATGAATTGATTAAAGAGTGTTAAAAAATACTTCACTCAATAACAGGCACCTCTACGTTGAATTGATGATTTGTCGAACCGATTTCTACCAGATTATATTTCACCAAGCTAGATTTAAAATTAGGTTGTCACTAGGTCTAAGTCAAAGTAGAAGATACTTGGGAAAATACCTTAAAAATTGAAAAAGGTTTGTATGAGTGGTTAGTCATCCCATTTAGTCCATGCAATGCACTAGTTACATTCATGAGATTAATGAATTATATGTGTGTGTGTGTGTTATTGTTTATTTGGATGATTTAGTGATATACAATGCTTTCTGCAAGGAACACATCTCATACTTGATGCAAGTGCTAGAGAATTTGAAAAAGCATAAGCTATTGGAAAATCTCAAGAAATGTTAGTTTGCTCAATAGCATTTGGTGTACTTATGTTATGTGATTGATGGAGGACAACTCAAGATATGTCATACTAATATGGAGGTCATCATGAAGTGGCATGTGCCTACAAGTGTTTCTAAGGTTAAGAGTTTCATTGGGGGCACTGTAGTCACTGAGCAAATTTATAGCCTCATTTTTAGTAGTATATGCACCACTCCATGCCATAATAATGAGTGGAAAGAGTTTCCAATGGAGGAAAGGTTAGTAAAAGGCCTTTGAATAGTTGAAGAAGAAAACCATTCAAGCACCAATTCTCGCATTATCGAACTTGCAAAAACCCTTGAAAGTGGATATAGATGTGAGTAGGTATGTTTGGGAGTGGTCTAGATGTAGGGAAGAATACTTGTATGCTACCATTCTTAAGTGCTTCGTGGGGTGGTTCTCAACTACCCTACCTACAATAAGAAGCTATATGTCTTGGTACAAGCTACAAAAAAGTGGAAACATTATTTGATGGGAAAAGAGATAGTCATCCACATATATAACCAACTGCTACAGTTCCTACAAGCTTGGGAGTTTCATAAAGCACCATCACTTTAGAAAGGGCATATTTCAACTCTTGAGTACCCAATTGAGGATCCAACACATCTTTTCCAAACACCGTTTTTCCTAACAGATTAAAACAGGACTGGAATGTTGTGTGTCCAATATCCACACACTTTCCCTTCATGGCGTCTTCAAAAATTTGATGAATCATTCGATTTACTTGATCTCTTCTGAGATGTAGCAGAGCTTCCAGCCTCTTCACAAAAAAGAGTTCGTTAATGCATACAAGTCTGAGCATGTGCCAGTGGGATCCATATTGGCTAAAGACTATGGACGTCTTGTAGTGGGAAAGAGCCTTACCTGCTTGTGTCAAGATCCGGCCACACAATATGTGGTCATGGGTCTTGAGAACCTCCTTTTCCATGGTGGAAGAGGAGACCACCACTGTGGTTTTCATTCTGAGAGAGAGGCTCATGATTGGCCCATATTTGTTGGCAAGATGGAAAAAGGATCCGTGGGGCTTGTTACCCACCTGCGACAAATTTCCCACAATTGGCCATCCCGCAGGACCTAGAGGAAGCCTGTAGTATGCCTTCCTCCTCCATACATCGAAAAGCAAGAATGTGATAACAATGCTTCCCAAAAGCACAAAATACCAAAACAACCCTCCAAGATCCATAGGGTTCAATTGACCAGACCAGTCACAGGCTTCGAACAAGAGCCGCCTAGGTGGGAAGAAGAGGATTAATATAACGAAAGGAGATCCATAATATGTAACTTCTTATTATTACATACGTCACATACACCTCAACCGCATTGCATCGCTATAAATATATTATATCGAATCCTCTCGTGGAGATCATTTGTCCATATTTATGGAATCTTCCCATTGAGATCACTTTTCCATATTTATATATCATTTATCGAGTCTTCCTCTCGAGATCAATTGTCCATATAATATAAGTTCAATTTGCCACGTTATTCATTATTTTATATTTTCTAATATCTTGATAAAAATAACATTTTTTTACTAGTTATAAAGTGTATACTCTCTAATTTTTCCACTATTGAATTTTAGTTAGTCAAATTTTTTCAATATCAAAACAAAACAAATTCCAATTCCAATTGGTTAAGGCCGTCTATATTCAAATCACTCACTCTCAAAGAAATATTATTTATTCATATATTTTTATTCATTTATTTTTAATTTTTCTAGTATCAAAACAAAACAAATTATAATTCAAACTGGTTAAAACCTTCCATATTCAAATCACTCACTTATAAAAAAAATATTATTTATTCATATATTTTTGTTCATTTATTTTTAAATGACCAAAAAACTTATCCTAACTAAATTATCCAACTAACTTGCGACCAATACCATCTATATACAAATCACTTATTTGTTTTTTTTTATTATTTATTCATATATTTTTAAATAAGGGAAAAAATTATTATAATTTAATCCTCAAACTAATTGTAATAGCAATCTATACACTATTCAATATATAAAGATAACTCACACTTTCCTTTCCAACAATAATTTATATAATTGAATATTTATTTGTCTTTGTGTTACACTTTTCAAAGAATAATTTATATAATTGACTATTTATTTGTCTTTGTATTACACGTTACGTAGATTTTTGTAAAAACAAAATCATTACATAGAGTTTTGTACAATGATCCATTTATATAACTAATTAATGGTGATGGTTCACCATCAAATAGAACGCGCAAATTCTATTTAAACACCTGACTCATCTTATATTGAAAAGTATTAAACACAAGCATTAAATCTACCATGTTGTTCGGGACTGAAGACCTATTTGGTTCGTTTTTGATGTTCTTGCTCTCATGTATCTTCATGCCATCTCCCAATACACTCCATTCCTTATACTTCATGAACAATGAAAAATGGAGTTAATAATTCCAAAAATATATATATGTGAAAAGATGTGAATGAGTTTCATGCTTTATAAACTTTGTATGATACTCTCCGTGAAAAAAATTATAAGCCTCCTGGTTTAAAGTTATTGGGTGATTTTTTTGTTCTTCCTTTATTTTTCAAACTTGTTATCACCCAAAAATTCTCAAAACATTATTGTGTCAACTCTGTTTTTGGTCATGATTTCAAAGAGGTCTAAAGGTCATTTTAGTCTTGATAAAAGGGTAAGCGATAGGGTTTGAAGTCTTAAAATGTCATCTTTCATTTCCAAATAAAGTACTTTAGGTTCACTTCATAGTCAAATAGGTCACATTTTCCATTTAGATGTCATTCTATTAAGTTTAGGGTTAAATTTTTGCAATCATACAGAAATCCATAGTTTCGTAGTGCAAATAGTTCAAAAAAGGTGATTTGCGCTATGAAAACAAGCTAATTTCGTAGAGCACTATGAGGCAAAAACCTTATTTTTCTGTTTTTAGTAGTCAATTTCCAAAGGGGTTCCTGAGCAATTGAAAACTCATTTTTGAAAACTGAGAGAGCTTTTTCTTCCTAACATACTTAACTACAAAAACCTCTCTCCATTTCTTTAAATGCATTATGAGGTGGGAGAAATTGATGACCCAACTTGCGCTACGAAACTGCCGAAAGTCATTGAGAGAAAAACTTTGTTTTTTGGTTTTAGTAGTTCACTTCATGATCCGTTTCTGGCCAAATGCAAAAGTCTTTTAGAATTCTGAAAGAGGTTTCTCTTCATAAAATATTCAGCTACAATCACTCTCTCACTTTCCTCAAAAGTGTTACTAGTTGAGAGAAACAAGGCTTTCTTTGAAGCCATATTTTCAGAAATCATAATTTTTCAGTTTTACACATGTTCAACGACAGTTTCTGGATAGTTAGGTCATGGATTAGCAGGGTTGATAACAATTTTGGAGGCATCATAAAGGTCAAAGATATGGATTAGAAGCTGTCAAAGAATGTATTTAAGTCTTAGATAAGGTTTTTGAAACATGTTTTAGGAGTTTCACTCCTATTTGTATTAGGACTCCTAAAAGACAACTAGCTGTCAGTTTGTAATTAAGAATTTGTTTCATGAGTAGATAGGTGTCAATTTTAGAAATTCAAATTCTCCTAAGGATGGATCATAGAATCCAAGGTTGTAAAGACTCTATATGAAGCATGAGGTCGAATTCCTCAAGGTTGGCATTTGTATTAGCAAAAGAAGCTGTGTTATGGAAGCACACTGTGTTTTTCAACTTAATACACAGATCAATTTTACTACTCAAGATTCACAAGGGGTTTATGTGTTAGATGTTTCTATGGCATTTTCCAATTACTTATTTGCAGTGGTATGAGCATGTGTTACTTAGAATTCATTGGAAAATGCTCTAACTTCCTTCACATGCTTGTAGACTGTGTTTATTCACTATGTTACTGTTTCACTTATAAACCTAAACTCCAAGTGCCTTGACTTCCATGTTTAGCTGATTATGATGTTTTGTTGAAGACTACTTTGACTCCATGGCCCATTAGATGTTTTCTAATCTGTAATTCAACCAGTGATACATTTTTGTCCATTTTTATGTAAATGATAGGAAGGGACTAATATATACAGAGGCAGTTTAACGTTTCTGAAGCTGAGATTCTTAGTGTACTTCAATGAGCTTTATCTTTTATCTTTGATATGTTTTACTTCCATAGTCTTAATGCTTATTACTCATAATTCATGGAGGAACATGCTCTGACTTCCTTTAAGTGTTAAACTATGGTGAATTGAGTTCTTGGGTCCTATCTTTGGATGTTTTTCTTCAATGTTTTAATACTTATTACTCAGAATTCATGGTTATTCATGCTCTGACTTCCTTTAAGTATTAAACTTTGATGAATCACTTTTAATACTTTCCTTTTGAATACCTTGATGTATCATTACTCAGAATTCATCCCCATATGCTCTGACTTCTATGAACTTCAAGTTATTGAGACTTTCCTGAATGTGTTACTCTTTCATTGAAGTACATACAAGCCTCAGTTTTATAAGAAGAGATATTTGTTATATGTATCTCTGTCACTGACTCCATAGCCCAATGGTAGCAAGTCTCCATCTTTCAACCTATAAACATATAAAATCACAAACCATAGAGTTACCATCTATCTATATCTTTAATGGTATCAATATCATTAACCCTTGAGAGATCCCTCTCAGGCTGAGGAGGCTAAGCCTCAACCAAAAGATTGGTTTGAAATAGTTACACTGAGATTGACTTGATAAGCAACCTATCAGAGTCTTATTTTGGTGATAACAAAACTACTTCTCAATTACAAACTTTTTCTTATTCTTTGTCTTCACTTACATCGTTATTTTTTTCTTCAAACATTTACTTAAATATTTATAATTATTTTCTTGTTGGGTCTATAGACTCATTCTACAACCCAATTTGACCCTGATGTGTAAGTATGTCATGTCCTCAAAAAATATTAAAAACGTTTTTTTACTAGTGTTGCCCAAAACATTAGTTGAATCTTATATTATATATAACTTATTAATCTTATTGATCAACTAAGATTAATTATTAAAATATAACTATGTATTATTATATGTAATTTGAATGGATAATAAATTATCTCATGCATTTAATAGTTCCTTTATCGTGAATTTGAATGGATAATAAATTTACCTTTAACAAAAAAGTTACCACATTAAATTTCCAATCCATTCAAATTAGAAAATCAATTAGATAATCCTATATAATTGCTTGCACTAAATGTTAGAAAATTATATATTACAGAGCAATGGAACACATAAAATATTGCATAAATATAAACACAGAAAAACGCATAAAACAAGAGACACAAATATATGTGGTTCTCCCAATTTCAGCTATGTCCACGAAGAAACAGTCAGTCCTTCCTTTTATATTATCCAGCAAAATGAAGAGATACAACCTACAGCAGATCCGCTATAATTCCCTATTCTTTCTCACACAATCTCCTCTTTCTTTCTCTTTCAGAATACCTATCTACATAGCCGCAATACAATTCCCTCATATATAGCAAAGGGTTGTCTTCTAGGGCAAAAAACCCTAAATTAAACACATCTTCTACCATCAGATTTCTACCTAATGAACAGCCCATATTGACTAGGAAATTACAAATTTTACAAGGCAAATTTACATCTATTTTTAGCTTAAGGGGCGCTGCCCTTGATCCCCCGCCGGGGGGGGCTCTAAAGAATCATCGTCGCCCCTCCTGACGGCGCACATAAATGGGCGGCGTTGCCTCCACATTACAAAATGGGGTCCAATGTGGCGATACCTTAGAATAAAGAAGATAATAAAACTCCACACCCAACACTAGACGCATTGATTTTAGTGTAGATGTTTGTTTCTAATTATATTTGATTATTTGCACTAGATGCATTTATTTCAGTGTAGATTTGGATTTCTAAACATTGCTTGCAATAGATGCATGGATTTCAGTGTAGATGTGGATTTCTAATCCTATTTGATTCCTTTCACTAGACACATGGATTTCAGTGTTGATGTGGATTTCTAATCCTATTTGATTGCTTGCACTAGACGCATTGATTTCAGTGTAGATGTTGATTTCTAATATCATTCGATTGCTTGCATTAGATGCATTGCTTTCAATGTAGATATTATTTTCTAATATTATTTGATTGTTTGCATTAGATGCATTAGATGTTGTTAATCTTGAGGCTATGGATTATTAAAAAAAATCAAGATATATTTAGTAATACGTAGAGGCACATTATTAAGAAATAATTAGTTGTCAAAATCTATGATACCTATAATTAAAATGAAAAAGATGTGTAGTAAAATGAAAAAGATGTGCAGATTTAATCCTTGACAAGATCATCTTCCTTCTTCATCACCAACTAATTACTAATAAACATTTACATATATTCAAAATTACTAATAGAGTAATTGCATACAACAACATATTCAACATATTTATAAGATGAAAATGTATATTTATAAATATCAATACAAATCAAACTATTCTTGAAGGAGATGTGATCACTGTTTGGAGAAATAAATAATGTAAAGATTTTATAAATCTGGGCACTCATTAAAAAAAAAATCAAAAATACATTATTTCTTGACTTTGCAAAATAAACTATAAATAAATAAATAAATAAATAAATAAAATCATCAAAATATTCTTGAAGGAAATAAATTATTTCAAACATAAACAAAGGAACAAATTATTTAACGAGTAATTTTCACACAGGAAATTGTTAAAACTACTCTTCAAGATATATTTTGTAATATTTGGAGGAACATTATTTAGAATTAATTAGTTGTTAAAAGTTGTGATACCTAAAATTAAGTGAAATAGATGTGCGATATCAATCCCCCTCCAAACTATTGACAATATTGTCTCCCATTTTCATCACCAACTAATTACCAATAAACAATTACATACGCATATAAAAATATAACACAACAAGTGTAACATTCACAAGCATTATCATCCAAATCCGAACACATAAATACACAAACCACTCAAAGTATCCAAACACATACGTACAAACCATTCAAGGAAAGAAACATTCACCAAAATAAAGAAGAGAATGATATGGTCATGCAAAGCAAAGAAAACATAA
This sequence comes from Pinus tabuliformis, assembly GCA_031772625.1. Taxonomy (NCBI): domain Eukaryota; kingdom Viridiplantae; phylum Streptophyta; class Pinopsida; order Pinales; family Pinaceae; genus Pinus; species Pinus tabuliformis. The sequence continues at coordinate 1,356,690,927 of CM062804.1, forward strand.
TGTGAATTTTAGATTTTATCTCAAAGATATACATAATAATGATAATATAAAAATGTGAGAGTTTTTCCCTCAACTGGAACTAGCTTAGATATATCTAACATTGGATCTATCATGTGCCAGGAGGGATCAAATCCCTCGAGGTGCAAACCTTTCCTCAAATTCTACACACCAAAAATAAGATTTGCAGCTCGAGGGATTTGATCCCTCTCGACGCATGATAGATCCATTACTAGATGGATTTTTGTAATAAATGTATGGTTATTAATAATAAGGCTGCATAGCTAGTGTTCCTGCAGCTTAGTTTAATTATTAAACTTTCAAAGGTATGAAATAGGTCGCACATTTGAATAATGGCTAAGGTAGCTCAATTGGTAATTACCTTGTTATAAATTACTATGTAAACCATAGGTACCAAATTCGAATTTGGATTCGAAATAGATACCATATGATAAAAATTTGTATGAAAATTTTTCAATTCTAAAAACATTCGACAGTATACAACATATATATATATATATATATATATATATATATATATATATATATATATATTTCTCCTACCTATCTAGGTGTTTTCTCCGTTGTGGTCTATACCTATATTACTTATTTTTCCTTTGGTTTAGCAAATATAGACACAACACGATCATATTCTTCCCATCCATTTTAAAATTTAAATATTTTTTATAATTTTCATAACAATTTTAAAATTGCAATATACCAAACGAAAACACAACCACACTTGTCAATTATCTCCAAACCTATTGTTTTTCAAAATTCAAAACTATATCCCTCGCGAGTTTCATATTGATGTAGCCCAGCCACACTGGCACACAACTATATGTGTCCTCGCTTTACAACGGTCGCCGGATTTTTCTCAACGTTTGGACTTTTCCGGTGATCACATGCAAAGGTGGTCAATGGACGTCGGGTTGGCAACTATGAGCAATTACTGCCGCATTCAATTCCTACCTACACGCCTCGAGCCTGGTTCCTCTACTCGTTCTTTGCCAAAACACCTCGGTTTCTCGGTCATTCGAGACAGTTCTACTCTGCGGTGTGGTTGCTATGAGGGTTTGGTGAGTTTTCTGTCTGGCTCTTGCTCTGTTGAGTATGGAGGTCTCTGTTCCTCTGTCGGATATCACTATGGATGGCTGTAAGTCTCCCACACCTGGTTATGCTCTTGTCAGTCTCCGGTGGATTGAAACTACTCTGGTTCTGTTGGCGCGCTCACTTGATTTTTCACCCAGTAAGTCTTTCAGTCTCGTCCTGTCATTTTTGCTATGATACGATTGTGGAATCTGGGGTCTTTTCTAAATATCGTTCTCGGTTGTTGTTATACTGTCTCTGTTGTTATACTGTTGCCTCTGCTATGGTTGTGGTCGCCTTCGCTATTATGATCGGTGTCTCTGGTCATTGTTCTATGTGTAATTTGTTTAATTACCAGCGTCCTCGGATTTCAGGCAACACAGTAGTAGGCTTCCGCGGCTTGAAACAGGTATTGACTCCTTCCCTAATTCAATTTCGACTTCCTTTTGGTGTTTATGCTAACCTAGAATGCTCCTTCTGTCTCAGCTTCGTCGATTCATCTTAGCTCTGCTCCTCGAACCTCTAGTTCGCTTGCTCAGGTATTTATATGTAAAACCCTACTGTCTCTACGGTTGCTTGACTTGGTTCTTTGTAGTGTACATGTATTAACAATGCTCTGTTTTATATGCAGGTCAATGGCTAGACTTGGGTACGTGGGTCCTCCGGTTTCGGACTTCCAAATAGCGGACCTTTGCCGGTAGGCTCTAGCACTCCAACTCGTCAATGCACTGATAGATCTTTGGGTTTTCTGTAGATTTTGGTTTTGTTGTCGTTGCTTGACATGCATAGTCATTATTCCTTGTGGAATTAAGGCTTTGGTCTGCCTGTTCTGGTTAGTCGTTCATTTATATGGTTATTTAGGTCTCTGTTACCAAACCCTAGGCCAGGGTTTGTCCACTCAGGACGCGGCCCTTGTTATTGTTTGTCAAGGAATGTAATGTGTGCATATAATGGTCAATAGCAATGCAATCAGGGTTTTGTTATCACTTTTGAACTTGTGAAATTATGAAGAATCATTTAAATGAATACCTTTGCTATACATTGCTCTTTCGTTCGCTGTGTGCGGTCCTGTTTCTTCTCGGGTCTTTGGCTGTAACTCCTTTTCGGACTGTGGCTCAACACATCAGCCCTTCGCTCCGTGGCTATGCCTTTAAATGGTTTTACTGTAGTTTGTTCATTCGACGAGAACATAAAACAATGCGACCTTACCTTGGTCTCTCTCTGTTTGTCAACACTGTTCGTTTTCAATTTGATAAATGAAAAGAAATTTAATCATACAGTAGATAGACAATGTACACAGATGGACAATTTTTATTGAAATAGATTTGTTCCTTTATTTCTATGTTACAAAATTGCAGAACCTTGCTCTTGCCTTACATTGCTCTTTTTATACCTTGTGGTTACAGTTAATTTGAAACTCAAATTATTTGTGAGTTGAACAAAAACAATTGGTTGGGTAACTACAGTTTTCGGTTGTCATTACAAGATTGCTTTTAGACAATTTTGTCCTTTCTTTCCTAATTTAGCAGATCAATTCCTAAACTGATATTTATTTCTATTGACCTATAATAACCCTAACCGACATTTAACTTTGAAATTTAATAACTAAGAGTAAAGTAACTAGAATCCTAGCTTATAACTTCATAAACTAGTAATAAAAAAAAAATAATCCAAATATTCAACAACCTTCCAGCTTGGCGAGACTTCACCCGGTCATGGTGAGCTAGATGCTCCTACATCAAGCTCCCAGGGCAAAAAGAAATCATGGCTCTGGTCCATGAGCTTCTCGACTGAAGTACGTGTCTGTTCAATTTGCTTGGCATCAAGCCATGAACTGTCCTCAATAGGATGATTCTTCCACTTGACCAGGTACTGTACATACTCCTTCCGCCGAGTTCGTTTAACCACCTGAGTGTCGAGAATACTTTCGATCTCGGGAGGTTGAACGTAAGGCATCTGTCTCTTCCAAGCTTCTCCTTTCTCCTGGGTACTCCGTGTAGGTCGCGTGGTTCCATCTTCTTCCTTTTCCTCTGGGTCAGCCGTGTAAGGGAACAGGTCTGCTACGTTAAAGATAGGTGAAATGCCTATTCTAGGTGGCAACTATATCTCGTAGGCATTCGCCGAAAACTTCCGAAGGACTTTGCAAGGCCCTATATTTTTATACTTCAATTTATTATACGTACCTTTGGGAAAGTGTTCTTTGCGTAAATGCGCGAGGACTTCATCCCCCACATCAAACTGTACTTCCCTTCTCTTCAAATCTGCGTGCTATTTGTACTTTAAGCTGCTGTCCTGTAATTTCATTTTCACCTGTTCATGCAAGTCTCTCATCACGTTAGCGAAATCTTCTCCGTCTGCGCTTCGCCTTTCCTGCAATCCAAGGTCCCGCAGTTCATGCACTCTGCGAGGATGCATGCCGTACAGGATCTGAAATGGACTGAAACCTGTGTTGCGGTTAGGCGAGTCATTGTAAGCGAACTCTGCCTGTGCTAGTGCTCGATCCCACATCCACGAATTCTCCCCGACCAAGCTTCGTAACAGGTTTCCTAGACTCCTGTTTACAACTTCTGTTTGCCCGTCGGTTTGCGGGTGATATGCAGAACTGTAGCTTAGCTGTGTGTCCATTTTTTTCCATAAGGTACGCCAAAAGTGTCCCGTGAACTTCACATCCCTGTCCGAAAGGATAGATTTAGGCAATCCATGTAACCTGACAATCTCATTGAAAAACAAGTGGGCCACGTGGGTGGCATCACTGGTTTTCCTGCAAGGAATAAAATGTGCCATTTTCGAGAATCTGTCCACCACTACCATTACCGAGTCGTATCCTCGCTGCGTCTTCGGTAGACCTAAGACGAAGTCCAAACTGACTGAGTCCCATGGTCTGCCTGGAACAGGTAACGGTGTATACAGTCCTGTGTTTTGACTGTGACCCTTTGCTAACTGGCACACTTTGCATCTGGCCACAAACCGTTGTACATCTCTCCGCATCTTCGGCCAAAAATAAAAATGACTAAGCTGCTCGAGGGTCTTATCCATACTGAAATGTCCGGCCAAACCTCCACTATGCTTCTCTCAAATAATATTCTCCCTCATCGAGCAGTCAGGTATGCACAGCTGTCCTCCCTTAAACAACAACTTTTCCTGTAGATTGTAGTCCAACCAAGGACTGTTATCTCTCACTAAAGGGTTTTGACATGCCTCATAGGCCTCCTTAAAATCTGTATCTGTCTGGTACAAGTCCTGTAAGTGCTCAAAACCCAGCACTTGCACAGTGCTTTCCTGTAGAAGTAGAGCTTTCCTACTCAACGCATCCGCTACCTTGTTTGCTTGCCCGCTAATATGTTTCAATATGAAGTTGAAACTCTGCAAATACTCCACCCATTTGGCATGTTTGTGGTTGAGCTTGTGCTGCTACATTACATACTGTAGTGCAGAATTATCTGAAAACAGCACAAATTCATTTCCCAATAGATAATGCCTCCAGTGTTTTAATGCCTGTATAACAACATAGAACTCCTTATCATACGATGAGTATTTCTGTCTACTCTCGTTCATCTTCTCGCTGAAGAACGCTACAAGCTTATCCTCTTGATTGAGTACAGCTCCAATTACTATCCCGCTGGCATCACAGCAAACCTGAAATAACCTCTTGAAATCGGGCAATCTTAGGATCGGCCTCTCTGTAATCTTCTTTTTCAAAAACTGGAAACTTCTCTCTGCTGCCTCTGTCCATCAAAAAGGTTGGCTGGACTTTTCGATGGTATCTAGCATTGGCGCACAAATTTCACTGAAATTCTTTATGAATTTCCTGTAAAAAGTTGCTAATCCGTGAAAGCTACATACCTCAAACAAATTTTTTGGATATGGCCAATTCACTATCGCTGCCACCTTCTCCGGATCCATCTTCAATTCATTCTTTTCTATTACAAACCCCAAATAAATCAATTCCTTCTGAAGAAAAGTACATTTCTTCAAGTTTATTAGCAGTTTATTCTGTTGTAATTTCTCCAGAACCTTACGCACATGTTGAAGGTGTTCTTCCCTTGTCCTGCTGAAAATCAGGATGTCGTCCAGGTATAAAATTACAAATTTTCTGATATACTCCTTCATCATCTCATTCATTAACCTCATGAACGTAATGGGCGCATTTCTCACCCCAAATGGCATGACCAGCCATTTGTAAAGCCCCTCATTCGCCTTAAAGGTCGTCTTCCATTCGTCCCCCTCTCATATCTGAATCTGATGGTACCCGCTTTTCAAGTCTATCTTAGAGAAATAAGCTGCCCCGCTTAAACAATCCATCATATCATCCATTCGCGGTAGTGGAAACCTGTACCAGATGGTGATTTTATTGATGGCCCTTGAGTCGGTGCACATCCGCCATTCTACTCCCTTCTTGGGAACGAGGACCGTTGGAATAGCACAAGGGCTCAAGCTCTCCCTTATCAATCCCTTGTCCAACAACTCTTGCACTTGCTTCCTAATTTCTTCATTGTCCTTGGGGCTCATTCGGTATGCCGCTTTGTTCGGCAAACTAGCTCCGGGTATGAAGTCAATGTGATGACTTATGCTCCTTTTGGGGGGTAACTTGTCTAGAAAGTCATCTACAACTATGTCTGTAAACTCCTCCAACATTTGCTGGATCTCTGTAGGTAAATCTGATACCTCCGTATGCAACAAGACTGTCCTTGCTTTCTTTACAACTGCATAACCTATCTCACTGTCCTCAACCTGTTTTAAAAATTGTTTTCCGCTGATCAATAATGTTCTTGGTTCACTAGTCTCTGTTGTCCCTTCTTCTCTAATGGGTACAAGCGTATGCTTGATTCCATCCTTCACGAATTTGTAACAGTTCGTCAATCCATCGTGTACCACCTTCCTATCATACTGCCAAGGCCTGCCCAGCAGTATGTGACATACATCCATTGGCATGATGTCACAAACAACTTTGTCCTTATATCTGCCTATCTGAAACTCGACCTCGCTCTGTTCATCCACCAGCAACTGATGGCCTTTTTGCAGCCACGAAACTCTGTAAGGATTGGGATGCTTCGAGCGTTTCAACTCCAATTTTTCCACCATCTCTGTGGACACTAAATTATCAGTACTACCGCTATCAATAATTAACTTACAACACTTACCTCGCGACTTACAAATCGTCCTGAACAAAGCCTTCCACTGCGTCTGTTCGGTGACCTCCTTGACTGGTTTTAACAACACCTTGTGCAGCACCAAAGCTTCTCCCGTCTCTGGAGCATTCTCTGCTTCTTGAGGAGGCGCTGCTGCTTCCTCTGGTTGTGCCACATACGCACCCCACTGTCCAGCTGGATCTGCTTCTGGACATTCAAATGAGCGGTGCCCCCATTTATGACACCTATAACACTGATAACCAGCCCCTCTACCTCGGCCATTTCCCCTGCCTCGCTGGGATGACCTACCGCCTCTCACGCTGTCACCTCTATCTGCTGATCCGGAAGCTTTAGAACTGCTGGCTTCCTCATTACTGTTAGCAGTTCGGCCCCTGCCATAGGACTGGCCTTTCCCTCTGCTGGCTCCTCATCCTCTCTGGGCATTCTGCCTTCTGGTAATTTTCTCCTCAGCCTTTATCGCACTCTGATACGCTTCCTTAGTGTTGTTCGAAGATAAAATACTGATTTCATCCAAAATATCTAACCTCAACCCATTAACATACCTGGTTGTTCTTTCTACTGTATCCTTTGTATATCTGGCCCACAAATTCACTCAATAGAACTCCTCCGTGTACTCCTCTACCGTCAATCCTTTCTGTCTCAGATTCTACACCTGCCTGTGCAATGCAATCTGATAGTCCCTTGGCAGAAATCTGCCCTTTAACTTGGCCACCATTCTTGACCAGGTTTTAATCAGCGCCTTGTTCAACCTCTTCCTCTCGTTCTGGACACTATCCCACCATAGGGTTGCATGTCCCTTCAGTTTTGTCGCAGCGAATTTGACTCTGCGGTCTTCGCTGACTTCCTCACACTCAAAGTACTTATCCATCTCACTAATCCAATCCAATAAAACTTCGATAGACAGGCTGCCGTCATACGTCGGGAGTTCTGGTTTGGGTTTACTGCTTGCTACTAAAACAGATCTCAGCAATCTCACCTCTGCGGACTCACCTTCTGGTCCATCTGCTGCTACTTCAACTTCCTCTTCACTAGCATCGCCCATTTCTGGATCTCTTCATCTACCTGCCTCTACTGCCTCCAAACGGGCAGCAAGAATTCTGATCTCCTCTCTCAATCCTTCCTCTGCCAATCTTCGAGCACCTCTGCCATGACCTCGCCTTCCTCTCTCCATTCTTCCTACTAACATAAACAAATGCTCTGATACCACTCTGACGTAGCCCAGCCACACTGGCCCACAACTCTACGTGTCCTCGCTTTACAACAGTCGCCGGATTTTTCTCAACGTTTGGACTTTTCTGGTGGTCGCATGCAAAGGTGGTCAGTGAATGTCGGGTTGGAAACTGTAAGCAATTACTGCCGCATTCAATTCCTACCTACACTCCTCGAGCCTGGTTCCTCTACTCGTTCTTTGCCAAAACACCTCGGTTTCTCGGTCATTTGAGACAGTTCTACTCTGCGGTGTGGTTGCTGTGAGGGTTTGGTGAGTTTTCTGTCTGGCTCTTGCTTAGTTGAGTATGGAGGTCTATGTTCCTCCGTCGGATATCCCTGTGGATGGCTATAAGTCTCCCACACCTGGTTATGCTCTTGTCAGTCTCCGGTGGATTGAAACTACTCTAGTTTTGTTGGTGCACTCGCTTGATTTTTCACCCGGTAAGTCTTTCAGTCTCGTCCTGTCATTTTTGCTATGATACGATTGTGGAATCTGGGGTCTCGTCCAAATATCGTTCTCGGTTGTTTTTATACTATCTCCATTGTTATACTGTTGCCTTTGCTATGGTTGTGGTTGCCTTCGCTATTATGATGGGTGTCTCTGGTCACTGTTCTGTGTGCAATTTGTTTAATTACCGTCGTACTCGGATTTTAGGCAACACATTAGTAGGCTTCTACGGCTTGAAACAGGTATTGACTCCTTCCCTGATTCAATTTCGACTTCCTCTTAGTGTTTATGCTAACCTAGAACGCTCCTTCTGTCTCAGCTTTCTCGATTCGGCTTTTCTCTACTCCTTGAACCTCTGGTCCGCTTGCTCAGGTATTTATATGTAAAACCCTCCTGTCTCTACGGTTGCTTGACTTGGTTCTTTGTAGTGTACATGTATTAACAATGCTCTGTTGTATATGCAGGTCAATGGCTAGACCTGGGTACGTGGGTCCTCCGGGTTTCGGTCTTCCAAATAGCGGACCTTTGCCGGTAGGCTCTGGCACTCCAACTCATCAATGCACTGATAGATCTTTGGGTTTTCTGTAGATTTTGGTTTTGTTGTTGTTGCTTGACATGCACAGTCATTATTCCTTGTGGAATTGAGGTTTCAGCCTGCCTGTTCTGGTTAGTCGTTCGTTTATATGGTTATTTGGGTCTCTGTTCCCAAACCCTAGGCCAGGATTTGTCCACTCAGGACGCGGCCCTTGTTATTGTTTGTCAAGGAATGTAATGTGTGCATATAATGGTCAATATCAATGCAATCAGGGTTTTGTTATCACTGTTGAACTTGTGAAATTATGAAGAATCATTTAAAGGAATACCTTTGCTATAGGTTGCTCTTCCGTTCTCTGTGTGCGGTCCTGTTTCTTCTCGGGTCTTTGGCTGTAACTCCTTTTTGGACTGTGGCTCAACACATCGGCCCTTCGCTCTGTGGATATGCCTTTAAATGGTTTTACTGTAGTCTATTCATTCGGCGAGAACATAAAACAATGCGACCTTACCGTGGTCTCTCTCTGTTTGTCAACACTGTTCGTTTTCAATTCGATAAATGAAAAGAAATTTAATCATACAGCAGATAGACAATGTACACAGATGGACAATTTTTATTGAAATAGATCTGTTCCTTTATTTCTATGTTACGAAATTGCAGAACCTTGCTCTTGTCTTACATTGCTCCTTTTATACCTTGTGGTTACAGTTAATTTGAAACTGCAATTATTTGTCAGTTGAACAGAAACAATTGGTTGGGTAACTACAGTTTTCGGTTGTCATTACAAGATCTGCTTTTAGACAATTTTGTCCTTTCTTTCCTAAATTAACAGATCAATTCCTAAACTGATATTTATTTATGTTGACCTATAATAACCCTAACCGACATTTAACTTTGACATTTAATAACTAAGAGTAAAGTAACTAGAATCCTAGCTTATAACTTCATAAACTAGTAATGAAAAAAAAAACAATCCAAATATTCAACAACCTTCCAGCCTGGCGAGACTTCACCCGGTCATGGTGAGCTAGATGCTCCTGCATCACATATCTTATCTAAAATATCTTTATATTTCGTATATATTTAAAAATTAAATATTTAGAAGTGAAAACCAGATCCCTTCCTAAATCCCTTCCTAGTTTTAAATTTGAAATGTTATCTAAAATCTGTTCTAATTCATACATATTTAAAAACTAAATATTCAAAATTAATTTTGAAAACTTATTTTTATAAGATTCTTTCTAATATAAACATATTTAAAAAGACTAATTACTTTTTATAAAAGTTATTAAAATCAATTATTTTTTATAAACTTTCGAGTTTAGATTCAAATCTTCCTTTTCTTGTTATTTCAACTTTTTAAAACCTTAAAAAGGGCTAAATTTTAAAACTTTTTTAAAACCTTAAAAAAGGGCTAAATTTTAAAACTGGGAAATCTCCCATTCACAATTAGTTTTTGTTCCCTACATGTCACCTTCTCCGCCATATACACTTCACTTACCATTCCAAACACACAAACTACCAATTTTGTGTAACTCAATGAACCTAACAAACTCGAATTCTTATCCAATAATTTGGCATATGATTCGAATTATCGAATTTCCGTATTTTTTTCATTGTTTTAAACGTATTTAGTAACTATGATGTAAACAATGAGATTCAAAACCATATGGGTCAAACCAACAAAAAAAATAAATACTCTTAATTCATAAAATTTATATATTTCATTACTTAGACACATCAATTAAGCACCCAAGTTTTAGATTCCTTATATTGAAAATTTCTATATGTATGAATTAATAATATATAGTACAATTTTTAGAACCATGTTTCTATGAGTTAATAGAATAATTATTTTTCAAAAAAACAAATTAGTTAATATAATCAATATTTTTATTTATAGTATTGTTGTAGAAAATAATATGGAAAGATATTTTTATTCATTCAAAATAATGAGAGAAATAAATTAATAATAAAAGGGAAAAATTCATTTAGTCAATAGCTTTTTTTACTTAAAATGTTTTATGATTTTTATCTTTTCAACGATTCTTTAATATATAATTATTTACAGAAGTATAATTTTATATTATTTAAGTTATATTTTTAAAATGTAAATTAATTTAATATTAAAAGAAAAACATGTTCAATGTTTGAAATTTAAAATATTTAGATTATATTTTAATTTATTTTTTAATTTTAATTAAATTTTATATTTTTTATATAATTTTGATTTATAAAATTTAAACTATTCATTTTCTATATATATATATATGAAATTTTTACATATAAAAAATAAAGTAATTTATTTACATATTTATTTAAAATGTGATATATAAAAATTATTAAAATAAAACATTCAAGTTCAACCATATATTGCGAAATATGAATTACAATGTCATATACTTGAATAAACATTGTTTCCCTTCCCTTACACTTAGGCTTCCTTTAGTGTTTTATCATTTAAGGCTAGAGTAGGTGACAAATTTACCAAGAAAGAAGTTGTTGTAGTTGCTTTAGCCCAAAAACCCTTTCTCAATTTTGCAACAAATATCATGCATCTTTACTTCTCCATTACATTCGTATTCATCCTCTATATTATTCCATTAGCTATTGGAAGTCAAATCTAGTTTTATTCCTTGCAATCATATACATTTTATAGAACCTAAAAATATTTTGAGAAATATTTCTTATCATTATCACTTTTACATTTTACTAGTTTTTCTTTCAACCATAACAATTAAATTATTAATAGAAATATGTGGGAAAGCCACAAACAAACCATTAGGATAGAGTGAGATCCTATAGAAACTAAGTAGGAGGATTTTAAAACTCTCATAAAGTCCCAATTCTACCATATTAGTTATGTATAGGGCCAATGGAACTGGTGGCATTACTTCAGGTAGAGATAGGCACAAAGTGTATAGGAGTACACTGTAGGATCTAAGAACATGACAATAATTCTAGGTATCTCTCCCAAAAACCCAGATATACTCTTCAAGTATTTGGGGGTATACATAGCCATTTATGAAAGAAAGTGATGTTGTTCAAACCCATAATGATATATGAGGATTAGGTATAGGTACAATACCTAGAAAATAGAGCCTAGGAGAAAGGATAGTTAAGTGGTTAAAAGAAGAAGGAACACGAAGAAGCTTCAAAGGATGGGAAGAAGAAGTGGAAAGGGGGGGAGGACATGAAGGCAATAGCCACAACACACCAATGATAATATCATAGTGACCACTGCAACATTGGTTGTCACACTGAGGATAAGTGTTGAAAATTATACCCATACCTTAAATCGAAGAACTAAAATAAAGATAGGAAGAAACATAATATTATTGTCATGGATTTTAATGGCTAGATGGAAACTAGATCCTATGTGGATGAAAAATATCTTTTATTTTTTACACCTAAATGTAGAAGGAGGTGAATTTCAATATCCTTCATCAATAAGAAGAAAATGAAATGACCAAATTCTTCCATATAAAAATACAAATCAAGAAGACACAAATTGATGCTATGTTTGACTCATGATCACATGAAAGTCTCAGAGTAGGTAATTTGGTCAACAAAATTGGACTAAAGGTTCATGACTATTCTAACCCATATTCTAGGTTGGACGTAAGGCATCTGTCTCTTCCAAGCTTCTCCTTTCTCCTGGGTACTCCGTGTAGGTCGCGTGGTTCCATCTTCTTCCTTTTCCTCTGGGTCAGCCGTGTAAGGGAACAGGTCTGCTACGTTAAAGATAGGTTAAATGCCTATTCTAGGTGGCAACTATATCTCTTAGGCATTCGCCGAAAACTTCTGAAGGACTTTGCAAGGCCCTATATTTTTATACTTCAATTTATTATACGTACCTTTGGGAAAGCGTTCTTTGCTTAAATGCGCGAGGACTTCATCCCCCACATCAAACTGTACTTCCCTTCTCTTCAAATCTGCATGCTATTTGTACTTTAAGCTGATGTCCTGTAATTTCATTTTCACCTGTTCATGCAAGTCTCTCATCACGTTAGCGAAATCTTCTCTGTCTGCGCTTCTCCTTTCCTGCAATCCAAGGTCCCGCAGTTCATGCACTCCGCAAGGATGCATGCCGTACAGGATCTGAAATGGACTGAAACCTGTGTTGTGGTTAGGCGAGTCATTGTAAGCAAACTCTGCCTGTGCTAGTGCTCGATCCCACATCCACGAATTCTCCCCGACCAAGCTTTGTAATAGGTTTCCTAGACTCCTGTTTACAACTTCTGTTTGCCCGTCGGTTTGCGGGTGATATGCATAACTGTAGCTTAGCTGTGTGTCCATTTTTTTCCATAAGGTACGCCAAAAGTGTCCCGTGAACTTCACATCCCTGTCCGAAAGGATAGATTTAGGCAATCCATGTAACCTGACAATCTCATTGAAAAACAAGTGGGCCACGTGGGTGGCATCACTGGTTTTCCTGCAAGGAATAAAATGTGCCATTTTCGAGAATCTGTCCACCACTACCATTACCGAGTCGTATCCTCACTACGTCTTCGGTAGACCTAAGACGAAGTCCAAATTGACTAAGTCCCATGGTCTGCCTGGAACAGGTAACGGTGTATACAGTCCTGTGTTTTGACTGTGACCCTTTGCTAACTGGCACACTTTGCATCTGGCCACAAACCGTTGTACATCTCTCCGCATCTTCGGCCAAAAATAAAAATGACTAAGCTGCTCGAGGGTCTTATCCATACTGAAATGTCCGACCAAACCTCCACTATGCTTCTCTCAAATAATATTCTCCCTCATCGAGCAGTCAGGTATGCACAGCTGTCCTCCCTTAAACAGCAACTTTTCCTGTAGATTGTAGTCCAACCAAGGACTGTTATCTCTCACTAAAGGTTTTTGACATGCCTCATAGGCCTCCTTAAAATCTATATCCGTTAGGTACAAGTCCTGTAAGTGCTCAAAACCCAGCACTTGCACAGTGCTTTCCTATAGAAGTAGAGCTTTCCTACTCAACGCATCCGCTACCTTGTTTGCTTGCCCGCTAATATGTTTCAATATGAAGTTGAAACTCTGCAAATACTCCACCCATTTGGCATGTTTTTGGTTGAGCTTGTGCTGCTACATTACATACTATAGTGCAGAATTATCTGAAAACAGCACAAATTCATTTCCCAATAGATAATGCCTCCAGTGTTTTAATTCCTGTATAACAACATAGAACTCCTTATCATACGATGAGTATTTCTGTCTACTCTCATTCATCTTCTCGCTGAAGAACGCTACAAGCTTATCCTCTTGATTGAGTACAACTCCAATTACTATCCCGCTGGCATCACAGCAAACCTGAAATAACCTCTTGAAATCGGGCAATCTTAGGATCGGCCTCTCTGTAATCTTCTTTTTCAAAAACTGGAAACTTCTCTCTGCTGCCTCTGTCCATCAAAAAGGTTGGCTGGACTTTTCGATGGTATCTAGCATTGGCGCACAAATTTCACTGAAATTCTTTATGAATTTCCTGTAAAAAGTTGCTAATCCGTGAAAGCTACATACCTCAAACAAATTTTTTGGATATGGCCAATTCACTATCGCTGCCACCTTCTCCGGATCCATCTTCAATTCATTCTTTGCTATTACAAACCCCAAATAAATCAATTCCTTCTGAAGAAAAGTACATTTCTTCAAGTTTATTAGCAGTTTATTCTGTTGTAATTTCTCCAGAACCTTACGCACATGTTGAAGGTGTTCTTCCCTTGTCCTGCTGAAAATCAGGATGTCGTCCAGGTATACAATTACAAATTTTCTGATATACTCCTTCAACATCTCATTCATTAACCTCATGAACGTACTGGGTGCATTTCTCAGCCCAAATGGCATGACCAGCCATTCGTAAAACCCCTCATTCGCCTTAAAGGTCGTCTTCCATTCGTCCCCCTCTCATATCTGAATCTGATGGTACCCGCTTTTCAAGTCTATCTTAGAGAAATAAGCTGCCCCGCTTAAACAATCCATCATATCATCCATTCGCGGTAGTGGAAACCTGTACCAGATGGTGATTTTATTGATGGCCCTTGAGTCGGTGCACATCCGCCATTCTCCTCCCTTCTTGGGAGCGAGGACCGTTGGAACAACACAAGGGCTCAAGCTCTCCCTTATCAATCCCTTGTCCAACAACTCTTGCACCTGCTTCCTAATTTCTTCATTGTCCTTGGGGCTCATTCGGTATGCCGCTTTGTTCAGCAAACTGGCTCCGGGTATGAAGTCAATGTGATGACTTATGCTCCTTTTGGGGGGTAACTTGTCTAGCAAGTCATCTACAACTATGTCTGTAAACTCCTCCAACATTTGCTGGATCTTTGTAGGTAAATCTGATACCTCCGTATGCAACAAGACTGTCCTTGCTTTCTTTACAACTGCATAACCTATCTCACTGTCCTCAACCTGTTTTAAAAATTGTTTTCCGCTGACCAATAATGTTCTTGGTTCACTAGTCTCTGCTGTCCCTTCTTCTCTGATGGGTACAAGCGTATGCTTGATTCCATCCTTCACGAATTTGTAACAGTTCGTCAATCCATCGTGTACCACCTTCCTATCATACTGCCAAGGCCTGCCCAGCAGTATGTGACATACATCCATTGGCATGATGTCACAAACAACTTTGTCCTTATATCTGCCTATCTGAAACTCGACCTCGCTCTGTTCATCCACCAGCAACTGATGGCCTTTTTGCAGCCACAAAACTCTGTAAGGATTGGGATGCTTCAAGCGTTTCAACTCCAATTTTTCCACCATCTCTGTGGACACTAAATTATCAGTACTACCGCTATCAATAATTAACTTACAACACTTACCTCGCGACTTACAAATCCTCCTGAACAAAGCCTTCCACTGCATCTGTTCAATGACCTCCTTGACTGGTTTTAACACCACCTTGTGCATCACCAAAGCTTCTCCCGTCTCTGGAGCATTCTCTGCTTCTTGAGGAGGCGCTGCTGCTTCCTATGGTTGTGCCACATACGCATCCCACTGTCCAGCTGGATCTGCTTCTGGACATTCAAATGAGCGGTGCCCCCATTTATGACACCTATAATACTGATAACCAGCTCCTCTAACTCAGCCATTTCCCCTGCCTCGCTGGGATGACCTACTGCCTCTCACGCTGTCACCTCTATCTGTTGATCCGGAAGCTGTAGAACTGCTGGCTTCCTCATTACTGTTAGCAGTTCGGCCCCTGCCATAGGACTGGCCTTTCCCTCTACTGGCTCCTCATCCTCTCCGGCCATTCTGCCTTCTGGTAATTTTCTCCTCAGCCTTTATCGCACTCTAATACGCTTCCTTAGTGTTGTTCGAAGATAAAATACTGATTTCATCCAAAATATCTAACCTCAACCCATTAACATACCTGGCTGTTCTTTCTACTGTATCCTCGGTATATCTGGCCCACAAATTCACTCAATAGAACACCTCCGTGTACTCCTCTACCGTCAATCCTTTCTGTCTCGGATTCTACACCTGCCTGTGCAATGCAATCTGATAGTCCCTCGGCAGAAATCTTCCCTTTAACTTGGCCACCATTCTTGACCAGGTTTTAATCAGCGCCTTGTTCAACCTCTTCCTCTCGTTCAAGACACTATCCCACCATAGGGCTGCATGTCCCTTCAGTTTTGTCACATCGAATTTGACTCTGCGGTCTTCGCTGACTTCCTCACACTCAAAGTACTTATCCATCTCACTAATCCAATCCAATAAAACTTCAATAGACAGGCTGCCGTCATACATCGAGAGTTCTGGTTTGGGTTTACTTCTTGCTACTAAAACAGATCTCAGCAATCTCACCTCTGCGGACCACCTTCTGGTCCATCTGTTGCTACTTCAACTTCCTCTTCACTAACATTGCCCATTTTTGGATCTCTTCATCTACCTGCCTCCACTGCCTCCAAACGGACAGCAAGAATTTAGATCTCCTCTCTCAATCCTTCCTCTGCCAATCTTCGAGCACCTTTGCCAGGACCTCGCCTTCCTCTCTCCATTCTTCCTACTAACATAAACAAATGCTCTGATACCACTCTGACGTAGCCCAGCCACGCTGGCCCACAACTCTATGTGTCCTCGCTTTACAACAGTCGTCGGATTTTTCTCAACGTTTGGACTTTTCCGGTGGTCGCATGCAAAGGTGGTCAGTGAATGTCGGGTTGGAAACTGTAAGCAATTACTGCCGCATTCAATTCCTACCTACACACCTCGAGCCTGGTTCCTCTACTCGTTCTTTGCCAAAACACCTCGGTTTCTCGGTCATTTGAGACAGTTCTACTCTGCGGTGTGGTTGCTGTGAGGGTTTGGTGAGTTTTCCGTCTGGCTCTTGCTCTGTTGAGTATGGAGGTCTTTGTTCCTCCGTCGGATATCCCTGTGGATGGCTATAAGTCTCCCACACCTGGTTATGCTCTTGTCAGTCTCCGGTGGATTGAAACTACTCTGGTTCTGTTGGCGCACTCGCTTGATTTTTCACCCGGTAAGTCTTTCAGTCTCGTCCTGTCATTTTTGCTATGATACGATTGTGGAATCTGGGGTCTCGTCCAAATATCGTTCTCGGTTGTTTTTATACTATCACATTGTTATACTGCTGCCTTTGCTATGGTTGTGGTTGCCTTCGCTATTATGATGGGTGTCTCTGGTCACTGTTCTGTGTGCAATTTGTTTAATTACCGTCGTACTCGGATTTTAGGCAACACATTAGTAGGCTTCTACGGCTTGAAACAGGTATTGACTCCTTCCCTGATTCAATTTCGACTTCCTCTTAGTGTTTATGCTAACCTAGAACGCTCCTTCTGTCTCAGCTTTGTTGATTCGGCTTTTCTCTACTCCTTGAACCTCTGGTCCGCTTGCTCAGGTATTTATATGTAAAACCCTCCTGTCTCTACGGTTGCTTAACTTGGTTCTTTGTAGTGTACATGTATTAACAATGCTCTGTTGTATATGCAGGTCAATGGCTAGACCTGGGTACATGGGTCCTCCGGGTTTCGGTCTTCCAAATAGCGGACCTTTGCCGGTAGGCTCTGGCACTCCAACTCATCAATGCACTGATAGATCTTTGGGTTTTCTGTAGATTTTGGTTTTGCTGTTGTTGCTTGACATGCACAGTCATTATTCCTTGTGGAATTGAGGTTTCAGCCTGCCTGTTCTGGTTAGTCGTTCGTTTATATGGTTATTTGGGTCTCTGTTCCCAAACCCTAGGCCAGGGTTTGTCCACTCAGGACGCGGCCCTTGTTATTGTTTGTCAAGGAATGTAATGTGTGCATATAATGGTCAATATCAATGCAATCAGGGTTTTGTTATCACTGTTGAACTTGTGAAATTATGAAGAATCATTTAAAGGAATACCTTTGCTATAGGTTGCTCTTTCGTTCTCTATGTGCGGTCCTGTTTCTTCTCGGGTCTTTGGCTGTAACTCCTTTTTGGACTGTGGCTCAACACATCGGCCCTTCGCTCTGTGGCTATGCCTTTAAATGGTTTTACTGTAGTTTGTTCATTCGACGAGAACATAAAACAATGCGACCTTACCGTGGTCTCTCTCTGTTTGTCAACACTGTTCGTTTTCAATTCGATAAATGAAAAGAAATTTAATCATACAGCAGATAGACAATGTACACAGATGGACAATTTTTATTGAAATAGATCTGTTCCTTTATTTCTATGTTACAAAATTGCAGAACCTTGCTCTTGTCTTACATTGCTCCTTTTATACCTTGTGGTTACAGTTAATTTGAAACTGCAGTTATTTGTCAGTTGAACAGAAACAATTGGTTGGGTAACTACAGTTTTCGGTTGTCATTACAAGATCTGCTTTTAGACAATTTTGTCCTTTCTTTCCTAAATTAACAGATCAATTCCTAAACTGATATTTTTTTTTTTGACCTATAATAACCCTAACCGACATTTAGCTTTGACATTTAATAACTAAGAGTAAAGTAACTAGAATCCTAGCTTATAACTTCATAAACTAGTAATAAAAAAAACAATCCAAATATTCAACAACCTTCCAGCCTGGCGAGACTTCACCCAGTCATGGTGAGCTAGATGCTCCTGCATCACATATCTTATCTAAAATATCTTTATATTTCGTATATATTTAAAAATTAAATATTTAGAAGTGAAAACCAGATCCCTTCCTAGATCCCTTCCTAGTTTTAAATTTGAAATGTTATCTAAAATCTGTTCTAATTCATACATATTTAAAAACTAAATATTCAAAATTAATTTTGAAAACTTATTTTTATAAGATTCTTTCTAATATAAACATATTTAAAAAGACTAATTACTTTTTATAAAAGTTATTAAAATCAATTCCTTTTCTTGTTATTTCAACTTTTTAAAACCTTAAAAAGGGCTAAATTTTAAAACTTTTTTAAAACCTTAAAAAAGGGCTAAATTTTAAAACTGGGAAATCTCCCATTCACAATTAGTTTTTGTTCCCTACATGTCACCCTCTCCGCCATATACACTTCACTTACCATTCCAAACACACAAACTACCAATTTTGTGTAACTCAATGAACCTAACAAACTCGAATTCTTATCCAATAATTTGGCATATGATTCGAATTATCGAATTTCCGTATTTTTTTCATTGTTTTAAACGTATTTAGTAACTATGATGTAAACAATGAGATTCAAAACCATATGGGTCAAACCAACAAAAAAAATAAATACTCTTAATTCATAAAATTTATATATTTCATTACTTAGACACATCAATTAAGCACCCAAGTTTTAGATTCCTTATATTGAAAATTTCTATATGTATGAATTAATAATATATAGTACAATTTTTAGAACCATGTTTCTATGAGTTAATAGAATAATTATTTTTCAAAAAAGCAAATTAGTTAATATAATCAATATTTTTATTTATAGTATTGTTGTAGAAAATAATATGGAAAGATATTTTTATTCATTCAAAATAATGAGAGAAATAAATTAATAATAAAAGGGAAAAATTCATTTAGTCAATAGTTTTTTTTACTTAAAATGTTTTATGATTTTTATCTTTTCAACGATTCTTTAATATATAATTATTTACAGAAGTATAATTTTATATTATTTAAGTTATATTTTTAAAATGTAAATTAATTTAATATTAAAAGAAAAACATGTTCAATGTTTGAAATTTAAAATATTTAGATTATATTTTAATTTATTTTTTAATTTTAATTAAATTTTATATTTTTTATATAATTTTGATTTATAAAATTTAAACTACTCATTTTCTTTATATATATATATATGAAATTTTTACATATAAAATATAAAGTAATTTATTTACATATTTATTTAAAATGTGATATATAAAAATTATTAAAATAAAACATTCAAGTTCAACCATATATTGCGAAATATGAATTACAATGTCATATATTTGAATAAACATTGTTTCCCTTCCCTTACACTTAGGCTTCCTTTAGTGTTTTATCATTTAAGGCTAGAGTAGGTGACAAATTTACCAAGAAAGAAGTTGTTGTAGTTGCTTTAGCCCAAAAACCCTTTCTCAATTTTGCAACAAATATCATGCATCTTTACTTCTCCATTACATTCGTATTCATCCTCTATATTATTCCATTAGCTATTGGAAGTCAAATCTAGTTTTATTCCTTGCAATCATATACATTTTATAGAACCTAAAAATATTTTGAGAAATATTTCTTATCATTATCACTTTTACATTTTACTAGTTTTTCTTTCAACCATAACAATTAAATTATTAATAGAAATATGTGGGAAAGCCACAAACAAACCATTAGGATAGAGTGAGATCCTATAGAAACTAAGTAGGAGGATTTTAAAACTCTCATAAAGTCCCAATTCTACCATATTAGTTATGTATAGGGCCAATGGAACTGGTGGCATTACTTCAAGTAGAGATAGGCACAAAGTGTATAGGAGTACACTGTAGGATCTAAGAACATGACAATAATTCTAGGTATCTCTCCCAAAAACCCAGATATACTCTTCAAGTATTTGGGGGTATACATAGCCATTTATGAAAGAAAGTGATGTTGTTCAAACCCATAATGATATATGAGGATTAGGTATAGGTACAATACCTAGAAAATAGAGCCTAGGAGAAAGGATAGTTAAGTGGTTAAAAGAAGAAGGAACACGAAGAAGCTTCAAAGGATGGGAAGAAGAAGTGGAAAGGGGGGGAGGACATGAAGGCAATAGCCACAACACACCAATGATAATATCATAGTGACCACTGCAACATTGGTTGTCACACTGAGGATAAGTGTTGAAAATTATACCCATACCTTAAATCGAAGAACTAAAATAAAGATAGGAAGAAACATAATATTATTGTCATGGATTTTAATGGCTAGATGGAAACTAGATCCTATGTGGATGAAAAATATCTTTTATTTTTTACACCTAAATGTAGAAGGAGGTGAATTTCAATATCCTTCATCAATAAGAAGAAAATGAAATGACCAAATTCTTCCATATAAAAATACAAATCAAGAAGACACAAATTGATGCTATGTTTGACTCATGATCACATGAAAGTCTCAGAGTAGGTAATTTGGTCAACAAAATTGGACTAAAGGTTCATGACTATTCTAACCCATATCCTTTGGGATGGTTCAAAAAGGAGGTTTGAATTAGTAGCTTGAGTGTAGCAGGATCTCTTCAGAGTTGGGAAGATGACCTTCAACAAGTTGAGATTAGAGTATGCCTTGGAAGGCATCTCGGATTTCATTGCATAGAGGGATCACATGGAGGTGGTGCTTGATGACAACAAATTGCTATAATATTTCAAGACAAACATTGTAAAACTAGGATCAGTTGATGCCCATAACCTAGCTCAATGGAAGAAAGATGTAGCCAAGGTGAGGGGAATAGTCTTGGAGGGAGTGTGAGACCACATTGTCTCAAATATCTATGGGAAAGAAACTCCTTTCACAATGTGGCAGACACTAACGGATCTATTCCAAAATAACAACGACCATAGAAAACTGGCCCTCAAAGATAAAATTTGAAATATCAAGATGCAAAAGAATGACACCATTTTGTAGTATCTCAATAGATTTACACAAGTTTGTGATGAGCTTGGAGGTTTTGGTGTGACTGT
The DNA here is from genome assembly GCA_031772625.1 of Pinus tabuliformis. Classification (NCBI taxonomy): domain Eukaryota; kingdom Viridiplantae; phylum Streptophyta; class Pinopsida; order Pinales; family Pinaceae; genus Pinus; species Pinus tabuliformis. Next base: position 1,356,712,435 of record CM062804.1, read on the forward strand.
TGCAAAAGATTACCTCGTGAGCCTAGTTCTTTTAGGCCTTCGCAAAAGTTGGCATAGCTACCAGATTTTGGTGAATGGAAGGGAAAAGTTGCCGAAGTGGGAAATATTATGGTCCAATTTGGTCCAAGAAAAGCTCAAGAGAAATATCTGAGATGGAACTTCATCCAAAGCAAAGGATGAGGGAAATTTTGCATTGGTAGGAAATGGAAAAAAGGGAAAAGGGAATAAATCTCAAACCAAACCAGAATCCGTCCAATGGGGTAAGAAAAAATACTTGTCCAAAATAAAATGCTTCAATTGTCATGAATTCGGGCACTATGCCACGAAGTGTCCACATAAAAAGTCAAGCAAGAAGAACTCAAGAGGAGTAGTAGGTGAAGCATTGGCTTCACAGTTCGAGCTTGAATTCACCCTTATCAGATGTATGACTAGCATAGTGATGGGGAACGTGTGGTACTTGGACACAGGTTCATCATTCCACATAACAAGGTGTTGAGAGTTTTTTTAGTGACACAGAGGAGAAAGATCTCCATATGTATATTGATATGGGGGGTGAAAAAAGGTACAGTGCTATCGAGATTGGTATAGTAACCTTTCAAAGGGAGTCAGGGTCCCCTCTTCGTATCAAATATTTTGTGCTTATGCCAGGCCTAAAGAATAATCTCATCTCTGTTGCAATTTTGGAAGACTGTCATTACAGTGTGATCTTCAGTAAAGGTAAAGCATTCTTGAAACACATAGACACTAGACAGGTGAAGCAGATCGGGGTTCGTGTGAAGAACCTGTATAAATTTGATGTGGAATATTGTGTGGCATTAAGAAGTAAGGCAAAGAAAGTGTAGAGTCACAATGTCAATGAGTTCTAGCGCATGAGAATGGGGCATTTACATCATCACACCTTAAATATTATGCAATAAATAACCACTGGACTCCCCAAAATATCACTTGAGAATCAATATGTTTGCAAAGGTTGTACCTTAGGGAAGTATGGAAAATAAACATTCGGTGATCGAGACAAAAAATCACATGCAGTCTTGCAAAGAGTCCACTCTGATGTTTGTGGACCTTCCTTGACAACCTCCATTGCCAGACATAAATATTTTTTTTATTTTTATTGATGATTTCTGAAGGAATTGTTGGATCTTCCTCATGCGGAAGAAGGATGAGACAATCTCCAAGTTTGTAGAATTCAAGACATTGGTTGAGAAAGAGACTAGCAAGAACATGAAGGCTCTCAAGAGCAACAATGGAGGTGAGTATGTTTCGAATGAGTTCAAGTATTTTTGTGCGAAAGAAGGAATGCGAAGAGAGGTGAAAACACTCCACAACCCACGGTAGAATGGCGTAGCTGAGAGAAAGAGTCAGAGCATTGTTGGAGTTGCAAGAGTTTTGCTACATGAAGGCCCACCACTGCATTTGTGGGAAGATACATGTAACAAAACAATCTACTTGCAGAACCAAAGTCCTCATTGGATTCTTGGTATCATTACACTGGAGGAAGTCAAATTTGTCTCGCTTCCATATTTTTGGAACCTTTCTTTACTGCCATGTCTCCAAATATTCGAGGAAGAAGCTTGAGCCGACAACAGAGTTGGGAGTATTTTTGGGTTACACAGAAAGTCCATACAACTACCATGTGTACTTACCATCCATCAGAATGACAATTATGCAAAGGTATGTAAAGTTTGATGAGGAAAAATAAATGTGGTGCTCTCTTGAGAGGGAGCTTCAAATCCCACTAGCAGAGGAGCTTTTAGCTCTAGAAGAGGAGATTTTAGCTCCAAATGGGGAGCCTTATGAAATTATGGAGAAGCCACAAATTAAGGAACAGAGAGTGGAGACATCCACTTAAGCATAACCCTCTAGAGAAGGCAGAAAAAGAACCAGGGAAGATGACACACTTATGCAGGATGCGAGGGAGAATGTGGGAGCTCCTTCAAATCTTCCTAGGAAAAGGAGGTCACATGAGAGGTACACTGACTACATGGATTTAATGATTGAGCTTGAAGAGACTGAGCTATCCTCTTTCAAGGAAGGAGTAGAGAAACCTCTTTAGGTTGATGCCATGGTGGAAGAATACGAATCCATCATGAAGAAAAGTGTTTTGGAAGTGGTCCCAAGACCAACAGATAAGTTATTTGTGGGTTCGAGATGGATCTTTAAGGTTAAGCATGCAGCAAACGGAAGCATAGATAAGTATAAGTCGAAACTTGTGGCAAAAGTATTCTCTCAAGTTGAGATAATTGACTATCAGGAAACATTTTCTCATGTAGCATGGTATTCATCCATTAGATCAATTCTTGCACTGGTTGCGCAGATGGGGTGGAAGATCCACCAAATCGATATAAAAATAGCATTTCTCAATGGTGTTATTGAGGAGGAGGTGTACATCAAGCAACCAGAATATTTTGAGAAATTTGATTGAGAGACTCATGTGTGCAGACTCAAGTGAGCATTATACAGTCTCAAACAAGCACCTCGTGCTTGGTACACCAGGATCAAAAGTTATCGCACTGATTTAGATTAAAATTACTTAAGCAGTTGTAGTTTTACACCATATTTCTACACCTCTATGTACATGTGGGATGCAATTTTCATGCAAAGAACGAACTGATACTACCTTGGTAAAAATCCTTCATCATCAACATTCACAAGGGCGAGTCAAATATTTTTTTCTAGTAAGAGCCAATAAATCTCATAAATTTATTAGTTCTAGTAAAAAGGTTTTTTTATTATTCTTGATAGGAAACAAATCTATAGAAGAGTCACTGAGAGAAAAGGAATCTCTCAAGGGGTTCCCTAAGAAATAAATAGAACTAGAAGAGTTTCTATATGAATACTTGGAAGTATTTCAGGAGCCTAAAGGGTTATCACCCAAGAGAAAAGTAGAGCATAAGATCCAACTATGTTGAACTCTCCATTATAAAAAATTATGCTATACACGCAGTTAATTCTAAAAGCAAAGAAAGTGAAGAAGTAGTTGTAGTAGTTATTAGAGAAAATTGTTATTTGACCAAGTACATCACCATGTGGGTCACCCATCATAATTGTGAAAAAGAAGGATTGGACTTGGTGAATATGCATTGATTATAGTGTTAAAAAAGACTTCACTCAATAATGGGCACCTCTACGTTGAATTGATGATTTGTCGAACCGATTTCTACCAAATTATATTTCACCAAGCTAGATTTAAAATTAGGATGCCACTAGGTCTAAGTCAAAGTAGAAGATACTTGGGAGAATACCTTAAAAATCGGACAAGGTTTGTATGAGTGGTTAGTCATCCCATTTAGTCCATGTAATGCACTAGTTACATTCATGAGATTAATGAATGATATATATGTGTGTGTGTGTGTGGGCGCATGCGCGTGTGTGTGTGTTATTGTTTATTTGGATGATTTAGTGACATACAATGTTTTCTGCAAGGAGCACATCTCATACTTGATGCAAGTGCTAGAGAATTTGAAAAACCATAAGCTATTGAAAATCTCAAGAAATGTGAGTTTGCTCAATAGTATTTGGCGTACTTATGTTATGTGATTGATGGAGGACAACTCAAGATATGTCATACTAATATGAAGGTCATCATGAAGTGGCATGTGCCTACAAGTGTTTCTAAGGTTAAGAGTTTCATTGGGGGTACTGTAGTCACTGAGGAAATTTATAGCCTCATTTTTAGTAGTAGAAGCACCACTCCATGCCATAATAATGAGTGGAAAGAGTTTCCAATGGAGGAAGGGTTAGTAAAGGGCCTTTGAATAGTTGAAGAAGAAAACTAGTCAAGCACCAATTATCACATTATCGAACTTGCAACAACCCTTAAAAGTGGAGATAGATGTGAGTAAGTATGTTTGGAAGTGGCCTTGATGTAGGGAAGAAGACTTGTATGATACCATTCTTAAGTGCTTCATGGAGTGGTTCTCAACTACCCTACCTACAATAAGGAGCTATATGTCTTGGTGCAAGCTACAAAAAAAGTGGAAACATTATTTGATGGGAAAAGAGATAGTCATCCACATATATAACTAATTGCTACAGTACCTACAAGCTTAGGTTAAGTTACTACAGACTGGGCATTACAAATGGATGGGTTTTTCACAGCATTTCAATTTAGTGATAAAGTATAAGAAGGAAAACATAGAAAAGTTGGCCAACATTCTTTCAAGGCCACCCACATCATAAATCACAACTTTAGGAACTCTAATGCACATGGATCGATTCACCCATGATGTATACTGAGAGGCATATATGGAGGATGGGGGCTTCAGGGAGTTGTATCAACAACTATAGGTTCAGGTTCATGTGGATGATGGTGACTTCACAATTGACTATCATCTCCAAAAGGGTTTATTCTATAGGCTAGAAAATCCATGTGTTCCTAAAGGTGAATGAGTGTAGCTAATTAGAGATGCTCACATCTCCAAGGCTGCAAGGCACTTTGGTGTTGGGAATACAACTACCAATTTGCAAAGGTGTGTGTATTGGATGAGGATGTGAGAAGATGTATCTAGGTTCAGAAGATGCATGCTTTGTTGTACTAACAAACCAAGTAATAGGAAACAAGGTCTATACCATCCTTACTAGTACCCACTCATCCATGGGAAAACATTTCCATGGAATTTTTGAGAGGTTTACCAACAATTAGGAAGAGACATGATTACCTATTTGTGGTAGTTGACAAGCTCAACATGATTGACATTCTCATGCCCTATAAGAAGACTATCATGGGGTAAGAAGCAACAAAATTGTTCCTTGAACAACTATGGGTGCACTTTGGGATACCAAAGACCATCATTTCAAAGGGATTCCAAATTTATTAATGCATTTTGGACTATGTTGTTGGAGACGATGGACACAAAATTGAAGAGGTATATAACATTCCATTCAGAAACAAAGATAGATGGAAAAACATAAGTAGCTAACAAGAGTTTGGTACAAATTTTAAGGGGTTACAATTAGACACATCTGAAGACCTGAGATGAAATCTAGTCTGAATACAACACTCCTACAAAGGGAAACCCACACTTGAACTAGAAAATCATCATTTGAGACTTATTTTAGTTATTTTCCACCTTCAGATTTACATGTTGTATATGGGCAGCAAGGAGGAGTGAGGGAGGATCTCATAGGGGATGTTTTAAAAATAGAGAAATTTGTTGAGAATATTAGGCAAATCCATTTATAGGTATAGGAGGCAATAAAGAATTCAAACAAAAAATGCAAGGCCAAGCATAATCAACATTAGATAGAAAGGTCATTTAGAGTTGGAGATAGATTATATCTACATTTTAATAACGATAGGTTATAGGATCCTAGTAGGAAAATCAAGACTATGTAATATGGTTCTTTCGAGAAATTATAAAAGGTGGGAAATAATGCCTACATACTTAGCCTACCCCCATACATGCACATTTACTCAGTGGTGAATTTGAGAAATTTTACATTGTATGAGACTTCCATCATAAATCAGGAAGAGGAGTAGGTCCTACATACCATAGAGGACTTAGTGCTTTATGCTCAGGAAAAGTTTATAGTGGATATGGTTTTGCAGAAAGAGTCATTAGATGCAAGAATATGCACATGTTCCTGCTGCTAGGAATGCACAGAATTTTTTCAATTCACATTTTTCTTTATGGCGACAAGCTTATGTGGATGATGAGTTGGTTCATTTGGATATAGGACCACAAACATGGTGGTTTTGGTTGCAAATACATGAAAATATCAATGTTTGGGTAAACACACACACGCACACGCACATATATCTTTGACATTATTTTTCTACAGGATAGAAAAATCCATTGTCCATGGAACTACATAAACATATAGAGTTCTCTCTCTCTCTCTCGATCGATATATATATATATATATATATATATATATATATATAATTGTTAGTGTTTACTACTTTTAATACATATATATGTCGACATATGTCAAAATATTAAAGTACTTCTCTCGTTAGTCTCCAATAGAATGTTTTTGGTCTTAACCATTTGGAGAAAAATTATATGGTGCACTAGAGGACATTAAGACCTATAATCTTAAAAAGAAAAAAAATTGTTTGATATTGTTACGACCGTCTTAGGTCACACTAGCAAAAGACCTTGTAATTTCAAGGATATAATGATACACACACATACAATCATAAATTTCGAAAAAATAATTATGCACAAGAACACTCTATTCACTAAAACTTTACAAAAATTTAAACAAGATTCCATCATTCAAATACTCAAAAGTTGTAGTAATGCAAACATATGCATTATATTTTGCATAAAAAAAAAGCAACCAATAATAAAAATATTCAAAATTCACATAGTTAAATACAATTTCTATAAATAAAAATTATACCTTCGGAAAACTAATTCATGGCCTATCTATACTTCAAAATTATATTAATATAAAAGTTAATCGACTCGTCCATGCTTAAAAATTATACTAGTATAACAGCATTGGTGCACTATAAAACAAGACACAAGTATCTAAGGCATAATATTTATAAGAGTATCCATTCAATTTGGTACTAAATGATAAATTGGGTGCATAATACTTGACCAACACAAGTGCTTCTACTTTTAGGTTTAAACACACTAATGCCTTATAAACACACTAATGCATACTTTTACCATAACAGCACCACTGCGCTATAAAACAAGACGCAAAAATCTAAATAGTAAATCCAGCGCATAATATGTGACCAATACCAATACTTTACTTTTAACTATAAACACACTAATGTAAGCATTATGCTGCTACACTAATGCATATTACAAAAAAAAACATATCACAAAAAATCTCAGTTACATCCTTCATCCACACCAAAAAAAAATGGGTTATAATTATTTTTTAAAAAAAATACTAAACTTAAGGCTAAAAATATCTACTATGTTATATGTTTTTTAACAATTATCTCAAAAACAAAAAATACATATCAAAATACATATCAAATGAGTTTATACACTAATTTAATATTTTATAAATATAATTTTAAAATTAATTTATTATTATTATACCAAATGAGTTTACACACTAATTTCGTATTTTATAAATATAATTTTAAAATTAAATTATTATTATTATACCAAATGAGTTTACACACTAATATAGTATTTCATAAATATAATTTAAAAATTAAATTATTATTATTATTATTATATTTATGGTTATTATTATAATATTCGTCGCACATCTACTTAGATGAATTTAGACACATAAAAAATGAAATAAAAATAATAAAAAAAATACATATATTAATCAATAACTCCAAGCATTTCTATTAGCATATGAACTTTAAAAATAATGCAAAACTACTTGTTAGGAAACCAGTTCACAAAAAGATAGAAAAGATAGATCAACACCTTAGAATTCAACCTCTTCGAGGGGGCAACCTCCTTTACATTACACAAATGAACAATTCTTGGATGATACAAATGACTAAACCTCTCTTTTATATATAGGAGTCTAAGGGGTCACAATATAATTAAGCCAAACTAACAGTAATAACATAGGCGCACAACAATAACAATAGTGGATTTCTATGGGGCACACTAATAACAATATGGGGACAATAAGGGCACAATAATAACAATAAGGGATACAATGACAATAGTAATGGGGGAATCACTAGTATTATAGGGACCTAACATGCCCCTCTCCTTCTGAAAAGTGTTGTCCTCAATGCTTGAGTAGTTATGGATGCTTTTGTATAAAATTATCATCCTCTCATGTGGAATCTTCAGCAGATAAGTTCTTCCACTTGATGAGATACTTCGAAATTGATCGATTTCGTAGTTGTCGAGTTCTTGTTTCTGTGACTGCTTCCGGTTCCAATATGATTTTTCCTTCCTCGTCAAGTTCTGGCAATATTGTTTGAACTGGAAGCTTGTGTTAGGTCCCTATAATACTAGTGATGCCCCCATTACTATTGCAGTTGTATCCCTTATTAATATTGTTGTGCCCCTGTTGTCCCCATATTGTTATTATTGTGCCCCATAGAATCCCTCTATTGTTATTTTTGTGCCTTTATATTATTATTGTTAGGTCGGCTTGGTTATATTGTGACCCCTTAGACTCATATATATAGAAAGGAGGTTTTGTCATTTGTATCATCCAAGAATTGTTCATTTGGGTAATGTAAAGGAGGTTGCCCCCTCGAAGAGGTTGAATTCTAAGGCGTTCACTATCTTTTCTATTTTTTTGTGAGCTGGTTTCATAACATTTGGTATCAGAGCTTTGGATTCTAGGGTTTCGTTGCTCCAAATAGGTCATCGAGGAATTTTCTCTATAACTTTTTTTTTGCAACATCTTAGAAGCGAAACAAAAGACCCATTTGATATGAAATCGCACTAAACCTCGGGTCTGAATTTCAGAGCTTTTCGCACTATATTTGTGGAGATATTATCTGAGGAAGTTGGCCTTTTTGCAGACTCCTGAATTACATTCCAAATAGGTGACCTTGGGAAAATCGTCATAACTTTTATTTCGAGCATCATATTGAAATTTCGTAAGAAGTTATAGAAAGAGGATGGACTATAGTTTCTTGTGTATATTTTTCAAATATTAAGGTCAAAAAGTGACATGTGGCACTTCATACAAGTTCGATCTTCTAGAGAGGTCTATAATCAGGTCATCTTGGGAGATTGTGCATAACTCTGCCTTGGAGAATCTAAATTCGATCAGACTGGTGGCATTGGAAAGAGGACATAGAGGGATACTGCATGTCTCAATTTCAGAACTAGATGATCTAAAATTATAGAGATACATCAGATTCAATATCGATTTCCTATGAAGTGAAAAAATGTGTGTAGTTTTTTTTTAATTTTTGCATAAGCTTGGTTTGAAAAATTAGTTTGAAGGAATTCAAAGGGCATAGTAAAGCATTATTATCGGTAATTGATGCCCCGACGAAAGAAAATGCAAACACCTAGTAAGCAACCTGAAAGTTCTAGCATGACTCATGAAGAAGAGAAAGAAATGCAACATGATATATCAAAATTACGAGACTAAGTGCAACAAATGTCACTTGCACAAATAGTAACAGAATCTAAGATGGATGGTTTAAAGAAAGATGTAGAAGCTAAGATGGATGGTTTAAAGAAAGGTGTAGAAGCTAAGATGGATTGTTTAAAGAAAGGCGTAGAAGGTAAGATGGATGGCATGGAAGCTAAGATGAATGGCATAGATGCTAAAATGGATGGCATGGATGATAAGATGGAAGAATTGAAGATAAATTTGAATAAGTTGCTACAAGAAATGGTCACTAATGGTGAAAGGGTAGTAAAAAAAACTCATGATGAGAACAAAAGAAATGTTAATCATGATTTCATAGACTCTAATGTTGGATCGAAGACCCACCATATCCCAAAATCGATATGAGGAAGTTTGATGGCAAGGATCCCGCAACATGGATACTACAAATGGAACAATTTTTCGATCTCAATAACATGCAAAACACACAAAAGGTACATATTACAACTTTATATTTGGAACCAAATCAGTTTGTATGGTATCAATGGCTTTGCTCTCGTAAACAAATTATCACTTAGCTAATTTTTACGGAAGAAATGACAGCACATTATGAGGATACAAAAAGCAACACTTTTTTTAGCCAATTGATAAGTCTCAAACAAAAGGGTTCAATGATGAAGCACATTGAGGAGTTCCAAAAATTGAACATAAGGGTAAAAAATATTCCAGAGGAGCATAGGATTGATGTGTTCATAGGGACTTTAAATGATAATATCCAACATGATGTTCACCTTTAGGAACCTGATTCATTAGAGAAGGCATTCAGGTTAGCAAGAAAAATGGAAAGCAAAATTATGGCAACCAGGAAGCCTACCACTCACAACTATAAAGATGGAAGTGTTGTTGCCCCTATCCTTCCCCAACCTATAAGGTTGACACCACAACAATTGGAAGAAAAAAGAGCAAAAGGGCTTTGTTACAGTTGTGGTAGCAAATACACTAAAGGTCATAAGTGTGCTGAGAAGAAATTATTCTCTATAGATTGTGAAGAGGAAGAAGAAAAGGAACAAGAAAGGTCAAAAGAAGAGGATATACTCCAGGAACAAAGCCTAGATAAAGAAGAAATGAATCCGACCATATCTTGTAATGCATTGGCTGGAATTACCACTCCTCAAACCATCAAGATAGAAGGACATATCAAGAAGAAAAAGTTAATAGTGTTGATTGATTCAGGAAGTACCCATAATTTTATTCATTGTAAGATAGCAAAAGAATTTAATTGCTTCCTATATCCAGCACCAGAGTGTCAAGTGATGGTTGCAAATGGAGAAATGATAAATTGCTCTGGAAAGTGCCATAATATCAAGCTATCCATGGGAGAATATGTATTGAATAGCCCAATGCTTTCCATTCCAATGGGAGGTGCTGATGTTGTACTAGGAGTCCAATGGCTACAATCCTTGGGTACAATACATTTTAACTTTCAAGAACTTTTCATGAAATTTTATGCTGAAGGAAAGGAAGTTGAATTAAGGGGTATTGCAGGGAAACCGGTAAAGATAATAAGCTCTAACGATATGAAAAAGCTTCTAAAAAAGGAACAACGAGGTGTATTTACACAATTATGTTCACTAGATGTTTCCACATCAAAATCATCTATTTCTCCAGATCTCCAAAAAGTCTTGGACAATCATTTCAAGGTATTTGAGACTCCCAAAGGTCTCCCACCTATTAGTGATCATGATCATGCTATTCATTTGATTCCAGGAAGTGTTCCTCCAAACATCAGGCTGTACAGATATCCCTATGCCCAAAAGAGTGAAATTGAACGTATGGTTGTAGAAATTCTTGAGGCTAGTATAATTCAACTTAGCCAAAGTTCTTTCTCTGCTCTAGTAGTATTGATGCACAAGAAGTATGGATCATGGCGCATGTATCCAGATTATAGGGAGCTCAACAAGCTCACTATTAAGGTTAAGTTTCCCATTCCTGTCATTGATGAATTATTGGATGAATTGCATGGATCAATTTACTTCACCAAGTTAGATCTTCATTCAGGATATCATCAAATTAGAATGAAGACTCAAGACATTCTGAAAACAACATTTAGAACTCATGAGGGTCACTATGAGTTTTTGGTCATGCCTTTTGGCCTTACCAATGCAACTTCTACATTTCAAGGTTTGATGAATTCCATTTTCAAACCCTTCCTTAGAAAATTTGTGTTAGTATTTTTTGATGATATAATAATCTACAGCAAGTCTTGGAAGGATCATGTTGAACACGTTGATAGGGTGCTACAACTATTGGAGGAGAAACAATTATATGCAAAAATATCGAAATGTTTCTTTGGAGTACAAGAGGTGGAATATTTGGGTCATATTGTGTCTCATGAAGGAGTTAAGGTAGACCCTAGCAAAATTAAAGCCATTAAGGAATGGGAAATCCCACATCCATAAAGCATTTGCGAGGATTTCTCAGGTTGACAGGGTATTATCGCAAGTTTGTTAAGAATTATGGGAAAATAGCAGCACCTCTAACAACATTGTTGAAGAAATATGCATTTTCATGAACTCTAGAAGCAACAAAAGCCTTTGAACATCTTAAAGAGGCAATGTGCCAAGCACCGATCTTAGCTACACCAGACTTCACAAAAACCTTTATTGTGGAATGCGATGCTTCTGGAAATGGAATTGGTGCTTTTTTAATGCAAGATGAAAGACCCATTGCTTTCGAAAGTCTTCCAATCAAGGGAAAGTATTTACACAAAGCTATTTATGAGAAGGAAATGTTGGCAATACTACATGCACTTAAGAAATGGAGACCCTACCTAATGGGAAGACACTTCAAGGTAAAAACAGATCATGATAGCCTTAAATACCTTTTAGAACAAATATTATCCTCTGAAGAACAACAAAAATGGGTCACAAAGATGTTGGGTTATGACTTTGAAATCATATAAAAAAAAGGGAAGCAAAATGTTGTGGTAGATGCACTCTCAAGAAAGAATGAGGATGTGGAAGCATTGTTGTGCGCCATTTCTATTATCCAACCAGATTGGATAAACGAAGCAAGGGAGGAATGGAAGAATGATGAAGAAGTGTGGGAACTTATTCGAAAGTTACAACAAGATTCCACTACATCTGATACATTTAGCTGGAAAAATGATTCGTTATGGTATAAAGATCGCTTATACCTCTGTAAGAATTTCCAACTCAAACAAAAGATTCTTCTGGAATTGCACACTTCTCCCTTAGGAGGGCTGATCTAAAAATCACCCTATGAGTGATCTTAGTTACATAATTATTAAATGAAGGTATTACAGACTCATGTGTTGGTGTATGTCTATGTTATTTTAGGCAACAGATTGATCAGATTGCAAAATACACAGACATTGGAAAATGGAAAACAGCAGAGAAACACAATAAGAAAATACAAGAACATAAAAAATTAATAAGGAGTTCACCCTATCCTCCAGGGCTACATCTCCGGTCCAGCTCTAAGTGGTGGCCTTCTTTTATTTGTGTCTTAAAGCAAAGAATTACAATGAAGGAGCTCAGTTTGAGTCTCTTGAAACAGAATTTGCTTGGCATGCTAGTTCTTGGATTCCCCAAGCCACTAGAGTGCACAAACCTTGTTCCTTACCAGCTCTTTGACCCCTCTAGTCTTTAATGGAAGGAGCCCAATTTGGTGCTCAGTCCTGACAAATCCTCTAAGGGATGGCTTGAATCTCTCAAGCTCTCTGGTGCTCGACGCTACCTTTGGTCAGCTCGGCCCTCTGTCTTCTTTCTGCCTTTTGTTTCACTATCTTCTTCGCCTTTGCTCTCTCTGCCTTTTGTTTCCTTCTTTTCTCTATTATTACTCCCCATCTTCTGTCTTCCGTTTGTCTATTCATGGCTTTAAATCCTTCGATCTCATGGTATTTCGATTCCCCTTCCAACTCCGTCGGATCGCCTACTACAACTTTGCTTAGAGTTCCCTGTCTTGGCATCATCATCAGGCTCACAGGGAGTGGCCACTTGTCCTCCTTCCAACTGCACCAGCTTGCTTCATCGGTTCAAATTTTCAGTTACATCATGGAATGAGTCATTCGCCACCTTGGCGATCAAATCGGACCTCAAATTCTTATAGATCGTGGCTTAATCCCCTGTCAATTCTAGTTTCCCCATCGGGCACAATCTCAGTTGTTATATCTGGAGCCCCAGATCCGACGCCATTCGCTCATTTCGCGCGGTTAACTTACTCGACTGTTAGCATGCGATGAGCGGCGGTTTTCTCTCTCCTTCGCTTGCCACGCGTCGGGCGCTGAGTGGAATCGCTCCGTTTTTGCCAAATCTGCTTACCGCCCAAGGGTGCCCCCAATAAATACCGTCAGTTTTTGGAGCGCAGGTCCCGCCTTAGCCTTTAGCCTTTTCCCCACAGTTTTCCCGACTCCCATGCAACCAAGCACTTGGGGCCTCCCCTTATCGAGGGGTTTTGCCCAGCGATTGTGCATCAAAAACTACCTCCTTTTCCTAATCTAGGCTTCCCAAGGGCTAGTTTCGCCTCCTGCGCAGTCTCCATGGGCCTCGGTCAGCGCACTTTGACCGAGGTCCTTGTCATTCCATGCTGGCTGCCAACTACCACTATTTAGAGGTGCTTCTGATTGCTGCTCTTAATTCTTTGAAGTCTGTCCCGATCTGATACAGTCACGGTTCTCTGATAACTCTTCATGGATCCAATTCAGATCACAGCCTTCCCACTGAAAAAGCTTTTGGACCACCAAAAGTTGGTTTTTCAAGCATCGACTAAGTGAGGGTACTGTTGTCTCACTTGTCCAATCTCAATCCACTTTTCACTACTTGGCTTTGAACCTTTGAGCCCAATTCTGAGGTGCTCAACATCTCCTCTATGCATTGTCCTCACCTTCCTGTCCAACACTGTGTCTTCCTGCAATTCATTAAGATATTCAGGTAGTAGGTCATCAATAGAAGGCAACTGACTTTGCTCTTCAGGATCCTCAATCAGTGAGGGTTCAAACAATCTCAAGAAATCTACATTTACGACTGAGTAGATGTGCATGTAAGTTGGTATATCAAGGCGAAAAGCATTCTCACCAATCTTCTCAAGTATTTTGAAAGGTCCATACCTGATAGGCTTTAGCTTTTTACCTTCACCTTGCATCCTGTCCTTGCTGATATACAGCCAGACCTGGTCACCAACTTGGAAACTATGCTCCATCCGATGCTTGTCATGCCTAGCCTTCTATTTGGCTTGGCTCTTTTCCAGTTGTTCCTGTACTGCCTGGTGGATCTCCTGGATCTGTTTAGTGAACCTAGTTGCCTTGTCCACATCACTGTGTCCATCAACTGTGGTATCTTTACCAAAGACAAAATCCAAAGGAGACCTTGGTGTGAAACCAAAACAGGTCTCAAAAGGAGATCTATGTGTAGAGGAATGTTTTTCTCTATTGTAAACATGTTGCACATAACACAAGTGTTCATCCCAAAGCTTAGGATGTTTGTTGCAATATCCTCTGAGTAATTGGATCACTGTCCTGTTAACTACTTATGTTTGGCCATCAGTTTGTGGATGAAAAGCTGTGCTTTTCTTCAGTTTGGTATCCATCAGTTCCCACAGTATTGACCAAAACTTCCCCACAAATCGGGTGTCTCGATCAGATACAATGGAAGTGGTTAATCCAAAATGAACCCATACATGTTCAAAGAACAATTTTGCAGTTTGAAGCTGTAATCTGTTTATTACAAGGTATTAAAATACACATTTTGCTGAACCTATCCACAAAAACATATAGATAATCATGACCTTTCCTAGATTTAGGCAGTCCTCCAACAAAATCCATGGAAACACTTTCCCAAGGGTGAGAAGGAACTAGCAGTCGAATGTACAAGCCTAGTTTTCTATTGTTGGGCTTAATTTTAGCACACATAGCACACCCTTTTACATATCTAGAAATTGTCTCATTCATTTTTGGCCAATAACAAAATCTTTGTAGCTGTGCAACTGTTTTACTTGCCCCAAAGTGACCTGATATCAGAGAAGTCTGTGCTTCTCTAATTATCCTTACTCTCTCAGTTTGTGGAACGCAGAGTTTCCCACAATGGTATAAGAGTCAGTCCTTCACATTGTAATCCAATTCTTCTACTTGCTTTCCTTGACTCAAAGTTGCATATACATCTTTAAAGTCTATATCTTGAGCATATTGTTCAATGTAGCTTTCATGTAGCACAGAATTATGCTTAAGTATAGCAGATGCATTTATAATGGGTCTAGATAACATGGTGCAACTTTATTATGTATGCCCTTTTTATATCTGATGACTAAATGGAACTGTTGTAGAAAACCCATCCATCTATAATGTCTTGATTGCTGCAACTTAGTTTGGGAGTGTAGATATTGAAGTGTTTGATGATCAATATGTATTACTATCTCTTTTCCCATTAAGTAATGTTTCCAATTTTTCACACTCTGAACTAATGCATACAATTCTTTATTGTATGTAGGATAGTTAACTACTACAGGATTAAAAGTCTCAGAATGATAACATATGGATTTACCGTGCTGGGTCAACACTGCTCCCATGGCATAGTCACTGGCATCTGTTTGGATCTCAAATGGTCTTTGCAGATCAGGCAGTGCTAGTACAGGTGTTGTACTAATCTTTTCTTTCAAGGTGTCGAAGGCTTTTTGATGTTTGCCTCCCCACTGAAACACCTTGTTCAATCCTGTTAAAGCATGTAAAGGAGATGCAATTGAGAAAAAGTTAGAAATGAACTTCCTCCAATATTGTGCTGCTCCTAAGAAGCTTCTCACCTCTGTAGCAGACTTGGGTTTAGGCCAGTTTACAATCACTGCCACTTTATAGGGATCTATTTTCAATTCACCACCCCCTATTATATGACCCAAATAATTTAGAGATGTTTTTCCAAATTCACTTTTTGAGAGTTTAACATGAAGTTTTTCTCTTTTCAAAACGTCTAATGTCTACTTAGCATGCTTTAAGTGCTCTTCCCACGTTTTACTAAAAATCAGAATGTCATCCAGATACACAATAACAAAATCATCAAGAAAAGGTCTGAGTACATCATTCATTAATCTCATGAAAGTAGCAAGAGCATTAGTTAAGCCAAAAGGCATAACTAGCCACTCATACAATCCCTACTTTGTTTTGAAAGCATTCTTCCATGCATATTGTTTTGCAACTCTGACCTGATGGTATCCACTATGCAAGTCTAGCTTGGTGAAATAAACAGCTTCCTTCAATTGATCTAAAATATCATCTATGCGAGGAAGGGGATAACGATTTTTTATTGTTATCTTATTTAGTGCTCGATAGTCAATGCACATTCTCCACGAGCCATCTTTCTTTCTCACCAAAATGATTGGTGACCCACATGGTGATGTGCTAGGCCTGATGAACCCCTTCTCGAGCAACTCCTGCACCTGCTTCTTGATTTCAACATTCTCTAAGGCAAACAACCTATACATTCCAATGTTAGGCAATGGAACATCTTGCTGCAAAATAATATCATGTACTATTTCCTTCTTGGGTGGCAGACCTTTAGGTTCTTGAAACAAGATATCATACTCTGAAACAACCTTTTCTAAATCAGCTTGCTGTTTAGCATTACAGCCCTCAAATACATTGGCTTTATCAAGTTTCTTTTCCTTTACAACTATCAGTAAGAATTGTTTGCATGAATTTATCATTCCTTTCATCTGCCTCAAGTTTATGAGAGTATAATTATTCTTGAGCTTATGAGTTCTTACAAAGTATTTGATTCCATCTTTAACAAGTAGATACTTGTTCTCAGTTCTATAGAAAATAGTCTTTCTATCATACAAGTAAGGACTTCATAAAACAATTCCACATATATCCAAAGGAATTATTTCTAACTCCACCTCATCTACAAATGCTGACCCAAAAGAAAACTTGAGTTTACACTATCTAGTCACTTATAGTTGTGCTTTATCATTCAACCATCCTAATGGGTTTGGCTTCTTGTGAGGTGTAGTTGCTAATCCCAATTTTTTTACAATTGCTTCAAAAATTGAATTTACTTGTGAGCCACTATCAAACAAAGTATCAATCTTTTGGTATTTGGAAACAACTCGAATATGGAAATGCTCATGTCTTTTTCTCTCATTTTCTTCATCAATAACAGATTGAGCAAAATTACTAATAGATGCCTTAGAATTCTTACCTTTTATACCTGTGGCTGCAATAGTTGTTTCATCTCCTGAGTCTGACCCCAAATCTTTTTGAATAGCTGCAACTGTCTTCTTCTTCTTGCCCTCGAACTTCTTAGGTCTCAGCTCTGGATGCAAAATCCAACAATCCTCATCATCATGCCCATCCTTTTTACAGTGAGTTCATGAAGATTTTCTCTTATGTGCAATGTTAGCCTTCCTTGCCTTCAACTTCTACTTTCTTTTCTCCTTTCTCTTGCTTGCAGTGGGTTGGGAGGGTCCCCCAACTTCTGGGTTTCCATTCTTTCCTCTAGCTTCTAGATGAGTAGCTTGTACAGATTCCTCATCTATACTAGTGGGATTAAACATGAGGATGGTATGCCTCATGTAGCTATGTAGACCGTAAATGTACATCAACAGAGTTTCTGGTGAATCTAATGAGATTCTTAGAATCAATGCTCTCTTTCTAAATTCTTGAGTGTACCCGTGCACACTTTGCCCTTTCAACTGTCGAAGAGTTTGCCAACTCATCATGGCTTTTTGCATGTAGGCCAATGGATAGAACGGTTTTTTGATTGCAAAAATAAATTCACTCTAGACAGAGATAGTCTTGCCATGTCTTTTCATATCAGCTTGGGTTCTGCCTTCCCACCAAACCAAGGCAATGCCTCCTAGGCGTAGGCTTGCCTGGTGAATCTTTCTCTTGTCTGAGTCGATGTTTTGTACTCTGCAATAAACATCAATTTGTCTAATCCAATTTTCCAACTTTTCTGCATTTAACTCTCCATCATATAGAGGAAAATCGAATTTAACATCTAGCTTGATCAAAGATGTTTTCTTGTTATGCACAGGGCTATTAGGAGGTGTGAGAAAGCTTTCCTCTTTCCCTTTTCCTTTTGAGTGGTCATGGAAGTGAGACTCATCTTCTTCTTTGTCTTGTTTAGAACCTGATGAATCTTCATCCTTATGCTTTCTAAAGTCCCTATACATTTCTTCTACCATGGACTTTATGGCTAGGAAACTTTTTATGAATTGAGGGTCTGGCCCTACAGAACCTTCCTCTAACATTGTCTTCCGAGGATAGACTCTCCCAATTTCAGGATTAGTTTCGACCAACTCTCCTTCTCCTAATTTGAGCTTTGATCTAGTGAGCATCCAACAGCTAAACCAACACAAGCTTGTCTAACCTTACAGCCTAAAGCTCTGATACCACTTGATCTGAAAATCACCCTATGAGTGATCTCAGTTAAAGAATTATTAAATGAAGGTATTACAGACTCATGTGCTGGTGTATGTCTATGTTATTTTAGGCAACGGATCAATCAGATTGCAAAATACACAGACACTGGAAAATGGAAAACAACAGAGAAACACAGTAAGAAAATACAAGAACACAAGAAATTAATAAGGAGTTCACCCTATCCTCCAGGGCTACATCTCCGGTCCAGCTCTCAATGGTGGCCTTCTTTTATTGTGTCTTAAAGCAGAGAATTACAATGAAGGAGCTCAGTATGAGTCTCCTGAAACAGAATTTGCTTGGTAGGGTGGTTCTTGGATTCCCCAAGCCACTAGAGTGCACAGACTATGTTCCTTACCAGCTCTTTGACCCCTTTGGTCTTTAATGGAAGGAGCCCAATGTGATGCTCAATCCTGACAGATCCTCTTAAGGATGGCTTGAATCTCTTAAGCTCTCTGGTGCTTGATGCTACCTTTGGTCAGTTCGGCCCTCTGTCTTCTTTCTGCCTTTTGCTTGAACACTGTCTTCTTCGCTTTTGCTCTCTCTGCCTTTTGTTTCCTTCTTTTCTCTATTCTTCCTCTCCGTCCTTTTGTTTCCTTCTTTTCTCCATCTTCTGTCTTCCGTTTGTCTGTTCATGGCTTTAAAGCCATTCGATCTCATGACTGTTTGATTCCCCTTCCAACTCCATTGGAACGCCTACTACAGCTTCGCTTGGAGTTCCCTGTCTTGGCGTCATCATTAGGCTCACAAGGAGTGGCCACTTGTCCTCCTGCCAACTACGCCAGCTTGCTTTGTCGGTTCGGTTTTTCAGTTACATTGTGGAATGAGTCATCTGCCACCTTGGCAATCAAATTGGACCTCAAATTCTTATAAATCACAGCTTAATCCCCTATCAATTCTGGTTTCCCCATTGGGCGTGATCTTAGTCGTTAGATCTGGATCCCCCAGATCCGACGGCATTCGCTCATTTCACGCAGTTGACTTGCTCAACTATTAGTGCATGATGAGCGGTAGTTTTCTCTCTCCTCCACTTGCCACGCATCAAGCGCTGAGTGGAATCGCTCCATTTTCACCAAATCTGCTTACTGCCCAAGGGTGCCCCAATAAAGACCGCCGGTTTTTGGAGCATGGGTCCCGCCTTAGCCTTTAGCCTTTTCCCCATGGTTTTCCCGGCTCCCATGTGACCGAGCGCTTGAGGCCTCTCCTTCTCGAGGGGTTTTGCCCAGCGATGCACGATTCGGGCTTTAAAAACTGCCTCCCTTTCCTGATCCGGGCTTCCCAGCGGCTAGTTTTTCCTCCATCGCAGTCTCCATGGGCCTCGGTCAGCGTGCTTTGACCGAGGTCCTCGTCGTTCCACGCTGGCTTCCAACTGCCACTGTTCAGAGGTGCTTCTGATCGCTGCTCTTAATTCTTTGAAGTCTGTCCCGATCTGATACAATCACGGTTCTTTGATAACTCTTCATGGATCCAATTCGGATCAAGGACACTCAGGATTTTTAAAAACTTACCACAGGGTTAAGAAGGAATTTTTTTTGGGATGGCCTTAAATTGGATATTCAAAAGTTTGTGGTGGAATGTTTGGTATGCCAACAAAATAAAGCTGAAACAATTAAGACACCAGGTCTATTACAACCTTTATACATTCCAAGCCAACGTTGGGAGGAGGTTTCAATGGATTTTATCATAGGTTTACCCAAGTCTGAGGGAAAGAGTGTCATCATGGTGGTAGTTGACAGACTTACCAAGTATGGACACTTTTGTGCATTATCACATCCATTTAAAGCCAGTACAGTTTCTATGGCATTTATGGAAACAATTCAAAAGCTACATGGAAACCCAAAGATTATTGTAAGTGACAGAGATCCCATTTTTACTGGAAATTTTTGGACAGAATTATTTTTTTTTCTTGGTACCCAGTTAGCTCATAGCTCATCTTATCTTCCTCAATTTGATGGGCAAACTGAGATAGTAAACAAATGTTTGGAAGGATATCTTTGTTGCTTTGTATCTGATAGACAGACACAATGGGTCGAATGGTTGCCTTTGGCTGAATGGTGGTATAACACTTCCTTCCATACTGCAACAAAAATGACCCCATTTATGGAACTTTATGGATATCAGCCACCATCCATCACATCGTATTTAAGAGAAAATTCTAAGGTTCAAGCAGTGGAACATCACATCGAGCATCAACAACAAGTTATCCAACTCTTAAAGGATAACCTCATGTTGGCGTAGAATAGAATGAAACAATAGGCAGATCAACATTGCAGCAAAAGAAGTTTTGATGTAGGTGACCGGGAATTCCTATGGCTACAACCATATAAACAAATATCCCTCAAGCAAGCTAAGAAGGATAATAGATTCTCACCAAAGTATTATGGTCCGTACAAGGTGTTGCAAAAGATTGGTACTATGGCATACAAATTGGAGCTTCCTATAGCTTCTCGATCAGATTTCCATATTTCATGTTTAAAGAAGGTTATAGGCGACAAGCTCCCAGTTCAAACAATATTTCCAGACCTTGACGAGGAAGGAAAAATTATATTGGAACCGGAAGAAGTCATAGAAACAAGAACTCGACAGCTATGAAATCGATCCATTTCAGAGTATCTCATCAAGTGGAAGAACTTATCTGCTAAAGATTCCACATAGGAGGATGAAAATTTTATACAGAAGCATCCAAAACTACTCAAGCGTTGACGACAACACTTTTTTGAAGGATAGGGCATGTTAGGTCCCTATAATACTAGTGATGCCCCAATTACTATTGTACTTGTATCCCTTATTAATATTTTTGTGCCCCTATTGTCCCCATATTGTTATTATTGTGCCCCATAGAATCCCTCTATTGTTATTTTTGTGTCTTTATATTATTATTGTTAGGTCGACTTGGTTATATTGTGACCCCTTAGACTTCTATATGTAGAAAGGAGGTTTTATCATTTGTATCATCCAAGAATTGTTCATTTGTGTAATGTAAAGGAGGTTGTCCCCTCGAAGAGGCTGAATTCTAAGGCGTTCAACTATCTTTTCTATCTTTTTGTGAGATGGTTTCATAACAGCTTGTCACCTATAACCTTCTTTAGACATGAAACATGGAAAACTGGGTGCACTCGAGAAGCTGCAGGAAGCTCCAATTTGTATGCCATAGTACCAATATTTTGCAACACCTTGCACAGACCATAATACTTTGGTGATAATTTATTATCCCTCTTAGCTTGCTTGAGGGACATTTGTTTATATGGTTGTAGCCGTAGGAATACCCAGTCACCTACATCAAAACTTCTTTCACTGCGATGTTGATCTTGTTGACCTAGATTATCATTGATGTCAGTATGGCAATATTCTAGGATACTAATGATGATATGAAGCCAAGGAGAAGTAGAGAAGATTTGTGAAGAAACAGGAGCAAGAAGCCATGAGGAGAAACCAAAGGAAAGCCAAGACATTCAAGCCGTTGGAGAGAATATCGGAAGTCATAGGAGCTATCAGAGCAGAGCTATCAAAGCAGAGAAGAGGTATTGGAGTGGTATCGGAAGCCACAGGAAAACCAAGTAAGTGTAAGAGCGGGAGTTTAGGAGGAGCCATATCGAGAGTATCACATGTAATATATGCCAAAGAAGAACTATCAGAATCCAAAGGAGCTAACAGAGGAGCCATATCAGACTAGAAAAGAGTGGAGGAGTATATAATATCGGCAGAAATCAAGAAATGGGTTAAAGTCAAAGTGAGGAGACGGATGAAGAGTGAATGCATGTGGTTATATTCCAAAAAGCAGGTTTGTAATAGTGGCAGTGGTTATTGGGTGGATGCTAGGTAGTGAGTGGTATTTAGAGGAGCTCCCCCGATTCCATTAACTGAGCGACACGTAGCACTCAGGTGGAGAGAGAAAACCACCTTTTTTCAGGTGGTTATTTCCCTTGAAAGTGGCTCACCCGAAATGCATGAAGGTTGTTGGATCTAGTGTGGGTTGATCGATGGTGAAGGATCAATGGACGGTTTTGGGTTGATCAAGTTAAGTCGAGACCGTTAGATCTGGAGTGAAGAGATCTACGGTGCAGCAAGATTTCGATGGATTTTGTTGATCAGATTGAGTGTTGATCGTTGGATCTGATACAGAGCAAATCAACGGTGCGGAATGAGGACCACTATTATAACATGCCCTAATGTTATATTGCATCCGCCGTGTCAGAAGTTATGTATCGCAAATTATAAAGGGATGGTACACTATAAACTGCAATTGCGATATATATATATATATATATATATATATATATATATATACAGACCCGATAGGGATATTAACTTCTGTTTATTGTTATATCGCATCTATCGCATATCGCAAGTCGTGAAGAACTGTAACTATGTCAAAACACCGATTGCAATATACTACACAGACCTGATAGCTCCATAAAATATACCTTTATGTAATATCGCGTCCGGGTATCGGGGAACTCACGTAAATAATAAGGTTTGTCGCTGTCGGACCGTCGATTGCGATTGAGATAGTGATGTGGCATGTGGGACCTCCCTATTGCTACAACCTCTCCTATGAAATCCTCCATAAATAATGAAGTCTATTGTATGAATATTAAAAAGGGATGAAAATTAAAAAGGACCTTTTTGATATTTTTTAATATGTAACTCTATTGTAATTTGGCCTCTCTTCTAAATTAACGTGTCTTGTGAACGTTGGTGAAAACGAAGAGACAGAGGAAGCCAGAGATCAGGAAGCCAAAGATCAAACGATCAAAGGAGGAAGCTAAAAGGTCAAGCGAGCACAGAGGAAGCGGAAGTTCGAGCGAGCGAAAGGGAAGCCAAAGGTTAGGCGTATCATTATAAGAAAACAGAGAATTGCCTTTATGAGTTGTGGTTGGCGAACTAGAAGAAAGAAGGAAGTTGACGGTCTAGTAGGATAGAAAGAGGCCAAAGGTCCAGTAGGATAGAAGGAATACAAAGGTCCAGCCAGATAGGAGGCAGTTGAAGGACGAGAAATTCTGTTGATCGTGTTACCCTGTGAAAGACTCAGACCTGTGATGAATTAATCAGGTACATAATGCATTTTGAAGAACAATTCTGTGATATAATATATAAAGTTTTATCTAACATCATTTGAAGGGAGCAATAGCCAGCACTGGCATTGAAGCATATGTGATTTTGTTTCTGGGAAGTAAGAGAATAGTGAGAAGCAGTCACGCCTGAAGAATTTACTGTGACTGGTAGAACATAGGCTTGAAACAGAGAGTTGGTTCTTGTGCAGAGCTTAGTACAGTTGATAGTAGATTCACGAAATCTGTGTGGAGACATTATCAGAGATTATAATGGCTATTTGATATCATCATGAGATAACTTTTGTAGACTCTGTGTGGACATTATGAAGAGTTGTAAAGACTTCTTCATATGAAGATTGGTTGCCATTAATGTTGTAGCATGGAGACTACAGTGAAGCTGTAAATAGACAGAATTCAGTAAAGAAGAGTTTTGGTAGCAGAGAATCACTATCAAACGTGCCTTGACAAGATTGGTTCGGATCCCTTGGGGTTTGTGCCTCAAAATTTGGAAGGATTGGTGTCCTTGGAGTTGGTGCTCCTATATCCAAGGTTGGTGCCTTGATAGCAGAGGGTTAGAGCCCTTGAGGTTGGTGCCTCATAACTGGAAGGATTGGTTTCCTGGGAGTTGGTGCTCCTAAGTCCAAGGTTGGTGCCTTGACAAAACAGAGTTGGTGCTCTAGAGGTTGGAGCCTCACAAAAGTCCAAATTGGTTCTTGGAAAAAGATTGGAACCATATATATATTGTATCTATTTTATTGCAAATATTATATTAATAAAAGCATTTATTCTTGTTGTTCATCTTGTGTTATGAATATAAATGTTTCAACTCGTAAAATTACAGTTGAAAAGAAACACTGATTCACCCCCCCCCCCCAAGATTTCCAACAATTGGTATCAGAGCCAGTACCT
This sequence comes from Pinus tabuliformis, assembly GCA_031772625.1. NCBI lineage: Eukaryota > Viridiplantae > Streptophyta > Pinopsida > Pinales > Pinaceae > Pinus > Pinus tabuliformis. The sequence goes on from CM062804.1 coordinate 1,356,736,792, forward strand.
TCATTCAAAGTCTAACAACTTGAAGGTTGATCTTTAGAACACAAATGGTGAAGTCAAGGAAGAAAATCTCCAATCCTCCTAAGTATGTGTCTCCCTCTACCACTAAAATAGAAGACAATCAATTTGAGGAGGCTCCATGGTTCAATGGGAACTTTAATATATGGGAAGAAAGAATGAGGAATTTCTTAAAGTCTCAAGGCATTGAAATCTAGAAATCAGTACTTGTTGATAGCATGATGGATGGAGAATCCAAGGAGTACAATGAAAAAGTAATGAAGGAAATCTTGAATGGGCTACCTGATTCTATAAAGAACAATTTAGGAAAACATTCATCAGCAAAGGGTATATGGGACAAACTTCATGACCTTCACTCCAAAGGAGCATTGACCATGACCATCAATCAAGAAGATGATGGAAATCAAGAACGAAATCTAGAACCCATCATAGAAGCTGAAAATGAGAATGATGACATCAAGGCTAAAGCAGACCTAGAAGATGAAGAGAATGAAAAAGATTTTGTAGAAGATCTCCTCGCTCAACTTACAGCTGCCATGGAAGAGATTAGCAATTTGAAAAAGGAAAAGAAGTAGCTTAAGAAGAAAGCACTAACTAGTGACCAAGACCAAACAAGGAAGAAAGTTGGCCTTGTTGAGCTTCAAATACAGGAAAGGGATGAAGAGCTTGTTAAGCTTAAGAAGGAATTTCATCAAAACAAAAGAAAGCATCATGAAGAATTCATATCCATGACAAATCAATTGGATAAAGCAAAGAAACGAGAAGATACCTTGTCAAGTCAACTTGAACAAAGGCACAAGAGCTTGAACAAACTTGAAGAAGAGATTGGTTATTACAAGGTAGAATCCTCCTCTCTCAAATCTCAACTACAAGAAGAAAGAAAGTTAGCACAAGGAGTTGAGAAGACAATGGAAGCATTAGCAATCATAGAAGAACAAGTCGATGAAGCAGAAAAGGAGATAAACACCATGATGTGTCAACTAAAAGCAAAGGATGAAGAAATCTTCAAATTAAAATCTAACATCAAACTTCTCAAGGCCGAAACATGTAAAGCTACAAGGATCAAGGAAGAAATGGAGAGCAGTCTAGCAAAGGAAAATGAAGTTAGATATCATCTCCCTTAAAATAGAAGCAAATGAAGCTGCTCATGTTAAGGAAGAAACTGAGAAACAACTTGCTAAGATGAATAATGAGTGTGAAAGATTGGAAGAAGAGATTTTCTTCCTCGGGCAAAAGGTTGAAGGGATGAACAAAACCTTGAAGAGCTCTCAAGCCTTGGATGACATGCTCAGCCATCAAAGATGTCCATTTGATAAATCAGGTATCAGGTATGCAGGTGAATCCTCAAACAAGAATGATAATTCTTCAAACAAAAGGGATGTGAAGAAGCCAGAAAGAAATGGTGATGCTCCCAATTCCAGCAAAGGCAAGGAGAAAAATCAAGGCAGCAATGGAAGAAATCCTGATCCAAGAAGAAATGTAGATAACTTCAAGGATGCTAGAATCAATGGTTATCATCAAAGGATCTCAAGACAGAAAGACTTTAGTAGTACATCAAGGAAATCTCCATCTCCGAGGTACCAAAGTTTATTTCTTGGTTATTGTTATTCTTATACAAACTTTGGTCACATGGCAAAAGATTTTAAATCATATCATAAAGATAGATGTTATGGTCCCTAACCATATCATAAAGATAGATATTATGGTCCCCAACAATCTCCAAGGAACAATTTTGCAGGAAGAAATCATGAATTCTTATTCATGAACAATGTAGAATGCTTCAAGTGTCATAACATTGGTCATGTGGCATGTGATTGTAACTTAACTTGGGCTCTTACACAAGCTAGAACCATGAAAAAGAAGAAAGTTATACAAGTATGGAGAAGGAAGCAAGTACAATTCGAAAGTCCCTTGAACTCTCCAGCCAATAACACATGTTGTTGACCTAACGTTCGACAATCTTAGCATTTGATGGGAAGACTCTACCAAAAGAGATGATGCATACAATTAGGGGGAGCCTGTGATTCTTGATCATTATTGCAGAAGCTATTCATGAAATGGTCCTTATAAAATCCTTGTTGATCTATATTAACAATCATTCTTTGATAAAGATCATTTCTCAGGAGTACTCCAAAGAAGAACATGATCTTGTAACCATTCTTTGGACTGTTGGTGAAGATGTTTTCCACTTGATCACTAAGTAGAAATTGGAGCAACAGAGAAGGTCATCTAATCCTAGAGAAATAGGGCATATAACTATGTTGTTGTTACTACAGAAGTTTATGTCTTGACTCAGGGTTTCAATGTGAGAACAAGTAAATTATGGACACAAATAGAGACAACCTTCAAACAAACAGATACATCTAGGAATGAAGCTTGAAGTAAGAGCAGTTGGCATTATATAACTAAACTAAAGCACTGAAAAAAGATGAAAATCAGTAAAAAGAATTTGAAAGTCAGTCACAGTTTGGATATTAAAATCTGCTAGTGGAGATAACTTTCAGATACTTTTACAAGAACTCAAGGAAAATATGGCTCATTAAAAGACTATAGAAAGGAGAATGTTGTGAGAAGCATAGAGATACAAAGGAACTTGGATTTGAAGCAAGATAGCAATTTCAGTGGCATTTTTTTTTTTTTTTTGATTCGGACTATGAAGGCCTCTTAATTCTAATTGTGGAAATAACAGAATATGGATTGAAGCATAAAAACTTGGACTTGAACATTTGGTGTGTGGCTATTTTCAATCTGTTTGAAAGCATTGAAGTGGAGCATCTTTAAGCATTTTTGAAGCCATGATAAAGTAGTTCTGAGACATGAAGAGGGGATAATGTGCTAATTGGTGATAAAGCATCAATCCTTCTATCTTGATTAAAAAGAAGAGCTCTATTACAGGGGGAGTAACATACCCATAAAGATCTACTATTCATAACGAACAGAAGCATTTTGATAGGGGGAGTCCCTCAACACTCCTTTGCCATTGATATCAAAGGGGGAGAGAAGAAGAATATTGCCATCAATAACAAAGGGGGAGATTGTTGACCTAGATTGTCATTGATGTCAATACGGAAATATTCTAGGATACTAAATGATGATATGAAGCCAAGGAGAAGTAGAGTAGATCCGTGAAGACATAGGAGCAAGAAGCCATGAGAAGAAACCAGAGGAAAGCCAAGATAGTCAAGCCATTGGAGAGAATATCGAAAGTCATAGGAGCTATCAGAATAGAGCTATCAAAGCAGAGAGGAGGTATTGGAGCGGTATCGAAAGCCATAGGAAAGCCAAGTAAGTGTAGGAGCAAGAGATTGAGGAGGAGCCATATCGGGAGTATCGCATGTAATATATGCCAAAGAAGAATATCGGAATCCAAAGGAGTTAACAGAGGAGCCATACCAGACCAGAAAAGAGCAGAGGAGTATATAATATCAGCAGAAATCAAGAAATGGGTTAAATTCAAAGTGAGGAGACGGATGAAGAGTGAATGCACATGGTTATATTCCAAAAAGCGGGTTTGTAATAGTGGCAGTGGTTATCGAGTGGATGCTAGGCCGTAAGTGGTATTTAGAGGAGCTCCCCCAATTCCATTAACCGAGCGACACATAGCACTTGGGTGGAGAGAAAAAACCACCATTTTTAGGTGGTTATTTCCCTTGCAAGTGGCTCACCCGAAATGTATGTAGGCCATTGGATCTAGTGTGGGTTGATCGATGGCGAAGGATCAACGGACGGTTTTGGGTTGATTGAGTTAAGTCGGAACAGTTAGATCTGGAGAGAATAAATCTACGATGCAGCAAGCTTCCAATGGATTGTGTTGATCAAACCGAGCGTTGATCGTTGGATCTAATACAGAAGAAATCGACAATGCGGAACGAGGACCACTATTATAACACACCCTAATGTTATATCGTGTCCTTCGTGTCAGAAGTTATGTATCGCAAATTATAAAGGGATGGTACATTATAAACTGTGATTACAATATATATATACAGACCCGACAGGTATATTAACTTCTATTTATTGTTATATCACATTCATCGTATATCGCAAGTCATGAAGAACTGTAACTATGTCAAAACGTCGATTGCGATATACTACGCTAACCCGATAGCTCCATAAAATATACCTTTATGTAATATCACATCCGAGTATCGGGGAAGTCACGCAAATCATAACGGTTGTCGCTGTTGGACTATTGATTGCGATTGAGATAGTGAAATGGCATGTGGGACCTCCCTCTTGGTACGGCCTCTCCTATGAAATCCTCCGTAAATAATGAAGTCTATTGTATGAATATTGAAAAGGGCCTCTTTGATATTTTTGAATATGTAACTCTATTGTAATTCGGCCTCTCTTCTAAATTAACATGTCCTATGAGCGTTGGTGAACACGAAGAGATAGAGGAAGCCAGAGATCGGGAAGCCGAAGATCAAGCGATCAAAGGCGGAAGCCAAAAGGTCAAGCGAGCACAGAGGAAGTGGAATTTCAAGCGATCAAAAGGGAAGCCAAAGGTCAGGCGTATCAGTATAAGAAAACAAAGAATTTCCTTTATGAGTTGTGGTTGGCGAACTGGAAGAAAGAAGGAAGCCAACGGTCCAACAGGATAGAAAGAGGTCAAAGGTCCAGCAGGATAGAAGGAAGACAAAGGTCTAGCCGGACAGGAGGCAGTCGAAGGACGAGCGATTCTTTTGATCGTGTTACACTATGAAAGACTCAGACCTGTGATGAATTAATCAGGTACATAATGCATTTTGAAGAACAATTTTTTGATATAATAAATAAAGTTTTATCTGACATCGTTTGAAGGGAGTAGTAGCCAACACTGGAATTGAAGCATATGTGATTTTTTTTCTGGGAAGTAAGAGAACAGTGAGAATCAGTGACGCCTAAAGCATTTATTGTGCCTGGTAGAACAGAGGCTTGAAATAGAGAGTTGGTTCTTGTGCAGAGCTTAGTACAGCTGATTGTAGACTCACTAAAGATGTGTAGAGACATTATCATAAATTATAATGGCTATTTTATATCATCATGAGATAAATTTTGCAGACTTTGTGTGGAGAGTATGAAGAGTTGTAAAGACTTCTTCATATGCAGACTGGTTGCCATTGATGTTGTAGCATGGAGACTACAGTGAAGCTGTAAAGAGACAGAATTCAGTAAAGAAGATTTTTGGGAGCAGAGAATCACTATCAAGCATGCCTTGACAAGATTGGGTCGGAGCCCTTGGGGTTGGTGCCTCAGAAGTTGGAAGGATTGGTGTCCTTGGAGTTGGTGCTCCTATATCCAAGGTTGGTGCCCTAACAATAGAGGGTTGGAGCCCTTGAGGTTGGTGCCTCAGAACTAGAAGGATTGGTGTCCTGGGAGTTGGTGCTCTGGAGGTTGGAGCCTCACAAAAGTCCAAGTTGGTGCTTGGCAACAGATTGGAACCATATATATATTGTATCTATTTTATTGCAAAGATTATATTAATAAAAGCATTTATTCTTGTTGTTCATCTTGTGTTCTGAATATAAATGTTTTAACTAGTAAAATAATAGTTGAAAAGAAATACTGATTCACCCCCCCACACTAGTATTCCTAACAGATCTCCCTATTGTTTCATTCTATTATGCGCCACTTTGAGGTTATCCTTTAAGCATTGAAGAACTTGTTTTTGATGCTCGATGTGATGTTCCACTGCTTGAACCTTAGAATTTTCTCTTAAATATGATGTGACGGATGGTGGATGATATCCATAAAGTGCCATAAATGGGGTCACTTTTGCTGCAGTATGGAAGGGAGTGTTATACCACCATTAATCCAGAGGCAACCATTTGACCCATTGTGTCTGTTTATCACATACAAAGCAACGAAGATATCCTTCCAAACATTTGTTTACTATCTCAATTTTCCCATCAGAATGAGGATGATAAGATGAGATATGAGCTAACTAAGTACCAAAACAAGCAAATAATTTTGTCCAAAAATTTCCAGTGAAAATGGGATCTCTATCACTTAAAATAATCAATGGGTCTCCATGTAGCTTTTGAATTGTTTCCATAAATGTAGTAGAAACTGTACTGGCTTTAAATGGATGTGATAATGCACAAAAGTGTGCATACTTGGTAAGTCTGTCAGCTACCACCATGATGACACTCTTTCCTTCAGACTTGGGTAAACTTGTGATAAAATCCATTGAAACCTCCCCCCAATGTTGGCTTGGAATGGATAAAGGTTTTAATAGACCTAGGTTCTTAATTCTTTCAACTTTATTTTGTTGGCAACCCAAACATTCCACCACAAAATTTTGAATTTCCGATTTAAGGCCATCCCAAAAAAATTCCTTCTTAACCCTGTGGTAATTTTTTAAAAATCCTGAGTGCCCTCCTAAGGGAGAAGTGTGCAATTCCATAAGAATCTTTTGTTTGAGTTGGGAATTATTACATAGGTATAAGCGATCTTTGTACCATAGCAAATTATTTTTCCAGCTAAATGTATCAGATGTACTGGGATCTTGTTGTAACTTTTGAATGAGTGCCCAGACTTCTTCGTCATTCTTCCATTCATACCTTGCTTCATTTATCCAAACTGGTTGGATAATTGAAATGGAGCACAATAATGCTTCCACATCCTCATCCTTTCTTGAGAGTGCATCTGCCACAACATTTTGCTTCCCTTTTTTATAGATGATTTCAAAGTCATAACCCAACATCTTTGTGACCCATTTTTGTTGCTCTTTAGAGGATAATCTTTGTTCTAAGAAGTATTTAAGACTATCATGATCCTTTTTTACCTTGAAGTGTCTTCCCATTAGGTAGGGTCACCATTTCTTAAGTGCACGTAGTATTGCCAACATTTCCTTCTCATAAATAGCTTTGTGTAAATACTTTCCTTTGATTGGATGACTTTCAAAAGAAATGGGTCTTTCATCTTCCATTAAAACAGCACCAATTCCATTTCCTGAAGCATCACATTCCACAATAAAGGTTTTTTTTGAAGTCTGGCGTAGCTAAGACCGGTGCTTGGCACATTGCCTCTTTAAGATGTTCGAAGGCCTTTGTTGCTTCTGGAGTCCATGAAAATGCATCTTTCTTCAATAATGTTGTTAGAGGTGCTACTATTCTCCCATAATTCTTAAAAAACTTGCGATAATACCCTGTCAACCTGAGAAATCCTCACAGATGCTTTATGGATGTGGGATTTTTCCATTCCTTAATGGCTTTAATTTTGCTAGGGTCTACCTTAACACCATGAGATACAATATGACCCAGATATTCCACCTCTTGTACTCCAAAGAAACATTTGAAGCTTTTTGCATATAATTGTTTCTCCTTGAATAGTTTGAGCACCCTGTCAACATGTTCAGCATGATCCTTCCAAGACTTGTTGTAGATTAGTATATCATCAAAAAATACTACCACAATTTTCTAAGGAAGGGTTTTAAAATGGAGTTCATCAAACCTTGAAATGTAGAAGGTGCACTGGTAAGGCCAAAAGGCATGACCAAAAATTCATAATGACCCTCATGAATTCTAAATGTTGTTTTCATAATGTCTTCAGTCTTCATTCTGATATGATGATATCTTGAACGAAGATCCAATTTGGTGAAGTAAATTGATCCGTGCAATTCATCCAATAATTCATCAATGGCAGGAATGGGAAATTTATCTCTAATAGTGAGCTTGTTGAGCTCCCTATAATCCGGACACATGTGCCATGATCCATCCTTCTTGTGCACCAATACTACTGGAGTAGAGAAAGAATTTTGACTAGGTTGAATTATACCAGCCTCTAGCATTTCTGCAACCATACGTTCAATTTCACTCTTTTGGGCATAGGGATATTTGTACAGCCTGATGTTTGGAGGAACACTTCCTAGAATCAAATGAATAGCATGATCATGATCACGAATAGGTGGGAGGCCTTTGGGAGTCTCAAATACCTTGGAATGATTGTCCAAGACTTTTTGGAGATCTGGAGAAATAGATGATTTCGATGTGGGAACCTCTACAGAACATAATTGTGCAATTACGCCTTGTTTTTCCTTCTTTAGAAGCTTTGTCATACCATTAGAGCTAATTACCTTTCCCGATTTCCTTGCAATACCCCTTAATTCAACTTCCTTTCCTTCCGCACAAAGTTTCATGAAAAGTTCTTGAAAATTAAAAGTTATTGTACTCAACGATTGTAGCCATTGGACTCCTAGTACAACATCAGCACCACCCATTGGAATGGAAAGAATTGGGCTATTCAATACATATTCTCCCATGGATAGCTTGATATTATGGCACTTTCCAGAGCAATTTATGGTTCCTCCACTTGCAACCATCACTTGACACTCTGGTGTTGGATATAGGAAGCAATTAAATTTCTTGGCTATCTTATAATGAATAAAATTATGGGTACTTCCCAAACCAATCAACATTATTACCTTTTTCTTCTTGATATGTCCTTCTATATTGATAGTTTGAGGAGTGGTAATTCCAGCCAATGCATTACAAGATATGGTCAGATTCATTTCTTCTTTATCTAGGGTTTGTTCCTGGAGTATATCCTTTTCTTTTAACATTTCTTGTTCATTTTCTTCCTCCTCTTCACAATCTATGTAGAATAATTCTTCTCAGCACACTTATGATCTTTAGTGTTTTTGTTATCACAACTGTAACAAAGCCCTTTTGCTCTTTTTTCTTCCAATTGTTGTGGTGTCAACTTTGTAGGTTGTGGAAGGCTTGGGGTAACAACACTTCCATATTTATAGTTGTGACTGGTAGGCTTCCTAGTTGCCATAATTTTGCTTTCCATTTTTCTTGCTAACTGAATGCCTTCTCCAATGAGTCAGGTTCCCAAAGGCGAACCTCATGTTGGATATTATCCTTTAAATTCCCTATGAACACATCAATCCTATTCTCCTCTAGAATATCTTTTACCCTTATGTTCAATTTTTGGAAGTCATCAATGTGCTCCATCATTGAACCCTTTTGTTTGAGATTTATCAATTGGCTAAAAAAGGTGTTTCTTTTTGTATCCTCATAATGTGCTATCATTTCTTCCGAAAAAATTGCCCAAGTGAAAATTTGTTTATGATAGGAAAGCCATCGATACCATACAAACTGATTTGGTTCCAAATATAAAGTTGCAATACATATCTTTTGTGTGTTTTGCACATTATGGAGATCGAAAAATTGATCCATCTGTAGTATCCATGTTCTTGGATCCTTGCCATCAAACTTCCTCATATTGATTTTTGGAACATGGTGGGTCTTCAATCCAACATTAAAGTCTATGAAATCATGATTAACATTTCTTTTGTTCTCATCATGAGTTTCCTTTACTACCCTTTCATCATTAGTAACCATTTCTTGTAGCAACTTATTCAAATTTATCTTCAATTCTTCCATCTTAGCATCCATGCCATTCATATTAGCATCCATGCCATCCATCTTAACTTGCATGCCATTCGAATTAGCTTCCACGCCACTCATATTGGCTTAAGTTACCTTTTGTGAGAGTGAAATTTGTTGTACTTGGTCTTGTAATTTTGATATATCATGTTACATTTCTTCCTCTTCTTCACGAGTCATGCTAGAGCTTTCAGATTTCTTACTAGGTGTTTCCATTGTCTTTCTTCAGGGCATCAGTTAATGCTAATAATTCTTCACTATTCCCTTTGAATTCCTTCAAACTAATTTTTCAAACCAATCTTATGCAAAATTTTAAAAAAAAGCTACACACCTTTTTTTCACTTTGTAAGAGCTCTATATTGCATCTGTTGTAACTCAATAACTGTAGATCTCGAATATTTGAAATCGTTTCTTGCAGTAGATATTTGAGTCCTCTTTCTAACCCCACAAGTCTGATCAAGATTGGATTCTCCAAGGAAGGGTTATGCCAAATCTCCCACATTAATTCTGGTTGTTGTTGCTCGGCCTAGGTGGAGGTGGCACTTTGTTGGTGTCATTACTGTTGTACTCTATTTGCTATCACATTGGAATTCATTCCAGACCAATGGCAACCGTTTCTACAGAAGATCAGATGGAGGAGGGTTTTCTTGGCGTTTCTAAACACCAGAAGGGTATGTTTCCTTTTCATTTATCCTATGTGATTATTGTTCCTAGTTTCTTCTGAGAAGGTTGCTTCAGGGTTGTAGAATCCCTCTACTAAAGTTTGTACGATGTTCTGAGAATCTCCTTCTTCCTATGTCTCATTGCTAGGGATACTTGATGTCTCAGTTTCCATTCTTCGGCCTTTGGAGTCCACTGATACTCATGGTGTGAGCTTATCAACAGACAGTTCGTCTTCTCGAACTCTCTAGGTAAACAAATGTATTTTTGTTGTTAACTTATTCTCTATCATTTTAATTTGTTATATAAGCGTATTAATTTCTATTGTTTCCCCACCCAGTTGGAGTGGGGGTTTTGCAAAGGCTACACGATAGGTGGGCTGCTGAACATTAATGGGAATCGGCTCTCTGGTTTACTTGTAAATCATGCTATGCTCATTCCGGGTATGCAAGGGCTCTGGCTTGATTTCTTTTGAAGTTAAGGTTAAGGTTATGGTTCTCGTAGGGACATTGGCACTTATGTTTGGCCATAACTATGTCGTCAATTTACCCTCTACATTTTTTTATTTCAAAGTAAGTTTATGAAGCCCCTTGGCTATGAAAAAATCGCGAGGTTATAGCAGTCCTTCAACTGGCGTTTTTTTATTTGTATATTTTTCTTAGGGTCGAGGGTGATTTGAACCCTAGCTGGAGAAGTCACATTTTGATTCTGAAAAACTGATGGAAGAAATACTATGTAAACTTGTTTTCACCTCTAAGCAATTTCTGGAAATGCAAGTTTCATTTTAGTTAATTGTTTTCTCTTTGGAAATTGTCTCTGTACTACTGCTAGCCTTTCGCTTGCGATTCAATGGATGGTTGCTAAATTATTTTGGTATATTTAATTGTTTTCTAAGCACTTTGTCGCCTTGGAAGCAAGGGTTTATAGTCTACGAAGCATAATTCCTCTGTTGTATCTTGTATTATTTAAATGCCTTGCATGTAATACAGGGATTCTATTCCTGCTATTTTTTATGTATATTAAGGGATTGGTCGATATTTTGCATTGCTCTTCGACCGGTTATTCTTACTAAAGTATTTTCCTTTCTTGTTTGAAATGTTTTATGACTTTCATTTCGGAAAGAGACTGTATTAAATTTACAGTGCTAGGCATATCTGTGACTTCGATTATTTCCCTTCTTCCTCTCTGAGTTTTTGAAAACTTTACTTAGTTGAATAATTTTAGTGAGGTCTATAATAGAGTTTCGATATGAAGAAAGATCTCCTCTTTGTTTTGCTTTCTTAACAGATGGTTTTTCTTTCTTAACAGAGGATTTAATGATATTTTCTTAGCATACTGGTCTTTTCTATGGATTAATAAAATTGAGGTCTTGTACCCTACATATCATGTTTATTTTTACGTTCATTTCTATGTTTAGCTTTGTAGCATTGTTCCTTCTATTCCTCTGAAAAGACATGAATTTAATTAATGTTATTACTTTCCTGAATTTATACAATATCTTAAAATACTAGCATGATAATCTACCTTAATCTAATCCAGCTAACTCACTCTTAATCTTACTAAGAAATATCGTTATATTTATACCATAATACAGGACAAAGTTCTAACTAGTAAACCACTAATATCATTAGTTATCTGAACTGTTGTCTAGCTTGAAGTATTCCTGATTCAGTCTTGCTACCAGACCTGAATATTTTTGCACCTTTGCCTCCCAGCCTTGAGATCTACTTTAGTAGTCTCCCCCTGAGATTTCCTATTCACAAGAACTCTTTAATTCCTTGATACTTATAGTCTCTGCGCCCTCTGGTCCAAACCAGACATGGCCTTATAGAACCGCTTAACTCATCATCATAGTATCTTCCTTAGTAGCTCCTCTTTCTTCTTTTTTCCTTGATCTCAGATACCTCTATCCTCTTGATCTCTTGTTTAAAACCTCAAGAAATTAGTTTCAAGAACTTAGTTAGGAACATGTAACTGTTTCCCTAACTGTTTATTAAGTAAAATAATATTTACTGATAATTGTTGTCTTCATTCAAAAAATATTAACTTCCAAAATAATATTTTTAAATTAAGAAAATAAATAGTTGTCCAAACTGCAGTAATTAAAATATTTACATAGTCTGGGGGATATCACATCTTCCCCCCCTAAGATGTAACATCGTCCTGATGTTTTTCCTTCTAAAACAAATTCGGAAAGGTCTCCTTCATAACCTGCTCATCTTCCCAGGTGGCCTCTTCAGGCCCAAAGTGCTTCCATTTCACTTTAACCTGGGTGATAACTCATTTCCGCAGCGTTACTTCTCTCTAATCTAGTATACCCAGAGGCTCAACCAAGAACTCGCCTTTCGGTTCGACCTACATAGCAACAAAATGACTTAATTCATTAATCAACTTCTTTAATATATTTGTCTTTAAAGAAAAATTTTCTTGAATATTTTACCTGGATGTTTTTCCAATTGATTGCATGTTTAGGATCATAAATGTATTTCTTAAGTAAAGAAACGTGGAAGACATTGTGCACATGAATGTGGCTAGGTAAAGCAAGCTAGTAAGCCACTGGCCCGATCTGAGCTAAGATTTGAAATGGCCTGCAAAATCGAGCTGCTATCTTAGCACATCCGGTCCATTACAATGTAATTTCATCAGTTCGTACTATAGTGTAAACATGGTCTCCTACTTGAAATTACCGAAAACTCTGTTTTCGATTAGCAAAGTTCTTTTGCCGGTCTTGAGCGGCCTTTAAGTTGTTTCTTACTTTCTTTACCATTTCCTCCATTTCTTCCAACATATCTGGTCCTAACATCAACTTGTCCTCTGGTCCACTCCAACTCAATGGTGTTCTACACTTACGCCCATATAATACTTCAAAAGGACTCATCTGTAGAGATGTATGGTATCCATTGTTATAAGAAAATTCTACTAAGTGTAAGTAATCTTCCCATTTCGAAGGTTGTTGCATAACATAAGTTCGCAACATGTCTTCAACCACTTGGTTTACTCTCTTTGTTTGTCCATCCGTTTGAGGATGATAAGCGGTACTGAAGTGTAATTGCGTGCCCAATCCCTCGAAAAGGGCCTTCCAAAAGGCTGATGTGAATTTCACATCGCAGTCTGAGATGATAATTTTGGGTATACCATGTAGCTTGAAAATGTGTTGCATGAAAATGTTAGCAACCTGCACTGCTTTATAAGTTGACTGGACTGGTATGAAATGAGCAGATTTGCTCAGTTTGTCTACCACTACCATGATGGAGTCATTTTGTCTTTTTGACTTAGGTAGTCCGGTGATGAAATCAATGGATATGGTTTCCCATTTCCATTCAGGAATAGGTAAGGGGTGGAGTAAACCTGTTGGGTGTTGGTGCTCAGCTTTTATTTGCTGACATTCCAAACATTTGGCTAAATATTCTGCTACCTCCTTTTTCATTCCAGGCCAGAAAAATTCCTTCCTTAAGGCAGAAATCATTTTCTGGTATCCAGGATGGCCTGCACAAGGAATCTTATGAAATTCATCTAAAATTAATTTTTTAAGATGTTTTTCATTAGGTACATATAACCTCTTCCTATAAATCAGCAATCCTTCTAAATTTACCTCATATCCTAATTTTTGTTCATGGCTGTTTGGAATTTTTTCTTGCTGCCATAAATGTTGGTATACTAAATCTTGCATGGATGTTTCACGAATCTTCTCATAAAAAGTTGTTTTTGATTCACTGAAAGAAATTTCATATAAACAATTTACCTTTTGACTTAGAGCATCCACAACCCTACTTTCTTTCCCTTTCAAATGCTTGATTTCAAAATCGAATTTGCTTAGGAATCTGCCCAATGAACTTGTCTAGCATTCAAAGTGGGTTGCTTAAAGTAACTTGTCAGACTATGATGATCTGTCAATAGCAGAAATTTCTTACCCATTATGTAGTGCCACCACATTTTCAAGGCATGAATCACCGTTGTTAGTTCCAAATCATATGCAAAATACTTTTGTTCATACTCCTTTAGTTTCCTTGATTCATAAGCTACAACCCTGCCTTCTTGCATTAATACGCCACCTACACCCTCTTTACTAGCATCTGTACAAACCACATATTCCTTGTTGGGATCAGCGATGCTCAGAACGGGTGTAGTGGTGAGTAGATGCTTGAGCTGGTCAAAGCTCTTTTGGCAGTCGGGGGTCCATTTAAAGGCTTTCCCTTTCTTTTGCAAAGAAGTGATAGGATATGCCACCCTAGAAAACCCTTCAACAAACTGTCTATAATATCCAGCTAGACCCATGAATGATCTTATGTCAGCTACATCTTTCGGTACTGGCCATTCCATGATAGTCCTTATTTTCTCTGGATCTACTGCAATGCCATCCTTGGTGATGACATGTCCTAAATACTAGATTTGATCCTTAAAGAAGTCACACTTGTTGTATTTGGCAAACAACTGGTGTTCTCTTAAGACTTGCAGAACAATACGGAGATGTTCCCTATGTTCTTCCAGGCTTCGAGAATAGATTAGTATGTCATCAATAAAGATTAATACAAACTTATCTAAGTATTGATGGAATATGTTATTCATGAGACACATGAAGGTGGCTAGGGCGTTAGTTAGTCCAAAAGGTAGCACTACGAACTCATAATGTCCATAACGAGTTCTAAATGTGGTCTTTGCTATATCCTCCTCCTTTATCCAGATCTGATGATATCCTGAGCATAGATCAATCTTTGAGAAGACCGTGGCACCCTTTACTTGATCAAATAACTCATCAATACGGGGCAAAGGATACTTATTTTTAATGGTCAGTTTGTTTAACTGACGGTAGTCCATACACATTCTCAAAGTTCCATCCTTTTTCTTGACAAAGAGCACTGGAGCTCCCCAAGGGGACACACTGGGTCAAATATACCCTTTATCAAGCATCTCTTGCAGCTGCATTTTTAATTCAGTTAGCTCTGGCATGCTCATATGGTAAGGGGCTCGGGAGGCTAGGGAAACTCCCAGAATTAGCTCAATAGTGAAATCTATGTCTTCTTTTGGGGGTAGGCCTAGGATTTCCAGAGGAAATATATTTAGAAAGTTTTGTATTATTGGAATATTTTCTATAAACATAGATTTATCTTTAGAATCAGTGTATCCCACTTGAATTGCATAGACTTGGTAGCCTTTTCTGATGCATTTTGCTAATTGGGAGGTTGTTACAGGTCTTATATGCAGAGGCTTTTGAATACCTTGAATCTCCTGCCTTACTCCTTCCTCATCCTGGTAATTAATGGTTTTGGTCTTGCAGTTAATAAGGGACCAGTGCTTCTCTAACCAGTCCATACATATAAGAACATCGTAGGACCCCAGGGGTAACACATTAAGGTCTACTATAATATTTTGGTTAGCTAAACTCAAAGGGCAATCACTGGCTTTGGACAAAACTATTCTTTTTTCTCCTGTGGATAGTTGTACTAGCCATTGATTTTTAAATTTGACAGATTGCAGTTTACATTGTTCTACAATCTTGGGGCTAATATAGCTTAGGGTAGCCCCTGGATCAATTAAAATAGATATAGGTCTGTAAAAAACTTTACCTTCAAATTCAACCATTATTGGCTGAAACTCTGCCTGATGGTCTTCAAGGGCGGCATTAATTTTAGGGATGCTCCTAGCCACCTCTCCCATGGTAGATGCTTCCTGTATCTGTGAAATCTGATCAGCTCCTCTGCGTTGTGGGTAGTTTTTGACATAATGCGGCCCTCTACATCCCCAACACTATACAGGTGGTTTGTTATTTAATTCTATTTCAGATCTACCAGCTTGTTCATTCATCCTATTTTCACCTAGTACCTTAAATCTGGGTTGATTTCCACTTGTTTTATGGTTGATTGGACCTTTAAATGATCCCTTGTTTCCTGTACCTTTGTTCCCTTTGTGGTTGGAAACAAATTTGCTTCCTTTTTTGTCAGCCCACTTCTTGCCTAAATCGCCTTTGGGTTTGTTTTGTTGGTAATAGATCCGCGCCTTATGATGACTTCATCCATGGTTTTTGGGTTGTCAAACTCCAGCAGTTCCTTCATGAATAGTGGAAGTTTTCTAATGAATTGTTGTACTTTTGCCTTTTCTTCGTGTATGTAAGGGACATACCGAAGTAGTGACGTGAACTTGGTTATGAACTCATCCATGGTCATCTGACCCAATCGAAGATCGTGGAACTCTTTCGCTTTTTCATCATAGAATCTTTTTGTTAGATATTTCTCCTTAAAATATCTCTGAAATTTTTCCCAGGTTATATTTTGTTCATCAACTCCTTGGACTGTTTTTACTTCCTCCCACCATAATGTGGCCTTTCCTTGTAACTGAAAGATGGCTAGTCGGGCCTTCATATTATGGTCATACTCGTACAGCTGGAAATACTTGTTCATGTTAATGAGCCATGCCTCTGCTGCCTCTTCCTGTTCACCATCGTAGAGAGGAGGTTTAATTTTTCGAAATTCTCCTTGAAGTTCTGATTTTTGTCTTTTATGTATCTTGTGATTTGACACGTTATCTGATTCTTCTTCGTGATTTTCTTCACCCCCTTCTGTCTCCATATTCTCAGTTCGATATTCTTGTTCCCCTGTCATATTTCCGTGTTCAGGGCTAGGGGCTAGTGGCCGATGGTTCTGTCTATCAGATAGACTTTTCATAATTTTCTCTTGCTCCTGCATTAGTCGTTCATTGTCCGCCCGCAATCGGGCCATCTCATCTTTTAATTCTTGTACAGTCTCCAGGATGGTTGTATTATCATTTTGTGGCTCATCTCCTAACTGTACCCATACTTCGAGATTACCTTCTTGAAATGATGTTGGTCCTGTTCCCATTGTTGTCCGATAGGGAGGGTTTCCCATTCTCCTCATGTTAATATTTTCCTATGTGCACATCAAAGTTTGTTATTTTATTTATCCCAGAGGCCTCAGTTTAGCAACCTGAGTGCTCTGATACCATATGTCACACATCTACTTAGATGGATTTACATGTATAAAAAAAAAAAATTACTTATATTAATCAATAACTCCAAGAATTTCCATTAGCATGTGAACTTTATTATTTTAATGCAAAACTACTACATAGAAATAACATATCGAGCATTTTATGTAAATTGTTGAAGTCTTTAATAATTTGACATTACATTGTGGACTCCTCCCATACTTTGAACTAAGGTTTATCCCGAGTCTACATGGGAGAGAGGAGGACAACTGTCTAGCTCTCGTGGTGACTTGGCTCACCAAGCCCACTTGTTACTTTTTCGCGGCCTTTCCTCTTAAATTCTTCTGGTACAGTTTTGATAGCTCCACCGTTTTGGCTAGTCCGGTTCCATCCTGCAATTAAAACCTACCTCATGGTTCATCCCCCGCATTAATTTTGGTTGTCGCTACTCAGCCTAGGTGGAGGTGGCACTTTGCTGGTGTCATTATTGTTGTACTTTGTTTACTATCACCTTGGGATTCATTCCATATCAACGGAAACCGTTGCTACAAAAGATCGGACGGAGGAGGGTTTTCTTGGGGTTTCTAAACACCAGAAGGGTATGGTTCCTTTTCATTTATCCTCTGTGATTATTGTTCCTAGTTTCTTCCGAGAAGGTTGCTTCAGGGTTGTAGAATCCCTCTGCTAAAGTTTGTCCGGTGTTCTGAGAATCTCCTTCTTCCTATGTCTCGTTGCTAGGGATAGTTGATGTCTCAGGTTCCATTCTTTGGCCTTTGGAGTGCACTGATACTCATGGTGTGAGGTTATCAGTAGACAGTTCGTCTTCTCAAACTCTCCAAGTAAACAAATGTGTTTTCACTGTTAACTTATTCTCTGTCAGTTTAATTTGTTATACAAGCGTCTTAATTTCTATTGTTTCCCCACCCATTTGGAGTGGGAATTTTGCAGAGGATGTGCAATGGGTGAGCTGCCAAACATTCATGGGGATCAGCTCTCTGGTCTACTTGTAAATCGTGTTATGCTCATTCAGGTATGCAAGGGCTTTGGCTTGATTTATTTTTAAGTTAAAGTTAAGATTATGGCTCTTGTAGGGAGATTGGCACTTATGTTTGGCCATAACTATGTTGTCGTTTTACCCTCTGCATTTTGTATTTCAAATTAAGTATATGAAACCCTTGGCTATGAACAAATCGTGAGGTTATACCGGTCCTTCGACTGGGGTTTTGTTATTTTTATATTTTTCTTAGGGCCAAGGGTGATTCGAACCCTGGCTGGAGAAGTCATATTTTGATTCTGAAAAATTGATGGAAGAAATACTATGTAAACTTGTTTTCGCCTCTAAGCGATTTCTGGAAATGCAAGTTTTGTTTTAGTTAATTACTTTCTCTTCGGAAATTGTCTCTATACCACTGCTAGCCTTTCGCTTGCGATTCAATGGATGTTTACTAACTTATTTTGGTATATTTAACTGTTGTCTGAGCACCTTGTCACCTTGGTAGCAAGGGCTTATAGACTATGAAGCATAATGCCTCTATTGTATCTTGTATTATTTATATGTCTTGCATGTAATACAGGGATTCTATTCCTGCTCTTGTTTATGTATATTGAGGGATTGGTCGATATTTTGCATTGCTCTTCGACCGGTTATTCTTACTAAAGTATTTCCCTTTCTCGTTTGAAATGTTTTATGACTTTCATTTCGGAAAGAGACTGTATTAAATTTACAGTGCTGGGCATATCCGTGACTTCGATTATTTCCCTTCTTTCTCTTTGAGTTTTCGAAAAGTTTACTCAGTTGAATAGTTGAATAATTTTAATGAAGTCTATAATAGAGTGATATGAAGAAAGATCTCCTCTTCGTTTTTCTTTCTTAACAGAGGGTTTTGCTTTCTCAACAGAGGATTTAATCATCTTTTCTTAGCATACTGGTTATTTCTATTGATTAATAAAATTGAGTTCTTGTAGCCTACATATCATGTTTATGTTTGAGTTCATTTCTATGTTTAGCTTTGTAGCATTGTTCCTTCTATTCCTTTGAAAAGGCATGAATTTCATTAATGTTATTATTTTCCTGAATTTATACAATATCTTAAAATACTAGCATGATAATCTACCGTAATCTAATCAAGCTAACTCACTCTTAATCTTACTAAGAAATATCGTTATATTTATAACATAATACAGGACAAAGTTCTAACTAGTAAACCCCTGATATCATTACTTATCTTAATCGATGTCTAGTTTGAAGTATTCATAATTCAGTCTTGCTACCAAACCTGAATCTTTCTATACCTTTGCCTCCCAACCTTGAGATCTACTTCATTACTTATATGAACTGTTGTCTAGCTTGAAGTATTCCTACTTTAGTCTTGCTACCATTCCTGAATCTTTCTGTACCTTTGCCTCCCAACTCTGAGATCTACTTCAGTTGTCTCCCCCCGAGCTTTCCTGTTCACAGGAACTCTTTAATTCCTTCAGACTTACGGTCTCTGCACCCTCTGGTCCAAACTAGACATGGTGCTATAGAACTGCCTGACTCATCAACATAGTATCTTCCTTAGTAGCACCTCTTTCTTCTTTTTTCCTTGATCTCAGATACCTCTATCCTCTTGATCTCTTGGTTAAAACCTCAAGAAATTAGTTTCAAGAACTTAGTTAGGAATAGATAATTGTTTCCCTAACTATATATTAAGTAAAATAATTTTTACTGATAACTACTCTCTTCATTCAAAAATATTAACTGCAAAAACAATGTTTTTAAATTTAAAAAAATAATAATAATAATAAATAAATAAAAATAGTTATCTAAAGGGCAGTAATTAAAATATTTACATAGTTATGAGGATATAACAATATTTATGTAGAAATATTTTAAATTATTAAAATGAAATATTTGTCATATAATGTTTTGTAATATATTCAAGATACGACAACGAACTGGAATAGTTTCATTAGTGTAAAATCACTTATTTATTTTTGTGACCATACTCATTTTACTCGTGGGATGTGACTTTTAATTTAATATGAATTTTTAAATTATAATGAAGTATTTGCGATGTAATGTTTCATATTATTGGGGCAGTTGAGTTTGAAATAGGACACCCAGTTCGAATAGTTTACTCATTTATGATAATTTATTTATGAGATTAGTTGTGAGTGATTTAAGTTCGTACTTTGAGCTATTCTTACATTTAGATTGATACCCATCACATTGTTAGTTTATAATTGATGAAGAATTTTGAAATTCGATTAATGTGAAAAAAATGGAATTAAAAAGTGATATTTTCAGTTTAAATGGAATAATTTTAATAATAAGATTTTATTTTCAAAGTTAGAATGATTCTAATGAATTAATTTATATTTTAATTAATAATAAGTGATATCACTATCTTTTTCTAGGTAGGAATTCACCTTTGTGATCAAACAATTCTAATATTTTGAAATTTTTGAGTGGTATGGGTTTCTAATGCTTCACATGTCTTTTTTTTATTTATTTTGGGGTCTTTTTGTTTCACAGATATTATAGTTTTATAGTTTTTTTTGGTAATTGTAATAACGTATATACCAATTTAGATCCATCTAATATTGGATTTATCATGTTTTAGATCCATCTAATACTGGATTTATCATGTTCCGAGAGGGGATCAAATTCCAGAAGCGCAAACTTTCTTTTTGGTGTGTAAAACTTGAGGAAAGGTTTTCACTTCGAAGGATTTTGTAAGGCCTTTGTTGTGATGCGACGGGCGAGCACCGGGCGACCGAGAGCGCGTACCCGGACGAGCGTTGTGCGGTGCGACGGAGGGCGTGCACGACCAAGTGCGGGTGGAGCGCCGAGCAAAGGTGCGACATATGCGACATAAGTGCGACGAAAGGTGCGATGGAAAAATGGCTAAGGCATGAACTATGCGATGGAGTTTTATAGCCCATGGTGCGTGGAGAAAACATGTGGGCAGGCCGACGTGTGAAAAGGCACGCACAGGGGTGTGTTGAAGGCGTTTGGGGGTCGGCTGGAGTGCCACCACCCATAATGCAACTATTGTAAAACGCATATATATGTAATGCGTTCAAACATCATTTGGACATCATTCGAACTCAACACATCTATGCAGAGCAACGAAGAAGTGCGCACTTTGGGTTGGAGAATGCGCATAGCTTGGAGAGTGCGCAGGACTAATTCTTGGTTGATGGTTGGCAAGGTGTGCCGTATGTTGGGTGATGAACGTGCAGATTTGTGCAGGGCTTGAGGAGGAGTTCTAGGTGTCTCGGGTGAGCACCCTCCTACCGTGCAAGATTGGCACAAGTGTTGTAAAGGCAGTTCTATGCCTCGATTGTAAATTTGGCTAAGTATAGACTTGGAGTTTTGCCAAGTATACTTGATGATTGTATTATTGGAAAACTGATATAATATATTGTCGGGCAGACTCACATTACGGGGAGTTGCCCCTCCCCTTTATACTTGTTGCAATTGTTGATGTTCTTGTTATAATTGCATGATGATAATGAATGAGTATGGGCTTCATTAAGTATAAAGGATAATTGCATATTTACTTGGTTGCGAAACACAAGCTAAGTAGAAGAAAGTGAATTTAGGTGTAGTCCATGTGCACGAGTATTGTTAAAAAGAAAGTGTTCGGTGGTGTTGCACCTCGCTGGCACGATTGAAAGACCACCATAGGCTTGGGGGCGTGACAGTTGGTATCAGAGCAGCTGATTCAGGGTATTGAAGGTGGAAGCTGCTACACAACTTCACTGAAGTGAAGTTGGTATCAGAGCAAGGTTTGCTCGTGAAGGTTTGAAGCTGATACACAACTTGACAGTTGGTATCAGAGCTAGTCTGAAGACTTGGAGAAGTCTTGCAGGAAGCTGGGTGAAGAAAGTGTGCATACACTTGAAAGTTGATGACAGGTGATATTGAGGCTTGAACAAGGTTCAGGTGTTGAAGCATTTGAAGGTAGTTTCAAGACTCGGTTTGAGCAGGGTTGCTCGTGACAGTGGAAGCAGGTTTAGTAGAGGTGAAGCTTAGTGCTTGGACCAAGCTGAATGACAAGGCATGGCAAGTTTGGGAGAAGGTGAAGGGAAGCTCTTGCTTACCTTATACAGGTTGAAGAGGTTGAAGGAAGAGAAGCCCCGGATCCGAAAGGAACTTGAAGTCTTGGAGAAGACTGTTGAAGATGAACTTCTTCAACTTGGTTGGACAATGGAGCAAGATGAAGTTGCAGATTGTGCTAACAAGGAAGAGGAAGCCGTGATGATTGAGGATGTTGCAGACATGACCATGATGGAGGATGAACTTGAGGATGATCAAGTTGGACCAGGATCGTGCAGTTTGTGGACATGGATGAATGAGGATACTCATATGGAGGAACCTCATGATGATGAAGTAAGTATTGATACTTGTGTTTCATTTGGGCATTTGGTGGATGGACCATATGCAGGGAGAGGCAAAGCCAGTTTGCCTATGCTATGGAGGATCTTACCATGGATGACTAGGATGAGACCTTGTATGGAGAAGCAAGGATTGTTGATTGTTGCAGGACTTGTTGGGGTTGTTTGTGACCTTATGGTAGAAGGTACAAAGGCCCTTGACAAGGGAGGAACATGATGATCGTTGTGGATGAATGGGTCATGCTTTAGCCACATGGCTAAGTGCCCGGCATGACTCATGGACAGAATGGAGGGCACACTTTTGGGTGGACTTCTCATGGCCGAGACCAAGAGATAGTCTTGGTGGACACTTTGGTGGAGGAGCTATGATGGAGGGACTCATGACATGATGATATGGTTGGGTGACCGAGTTCACTAGACCGAAGATTGCAGACTTGGATGAGGATGACCGATTGTTGTGATGAGCCTACTTGGTTGGACTACATGGACAACATAGTCATGGACATCAGGTTGGAGGCATGGAGCATGGCAGTCTTATGCAGGGACATTATGTGGGAGCACTTGTAGAGGTGTCACTTATGGGCATCCAATGAGGAGTGCCAAGGCAGGATGTTGTGCAGATGGAATTGGTAGTGTGACATGGAGACTTATTACTTATGAGCCTATGGAGAGGTTGTGCACTCTTGTACAACAAGGCCATGGACTTGGATGGAGTTATGAGCAGACTATGGAGCATTCCTACTACATGGAGAGCTGAGGCATCTTGCAGAGACCTTTGGGCCGAGACTTGTATGCTTGTTGGATGTTGGTTGGGGATGACTTATGGAGCTCATGATGACATGAGATTGTTGTGACTTTTAGGGACTTCATACATGGTGGACTTAGAGGATTTGATGCATTGAGGAGCTGAGGTCAGGAGACTTTGATGCAGTATGGGATGCATACTTTCAAAGTACATGTATGGGCATGGCTTGGAAGAGTGACTTGATGTAGAAGATCGATATGAGACACTTTGGAGTGATGGAGTTACGATGATGATGATACCTTGGTGGCAACACTTGGGGCATGAGTTGAGCCGAGACTCAACTACCTTTTGACATGGGAGCTGATTGATCTATGATCGTGGGCAGCACATGGATAGATGAGACAAGTAGATACTTGTTTCTATGGCAGACTTGAGGGATGACACATTGCAGATGTGATGGAGGTAGCTTCATGGACTTGGATGTGGCATACCTAGAGTTGGAGGTTGATGAAATGGTCTCTTCATATGGAGGAGATACACATATGGATGATGATGTTGGGATAGATGTGGCTGATTTCATGTAGCACATTGACACCAAACATTATGGACAGCATGTTGCAGATGAGATGAGGACTACTTCATGCACCTGAGCATGGCTTACATTTATATGGAGATGGATTCTTGATCGAGTTGAGGATGTGACAGGATGTTATGAGAGACAACTGATGGTGGCATGAGGATGTTCACTCTCATGGTTTGGGCGTGACGGTTGGATTAGCTACCCAACTAGTTCAAACGTGGGGACTAGTAGTGTACAGAGATGTGTTAGCATTATGTTGGAGTATCATGGCAGCAGTTCACATGAGGTCGACACGATATGTTGCAGTGGGAATGTAGCTTGAGATGGAGGGACCAGCCTTCCACGATGGAGCAGCATGTGGAGATTGTGACATGGTGGTTGATGATCATGGATTGAGATGACTTCCGATATATGACATATTGTTGAGATGAGATGTTGGCACATGGTTGAGGTGTGTTAGCACTTGTTTACATATCATGGGCAGTTTTGCACATGGTGGTGATGACATGATGGAGTTTGACACATTGTTGTGGTGGACATGTAGCTTGAGTTGGAGGGATCAACCTTCCATGGTGGAGAGCAGCATGGGGAGATTGTGACAGGGTGGTCGATGATCATGGACATCTGAGGTATGACATACATTGGTATGGAGTATCTTGGTGACAGTTGGTTGCTAAGATGAGACATGGTGGAGATGGAGTCCTACATATGTTGCAGGGATGTTTGCCATATGTGAGGGGAGTTGACATTATGGATATTGATGCTTGGAGGATGGTATGTTGTCGAGGACGACAACTACTTCAGGTGGAGGAGAATGTAAGGCCTTCGTTGTGATGCGACGGGCGAGTGCCAGGCGACCGAGAGCGCGTACACGGACGAGCGTTGTGTGGTGCGACGGAGAGCGCGCATGACCAAGTGCGGGTGGAGTGCCGAGCAAAGGTGCGACATATGCGACATAAGTGTGACGAAAGGTGCGATGGAAAAATGGCTAAGGCATGAACTATGCGATGGAGTTTTATAGCCCATGGTGCGTGGAGCAAACATGTGGGCAGGCCGACGTGTGAAAAGGCACGCACAGGGGTGTGTTGAAGGCGTTTGGGGGTCGGCTGGAGTGCCACCACCCATAATGCAACTATTGTAAAACGCATATATATGTAATGCGTTCAAACATCATTTGGACATCATTCGAACTCAACACATCTACGCAGAGCAAAGAACAAGTGCGCAGTTTTGGTTGGAGAATGCGCATAGCTCATGCACATAGCTTGGAGATTGCGCAGGTTTACTTCTTGGTTGATGGTTGGCAAGGTGTGCCATATGTTGGGTGATGAACGTGCAGATTTGTGCAGGGCTTGAGGAGGAGTTCTAGGTGTCTCGGGTGAGCACCCTCCTACCGTGCAAGATTGGCACAAGTGTTGTAAAGGCAGTTCTATGCCTCGGTTGTAAATTTGACTAAGTATAGACTTGGAGTTTTGCCAAGTATACTTGATGATTGTATTATTGGAAAACTGATATAATATATTGTCAGGCAGACTCACATTACGGGGAGTTGCCCCTCCCCTTTATACTTGTTGCAATTGTTGATGTTCTTGTTATAATTGCATGATGATAATGAATGAGTATGGGCTTCATTAAGTATAAAGGATAATTGCATATTTACTTGGTTGCGAAACACAAGCTAAGTAGAAGAAAGTGAATTTAGGCGTAGTCCATGTGCACGAGTATTGTTAAAAAGAAAGTGTTCGGTGTTACCGCACCTCACCGGCACGATTGAAAGACCACCGTAGGCTTGGGGGCGTGACAGATTTGATCCGTGAGGCCCATGATAGATCTGGTGTTAGATGGATCTAAGCTCGTTCTAGTTGAAGGCAACAATATCATATTTTTAAATTATCATTATTATGTATGTTTGATATAAAATTCAAAATTCTCATTATGTTTTCTTTGCTTGGAATGACCATATCATTCTCTTGTTTATTTTGGTATGTGTTGCTTTCTTTGAGTGGTTTGTGTGTTTATCTATTTGGATTTTGCTGGTAATGTTTCTGAATGTTGCTGTTGTTGTGTTATATTTTTATATGTGTATATAATTGTTTATTAGTAATTAGTTTGTGATGAAGAAGGGAGACAATCTTCTCAATGGTTTGCAGTACGATTGATATTGCACATCTATTTCATTTAATTTTAGGTATCACAACTTTTGACAACTAATTAATTCTAAATAGTGTTCCTCTAAATATCACAAAATATATCTTGAAGAGTAGTTTTAATAATTTACTACTTCAAGATTACTCTTGAAATAATTTGTTTCTTTGTTTATGCTTGAAATAATTTATTTCCTTCAAAAATATTTTGATGATTTTTTGTATCGATAATATATTTTGCAAAGTCAAGAACTAATGTATTTTTGAATTTTTTTTTAATGAGTGGCCAAATTTATAAAATCTTTACATTATTTGTTTCTCCAAACAATTATCACATCTCCTTCAAGAATATTTTGATTTGTTTTGATGTTTATAAAATACATTTTCCTCTTATAAATATTTTGAATACGTTGTTGTATGCAATTACTCTATTAGTAATTTTGAATATATGTAATTTCAAATATATGTAATTGTTTCTTAGTAATTAGTTGGTGATGAAGAAGGTAGACGATCTTATAAGGATTAATTTGCACTTTGCAGGAGGATTGATTTTGCACATCTCTTTCATTTTAATTCTAGGTATTGAATAGTTTCCCTCTACGAATTATTAAATATATCTTGAAAATTTATTTTTTTTAATAATCTACAGCCTCAAGATTAACAACATCTAATGCATCTATTGCAAACAAATAAATAGGATTAGAAAAAGACATCTACAGTGAAATCAATGCATCTAATGCAAGTCATCAAATCATATTAGAAATCAACATCTACACTGAAATCAATGTGTCTTATGATTAGAAATCCACATCTACACTCAAATCCATGTGTTTAGTGCAAGCAATCAAATACGATTCGAAATCTGCATATACAGTGAAATCCATGCATCTAGTGTAGGGAATGAAATAGGATTAGAAATCCAAATCTACACCGAAATCAATGCATCTAGTAATCAAATATTTTAATATAATTAGAAACAAACATCTACACTAAAATCAATGCATCTACTGCAAGCAGTCATATAGGACTAGAAATCATCAAATCAATGCATCTAGTGCAAGCAGTCATATAGGACTAGAAATCATCATCTACACTGAAAATAAAATAATCTAGTGAAAGAAATCAAATATAATTAGAAATAAACATCTACACTAAAATCAATGCATTTAGCACAAGCAATCAAATAATATTAGAAATCACCATCCATCTAGAGCAAGCAATCAAATAGGATTAGAAATCAACATCTAAACTAAAATTAATGCATCTAGTGTCAGAAATCAAATATAATTAGAAATCAACATTTACACTAAAATCAATACATTAGTGCAAGCAATCAAATAGGTTTAGAAATCATCATCTACACTGAAATCAATGCATAAAGTACAAGAAATAGTCTTCCCTCTTTCCCCCTCCATCTATATCTATATCTCCCTCCATCTCTCCTTCTTTGTCTCTTTATCTCACCCTCCCAAAGACACACACACACACTCTATCTCTCACTTCTTCCCTTTCTTCACCTCCCACATATATCTCTATCTCCCTTTGCCTCTCCTTTGTCTCTCTATACCACACCCAAAACATGCACACTCTTTCTCCATATATGTATATAATTTCCTCCCTCTTCCTCTCTCTCCCCCGTCTATCTCTCTTCCCTCCTGCTCTCCTCTTTCCCTCCCTCTATCTCCCTTATTACTCCCTCTCTCTCTCTCCACCTTTCTCTCTCTATGTATTTCTTCTTACCTCCCTTTCTCATTCCCTCCAACTTCATCTCTCTCCCTCCCTCTCTCCTTCTCACTCTCACATTCTCTCTCTCTTCCTTCCTATCTCTCCCTTTCTCTCTCACCTCCCTATGTCTTTCTTCTCCCACCCACTCTCTCTTCACCCTCCAACTGTGTCACTATCTCCCTCCCTCTCTCCTCTTCCCTCTTCCTTCCATCTCTCATTCTTTGTCTCTCTATCTCACCCTAAAACATACACACTCTGTCTCCATCTCTCTCTTGTCACTCCCTCTCTCTCTCTATCCACTCTTCTCTCTCTATGTTTTTCTTCTTTATTTAATCTCCATATCTTCCTTATCACTCCCTCTATTTCTCCACCTATATCACTTTGTGTCTTTGTTCTTCCCTCCATATATATATAATAAATTGGATATCATATTAAATTTAATATTGTATTAATCTAAAGTTTTTAAATTTAATAATACTAATATTAGATTTAATAATGTTTTTTATGACATGATAAAAAAAAATATAATAAAACTACATCAAATTAATATTTTCAAATATTAGAACTTTGATGTGGAAATATTTATGTTTTTAAAGACTTTAATATATCCATAAGATATGGTTTTCCCTATTCATTTTAAAAATATTTAATCAAAAGAAATCTTAAAATATTTTGGCCCGAGATTTTCCATTTTTTGTGTTGAATTAACATTTTTCCTTTAATTTAAGAGATGCTATTAGCTTAAGTAGATCTGAGTAAAGATGTTTAATGTTTTACCTAATTTGAAATTTTAATGTGGTAAAAAATTTTGTTAAAGTAAATTTATGTTCCATTGAAATTAAAGGAACTATTAAATGCATGAGATAATTTATTATCCATTCAAATTATATATAATAATACATAATTATATTTTAATAATTAATCTTAGTCCATTAATAAGATTAAAAAGTTATATATAATTTAAAATTCAAACTAATATTTAATGTTTTGACTAACATTCATAAAAATATGAAGTTATACATAATTTAAGATTCAAGCTAATGTTTAATGTTTTGGCCAATATTAATAAAAAATATTTTATTATTTTTTTTAAAAGTGACCTAGTTACCATCTGATTTTCAAATACACTTAAAAACACCATTAATATAAAAACTGTTGTTTTTTTTCGTCTTGAAAAAATGTAATATCATTATTAATTTAATTTAAAACTGATTTTTAGCTTTCTTGTTTAAAAAAATGTAACAAGAATATGCGAGCACAGAGTTGGTAATTGAATTCGGTTTTAGAAAACCATTCCTCAGTCGTTTTAGGAATATTTTAAATGAAATGATTCGATGATCATTTTCGAAGTGTGTAGGTTTCTCCGAAATGACGTACAGCGGTTGTCACACAATTATATATAATTTTCTATCCAATAGAACAAAATGACCTTTTAGTTTCTCTATTAGGTTAACTTTTATTATATGAGTAATTGTTTTAAAAGGTAAAAAGGTGCCCAGAGAAGTAAATATATGATTTTTTAAATTAAAAAAAAAAAAAATAGTATAAAAATTAAAAAAATATAATTTTCTATCCAATAGAACAAAATGACCATTTAGTTTCTCTATTAGGTTAACTTTTATTATATGAGTAATTGTTTTAAAAGGTAAAAAGGTGCCGAGAGAAGTAAATATATGATTTTTTAAATTAAAAAAAAAAAAAAAATAGTATAAAAATTAAAAAAATAATATGAGGAACTTATTTGTAGATATGTATATTATATATTATATATTATATATATTGGTAAATTTAAATTTTATTGAGATATTATAAAATATGATATTTTAGTTTAAGCTTCTGGACGGACTCTGACATGTTCAATTTTCAACACTGCTACCGAGTCTCCATTCCTTGGCACGAGATATGACTCTCCGAAATTTGACCTCCCTCAGATCGTGCCTTCATCCAGTGGCTCAGCTGGCCATTGATGACCAGGCCTGGAATTTCAAATTCCCTTTGCCTGTCAAATGAAAATTTGTTGACGTTTTTACATTTTTCATGCTCTTCGTTTTACGTTCTACTCAAATTTATGAATGTCAACCTCCCTTAATCTACAAGCTTTTTTTCAACTACTTTTACATCTAAACTTTCATTAATCTCCTTTCAAAAATGGTGCATTGTTTTTTTCCTGTTTCGAGATATTATTCATCACCATAATATTGGATTTATATTTTACTCAAAATGAGAGGATTATGATTTCGTTGATGCTTAATAATTCGATCAAGGATGGGAAGCTAATCCCTATCCACCATGTAGAACTTAGTACACTTTCGTATTCTCTTTGGGAAAAGATGGCCATCAGACTCCATCTTAAAATTACATTTATGTGACACAAGAAGATTCCCATCTTCTCCCATCTTAACAAAGTCCTTGCCAAATTCTACATGCTAGATAGCAATTATTGGGAAATTGTGCATTTTGATAGTTCATAATTGAAAAGGTATAATATATGAGGAAAAAAATCTAAAAGATGGGTGCAAAATTTAAAGTGGAATGAATTAAAGTTCAACAACCAACACTCTATAAAATTGAGATAGTCAGAATAACAACTCCTCTTTTACAAAAAAAAATAAATATAACAACTTAGGAATAAAACACTCATTTATCTCATACTACATGAAAGCATTCACACCCTAATAGAGATTATAACTTACTCCTTTATAATATTGTTACGTACACTTTCTCACATAACCAAATTCTAGCAACAAAATTTTTTTATCGTATCCAAAAGGGAAAAATTTCTATGCACAACGACAATTATCTTAGTTCATTGTTGGACAAATGAAGAGCTGAATATGGGAATAACCTTTTTTACAACCTTTTTTACGGCTCTCCCAATGAAATTCTTAACCTCCTCCCATTTTAATAAAACATTATATTTTTATTAAAAATTATATTATTAATTAAAATAGATAAAATCAATCTCACTAAATTAAAAGAAACGAAATAAATATTTGAAATTTCTTTTATATTTCTTATAATTTTTTATTAAAATTTAAATAATTGATAGTTTTAAAATGAATGAAATTTTTATTTATTATTTTCCAAACTGTGATTAAGCAATATCAAAAAAAAAATTCATTGAAATATGTTATTATCACTGCAATTTAATATTTAAACTATGAATATATAATATTCTTAGAGTCTATTTCAATGTATTCATTTCAAAGTTTTCACATTAAGGATTCTAAACCTACTATTTCTCTAATAAGACAAACATCTATTAGGTTAGAAGTTCTTATTAGAATCATTATGTTCATTGAGATTCTGACAAAGTTAACCATGACCGTCTACTAAGCAGGCCATTGATTATATTTTCATTGCCATCCATTCCATTCCTTGTTATACCTTTACTGGAGTATAATAATGATTTGGAAAGGTTGGCAGAATTTTCTTCGGCTCGAAAGCTGATGAAAAATTCCTTCCAAGTCATTTTATATTGAATGATTTTACAAAGGTTTTCTAGATTTGAAAAAAATATGTAGTTGAATGGAAAACAAAAATTGGTTTACTGAAACTGGATCCTCGCTAAAGTAGCTAACCTGTGTATTCAATGGTTGTTGTTATGTGAGAAAAGCTAATACAGTATAAAAAAAACCAATTATAATCCCCTCCTATGAAAGAGTTGGCAGATTTTTCATGGCTGGGAGTGCGTCAACTAGAAAAGCAAAATAATTAATGCAATCACTATTATGAACATGGAAATCCGTCAAAAGAGTTCAGGATGCAGGGTGTTTTTACATTTAAGATACTCTCTTAGAAAGGCTACAACAAATCAAAAATAAACATAAACTATTATTCATTTTACGTTATATAATATCAAGAAAACTAGGTAGAATCCACTTTTGTGATTGTAATTAAAGAAAGATATTAATTTACATGGTTTACATTCCTTTGCTCAATACAAGTTTCTCTAATTTTTATATTGATTTCATGCTCACAACATTACATTATATAAAAAGATAAAACTATGCTAAATACAATTACTGCAACCTAAAGAGGTGTGGATCACTTTGTGGCAAGCAGCAATATTGTAGGGATCCTTTGAATTAGTTGACAGGAAAGTAATTAACAAAGTGGACCTTTTAACAAACTCTAGACTTAAAAAAATCACCGACGGTTTTATAGACGAGGCCTGAGAAGCATTGGATGAGAGAAACCTATTCTCTCAAAACCACCCAAATGTTTTAAGCGGTGTTCCTATACATCCCTGCTATTCATAGAAAATGGGCATGATTTCGTTCAAGAGTTCACTAGGGTTAAGGGTCGGGACATAAATATTTCACTCAGCACTACCTCAAAGTATTACATTGTGTCATAGTACTGAAGCATTTTCCGAGGTTCTGGGTTGTTGTAGAGATGTGATTGCATTGTTATGTTATATATTTCTCCTCAAGCAGGATTATGGTGAGGTAATAAAATCTATACACCATTATAAAGTTGTTTCATGTAATAAGAAAACACTCGAATTAAACTCTACTCAGAAAATAATTTAGTGTTATGATATGACCTGAAAAACTTATCGAAATTTTTTTACAGAGCTAGTTGAAATGGCGAGTTGGGTTTCTTGCTAATAAGTTAACCTTGTTGAGCATTCAGGCCTCCTCAAATTTCAACCGGAGATCTTCAATCTACCAGGGAGCACCAGAGCCGCAAGTCCAAAAAGAAACATCCAAGCCAATCAAACGACAAGGATCACTGCAACAACGTGCAAGAATAAGCCTTGGGGTAATGGTCAGGGCAAAGAAGAAAGTGTATTACCTCAGTGATGACACATGAACATGCCCATTGTCTATTTCTTCCTTGCCTGTAATTGTACTTCCGAATAGAGGAATCATGGAACAAATCCACCATTCCATTTTCTTGGGAAATCAGGTAGATAACTTCAAATTCATGTAGATTGTTGATAGACGGTTGCCACTAATTCAGCTGTCAATGGCCGGGACAGTGAACATTTTCGTGAAAACAACAGTGAGAATCAGGCCTGGAATTTGACGTCCTGTAGGACGTATTTTGTGTTTTAGGACGTATTTGACGGTGGCTGAAATTTTTTCCACGTCAGGTTTGACGTGTCTTATAAAGCTGCAACCCGTCGTTTTGATGTCTAGTTTCAGAGTTAAACTGTCAAAAACTATAATACCACTCGGCTTGGTACCGATACACAATACCATTTAATGCTATTTAAATTCCACAGCATTTGACTGCCCAATAGCCAGTACCTAATAGTAGTAACTCTCTCATCTACCATAGGCTAGTACCTAAAAGGAGTAACTCTCTCATCTACCATCTGCAGCTTTGGCCATACGAACGATATGTGCAAATTTAATCTACAACTACCATTACCATTAGCTACTGGTTTGTACTCAGTGCAGAATTGGAGACAAATGCGGTTTTAAAGTTTGCTTGGACGCCACGCTAAACCTAATCTGATGAAACGTGCAAATTGCAATATTTAACTATTCATCACCCAGGTTCCAAGGACTGCGTGCAATCTCACTATCGTTTTCACGAAAATGTTCACTGTCCAGGTCATTCTCACTGTTGTTTTCACGAAAATGTTCACTGTCCAGGCCATTGACAGCTGAATTAGTGGCAACCGTCTATCAACAATCTACATGAATTTGAAGTTATCTACCTGATTTCCCAAGAAAATGGAATGGTGGATTTGTTCCATGATTCCTCCATTCGGAAGTACAATTACAGGCAAGGAAGAAATAGACAATGGGCATGTTCATGTGTCATCACTGAGGTAATACATTTTCTTCTTTGCCCTGACCATTACCCCAAGGCTTATTCTTGCACGTTGTTGCAGTGATCCTTGTCGTTTGATTGGCTTGGATGTTTCTTTTTGGACTTGCGGCTCTGGTGCTCCCTGGTAGATTGAAGATCTCCGGTTGAAATTTGAGGAGCCCTGAATGCTCAACAAGGTTAACTTATTAGCAAGAAACCCAACTCGCCATTTCAACTAGCTCTGTAAAAAAATTTCGATAAGTTTTTCAGGTCAGATCATAACACTAAATTATTTTCTGAGTAGAGTTTAATTCGAGTGTTTTCTTATTACATGAAACAACTTTATAATGGTGTATAGATTTTATTACCTCACCATAATCCTGCTTGAGGAGAAATATATAACATAGCAATGCAATCACATCTCTACAACAACCCAGAACCTCGAAAATGCTTCAGTACTATGACACAATGTAATACTTTGAGGTAGTGCTGAGTGAAATATTTATGTCCCTACCCTTAACCCTAGTGAACTCTTGAACGAAATCATGCCCATTTTCTATGAATAGCAGGGATATATAGGAACACCGCTTAAAACATTTGGGTGGTTTTGAGAGAATAGGTTTCTCTCATCCAATGCTTCTCAGGCCTCGTCTATAAAACCGTGGGTGATTTTTTTAAGTCTAGAGTTTGTTAAAAGGTCCACTTTGTTAATTACTTTGTTGTCAACTAATTCAAAGGATCCCTACAATATTGCTGCTTGCCACAAAGTGATCCACACCTCTTTAGGTTGAGCATAGTTTTATCTTTTTATATAATGTAATGTTGTGAGCATGAAATCAATATAAAAATTAGAGAAACTTGTATTGAGCAAAGGAATGTAAACCATGTAAATTAATAACTTTCTTTAATTACAATCACAAAAGTGGATTCTACCTGGTTTTCTTGATATTATATAAGGTAAAATGAATAATAGTTTATGTTTATTTTTGATTTGTTGTAGCCTTTCTAAGAGAGTATCTTAAATGTAAGAACACCCTGCATCCTGAACTCTTTTGACGGATTTCCATGTTCATAATAGTGATTGCATTAATTATTTTTCTTTTCTAGTTGACGCACTCCCAGCCATGAAAAATCTGCCAACTCTTTCATAGGAGGGGATTATAATTGGTTTTTTTTATACTGTATTAGCTTTTCTCACATAACAACAACCATTGAATACACAGGTTAGCTACTTTAGCGAGGATCCAGTTTTAGTAAACCAATTTTTGTTTTCCATTCAACTACATAATTTTTTCAAACCAATTTTTGTTTTCCATTCAACTACATATTTTTTTCAAATCTAAAAAACCTTTGTAAAATCGTTCAATATAAAATGACTTGGAAGGAATTTTTCATCAGCTTTCGAGCTGAAGAAAATTCTGCCAACCTTTCCAAATCATTATTATACTCCAGTAAAGGTATAACAAGGAATGGAATGGATGGCAATGAAAATATAATCAATGGCCTGCTTAGTAGACGGTCATGGTTAACTTTGTCAGAATCTCAATGAACATAATGATTCCAATAAGAACTTTCTAACCTAATAGATGTTTGTCTTATTAGAGAAATAGTAGGTTTAGAATCCTTAATGCGAAAACTTTGAAATGAATACATTGAAATAGACTCTAAGAATATTATATATTCATAGTTTAAATATTAGATTGCAGTGATAATAACATATTTCAATGAAAAAAATTTGTGATATTGCTTAATCAGAGTTTGGAAAATAAATAAATAAAAATTTCATTCATTTTAAAACTATCAATTATTTAAATTTTAATAAAAAATTATAAGAAATATAAAAGAAATTTCAAATATTTATTTCGTTTCTTTTAATTTAGTGAGATTGATTTGATCTATTTTAATTAATAATATAATTTTTAATAAAAATATAATGTTTTATTAAAATGGGAGGAGGTTAAGAATTTCATTGGGAGAACCGTAAAAAAAGTTGTAAAAAAGGTTATTCCCATATTCAGCTCTTCTTTTGTCCAACAATGAACTAATATAATTGTCGTTGTGCATAGAAATTTTTCCCTTTTGGATACGATAAAAAAAAATTTGTTGCTAGAATTTGGTTATGTGAGAAAGTGTACGTAACAATATTATAAAGGAATAAGTTATAATCTCTATTAGGGTGTGAATGCTTTCATGTAGTATGAGATAAATGAGTGTTTTATTCCTAAGTTGTTATATTTATTTTTTTGTAAAAGAGGAGTTGTTATTCTCACTATCGCAATTTTATAGAGTGTTGGTTGTTGAACTTTAATTCATTCCACTTTAAATTTTGCACCCATCTTTTAGATTTTTTTCCTCATATATTATACCTTTTCAATTATGAACTATCCAAATGCACAATTTCCCAATAATTGCTATCTAGCATGTAGAATTTGGAGAGGACTTTGTTAAGATGGGAGAAGATGGGAATCTTCTTGTGTCACATAAATGTAATTTTAAGATGGAGTCTGATGGCCATCTTTTCCCAAAGAGAATACGAAAGTTTACTAAGTTCTACATGGTGGATAGGGATTAGCTTCCCATCCTTGATCGAATTATTAAGCATCAACGAAATCATAATCCTCTCATTTTGAGTAAAATATAAATCCAATATTATGGTGATGAATAATATCTCGAAATAGGAAAAAAACAATGCACCATTTTTGAAAGGAGATTAATGAAAGTTTAGATGTAAAAGTAGTTGAAAAAAAGCTTGTAGATTAAGGGAGGTTGACATTCATAAATTTGAGTAGAACGTAAAACGAAGAGCATGAAAAATGTAAAAACGTCAACAAATTTTCATTTGACAAGCAAAGGGAATTTGAAATTCCAGGTCTGGTGAGAATGCCCTGGACAGTGAACATTTTCGTGAAAACGATAGTGAGATTGCACGCAGTCCTTGGAACCTGGGTGATGAATAGTTAAATATTGCAATTTGCACGTTTCATCAAATTAGGTTTAGCGTGGCGTCCAAGCAAACTTTAAAACCGCATTTGTCTCCAATTCTGCACCGAGTACAAACCAGTAGCTAATGGTAATGGTAGTTGATAATTAAATTTGCACATATCGTTCGTATGGCCAAAGCTGCAGATGGTAGATGAGAGAGTTACTCTTTTTAGGTACTAGCCTATGGTAGATGAGAGAGTTACTACTATTAGGTAGAGTTACTACTATTAGGTACTGGCTATTGGGCAGTCAAACGCTGTGGAATTTAAATAGCATTAAATGGTATTGTGTATCGGTACCAAGCCCAGAGTGGTATTATAGTTTTTGACGGTTTAACTCTGAAACTAGACGTCAAAACTACGGGTTGCAGCGTTATAAGACACGTCAAACCTGACGTGGAAAAATTTTCAGCCACCGTCAAATACGTCCTATAGGACGTCAAATTCCAGGCCTATGATGACCATTTAGTTGTTGCAAGCCCCCTGCGCTGTAATAAATTTTGTTTCTGACATTCAACTCTCGTGTGTCATCTGCCTTCTGTTGGTCTTCCTCTCAAGTCTCCATTCCTTGGCACGAGATATGATCTCCGAAATTTGACCTCCCTCATATCGTGCCTTCATCCAGTGGCCCCGCTGGCCATTGATGACCATTTAGTTGTTGCAAGCCCCCTGCGCTGTAATAAATTTTGTTTCTGACATTCAACTCTCGTGTGTCATCTGCCTTCTGTTGCTCTTCCTCTCAATTTGATCCCCATGGATGTTGGAGCTTTGTTTTGGTATCCTCTGCTCTTCGGGATCACTGCTGTCATCTTCTTGGTTTTGGATTTATGGAGGAAGGAGTACTACAGGCTTCCTCCGGGTCCTGCGGGATGGCCGATTGTGGGAAATCTGTTGCAGGTGGGTAACAAGCCCCACGAATCCTTTTACCACCTTGCTCAAAAATACGGACCGCTCATGAGCCTCTCTCTCGGAATGAAAACCACTGTGGTGGTCTCCTCTTCCGCCATGGCAAAGGAGGTTCTCAAAACCCATGACCACATATTCGCAGGCCGGACCATCACACAGGCATCCAAGGCTCTTTCCCACTACAAGAATTCCGTCGTTTTTGCCCAGTATGGATCTCACTGGCGAATGCTGAGACGTGTATCTAATACCGAACTCTTCTCTGTGAAGAGGCTGGAAGCTCTGCAACACCTCCGAAAAGGTCAAGTAAATCGAATGATTTATGAGATTTTTCAAGATGCCGCGAAGGGAAAGTGTGTGGATATTGGACGCATTGCCTTCCAGAGCTCGTTTAATCTCATAGGGAACTTGATCTTCGGTAAAGACGTGTTAGATCCTCAGTTCTCTCGAGCTTCTCAAGAGTTGAAGGACACCATTTCGAAACTGATGGAGATTCACGCGTCTCCCAATCTGGCGGACTTTTTCCCTTTCCTTCACTGGTTCGATCCCCAGGGCGTGTACCGTAATACGGGAATCTATTTGAAAAAAGTGTATGATGTTATCGATAAATTCATGGAGGATCGTCTGGCCACCAGATCAGGCGAAAGCAGTGATAGAAGTTACAGTGAAAAGGATCTGTTGGACGTTCTACTGGATATGAGAAGCGACGAATTTTCTCTCACCCATATCAGAGGCTACTTAACTGTAAGTCTTTCGTCGCTTATTTACAATTTTACTGTAAGAGTTAGAAGCTGGTTCCTCTCTCTATGTTTAATGCCTTGTTGTTACAGGACCTATTTGGGGCCGGGAGCGATACAACCGCAACGACAATAGAATGGGCGATGGCAGAACTGATCCGCAATCCAGAGAAGATGAAACGAGCCCAAGCCGAATTGGACGAGGTAGTCGGGCGCCACCGAATGGTTGAAGAGAGTGACGCAGAACGTCTCCCTTATCTGCGAGCAGTGGTCAAAGAAGTGTTTCGATTGCATCCCGCCGTTCCTTTTCTCATCCCTCACAGAGCCGACGAGCGTTGTGAGATTGGGGGGTTCGTGATACCGAAGCACAGCCAGATAATCGTCAACGTGTGGGCGATCGGGAGGGACCCTTCGATCTGGAAGGAGACCTCGAAATTTATGCCAGAGAGATTTCTTGACAAGGAGATGAGCAGTGTGGAGTACAGGGGACAAAACTTCGAGCTGATTCCGTTCGGCGCAGGAAGGAGACTGTGCGTGGGGCTTCCCTTGGCCAGTCGGATGGTCCATCTGTTGCTGGCGTCGCTCCTCCATTCATTTGAGTGGGCACTTCCCAAGGGCGCGAGTGCCGAGCAGGTGGATATGGCGGAGAGGTTTGGAATCACACTGGTTAAGGCGCTATCATTGGCCGCGATTCCCACGCCACGCCTGCCCTCTCAAATGTGCTGCTATTAGTTTATGGCGTCGTCTACCGAGGCGGAGGAGAATTTGCCGGGACGATAAATAGTGATGTGAATCTGGGCGTAAAAAATTCAATAAATTTGGTAGAATCAGTCTTTTAATCATTTTCTTTCAGGGTAGAAATTGATCCAGTCCTAAAAAATTTTTGAGCATCTAAAATTTTGAAATTTAATAATTGTAATTTGGATTTACAAGAATCTGGTAGGAATTTATCAAAATATATGGTTACACCAGTACTTAGTTTATATTAAAACTCACTCAGTTATGATTGCTTGTGAAATAAATTTTTATATGAGAAAATATTTATGGAATATTATATTAATTTTTTTTGGATGTATTATAATAAGAAGAAATGGAATTTTAGCCATACAATTTTTAGTAATATTGTAATTTTTCATTGTTTAAAATATATTTTTGAATGTATAAATAAATTTAGCACTTTAAATAAGTTAAACTTATAATTTTTGAAAATTTCTACTAAATTTTTAAGAAAATTGAACAAATTATTTTTTTCCTTAAAAAAATCATTTCATTTATTAGTTAATTTAAAAACCTTACATTAATCAAGTTTAATCAAGTTTTATATATATATATATATATATATATAAATTAGTAATATAGATTAAGTTTGAGTTGTATGAAAACTATTTTCCATATATATAATGAATAAATACTGAAGAATTGATTATTTTACCATTCTTCTATAACATCCTCCGTTTATATTTCTTGGGACATTTTTTTGGTACATCATTTAACTTTTTTGTCTTTTAAAATGGATGAAATGTTCACTAAAAACAAAAAAAAATATCACACAACCTTCTAAAAAATTTCACCATAAAAAATAAACCTTCTGTAATATAAAAAATAAAATAAAAATTATTCTCATATACAATTAATATTTGAA
Organism: Pinus tabuliformis; assembly: GCA_031772625.1. NCBI lineage: Eukaryota > Viridiplantae > Streptophyta > Pinopsida > Pinales > Pinaceae > Pinus > Pinus tabuliformis. The sequence goes on from CM062804.1 coordinate 1,356,776,394, forward strand.
AATTCCATAAATCCGGGTGACTAACAACAAATCCAAGGCATTTTCTTCCTGGATGAATAACACATATAGCTTATCTGGCATGGGAATTTGGCGGCGCCACTTGCATGCCTTCCAAAGTGTATTGGGCTTGGAGCAAAGTCTTGGTGGCAAACCCACCCTCCTCTTACATTTAAGGCACACGAAAGATTGGTACAGTCGCCTTGCCGTCTGGTGAGAACTTAGCAGATCACATCAATATAAGGCATGTTTCCAGATGCAATGGCTATACATCTCTTCAGCTACTCGAGGGTGGAGAAGCGGTTCAAGTTAAGGGAATTAAAACTAATTTCATTGCAAACATGGTCGTCACTCCCGCAGAGGAGGCCGAGGAAGAGGTGGACATCCCCTCTCACCCTGGCAATGGCAAGGTGACGAGCATTTTGATTGCAGTATTTTTCGTTGTTATTGCATAATGGTGGTTGATGCGAAAGTTCAAGGTCACGAGTGACTAACTCTGGGCACTGTGTAATCTTTTTGGTCGCCACTACAGGAATTAGGACTGTAATTAGGACTGTGTCAATGTACTGTTAAAGAGAAAAATGCTCAACATAGAATTTTGTGAGTTTAAGTTGATTGTAAATTCTCCGAATATTTGGGAATATGAAAGATTGTAGATTTCCGAAATATTTGAAAATCCTCAAATTCTTAAATATTCCAAAAATCTACAATCGACTTAAAGATGCCCCCTAAAATTTCATCTACACCCCACCAAAACAATCCACTACCACATTGTCATCCTCCTAGCATTCAACTCCAAGGCTAAAGTGTCTCCTCCTATTAAAACTGTGAATGACTCCCCTTTTCTCTATCCAACTAATTTAAAAGCTCACCACAACAGACCTAGCAATCCTTCCCGAAGGAGACGTCAAACTCGCGGTGACTCAAAGCTTGCTTCTGCTGGCTCGGCCCCTCCAACATCGTAAGTGGCCAGGTCAGTAGCCAAGGCGTCTCTCCTTTCCAGCAACAATTAGAGCAGCCAAGAGCAGCCAATTTCCATGGGATTCCCACTTGCAGATGACCCAAATTACTATAATCCATGCCGAGTGGTCCAGGAAGACCCTCTAGAACACTTTCATTTCCCAAGGTAGCTCCTTCCGCTTCTTTAATGTCTCTCTCTTCTCAGCTCTCTTATTGGTTTTGCTTGTTTTACAACAATGTAACTATCAAAAAGTCCTCTGGTTTCTCCTCTGCGGATAAAAACCTCCTCATGCTTTTCTAAACTATCTTATTTCTTAGTCTCTGTTCATGCCAGGTTTATGTTGAGCATCAATGCTCAGAAATTTGTAATTTTTGTATCTCGAATATAATACAAAGAAGTTTTACTTTAAAATAAAAAATAAAAAATTTATATTCTAATTAATTTGAATAGAAACTAATTATTATCGTGATTTTATATATATATATTAAAAGAAAAAATTGTATAGTATTTTTATTATATTCAAAAAAATTAATAAATACATATGAGCAAGATTTTATCCCCGGCATAATATTTTATATATATATATATATATTAAATTATAAAATCATATAAAATACAAACGGAATTTATAATTTTATTGTCCATCTTTGGAAATAAGGTTTACCTAATGTGTATTTTTTATCTTAATTATGTTGTTAATTATTAGAAGTATGATTAATATGCGTGTGTGTTTATTATGGCCAAAAATGCATAGTGATTGATATGATGGTAATGAAAGATTTAGTTTTTTTTTCAGTATTTATATTTTTAAATAAAATAGAATTATCATATCAATTTTTGAAGTAGATATTTCATAAATTTTGATATAAAATATTTAATTTATTTATAAATATATGATTTACATTTTTATATAAAATAAAATTATATATTAAAAATTATAATAATTGTGTTTTTTTATAAACTAATATTATTTTGAAAAATGATAATAATGAAAAATTTAGTCTATTTATTTTATTATTTGTGTCTGTAAACAAATTAAAGTAAGGTTATTTTATAAATTTTGACAATAAAATATTTCATATATATATATATATATATATATAAAATATTTTGAAAAGTAACAAAATTTTAGGTAAAAATTACATTATTAGAGGTTCATCGTCAAAATAAGATGAAGAATAAGATTTTGGCATCAAGTTAAATAGATGAAGAGAAATAAAATTGTGGTTCATCATCAAAACAAGATGAAGAATAAGATCTTGACATCAAGTTAAATAAATGAAGAAAAAAATTTAACTGTTATAATATAACAATTAGGTTTACCAAATAAATAATATTATTAATAAATAATATTTCATGTAAAGAAAATGGTTAGATTTTACTAAATAAGTAATATTTTAGCATAAAGAAATAATTGTTAAAATATAATTGTTAATATTGAATTAAGGAAAATAATTAATCGAAAGGAAAATTTTAATGAAATGAATATCTTAAAAATAAAAAATAAAAATAATTAGGTCAAACATAAATAATCAACACAATAATTTTTTTTATAAAATCAATATAATAATATAATAAAATAAAAATAATATTTGGGTCAAATCTAAATAATCAAAACACTAAAATAAAAATAATATTTAGGTCAAACTTAAATAATCTAAATATATAATTTCTCATCATATATATTATATTTTTAATAATAAATAGGAAGAGTGATAATCAATCATTTAAGGTTTTTGAGCTAAGACTTTTGTGATCCGTAATATTTTTAACAACATCTTTCGGAAAAAAATAAATAAAAAATAAAAATCACATAAGAGATATTTCGAAGCAGCTAGTGTGGTTCATCTTCAGGATAAGCTAAGGACCAAATCTGCGTAATAGATGTAGAGAGCTGCTAACTAGCCCTTAGAGAGTAACAGCTAGTTTGACTTGGGCAAAGATTAGTAAAGATTTTGACACAAAAGAATTAAGGGAAATAAATTAAATAATTTAATTTTTTTTTAAAATTAAACATTCTTCCCTTATCCCTGATGAGACGAGCGATATACATATATGGAGGTAACCCTAACAAGAAAACACCATCACCAATCTTTTCCTTTCAAACATCTTTAGGCATAATTTCCCTTTTTTATAACATCTAAGAATTTCTAAACATGATTTACATGATATTCCCAAATTCGCTATTATAAAACCATTTATTAATGGCCTAAATACATCTACCATAAGTAACATGAAGATAGTGAGAGAATCGCTAAGCATACAAGACATAACTAGTTATTCAATTAAGCCTTGTAATTATGTTTTAAAACAAGGTTCCAAATGTCATTCTCAAAAATACTTATTTGATGATAACTACTCCTTAATTCTAATTTCATGAAAAAGGTTGCATTTTATAAATTATCCAAATAGTCATCAATATGAGGAAGAGGGAAATGATCTTCGTCATGATTTTGTTCGATGCCCATAAATCCCCAGACATTTTCCATGTATTATCTTTTTTTTAGTATTAGCACAATTGTTGATCTACATGGAGATGTACTAAGTCAGATGACTCCTTTTTCGAGTAACTCTTAAACTTTCTTCTCTATTTCTTCATTCTCAATCATAGATAAATTATACATGCCAATATTAGGAAGAGGTGCACCTTGCTTCAACTATATCTATAGTTGTATCTCTCTCCTTTGAAGTAATCCCAATAGTTCCTAAAACACTCCATCATTGTAATAAACCAAATAAAATTATATAATAATTATTGTCATATCTTAGAGAGACATACCCACGTGAGTCAATTGGGGTTATCTCGGTTGGTTGGGTGGAATGGATGGTATATTCTCCACCTAGGTTCAAATCACAAATAGTGACTTGATGAGATATATAATTCCATAGCCCTCAGGATGAGAGGGAGCTTGATTTTAAATGTATGTGTGTGTGTGTATTAATTGTTTTCCTACTAGTGGTATCAAAACCACTATTAGCCAATGGTTTTATTGGCCCATGATATTACCAACTATGAACATTGTTTCACTGATATATTAATTCCTTTTTACTAACTCAATATAAAAGATGACTAGACTAGTAAAAAAGAAATAATTAGCTTTGTAAAAAGGAAATAACTGAAACCAATATTTTTTTTATTCGACTGTAGGTCTATCAATATGTCCTTAGAAGTGAGCATAGGAATTCTTAACCATAAAATAAATTGTGTCAAAGAAAGTTTTGACCATCACACTATGGATGAAGAATCACAAAAGTTGAAGAAGGTTCTTAACCTTCATGATTCTCAGGGGGAGACTTACAGGGAGGATGAATATGTTTCCAGTAATAAAAATGTTGAGGATGAGTTACATGAAGAAGAGTTAGGGATGAATCCTCATTATGGTGGGTAGTTCATTCCAACCACAAATCCTAATGAAGGTGTGGGGTGTCAATACTTTATTGGTCCACCCTTCCAAATCTACCAACATTGTAATAACTTTGAAGGAATATGTTGTAATAATTATATAAAGAAATAGAGTAATCTCCACGATTATATTAGTATATCATCTAGTATAGTAAACATGCAACTAGTGATAAGGTAAAAAATGCCTTCTATATGGATCCATAAACATGTATTGGTTTTTTAACCCTTAAAAACAATCGAATTAAGGGTATGGATCACTAATTGACCATTATCAGTGATAAAGTAGTAAATGAGGAAGAATCATTGAAGAACATAGACAAGGCAATCACCATGAACTCAACTTCTATTACCATCAAGAAGGAAGCAATGAAGTGGAGGGTGGGAAGATCATCCAGAAAATCAAGGAAGAGGCCAAGGTGCATGTTAGGATTTCACCTTGAGAGAAGGCTCCACCATACCTTCTACCCATAAGTGATATTTCCTACACTACAAGGAATGTGAATATGGTCAAAAAAATAAAGTATACCACAAACTATCATAAAGAATTGATTTGGTGGTTTGGGAAGAGTGGGTAGTCCAACATAATATTGACCACTACCCACATAAAACATGCATTGAACAACATTTCAATAGGAAGTGAATAATGAGATGAAAAATGTATCCTCTAATTGTCATTAGTGCTTGTTTTAAAACCATATGAAAAGTACAACAACAAGCTATACAGGGGACAAAGTGAGCTATATTCTATATCCAATAGCAGCATCATCTCTTCATGAAGAGGTCAAGGTTCCAACATACATATTATACATTCCTACCATAGACAAACACATTCGCATGTTAGTTGTCAACACAAAATATTTTCCAAATCATGATGTCAACAATAATAAAATAATCATTAACAACTACATGGAATCAATAATCCACTCTAACAAGGAAGCTCTACAAGGACAGACCATTGACAATATAAGTATGAAGGGAAAGGGAAGTCGACGTAGTGTAGGATTAATTAATTCCTATGTACACGAACTTCCAAAATTTAGAGTATGCATGCAATTATTTATAATAGGAATATAGATATATTTAGTAGATTCCCTTATGTAAGTGATTATCCAAGATTTTGGTTAATGTGTTGTTATCTTTTCAATCGATTCGTGGGATAAATTAAATATCAACATGATGCAGTCCTTAATGGCTTGCTCCATGACAGCCACTTCGAAATTCAAAATTTGATTGTGAATCAAGATGGCATTGCAAGGGAAAAAGGAGAAATGGTAGAGTTTCTAAGAAGTCCCAAGGATAATTAGCCTCTTCTCTAGATTTCCCACCCTAATAAGGAACAACATAAGTGGGAAAAATTTGATGTAATTGAAGTTATAGTGAACCAGGGGACTATTATACTCTCACATGCAATTATTATGAACGAGTTTCTAAAAACTAGAGAAGAAACAATAAATTATTTCCCTTAAATTTTGCAGGGGCCAATTCTAACTGACAATAAATTCCCCAAAGGATCTACTTGTAGTTATAAAACACAAGTTGAGAATGCCATTCTAGGAAATTTAGGTTGATAGTTATTTACTTGTGGAGTCCAATCTCAATGAATTCCACAAATACATAATGGGTATTATGTATAGAAACAACAAATTTATATCCAAGCTTATGGATAAGCTAGTCTCGCTAGAATATTTGGCATAATTTATGAGACATTAATAACGTCAGTTCGACAATCGCATGATGATATTTTGATGAAGTGTATTAGCTCGATTTTTTAGATAGATTCATTAAATTGGAGATGCAAATTTTCATCCCTTGTTCATTTAACAAAAAATAATTCCATGTGGTAGATGTGAGAAGACTTACATTGCCAAAATTTTGTCACAACAATTCATTATTGTTGTGTTTCAGGGTCATACATTTAAATAAAATAGACTACCATGTGGAAAATATGAGGAGAATTGCTTTACCAAAATTTCAGCGCAGTAGTGACATGGTGTCATATGTTCAACAAGAAAATACTACCACATTTCAATTGGGGGAGACTTAATCCTTTGAACCTTAATTAATATTTTACATCCCAGTTCAACAAATGTTTGTACATTTGACATTTTTGACTTCTACATTGATTTTATACAGAAGTTTGATGTACCTAAAATTTGTTGCACAATCAACATATACAATGGTGCAACTTGAACAACAGTGTAAACTTTGAAACGGGAAATATAAACTCAAAACGGGAACTCTGGCAAAAACACCTCAAAAAAACATCAAAAACAGTCTTAAAAACGAAAAGTGTTGATGCTGGAATAACACCTTTTTTTTTCTTGGGTAGATTTTCAACATGTTTTAAAATGGTGGTGAAAACCAAATTTTTGCACAAAAATTGTCCAGAAAACACCCTCAAAATGAAAAGTGTTAACGTTGGGAAAACACTTTTTTTTTTCAAAAGTAAAATTTCAACATTTCGAAATAATGGTGTAAAATATTTTATGATGACCTTGAAAAACATTAAAATTTAAAGGAAATAATGAAAATATAAAATAAAATTAAAATTAAAACAATGAAAAAAAGAAGAAGAAGAAGAAGAAGAAGTTTAAAAAAATAACAAAACATAAATTAAAATATATACTAAAAACAAAACATAAAAAAAAAAAAAAAAAAAAATCAAATATAAAATCAATCATAAAAATGTAAAAAAAAAAAAAACAAAATTAATGATAAGAATTAAAAAACAAAAGGACACTTCTTCCACGAGCACTGCTGCCTCCTGCTACGACCTGCTCTACGCAGCGTGAGACTGGTCTCTGCCCTCTCGGTCATTTCTGCCTTTGACCCTGGTCCTCCTGACCTCTGGGTCTCTCGGATCTGCTAGGATCCTTCTTTTTTCTCCTGTTCTTCTTCAAGATCTCGCTGAGCCTCTTGATATCTTGTCAGAACTGCTTGGATCTGCACCCTCGGAGATTCTTCCTACAGGGTCTGATCGGATCCTCTTCTTCTTCTTCCCGGTCTTGAGATGCTTCGCTTCCTATATTTGCTTGGTGCAGATCGGTTTTGTTGATTTGATCTTCTTTACCATGGAGGCCCAAGGCTTGCCCATCGGTCCCTTGCAAGCTCCATCCCCGGAAGTTGAAGCAACCTTCTCCTCCCTACTTGCTTCGCTGCCCAAAAAGAAGAAGTCCGAAGTTGATAAGTTTGTCAAAAGGCTCGACGATGTTCCGGAGGTAAACCTCCCTCATGAGGACCCGATCCAGTTCGCTTTGTCCCTAGCAGATCATGCCCTGGCGGGTCAATTCACAGGCCTTTGGCCCTTGCCAAAATCGACGGAAAATTGGGTCGTTAAGAACAGGGTTCTACTGATCAAAAACAAAGTCACCTCTTATTTTCTAGGTAGAGGCTTCTTCCTGTTCGAGTTCAACACAAAGGAGGACAAAGACCTGATCTTCAGTAATGGGCCCTATTTCATGGGACCTCAGGGCCTCTACCTCAACAAATGGACCCCTGACTTCGATCCGGCCGTGGATGTCAAACGGTAGCCCCTGTCTGGGTTCAGCTTCCTAATCTTCCAGTGCATTGTTGGAACTGGGAGTCCCTCAAGCACATAGGAAATACTTTTGGAAAATTCATTGATAGAGAAAACAACAATGATCAATACGATTATGCCTGAATCTGTGTCGAGGTGGACTTATAGGTGGGGCTTCCGGAGGTGATCAAATTAAAGGTTTGCAGTTGGACGCATGTGCAAGTGTTGGACTATGAGCAACTCCCTTTCAAATGCCGTAAATGTCACATCTATGGCCATTTTGCAAGAGGGTGCTTGAACAAAGGGGAAGCAGAGAAAGGAAAGGAAGAGGGTTGGAACTAGGTCAAGAGGCCAAAGACATCTCACAAGAAATATAGGGTTCATGGCCCCCAGCCTGCCTCCACCCAGAATGTTCCCCCACTAAAAAGCTAAGAAAATAGGTATGAGGTCTTAAGCTCTGCTGAAGAGACGCCTCAGGAAGAATATAGGCAAGATAAACCATTAGAAAAAATGACTTCAGCAAAAGCAAGACCTAAAGAAAGTGCCACGGCAAGAAACAAGGAAAAGCAAATAGAAGCCTCCGAGGAGGAACATGACTCGGAGGAGTCTAAGGAGGATGGAGAAATAAGAGATATGCAGACATCGGTCAGAAGATCTGCAAGGGGCCACAAATCTGCTAGAGAAAAGAGAGATCAGGAAACTTACAAAGACAAGGTTCAGGGTGGTTAGCCCACTCTGGAGAAACTCCTTGGCAAAAGTCCGAAAATGATCAAAAACCAAGTGCAGGGCTCCAAGGGAGCCCATCATCATAAAAATAAATGATGAAGATTGTCTCCTGGAACTGCAGAGGAATGGGGAGCAAAGTGAAAGAAGAAGCAACAAGAAGCCTTATAAGAAGAGAAGCCCCAGACATTCTTCTGATTCAGGAGACCAAAATGGAGGACAAGGAGTTTCTCGAAATCAGTACAAAATTTTGGAAACGAAGCAACAGACATGCAGTTTCAGCATGGGGAGCCCCTGGGGGTCTGGGCTCCCTCTGGAACCCTCTCAAGTTTAGGCTGGTCACCGAGTTGCACAACATCCACTGGCTGTTTTTGAAGCTCCAGTCGTTGGACTCGAGGGAGGCAGTCAGTCTTTTTTGTTGGAAATAATACTGAGAGGGGGGGTGAATCAGTATTATTAAGTTCTTTTAACAAATCTTCCTTATTTATACTTTGAATTATTTTTGCATATCAATACCATAAAATAATGAGCATGAACAAGAAAAACAGATAGTCACACCAAAGAACACCAGATATAAGGTGGAAACTCAATGTGGGTGAAAACCACCTGCTGCAATATGTCTCTATCTTCTTTCAAATTAGAAGCTCCTTTTACAATGGTTTTGTACTGGTGCAGTCCTTTACCAATACGCAGGCTGCAACCTGTAGAGAGCTACAACTCTCTCTCGTTTTCTAGTCTCTCCTGGAAGGGAGCTACAACCCCCTACTTCTTTTCTTACAAGGACCACTTTTCATAAATTTTCAAACTGGATCCATAGACATCAAATGATCATCAAGTATAAGAAATTCACCCAGTCAACTGTAGTAACCAGATCAACAATAATATAACTAAACCCAGAACACCTTATCAAGAGAAAAATACAGCCAAACAAAATGTCTTAAGACAGATACGCAGTTTTTCTTTCTCTGGTCTGCGTGCGTATGCACTTCACCTTCTGCCCCCTGCGTATACCCGCAGAGACCCTTTTGACGCACTGCGTGTCCACACACTGTTTCTTCAACCGCGCTGCGTACTGTTACTGAAGGTACGCACCCAGAGATACTATCGCGCCGCGTACCATTACTGAAGCCACGCAATCAAGGATACTATTGCGCCGCGCACTTTAGCTATGTGTACGCACCTAAACCTTTGTCTCTCTGCGTACCCACACAGTTCTCCTTCTTCTGCTCTGCGTACCCACACAGCTCTCCTGTTTCTGCCCTGCGTACCCACGCAGCTGTACCGTCAAACACCTGCGTACTTCGGATTAGGGCCGAATTGGCAGTCCACCAGTGTGGCACAGTTAGTTGGATGCCCAGATCTGATCATGCGCTCGAGAGATCACCCTTCACAGATTCGCTTTCCACTTTTCTTACATATAGATCAAGCTTTTAACCCAATATTTCAGATCTTAAGATATTCAATTGCAAAAGATGCTTAGCCAAGTGATCTCCTTTGCTTTATATAGGCAAGCTCCTCCTAAAATCATGGATCAATACCACGAGCCAAAACCATAATAACACAAATACCGTCGGCTAACTACCAAGGGTTAAACATAAGAAACCCCTCGTGTGCTTTTCTCTGCCTTGAAGTGAGTGCACTGGGGGTACGCACCTCCTGAACGGCTGACCTGCGTGTCTGGCCGCGGTCCCTTCACAATGTACCTGCGGGTACGCATCTTCTGAACTGTTCTCCTGCGTACTTCTTAATTTTCAACAAATTGAGAGCCTTGCCACGGGTGTTGCCATCAAGTACAACATCTGTAACATATAACCATACCAGAAACATAGTGCCAACATTTTCAATGTCTATGTTCCAACAAATATAGGGGAGAAAAGGGTGTGTTGGGACTCCATCAAACATCTGTCGGAGTTAGAAAATTTGGAAAACATCATTGTTGCAGGGGATCTAAACCTTACCTTGTGCATGGAGGAAAATTGAGGAGGCACAATCATAAGGGACCCTGCAAGGGAATGGGTGGAAGACCTCATGCAGGACTAGGATCTGCTTGACATCCCCCCCAGAAAATGGTAAGTACACCTGGTCAAACAAAAGAATAGGTCCTGGTCACATTGCTACTAGACTTGATAGATGTTTGGTGCAGAGTTCATTCCTTTTGCTGGGCTTAGAATTCAGATTGCATATCCTCCCATGCAGTGTTTCAGATCATAAGCCCATTTTTCTTGAGATGTTGGGCCACAAAGATCTTGGACCCATCCCCTTCAGATTCAACCCTCTTTGGGTCAAGGAACCAGAGTTTCTGAATTTGGTTCAAGATTGTTGGAATACGCTAGTGAAAGGTTCTTCTTTCTTCATTTGGGAAGAAAAACTTAGAAGACTGAAAGCGGTTCTTAAAACTTGGGCCAAATCTCTTCCCTCCCCTGCAAAAGAGAGAAAGCAGGCCCAAGACAATCTCGCCCAACACCATGCCCAAAGTGAAGATGTAGAAATCACTAAAGAAGTATTAGATAAGGAAGCTAAGCTCCAGCAAATCTTCCATAAAGCTTGCCTTTCAGAGGAAGAGCATTGGAGACAGAAGTATAGGAGTTTATGGCTTAAAGCAGGAGACAGAAATTCCGCCTTCTTCCACAAACAAGCTCAAGCTAGAAAGAGCTTCAATTCTATCGCAGAAATCAAAGATGGCAACTCGACACACAAAGACTTTGATAGCATAAAGAGAGCAACTTTCAATCACTTTCAAAACCTATATAGAGCAGAGGGCATGATGAACCCAAACTCTAAATTTTTGGAGGCGGTTCCCCCTAGGATCTCACCTTCAATGAATCAACAGCTTGAAGCGAAGATCTCTATACAAGAAATAAAAGATGCTCTCTCCAACATGGAGCCTGACAAAGCCCCAGGCCTGGATGGCTTCACTGCAAGATTTCTTCAAACCTGCTAGTAGATTGTGGGGAAAGACCACTATAAAATGATTTTGAAATCTCAAAATTGCCAAAAAATTGGGGGCAGCACCAATTCAGCTTTTCTTGCCCTCATTCCCAAGGAAAAGGGTGTTAAAGAATTTAATCGGTTCTGCCCCATCTCTCTTTGTAATATTGGATACAAATTAATCACAAAGGTTATTGCCAACAGACTAAAAGGTATTCTTCAAGCCATCATCCCGGAGAACCAAGGCAGATTTGTTCAGGGGAGATAGCTTGTTGACAACTTCATCCTCGTGCAAGGGGCGATTCACTCGAGCCAGCTTCGCAAAGAGAAAGGTATGGTAATTAAATTAGATTTGGCTAATGCTTTTGATCGGGTCAGACTTAGCTTTCTTTGGGAAGTCTTGAAAAAATTTTGCTTTGGAATGGGCTTTTTGAAATGGATCTGTTCTTGTATTGCTGATCCTTGGATCGCCCCCCTGGTGAATGGGAGAGCAGCTGGTTTTTTTAAAGCTTCAAGAGGGCTTAGGCAGGGTTGCCTCCTCTCTCCGCCCCCTTCGTCCTTCATGTTTCTGTCCTGAGTTTCTACCTGGATCAGAAACTGGTTGACCAAGAGATCTTGGGGCTCAATATAGCGAGAGGGGTTGAAAATGTTAACCACACCCTGTTTGCGGATGATACCCTGTTGTTAGCGGCTGCCTCTGCCAGATCTGCTTTAAGATTCAAGGAGGTCTTGGACGACTATAGTGAAGCTATAGGCAACAGTTTAAACAATGGTAAGTGCAAAGCTTTTTGCTGGAATATCTCGGTTTCCACCCTTTCTGCCATTTCAAGAATTCTGGGCTTTACTGCCTCCCTCAACTGGGCCTCCTTTACTTATTTAGGCCTCCCCATCTTCCGCAAATTGGCATACAGCAGAGATTGGATTCCTCTGTTGGACAAATTTAAGGCCAAAGTCCAAGCTTGGGGATTCTCATGGTTAAACCTTGTTGGCAAAACTGTCCTCATCAAATCCATTCTCAGTAACCTCCCCATTTTTGAATTCTTTGTAATTCTAGCCCCTTCAGGCATCATAATAAAAATGGAAGCCTTCATTCGCAAGTTCTTCTGGAAAGGGGGCAATCACAATGACAGGAAAATCCCTTTGGTACGTTGGGAGAAAATATGCAAACCCTAGAGCGAAGGAGGCCTTAACTTCAAAGATCTCAGCCTCCAAAACATAGCCATGGGAGCCAAGATCTTCTGGAGAATCATTGGACCACATCAAGGTTGGGCGCAAAGAGATCTATGGAGGAAATATTTCATGGGAAAGAGGAAGAGATGTCTGGATGCCCTACTACCAACCACAATCTCGCAGCTAATCAAACTCTGTCACAAAGCAACCCCTTTAATCAAAGATAGAGCGTATTGGATTCCAGGAAACGACAAAGAAATTAAGATATGGGACAATAGCATTATGATGCACCCTCCTTTATCGTACCAATGCTCTCTTCATGCACTGCGTTTGTGGTTGGACAACGCAAGTTGCATTACTCTTTGGGACATTTCACAATGGGAAGGCAAAAATTGGCTGCGTTGGAGACTCCCTCCCGTCCCTCCTGAGCTCTCTCAAGCACGTGATCTTATCCTTTCTTTGTTAAACCGTATGGCGCCTCTGCGTGTGGGTAAGAAGGATGTCCATGGTTGGGGAGCTACCCCAGGGTTTTACATGATTGCGCAGGGATATAAATGCCTTCATGATCGGCCTAACGTCCCTCCTAATCCTGCTGTTTGGAACGGGATCTGGAATTTCAAATCTATGCCTAAGGTTGATTCATTTTGTTGGCTGTTATGTCATAGAGGGATTTTAACAGCAGATAGATTGAAGAAGAAATGATTTCATGGCCCCTCTCAATGCCACTTATGCTGTGACAGTGAGGAGAACGCCCAGCATATCATTCTGGACTACAAATTTTCAAGAGAAATCTGGCATGGCCTTTTGAGCTACTAGAAATTTGAATTCATTTTACCCATGCCTATATCAGATCTTTCTACAAACTGGCGGAATTACTACTGAGAAACGCTCCCAAAAAATGAAAGTTTCATAGCTGCATGGCTCTCCTTGCTGAAATTTGCTTGCTGGCAAATCTGGCTCAAGCGTAATAAAAGAGTTTTAAGAGATGAAAGTCTAAATCCACAGTTCATCATCACCGAAAATAAATGCCTTTGGAAAGAAAGTCTGGGGGAACATTTCCCAGATTTGAATCTGAGCCAGCAAGACTTAAAATGGGATGTCTCGATGGACCTCCATTTCTCTGGCGAAACAAGGCATCACAAGGTCATAAAAGAGTGGCAATTCAGAGGGAAGGAGAACGATCTATCGGATTTTCTCCTCAGGCAATCTAGATTCTCTTTGTTCTTCGATGGAGCAGTGAAAGGCAATCCTGGATTGGCTGGGGCAAGAGGAATTATAAAAAATAAAGAGGGCATAACTGTGGCAAAGTTCGCTTGGGGATTAGGGCAGTCTACCAGCATGCAAGCTAAAGCCTTGGCACTTCTGCAAGGTCTTAAGCAAGCAAAGGCTATTGGTCTCTCAGATGTCAGTATTATAGGAGATTCTCAATCCATTATCAAAGTCTTAGTGGAGGATTCCTCTCCTGCAGACATTAGACTGGCAAGAGTGATTTCAAGAATCAGAACCTTGGTGAAATCTTTCCGGACTACAACCTTCCTCCACGTTTTGAGGGAAAATAATAAAGCTACTGATTTGGAAGCCAACAGGGCAGTTCCACTTCCCGCTGGCTGTCTCTTGGCAGACGAAATTGAGAACTAGGACTCCATTCCATAAATATTGTCATGTTTTTCTGTATTTTACTGAATCAGTTTGTTTGTCTATTTAAGATAGGGAAAATAACGGAGATAGACTCGATAGTCTCGAGTAAATCTTGCGGTTTCCCAAGTTTTGGGGCCTTTGATCAGTTAGTGGAAGAAAGTTTAAGGGCTATGCCCGATCAAATGTAACCGGTGAAAGGCATTTTGGCCAAATTCTAATATAAACCCATACCCGTTCTTGTAAAAACAAAAGAATTAAAAAAGGAAAAAAGAAAATAAACATTATAAACAGCTAAATAGTAAGTAAAAAAAAATCTTCTAAACCATAAAAAAATTGGCAAAAAGAAAAAAAAAAAAACAAAAATATGGAAGAGAAAAAATAACATTTAAAATAAACTAAAAATTAAGTAGGTAAAAATAGAAAAATTAAAAAAATTAAAAATTAAAAAATTAAAAACAAACTAGATTTTTAAAAAAAATAAAAAATTAACTTAAAAAAAAAAATAAAAACTACTAAAATTAATATTAAAATGTTGATTACTTAAAAAAACAAATATAAAATATATATAAAAAAAAAGACAAAAATAAAAAATAAAAAATATTAAAAAAAAATATCTCATAAACCATAAAAAAATTTTGGAAAAAAAAAAAAAATAGAAAAATATATATATATATATATATATATATAAGTAAAAATAGAGAAATTGAAAAAAAAGAGGAAGATGAAGAAAATAGAAGAAGAAGAAGAAAAAGAAGCAAAAAAAAAAATTAGTAAAATTAATATTAAAAAAAAAAACAAAAATTAACTCAAATTACTATATATATATATATATATATAATATAAAAAAATCCAAAAAAAATTAAATTTTAAATTTTTTTTTCTTAAAAATATTTAAAAAAAATTAATTAAAAAAATTAATTTTAATTTTAATTTAAAATTTTAAGATTTATTAATATTATTTAAAAAAAAAATTATACGATTAAAAATTTTTGATTAAAAATTTTAAAATTTATAATTATTATTTTTAAATAATCATTATGAATTTTTGAATTTTTAAATGAATTTTTGAATTTTTAAATTAAAAGTTTTTAATCGTAAATTTTTTTAAATAATAATTATAAATTTTAAAATTTTTAATCGTATAATATTTTTTTTTAAATAGCAATTATAAATTTTACAAATTAAAATTAAAATTTTAAATTAATTTTTTTTAAACAATTTTCTAAAAATTTTAAATTAAAAATTAAAAATTTTGATTCATTTAAAAAAAAATTAAAAATTTTTTAATGATTTTTTTTTTTAATAAGAATTTAAAAAAGAAACAAATTAATAATAATATTTTTTTTAATAAAAAAATTGTTTAAAAAAAAATTTAAATGTTAATTTTTTTGGTTTTTTTTTTATATTTTAATATTTTTTTTTGTTCTTTTTTAAATAATTGTCATATTTTTTTGGGTTTTTTTTTTTTTTTATAATTTGAGTTAGTTTTTGTTTTTTTAATATTAATTTTACTAGTTTTTTTATTTTTATTCGTTAATTTTTTTTCCTAGCTTGTTTTTCCAAAGTTATTAAATTTACAAAATAATTATTTACATTTAATACTTTATAAAATTAAAAGTAAAAAAAAAAAAAAAAAACCTTTTTAAAAAAGTGCATGGTGTAGAATTACCACTTTTTTATATCAACATCAAAATCACTACCATTCTAAAACGCAATATACAAAAAAAAATAAATTATAGTGCCAAAAACTATGCTCTAAAAAAAATATGTGTATTCTGCATCACCCCTTTTCAAAATCGGGTCACTTTTTTGCTATCTCTACAAAACGGGTAACAGTAAATTGAAATCCATGGCTATGATGAATTAGACATAATATAATGACCCTAATGCAATTCTGTGGGTTCCCAGAAGGAAAATGAAGTGGGTCCCAATAATTTTTTGCTTTCACACTTCATTTCAAGATACCAAAACTAGGGCCAGCATTGGACTCATATCTTCAAGATATTTCCAATGATATAAACGTTGTTCACTTCGAATTTCAAGGAACAAAATTGTGCCCTTTATAAACTCTGTTAACCTTTGTAACCTTACATGTTATAACCCTATTTGTCACTCCACCATAATGAGAGAAACCTAAGTTCAGCTTATCTCTGTTGCTAGTTATAATGCATCCCCTTTCACCTTTTATTTTACTTATGTGGGAGTTATTCCATGTTGAAAAGGTGAAATTACATAATTAATTAATTTCTTATAATTATTTTGTCAAATTTTCATAATCATGAACTAATAAGTATTTCATAATTGAGAAAAAACTCATAATTAAGAAAAAATGTTCTAGAGTTTGTCATTCCCAAGGAGATCAACTTTACCTACTTGTGTATGAGTTGGTTAGGGGTCCATTATTAGATAAAGTTTCCTAACTTCTCAAGCCCCTAGATTTCTAGATACATTCTCTCGGAGGATAGAATGAACATATAGAATATCACCCTATTAAGAAGAAATAGGCTAGATCTAGTGTCCATAATATAGAGTGGGTGCTCTAATATTATGGGAAGTTATCTTTTTTAGGAGGATGAGACTAGCTTGCAAGGTGAAGAGGAGGTTCATCTCATGCTTGATGCATTTTATGTATATGTCATGTTACTATAATATAAAGTGATTGTGTTCCATATTTCCATTCTGTAATTCTATAATATTATATTGCATGTTGGATTTTGTTGTGCACTAATATCATGCTTGTAGGGAAGTAGGAGGTTGTGATATTTCTTGTGTTCAAGTTATAAGAAAAGAGTAGGAGCTAATATCTCTATTAGATCTTCTTTCAGCCGGGTTGTAACAACAAAGATGAGGATTTAGCGATAAGTCTAGTAACTCCTATTACTCTTCTTTGTCAATTCTTATCTACATAACTAATGAATTGTTTGAATCACATCTTATAAAACATTTTTTTATATGGTGATCCCTAGGAAGGCATCATAGATCAATTGCTCCTTGTGGTTGGGTAATTTTAACTACAACAAAATTGGCGACTATGTTGGGGAGTCAACCCTAGTTTTGCAAATCTCTTCTTCTCCTTGTTTTTTTGTTTTGTTTTGTGTTGATTATTGCATGTTATCCACTAATTTTTTACTTGGTATGGGTGATTTTCAAACCTATTTATTTCATATTTGAATAGATTTGGCTTTCAATTAGATCCAAATCTATTTTTTTTTATTCAAAACAAATCGAGAAAATACCAGATTGCAGGTTTAAGATCAAATTATGTACTTTTATATACATAATTTGAGTGAAAAAACCATATACTTGAATTCTTCTCAAAATTTCACCTAAAATAATAAAAAATCACCTAAAATGGAAATTTGGTAAGGAAGATATGGCTTATTGAAAAATCAACTTATTTTTTGATTTGTTTTCCAATTTTAGGGTTTTCCTTCAATTTGATTTGCTTGATTTTTTAGGGGCTTTTTCAGATATTGTTTAAATTTTTTAGATCTATATTTTTGTTGGTTTCTATAGTTAAAATTTGTTGAATTGAATTAGATCTACTTCTTTTCTAATTTTAAGGTTTTTCCTTAAAGTTGTTTTTGCTTGTTTTGAGGGGCTTGCCCTCAAGATCTTGCTTTGATATTTTGGATCTATGTTTTTACTAAGTGTATCAGTTCATATATTTTTCATATCTACATCAATACATTTTTCTTGAGTTGGAACTAACCAATTTTCACATTTTAGGGTTTCAATTCAACAATTTTGCTTGAGTTTGCTTGGTTTTAATGGAACTTTTATTTCTTGTTGTTTGTGGGTGTGAAAATTTGGACTTGGAAGTCTGGTTGAGTGTTTTCGACTTATTGATCTTATTTGATTCAAAAAACTCTCTTTGTTTCCATTCCTTTCTAGTTGTTACCTTGGATTATGGTTAGGTTTTTTGGGCCATTGTAGATCATTGTTTATGCTTACTTTTGCTAGCCATTGAGTTATAACCCTAATACTTTTCTTTCACTTCTTCTTGCTGGTTATTAGCTTTCTTTTGATTGATTTTGTGTGTTCTTTTGGTTGCAAAGCCAAGTTTATAGCTTTTGAGTTCTTGGTGTTCTTTCTTGGTATTGTATTTTAGCTGTTTTCGAGTGATTTACTTGTATTTTTTTGGGTTTTGTTTTGCTATAAGCTTAGTGAATTTCAAGAGTGATTATTGAGAGTGCATGAGGTTGGAAAATAAAAAGATCCTCTTCCCTTTTCTAGTTAGAATAGATTAAAAAAAAAAAGATAATTTTTCATGTTCATATAGTGTGCATTCGGGTTTGGGTCTTTATTCTATTCACACCATCTCAATTGCACATTGTTCCCCTATTTAGTAAATACAACCCTTTAAAACCAATGCTTAATAAATTTAATTCGAAGTGTCTTTTATTTTCACTGCTAACACAACAAGAGTAGCTTAGGCTAGGGTATTGGAATAGGAGTGTGAGGTTAACTAGTCCAAGACCACAAAAATAAACCTAGCATATTGTGGTAGGGAGGGAAAATCCACTTGTTGGATGTTTTTTGAGAAGTCTTTGTAACAAGAGGTATTAGACATGGTCACATTAAGGCGAGTCGAGCGACATGCCCCACTTCATTGATCTTGGTGGCATGGTTTACATGTATTACCAGTGGTGTTATTAACATCTTTAATTAGCTATAACACTTGGGGACCACCTTTAGGAGTACACCTCGATTTGAGAAATCTCTTAAGGGAGGGTTGGGATTAGTTTCCCTACCCTTGCATGTGAATTTGACTTAAGATTGTTCCCCTACAGTGTGTGTTGTAGGTGGTAGCCTTAGTGGCCTTTCCTAGGAAGCTTACGTAGGTGATGACGAGGGGGTCGTCATTACTATACCTAGGGCAGATTTCAGTCAAACTCACTCGATTCTACTTGGCGGGTGCTCCACTTTTGATATTTGAGCGTGAAAACTTGTGATTGGGCATGAGCCATTAAGCATGCTGTTGTTATAACTTTACCAACCATATCTTCACTTTCAACTTGGGCTCTGATCAACTAGGCTCTGACAACATGAATATCCCTTATCTATCTCTCTAGTTTATGCATTCTTATCTCATAGGTCTCTTTCAGATGATGATGTTTGGTCCTAGTCATAGTTTGGCCTAAGGGGTGTCTGAATTTACTTTTTTTTTAATGAAAACATATTCATTGTAGATGAACTAAATCTCCAATGTTCACATAGACTTTCATGCCTTTCTCTCGAAGAGCAAGACCCACCATCTCATAGACGTAAATTGACTCTGACAAAAGAGGACTTAGATTGTACTCAAGTTGGGGGTGGGTGTGGGTAACCTTGGTCTAGGTGGGTGGTCCTCTTACTTTTGAGGAATTTGACACTCGTCCTTACTTACCACATGTAAACCCACCTTTTACCGACCCTCTCGACCCAGTTTTAGTGCATTTAGGAGCTTTTCCTAGTGATCCCTTTTCCTTGTTTACTTATAACATGTCTATTGAAAGAACTTATTTTCTATGGGGGAGATGGGCCCATTGGAAGTATTCATTTCCATGTCATCTTTTCCACCACTTAGTGTGGCAGGATCCATAACTCCTACTACATAGCTCACATCTTCTTGGGGCATTCCACTAGTTACATTTCTGACCCCATCAAGTTTTCCACCTTTGTCTATGTCTATGCCTTCCTCTAGATTTGTGTTTGGACTGCGGGAAAACCTTGGTCAATCTATGGGAGATGGGAAACTTATTCCTAGCTCATCTAAACTTATGATTCCTACACTTAGCATGGAATCCTTGCTTCCAAGAACGTGTTGGGGGGTCATTTGTTTCTTCTAGCCAGGATGGGGGCAACTTTATTTTTGGCAGTCATTATCAACCTTGGTCTAGTTCTACAACGACCTTACTATGGAGGTTCCTTTTCCTTTGGGGGGGCTAATATACCTAGGGTAACTTACCCCTTTATTATGACTATGCGTATGAGTTCCAATCTATACAATGATGCTTTTGCACGTGGAGGTTTTTCTTCTGGTGTTGTGTACACTTGTGTTGGTAGTTAATCCTTTAGCAACCCTTTTTCTCTAGGGGCATTTACCCTGGGGGGCATAATCCTTAGACCTCATTTTTTTTCCTAGGACATCAGTATACTGGGATGAACAATAACCTTGGTTCACATTATTCTTCCTTTAACTATGTAATGGGGTGATCTTATGGTTTGTCTAGGGTTTTTTTCGCTTAGCTAGAAACAAATTCCTTTTCTGACACCTCTTGATTTACCAAACTTGGATAAGCTGAAAAATTACCCCATATGTCATGACCCTAGGTGGCCACCTATGCTGACCAAGTTAGCATATGATATTCCTATGTTTGAAGGGAAGCTAGGAGAGAATCCTTCCACACACATCACCACCTATCATTTATGGTGTTCATATAACTCTTTGGTGGATGATTCTATGAAGTTGAGACTCTTTCAAAGAAATCCAATAGGGGATGCTGAAAAATGGTATATCGAACTCGATTGGGCATCCTATAGTGACTTTTCTTCCTTGGCTCATACTTTCTTGAACCACTTCCAGTTATCCAGTACACAGGATCTCAAGACTAACCTTTTCTCGAATTTCAAACAAGATAATTCCACTAACATCTCTAAGCATATCCATGAGTGGAACAAACGTAAGAGGTTAGTATGAACTAGGCTTCCTAATGAAGTGCTTAGAGACTAGTTCACTCAATTCATTTTTCCACCTATAGCTAAGGATGACACTATGATTATGGTAGCAACTAAGGAGTAAGAAATTTTACATGCACAACATATTGATTTGATTTACTCTCAGTTAGGAACTTATGAGATTATTCCCAATACTCCTCGACCTTCTACAAATCCACAAAAACCCAAGCTAGGATCACACTCTAAAGGTGTTATTGGTTCAACTTCTTCCGATACCGTGAGCCAACTAGGGAAAATGATTATCACTTCTCAAGCCCTAACAAATGCATCTAGCTATCAATAAACACTCTCTTCTTCTAAGTAGTATACCAAGGTTCTTAAGATGAAGTTCACAACACCTAAGAATACTAAATAACCTGGAAGTAAGAAGAAAAATAATAAGTAAAAGAATAAATTTTCTCAGAAGAACAACCAAAATAAACCTACTTAGAGTGGGGGCACAATTGAATGTCATCAAAAGGTTAAGTTTCCTTGTAATATTTGTTAAGTATAATACTTAACTCATGAGTTCCCTCATCTGGATGAAGTCCATCGCTTCCTTGCGCCACTAACAGCCATCCGAGAACCGATAATTTTAAATCATACCTTATCCTAGCCAAAGGTTGAGGATATTGCACAACCATTTGTTGTTGTAGTTAGGTGGAAACAATGTGATTGTTTGCATGATGAATGAACAAGTCAACTTGTATACAAGAGTGAAATACTATGACCCTCCTGAGCTGAGTTATGCTCCTAAGGACTTGGCCACCCCTATTGCTTCCACTGGACCTCTCACGTTAGATAAGTTTGTGGAACCACTATTTTCAAACCCCTAAGGGTGTTCTTTGTAAGTCAACACACAATCTAAATGTGTGGGCTACCCAACATTACAATATTGTTCGGGACCTAACCCAAGCACCATGTTCCATGTTTTGTTTGGAGGTTATGCAGAGATATCTTATGCAACAGAGAGATTTGTTGACTGCTATCGGAGGGTTGGATCCCTTAGAGTCTAGTTTGATAATGTTTTATGTTGACTCCCCTCATTATAGACTCTCCTATTAGGTAGCTTTTTATATTAAAATATGTATCTTTCATAAGGACATCTATCACACTTTAGTGGATGAAGGGTCCTCTGCTTGTGTCATGTCTGTATCATGATGGAAGCTATTAATTCTCTTGCACTTGCTAATCCAAGTACTACTTTACAAGAATTTAATAGACATCATTTCATGCCTCAGGGTGTTTTTCCAAAGTTTTCCATTGAGCTAGGGGTAAGACTACCCATGTTGATGTTGAATTTATAGATTCTCCCTTAGATTATAATTTTCTCCTTAGTCGCAGTTGGTTAGATTATAATTTTCTCTTTAGTCGTAGTTGGTTTTATCCATGTGTGGTGTTGTGTCTTTGGTGTTTCATATGATTCACTTTCCCCCTGAAGGTAAGATTTTCATGATCGATCAATTATACTATTATATACTCTCGACAAAGACTCCCAATGTAGGCATTTTTGTGCCATTCATTGAAGATAACCTTGTAGCTTATGAGAATGTTGGTGCGAGACTGTTTAAAATCTTGTCTCTTATCGATCTCTTTCGTTTACCCCCTGTGAAATTCCTTCATCTTCTTTGAATACTCTTATTCATATGATCTATTCTTCCACATATGGACTCCATGTGTCTCCTAAAACTTGGGTGTTGTCTCCTTCTATGGGTGTATATCAACATGGTGAGCATGCATCACCTTTAAAAGAAAATATTTCCTCTTTGGTAATCATGTTAGTACTCCCTAATGATTGTTAGAAAATCCATCCCAATATGAAATATGATCAGGATACCTTGCCCACACGGGTCGTAACTCTGCCTCTTCCACGTGACTCCCTCGATGACAAGTTTTCTTTTCGAGAAGTCACCATGGAGGTCATATCTTCACCTATTGATAATCCTAGGGAGATTATGCCTCTTCATGCCTCTACTCTCCTCTCAGTCTATTATAACCCTATTTGCAACTCCACCATAACAAGAGAAACCCAAGTTCAACTTACCTTAGTTGTTGGCTATAATATATCCCCTTTTACCTTTTCTTTTACATATGTGGTATTTATTCCATGTTAAAAGGGTGAAATTATGCAATCGATCAATTTCTCATAGTTATTTTGTCAAAATGACATAATCGTGAAACAATAAATATTTCATAATTGAGAAAAAGGGTTCTAGAGTTTGTCATTCCCAAGGAGATCAACTTGACCCACTTATGTATGAGTTTCCTAGGGGTCCATTATTGTATAGGTTTCCTAACTAGTCAAGCCCCTAGGTTTTTAGATACATTCTCCTTGAGGACAGAATGAACCTATATAATCTCATTGTATTAAGAGGAAAGGGGCTACGATATAGTGTCCATAATATAGAGCAGGAGCTCTAATCTTGTGGGAAGTTATCCTTTTTAGGAGGAGGATACTAGGTTGAAGGTGAATAGGAGGTTCATCTCATGCTTGAGGTATAATTTCTATGTATATTCCATGTTACTATGATATAAAATGACTCCCTTCCATATTTCTATTGTGTAATTCTATGATGTATTGCATGTTGGATTTTGTTGTGCACTAATCTTGTGATTGCAGGGAAGTAGGAGGTTGTTCTCTTTCTTGTGTACATGTTCCAAGAAAGTAGTAGGAGCTATCATCTTTTTTAGATATTCTTTCAAGCTCACTGCAATAACAAAGACAAGGATTTGGTGATAAGTATAGTAACTCCTATTACTCTTCTTTGACAATTATTGTCTACATAACTAAGGAATTGTTTGAATCACATCTTGGTGTTAAATTTCCAATGCTCTATGTTGTTACAATCACTATAGCCCAATTCTTAACTTTAATTAGAAATCATTCAAAAATCATTTAATATTCCAATGATCAATAGTAATTATAGATAGAACAATAAATGCAATGAGCAGTAAGAGACAATCAAGAGCAATAAGAGACACAAGGATTTGTTCAAGGACGAGGGAAAACCCCACAATGGAGAAATCCCTTTCAAGTTCTTCGAGATTGTCATAAAATTTTCAAAAAAGGGATATAATGATTTCATTCATCAACAAATTCAAAGTCAATTCTTTGACCCTCGAGAAAAACCAATATCCAAAGTCTAATAGATGAGCCCAAAATTCAAATTTGGTCAAACTGTCAAATTTGCAATTCTGGTGAAAGTCAACAATAGTCAAAGATACTTGTGCACTTCATGTTCCTCATGCACACTTCCTATGACACATGCGTAGTTCATGTGACAACTTCACACTTTCTGTCAAAGCTTCACACTTCCTGTGAGACCTTCGCACTTCCTATGATAGCTTCGCACTTCCTATGAAACCTTCACACTTTCTGTGACAGCTTCGCACTTCCTGCGAAACCTTTGCACTTCCTATGAGACCTTTGCACTTCCTATGAAACCTGCAGTTTAAGATAGAACAAACCTCCAAAAGAAGAAGAAAATTATGTGTAATGATGATACCAAATGAGGTTCCTTGACTTTTATTTATAGGCATTATAGGATGGCTAAATAGCCTTTTAGGACAACCTTGACTTTTGTGCCATTGTGGGTTTTCACTTTAAAAATTATTTTTTCCTTAACCAAGTTAAATTTTTCCAAGGGAAATTTGGGGCTACTCTAAATGAGGAAGATGGTCCAATGGAGGGAATGTGTCCCTAAGATGCCAAATTAACACTTCCTCTCAAATAGGGATAAATTTTTGATTGCATCATGAATCTCATCTCGAATGTCTCATCATCATCAAGCCATCTATCATCTCTGTTTATTTCTACTCATCTCTGCTCATCTGTTAAACACTCTTGAACCTAACAGAAGAATAATTTGAGATCGCAGGCGAGCTCAAGATACCACCCTATATATCAAGACAAGAGGAAGGATATGACTTACCTGGAATGTGTTAGAGCCAGATTTGTTTCAGGCTGAAAAGACAAGGTTTTAGGTCCACATCAAACCACGCTCAGCCTCGTAGCTAGCCCTACGAGGACAGGAGAGGGCTCTCTCTGGGTCAATCTCAGCGAAAGATAATCAATGGGGCTGGAGATGGCTAATTTAGAAACTTATTTTAGGCTAGGTATTAAGTGCAAAGGATTTGATTTGAGTTTTTGAGGGTTTTGTGTTGGAAACAGGGAAAGGCAAATTGGGCTCAAGGATGAGGCACAGTTTCTGCAGAGTTCTGATTAGGGCAAGGAAGGCAATTTCTTTGATGCTTTAAAGTGAGTGAATGGATAGATCAGACCAGTGAGAAGCTAAGGAGAGCAAGAGAGTCTCAATAATTCTCCTTAAACAGATGAAAACATGAAAATTTAAACAAATTCAAAGGCAGAGCATAGCAGTTATGGATTCTACCTTAATCACTCATTTGTTCAAATTCAGAAGAAGAAGCAAGAAAATGATACACATAACACTAATAAACTTACAATTACTCAGAGAAGCACACCATCAAAACATAAAGCCACATGGATCCCAAACAGTGCTACAAAACCCTGGTCTTTCCTTTGCCAAAAATGCATAAATGAATGTACAATAGAGTGCCAAACTTTTCCCAAGACTCCAACCCTGAAAATGACTTAGAAATTACATAATATAGGCAAGCCAAACCTATTACCTTGCCTCTAGGGGTTGATCTCATCATTCTAGGAGTTGTTTCAACCAATTCTAAACAAAGCATTAAAATCTAGGCAGTCAAAACAACTTGCCTCTATAAGGTAGGAAACTGATTCATTCATTAAATTTTCACTTTTTGGTGAATGAATCCCCTAGAACAAGTAAATAAGTGCCAAAATTACATCATGTTTATCCAATTACATCAAGTTAAATAAAAAATTACATCAAAAAGCAAAACTAGTCAAACTAGCTGAATTTCTGAGCTGGAAGGTGAAAAATTGGGCAAAAAACCTCTGTGTGCCGCGCCAATTTCTGTATGCGTCATGCCACTTTGATGCTGATTTTGAGGAACTTTCTGAAGTCCAAATTGAGCCCAAGTGTTCTTGCTCGAAAACCCTACCTGTCTAATTTCCAACCCAAGTGGAATATCTGAATTTAGATGTCATTTGCCCCTCCAAAACTTCAATCTCCCAAGACTGCTTCCTGTGTGTGAAATTAGGGGCAGAGAGGTCATTTTTAGGGTGTTTTTGACCTCCTGAGGACTCAAAAGTTGCCCAAACATCTTGGCCATGCACCAGTGGTCATGCTTTTTCATGAAAAATCCAAAAATATAAACGTTTTTTCATTTGGAGCCTCCTATCATAAGCGCGCGCCACGTGGCGTGGCGCACAGGGAGAAAAACCCTATTTTTTGTACAAAAATTTGCAAAAATACCAAAAATGCCCCAAATTTCTTGAAATTTGGGCTGGAGCTTCTTCATTAAGTGTTATGTTGGGCTAAAGAGGTTTTAGTCAATATCTGAAGACGATCGATCTCCCTTTGCCTCTTTTGCTTCTTTATTGCCTTTCTCAATTTTGCCTTCAAATTCCTGATTCGGGCCTTGCAGACCTTGTTTCGTGCCATGTAGTGGAAAGCCATGTGTCTCAGCAATGCATGGTCTTTGTCGGACTTGTCCAACAGCCTCTCTAAGTGCATATTAACTCTCTCGAGATTGGCCTCCCGATCCTCATTAATCTCTTGCTCCAATGATGTGAGCTCAATTCTTCTCCTTTGTGCAGCCTGGCGATTCTCGCGAATGTTTTGTAGCTCCATGATTTCTTGCTGATCCTCAAGCTGTTTGTTCCTCTGATCCAAGTACTTTATGGTCCACTTAGCTCTCTCCAAGTCAAGGGATAAGGCTTGGATCTCTGTTTGTTGCTCCTGGATGATCTCCCTAAGCTTGGCACTTTGTGGGCCCGTATCTGTATAATCATCATGAATGAGAATGAAGTTAGTCTCTCTTTCACCTGAAGGTCCCTCATCCTGCATTTTCCTCTTGCCTTTGTCCTATACCTATGATGCTGATGGAGGAAACGAAGCTCTTTCCACCCTGAGTGGAGATAACACTCGCTTTGCCGCTGCAAACAAATGTCTGGTGCCTCTCGCATATGTGATGAATACCGACACACTAGCGGTCTCATGGCGCTCATACTAATGAGAAGGTCCACCTTCATGCTTAACCTCTGATAATCCCTGTGAGGCTCTGAAGAAGTCACGAGAGATGAAATCATCCCAAGTGATGCCTTGTACTCCAAGCTGATGAACCACCAAAATGTTAATAAGAGCAAAATGATAGACACTGTTAAGTTGCTGCTGAGGGGTTTTATGCTGCATAAAGGTGGTCATCCTCTCTATGTTCCGACAAATGAAATACGGAATGTTCATCATCCGTACCCTGGTCAAATGCATGAGCAACCTGATGTAATAAGCATAGAAACGAGAGAACTGTCCCTCACACCTGAAATATTTCATGATCAACTTCATTAGTGGAGCATATTCATATTTCAGATATCGGAATGGGAACACTCTCTTGAGCTGCCTCAAGAAACTGGTTTTAATGTATGGCTCATAATGTTGCCGGTCAATCTTTTGTTTCTTGTGCCATGGTTCACCAATGTTTGGTATACCGGTTGCTAATGAGACAGATTCTGGTGTAAGTGTGAAGGTGACACCGGCTAAGATAGCTTGATCTCCATGTAAGTGCAGCATGAAAAGATGAGCCAGCTCATGATGAAATTGGACACTATTTGACAAAACTCATAGCATGACTGATGCTGAAAACAAAACATGGAAATAGGGCAGGCCTGCAATTCTGTAAGGGTGGTCAGTTCTTCCCTAACATGTCTGCCACCTTTATGGGGCCTCTGGTGTGCCTGTTCTTCCAAGGGTGAGTCACTTTGGGTTTCCACTTCATAGTCCGATGAGTGCTTAGATGCCATGACTGCTGTACAAAATACCTTAAAGAAAAGATGTTGTTGTATATGAACTGTGCTTGGACTGCTCTTTAATGATGTATGAAACTGTTGTGTTGTAATGCAATATAGTTGGATTCTGCCACCAAGGGGAACAAAAATGCAACAAGGGAATGTTAGGAAGGGGAAAACAATAAGGGATTAGGGAATATTAGAATAAATTTTATTAGGGAAAGGAGGGGGGTTTGAGGGATTTATGTATGGGAATGGGTTTAGGGTTTGGGATTGTTGTATAGGGTTTGAGGTGTGAGGTTGGAGGATTTGGGACAGAGCATGTAGGAGAAGGGAATAATGAACTTAGGTGATAGGGAATTAGGGATTGGTGAAGACAGGGAACAATGAGAAGGAGAAATAATTTTGGTGGCAAAATAATGAGTTCTGAAACCCTGACAACAATTTTGCTTATGTTTATAGAAGGAGGGCTGATATATGTGTCCACTCATTGTCATCCATAAACCACCATCACTAATCACAACATTGGATGAAATATCAAAATAGCAACACTACCTGGCAAATCCACGCAAGTTATGAGAAAATTGGTGAAATTTCAAGCAAATTCGGGCTGTGGACTGTATGCGCCGCGCCAAGAACCCAGTGCGTTGCGCACTCCCAATGCGCCACACACTCCCAGTGTGTCGCGCCTGTTCAGAATAACACTGGGCAGTTTCTTCTAGTGCGTCATGCACTTCCAGTGCACCGCACCGCCTGTTCTGTGCGCCGCGCCGGCTAGTTGCAAGCAATTTCACCCCAAAACACGCACTTTCTCACCCAATTCACTTTGAAATGCTTCTCTTTGACCTTGGCATGCAGAATGACATTGATCTTCATGGCAAAACCTTTATAAAGACATTGATTTGATTTTTGGTTCTTCAAAACCCATTTTTGTAATGTTTTGAAATTGGCACTTTTTCACAATTAATACAACTCTTGTCTTTTTGTTTCCCCTTGTTTTTTTTTGGTTGAAATGATGAAATTCTTGGCAATTTTTTGCAGGAATAGCTGACATGGGATTTGGCAAAGGAGACCAGGGCTGCGCCTGAAGAATTCAAGAACTGAAAATTTTGGAAAATTATTACAAAAAACAAAATGTCGACATGTCTTCAAAACAGAGTTTTGAAGAAAAGTGATAATCCATCCATATGACGATAAAAATATTTGAAATAACAAATTATTAAGAACCTCCCTCAGGCCTGCTGGCTTTATTAGACCTTGTTGAAGACCAAATTGACTAACCCTAGACCTAATGAATAAAATGACTG
This sequence comes from Pinus tabuliformis, assembly GCA_031772625.1. Classification (NCBI taxonomy): domain Eukaryota; kingdom Viridiplantae; phylum Streptophyta; class Pinopsida; order Pinales; family Pinaceae; genus Pinus; species Pinus tabuliformis. Next base: position 1,356,805,629 of record CM062804.1, read on the forward strand.
TTATGACCTAGAAACTGAAACAGGACTACAAATGACTTTTAAGACTTGATTTTGATGAACAGACCTGAGCCAGCAGTGCAAAGCATGAGGGGGATGAATGACAGAAGCCCTTCCGACAGATTTATGGCATGATCCTAGCGGAATGCAACTGATCGAGCGAGATGGGACAGCTAAAAATGAAATGCAAAAAGAGTTTTGATCTCTGATAGAGGGATGACCAGACCGACTCTAACAGAAGGTAAGGATCACAACTATCCTATTCACTATTGATCTTCCCATCAAGACCCTGAATATTCAAGTGGTAGAACACCTTCATCCACTACCCTCGAAGGAGATACATACTTACCTTGAATGGTAAGGATCAAACACAACCCAAGGCACTTGGGGGAGATACACACTTACCTTGCAAGGTAAGGATTAGGCACGCACAAGTCACCTCTCAACCTATTAGTCAGATGGGGAGGAACAATCCCAACAAGCCTAGCTTGTGGGTAGGATGCATACTATGGTATACTCAGCAAGGGGATATACACACTTACCGTGAGGTAAGGATCAGTCATAACCATGAGATGACAATAGGGGAGACACACTTACCATGAGGTAAGGATCAGACATACCTATTGTCCATGAGTTCCCTCAACCCCAAGAGCTCTCCAACTCAATTCCTCACCCTCGGAGCTCATAAAAGGGGAAGATCATTGCTTAGTTTCCTCGATCAGTTGGGACCCTTACTTGAGAGGGTCACATCCATCAGTCCAAGCTACTCTCTGAAGACCAAGAACTTCCATTTCGGAAAAGCCTTGGTGATTATGTGTTCAATCTGATCATTAGCTGAAATATGATGGAGTCTCACGATTCCTCTTTGCACCATGTCATGTATGTAGTGATATTTGATATCAATATGCTTGGACTTGTCATGAAACAAGATATTCTCAGCTAATCAGATCCCACTCTTGTTGTTGCAATATATCACTTTCATATCCAAGACCTGCTCAAACAACTCTCCAAAGAGCTTCCTCAACAACTAGCTAGGCTATCATAAATGTATTCTTCCTCAGTCGTACTCAAAGCCATAGACTTTTGTTTCCTGCTCATCCAAGAATCATGGTATATCTCAAGCTAAAGAAACACCTAAATTTTCTCTCAATGCCAATAACATTTCCATCCTAGTTAACATCAATGTATCCATGAAGTAATACATTTTTGTTAGTATATATCAGATGAAGATTGATTGTCCCATACAAATATCTCAACACATGCTTGGCAGCAACCCAGTGTACATGAAATGGCTCAGTCATAAACTAACTCAAGGTGTTCACGACAAAACATATGTTTGTACGGGTGTTCACAAGAAACATTAATGCTCCAATCAATTGATGATACTTATAAAGGCTAATTAAGTCGAGTCCAGCAACATCGCTCCATATCTTCTTGAAATTTATTTCCATCGAGGTGGCTAAGGATTTGTACTCTATCATTCCAAATCTCTCTAATAGCTTCACGACATATTTTCCTTGAGAAAGGAAAATCTCTCTGGGTCTCTGCTAAACCTATAATCCCAGGAACTAATGCACCATACCAAGATCCTTCATCTTAAACTTAGAGGATGGGTCTCTCTTACACTCGATCCTCAGAGGCTGAATGCCTATTAAGAATAGATCGTCAACATATAAAACCAAAATCAAAGGCATACCTTGGACCACTTTTAAGTAGAGGTTAGGGTCAACACTGCTTCTCATGGATCCAAGCTTCACTAGGTAAATGTCAATGCAGGCATAACAAGCTTTGGGGGCTTGTTTCAAACCATATAATTCCTTATTCAACCTACAGACATGAGTCTTCTTTCCCTTTACTTCAAATCCTTGATGTTTCTCAACATATACTTCTTCTTGTAGTATTCCATGAGGAAATTGTGTCCTTGCATTCATCTGGTGAAGGGTCTATCCTTAACTAGTAGCAAGGGAAAAAATCGATCTAATGGTGGTGTAGTGAGAAATAGGTGAAAAGATGTCAACATAATCTTCTCCCTCTTTCTAGGAGAATCCTCCAGCCACGAAAATTTCCTTGTACTTTTCAATTCTTCCACAAGCTCCATGTTTGATCTTGTGCAGTCATTTTGAGGTTACGATGAACTTTCCTTTAGGTCTTGAAACAAAATCCCATACATCATTCTTCCTAATGGATTCAAACTCTTCATCTATGGCTTATTTATTTCTCTAAAGGTCCCTTTGGCAATAATATGTCTATCAACAGCATGTAATGTATCTCGAAGCCACAATGGTCTCTTCCTGGCAGGGGGATCACTTGGAGGAGGATCCAAGGGTTCCATTGGCTCCATGGGATCATCATCAACTTTTTTCTCCGGTTCGGGCATAGAGGGACCTTCTAGTAGGTCGATATCATTATCTTTGTTCTCAATTGGAGGAGGAAGGTCTCTTGTTTTTCCAAGGGAAACATATTCATCAAAGGTTACATCCCTGCTAAACTCAATATTCCTTTGGCTAGATATATATATTCTAAATTCTTTAGAATTTCCACAATACCCAACAAATGTACATTTCTTTCAAGTGGCTTCTAGCTTTTTCCTTTTATCCTTCAACACATGAAAGTATACAGGGCAACCAAATAACCTGAGATGTCTATTACCAGGGTTCACAACTATGAACATTTCTTCAGGAGTCTTGTTATCCAGAGCTTTATGAGGAACCTTGTTTTGTACATAGACTATTATATTTGTTTCTTTTCCCCAAAGGAACTTCGGTAAATTTTGATCATGGAGCATGGCTCAGGAAACTTCTATGATGGACCTATTCTTTCTTTCAGCCAATCCATTGAATTCGAGATTGTAAGGTATGATAGTATCCTTCTTGATACATTCCTTCCTTCAGAAGTCAATGAACTCATTTTAAGTGTACTCTCCACCATTGTCGGACCTGGAGAACTCAATTTTATTTCATGTTTGACTCTTTATTGGTGCCTTGAATTCCTTGAACATATAAAAAGCCTCATCCTTATGCTTGAAGTAGTATATCCATGTCTTCCTATAGAAGTAATCAATAAATATTATGTAGTAGATATGGCCACCAAAAGAGTGCATTGGCATGGGTCCACATAGGTCATAATGAATGAGTTAAAGAATATCATTAGTCTTATTCATGCTAGAGGGGAATAGTCCCCTTATATTTTTTTCACTTGCACACCCTTGAGATACTCAATCATGGCTAACTTAAACACTAGACATCCCATAGAATAACTTCTTCAACTTCAGTAGGGCTTCATAACGTAGATGTGCTAATTTTCGGTGCCATAACTCACATATCAAATGAGTTTATACACTAATTTAACATTTCATAAATATAAATTTAAAATTAAATTATTATTATTTCAAATGAGTTTACGCACTAATTTAGTATTTCATAAACATAATTATAAAATTAAATTATTATTTTTATATTTATGTAGAAATATTTTAAATTATTAAAATGAAATATTTGTGATATAATGTTTTGTAATATTTTCAAGACACGAAAACGAGCTGGAATACTTTCATTAGTCTAAAATCGTTTATTTATTTTTTGTGGCTTTACTCATTTTACATGTGGGATGTGACATTTAAGTTAATATGAATTTTTAAATTGTAATGAAGTATTTGTGAGGTAATGTTTCATATTTTTGGGGCAGTTGAGTTTGAAATAGGATACTGAGTTCGAATAGTTTACTTATTTATATTTTTTTTTAAATAATTTATTTAGGAGATTTCTTGTTGGTGATTTAAGTTCGTACTTCAAGCTATTCCTACATCATTTAGATTGATACCCATCACATTGTTAGTTTATAATTGATGAAGAATTTTGAAATTCGATTAAATAAAAAATTCGATGGAATTTTGATATTCGATGGAATTTTGTAATATAAAAAATAAAATAAAAATTATTCTCATATACCATTAATATTTGAAAATTCCATAAATCCGGGTGACTAACAACAAATCCAAGGCATTTTCTTCCTGGATGAATAACACATATAGCTTATCTGGCATGGGAATTTGGCGGCGCCACTTGCATGCCTTCCAAAGTGTATTGGGCTTGGAGCAAAGTCTTGGTGGCAAACCCACCCTCCTCTTACATTTAAGGCACACGAAAGGTATTGGGCTTGGAGCAAAGTCTTGGTGGCAAACCCACCCTCCTCTTACATTTAAGGCACACGAAAGGTTGGTACAGTCGCCTTGCCGTCTGGTGAGAACTTAGCAGATCACATCAATATAAGGCATGTTTCCAGATGCAATGGCTATACATCTCTTCAGCTACTCGAGGGTGGAGAAGCGGTTCAAGTTAAGGGAATTAAAATTAATTTCATTGCAAACATGGTCGTCACTCCCGCAGAGGAGGCCGAGGAAGAGGTGGACATCCCCTCTCACCCTGGCAAGGGCAAGGTGACGAGCATTTTGATTGCAGTATTTTTCGTTGTTATTGCATAATGGTGGTTGATGCGAAAGTTCAAGGTCACGAGTGACTAACTCTGGGCACTGTGTAATCTTTTTGGTCGTCACTACAGGAATTAGGACTGTGTCAATGTACGGATAAAGAGAAAAATGTTCAACATAGAATTTTGTGAGGTTAAGTTGATTGCAAATTCCCGGAATATTTGGAAATCTGAAAGATATGAATGCGGTCAATTATTGTAGATTCCCGAAATATTTGGGAATCCAACGGACATGGGCCATCAGATTCTTTAATATTCCAGAAATCTACAATCAACTTAAAGATGGCCCCTTAAAATTTCATCTACACCACACCAAAGCAATCCACTACCATACCACATTGTCATCCTCCTAGCATTCAACTCCAAGGCTAAGTGTCTCCTTCTATTAAAAATGTGAATGACTCCCCTTTTGTCATGCACCATTACAGATCTAAATTTTTTTTATATTTTACCACCATAAAATTATGCATATATGTCACATTGAATTTCTTCGCACAGCCAACAAATTATAAATACTATTGTTGCCGAGCATTACAATCAAAGTTTACTTATTATAAAAACATTCAAGTATTATAAGTATATTTCTACCCGCTCATGCAAAGGTTAATAATGTTTCCCTATACACATCTTTCCATACCCATGATTCGATAACGATTAGGCAATGGATAACTCTTGTTATGTCGTGAATTTCTAACATGCAGATTACAATTTCAAAGGTATATACAGGGGCTATGAACGGTACTCATTCTTAAATGTTTCTTTATGGCATTTACTATATCTATGTGTTGGTTTATGTCCCCGAGGAAGCTGAAGCCGCGGGTTCTATCCTGCTCCGGCGCTCATCTAGCTGGCTAGTTTTGCATCGTCCATTTGGCTCGATGAACGGCTAGCTAACAGACCTTCATGTGCCTTCGCGTGCCGGATGCTCCAAACGCCATACGGCCTGACATCTCGAACTTGCCAAAACTCGGTTGCTTTTCCCGGTTCTTTTCCTGCTGATCGGACGATGGTAATAAGCTCGCCCAGATCCAGGGCTGTTGTTGAGCCACGAGGCAGCGAAAGCTGTTGAAGTATTTATGAGGTGATTCACTCTTTCGGCTTGTTTCTTATTTTCAATATTGAACGACCATCTGTCACTTACAGCGTTGTGGCGCTCTGCCTTACCCTGAACCTTCCGTCTCCAAGTGATCTGGTGCACAGCAGAATGTCTCTGCCATCCTTCACGGATTCAAGTATTACTTCTTCATATTCAGGTCCCGCTTCTCTCTTTCCTGCTTGTGTTTTGCACAGGTGCATGAGCTTCCGCAGCTCGGTTAAGGTTACAGTCTCTGCTAGCTCGTTTACGTTTTCTCTCAGCGTTTTTATTTAGAGCTCTCAGTTTATGGTTTGGTTGTTGTTCTCAGGAGGATGGCTGGATGGCTAACCAGCGATATTGGGAGTCTTCTCCGCTTCTCTGCCATCCCAAATCCAGGTAAGAGCTATGCGTTTACCATAGACCTGTTTGGCTTTTCCCAAGGTAATGGCTGAACAACTGTTCGTCTGAACAGGAATGTCGGGGTCTGCTCTTGTATTTGGAGTCCCTCAGCCATACTCAAGGGGTTTCCTCGCTTGGGAATTTCTATGTCTCATTCTCATATTTGGTGGTTGTATTATGTCTGGTTTTCCCGCCCACATTCAGGCGGAAACCACCGCTAAGAGGCGCTGTACGCCGAGCTTAAATTGTATAATCGGTCTTTCATTATATGATCTAACGCTCCTGAGCGCAGACAATACTTCTTGTTGAACAATGTTTTTGGTTTATATAATACTATTTCTCAGTTTAATCTTGGTTAAGAAATTATTACTGTGACACGGGTATCTTTGTATGACTCTAGTTCTGTATTATGATGCTTTCTGGCGTACTCGCCTTCTCTGTAGCTTTACTGTGAACACAGGCTTGAATACTAGTCTCTAATCATTTCTTTTTCAGTGTAAATTCGTTTTTATGGTTAGTTCTTCTATATTAATGGTTCGGACATTAGAAGCCCCTGCTGGCTGAGCACATACTTAAGCTCAGCCACGGCGATTCTTTTGGAACCAGGACAATCTGTTAATAACTGTTTTGCATGCATAATGTTAATGGTTCTTCTTTCGATCCACAGTGACAGGGATGTGTCTGACTGTGTTATGTTTCATCCTGCATACATATGTATATTCTGCCAAATGTGTTCAGTTATATAAATGATATAGAATGTTGTTGCTATAAAGCTCGTGCATGGTTCCGCCGACGATTCGTTCGGCTTGCGATTCTCCTTGGTAAGAGGTTTGGGTAGTTTTCGATTGTTTTAATGCTTTTCTCGATTCGGAATATGAACCCATTACCTGCGCACAGTGTTAAATTTCTTTTCGTTTTCATTCCCAACTGGTTACAGAGAAGGGTTTTAACAGTATTATTTTCTGTTTAACATTTCACTGAGATTTCAGTTCGATATGTTTTCTTTTTGCTTATGTTCTTTGATTGAAAGGTCCAGATTCCGTCTCTGCCGGTTGCGCAGAGACTAGATTTCTAAAAAGAAATGATTAAATTGTTTTCCCATTATCTTTACTTGCCTATAAAAGACCATAAAAGGATTCCACAGATAAAATGCTTAGCAAGCCATACCTGTTTAGCAGCAAACCTGTTCGTAATGCTTGTCAACCTCCCGTCCGTAGGAAGATCGTCCTCGATCTTTCACCCCCAAGCACTTCTGCAAATCTTCTTGTCTGCAATCCCTCTGGCTATGCCAGGTCTCGCTATCTGATCCTAACCAGACGTAGCGGATTCAGGAAGTCTCTTCCTTCCAACACATGCTATCTGGTCACTACCAGACATAGCATCTCCCCATTCCTGCCATCTGATCCTAACCAGACTTGGCATTTCCCCTTTTTCCTCCTGGGGTCTCAACTGTCTCATGAAGGTAGTTAGGTTTTTTTATTTAACTACCTCAACAGTTATTAACCACAATTAATCATACACTCAAATTAAATAGTGATGACACAATTAATTATCATAATAATTAACAACACTAACAACAGAGTTTTTATACTTATCAAACAGAGTTTTAGCTCACAGTTAAATTTACTATTTTACCCAACATTATCACTTCACGAGGAGCATTACATCTCCCCCTCCTGAAGTTCAACATCGTCCCGATGTTGCTGTTCATCCAAAAACAGTCTGGGATAAGCTTCTTTCATACTCTGCTCATCCTCCCAGGTGGCCTCATCAGGCCCAAAGTGCTGCCATTGCACTTTAACCTGGTTGATGACCCTTTTCCGCAGCTCGACTCTTCTCCGATCTAGTATGTTCACTGGCTCGACCATGAACTCTCCTTCCGGTTCCACCTGAAACACATAATATTCAGATTAGCTGCTTTCTAACATTCCATTTTGGTTTACGTTTATTTACAGCCTTTTCTTACCTGAATGTCCTGCCAACTTATTATGTGCCTAGGGTCATAAACATATTTCTTTAAAACTGATACATGGAAGACATTATGGACCCGGATATGGCTGGGTAGGGCTAGCTGATAAGCTACCGGCCCCACTCGTGCTAAAATCTGGAAGGGCCCACAGAAGCGAGGTGCCAATTTGGCACAAGCATTCCATTGGAGAGTACTTCTCCTTGCTCGGATTCTGACATATACATGCTCACCCACCTGATATTCTTTAAATGTTCTTTTCCGATCTGCAAAATTTTTTTGTCTGTCCTGAGCTATTTTTAAATTAGCCCGGACCCTCTTGACCATGACTTCCATCTCTTCCAACATTTCAGGACCCAGCAAGAGTTTGTCCTCCGGTCCACCCCAACTGGATGGCGTACGGCATCTTCGGCCGTAAAGCACTTCGAATGGACTCATCCGCAAGGATGCATGATATCCATTGTTATAAGCAAACTCTACAAGGTGTAAGTACTCCTCCCATCGGGTAGGTTGTTGCATCACATAAGACCTCAGCATGTCTTCCACCACTTGATTCACCCGCTCAGTCTGCCCGTCAGTCTGCGGATGATAAGCGGTGCTGAAGTTCAATTGAGTCCCCAGACCTTCAAACAAGGTCCTCCAAAAAACTGATGTGAATTTAACATCGCGATCGGATATTATTGTTTTTGGCAGCCCATGAAGTTTAAATATATTCTGCATAAAAACATTTGCGATTTGAGCCGCACGATATGTAGATTGAACCGGTATGAAGTGAGCTGACTTACTGAGTTTGTCTACTACAACCATTATAGAGTCATTGTTCTTTTTGGATTTTGGCAATCCCGTAATAAAGTCCATGGTAATGGTCTCCCACTTCCATTCTGGTATGGGTAATGGCTGTAGTAAACCCGCAGGGTGTTGATGTTCAGCCTTAACCTGTTGACATTCTAAGCATCGCGCCAGATATTCTACCACATCCCTTTTCATGCCTGGCCAATGGTACTCCTTCCGAAGCGAGGTGATTAATTTTTGGTAGCCCGGATGTCCCGCATAAGGGCTTTTATGATATTCATCCAGAATCTTTTCTTTAATACCGCTCTGATTGGGTACATAAATTCTTTTCTGGTAACACAGAATTCCGGCTGCATTCAAATTGTACCCTTGTTGTATTATGTGGGTATTTAAATCCTGCACCAGCTGCTTCTTTTGTAGGTAAATTCGATCTTGTGCAGCAGCCTCTTCAATTTCTTTGTCAAGGGTGGACCGTCCTTCACTAATACCAATTTCATAAATGCAATGCACTTTTCGGCTCAGTGCATCAGCTACCCTGTTCTCTTTTCCTTTCAAGTGCTTAATTTCAAAATCGAAATTTCCCAAAAAGTCCACCCACCTAGCTTGTCTAGCGTTTAAGGTTGGTTGACTAAAGTAGCTAGTCAAACTATGGTGATCGGTCATCAGCAAGAATTTTCTTCCCACTAAATAATGGCGCCACATTTTCAGCGCATGAACTACCGCGGTTAATTCCAGATCATAGGCAGAATACTTCTGCTCATGTTCCTTTAACTTTCTGGATTCGTACGCGATCACTTTACCTTCCTGCATTAACACCCCACCTACGCCCTCTTTACTTGCATCTGTGCAAACTACATACTCCTTTTTTGGATCTGCAACACTCAGCACAGGTGCGGTGGTGAGCAGGTTTTTGAGCTGTTCAAAGCTTCGTTGACAATCTGCTGTCCACTTGAATACCTTGCCCTTCTTTTGCAAAGAGGTGATAGGGTATGCAACCCTGGAGAAACCTTCTACAAACCGCCAGTAATATCCAGCCAGCCCCATGAAAGATCTGATATCTGCCACGTCCTTGGGTATTGGCCATTCTATTATAGTTTTGATATTTTCGGGGTCCACAGCTATACCTTCTTTTGTAATGATATGTCCCAAATATTGGATCTGTTCTTTATAAAAATCACATTTGCTAAATTTACTGTATAGCTGATGCTCCCGTAGTGTCTGTAACACTATTCTGAGATGCTCCTCATGCTCTTTAATATTCCAGAAGTATATAAGTATATCATCAATAAAGATTAACACGAATTTGTCTAGGTACTGATGAAATACATTGTTCATCAAGCACATAAATGTTGCAGGTGCATTGGTCAACCCGAAAGGCAGTACCACAAACTCGTAGTGCCCATAACGAGTACGAAAAGTTGTTTTGGCTATGTCCTCATCCTTAATTCTGATTTGATGATAGCCCGACCTCAAGTCGATCTTTGAAAAGATTGTCACCCCCTTCACCTGATCAAACAGTTCATCAATGCGGGGTAGTGGATATTTGTTTTTAACTGTCAATTTGTTCAGCTGTCTATAATCTATGCACATACGGAGAGTTCCATCCTTTTTCCTAACAAACAACACAGGGGCTCCCCAAGGGGATACACTGGGACGGATATACTTCTTGTCCAACAACTCTTGCAGCTGCATCTTTAACTCAGTTAATTCCGGCACACTCATCCGATAGGGTGCTCGGGATACTGGGGCTGCACCGGGTACCAATTCAATGGTGAAGTCCAAATCTCTTTTGGGCGGCAGCCCTGGTATTTCTTCTGGAAATACATCTGTAAAATCTTGCACTACTGGTATATTCTCCACAGTCGCAACTTTATCTTCAGATCCAGCATACCCTACTTGTATTGCATATATTTGACATTTCTTCCGGACACTTTTAGCTAGCTGTGAGGCCGTAATTGGCCAGATCTGCACCGGTTTTTGGATACCTTGAATTTCCTTTTCTATTCCCAGTTCATCTCGGTAAGAGATTGTTTTTGTCTTGCAGTTTATTACAGACCATCGCTTTTCCAACCAGTCCATTCCTATCAGCACATCATATGATCCAAGAGGGAGTACATTCAATTCTGTTATTATTGTCTGACCAGCTAACCTTAGTGGACAGTTGCTGACCTTAGTCAGCACTCGTCTTTTGGCCCCGGTGGCAAGCTGTACTAACCAAGGATTTTTAAACTTAATAGTTTGCAAACTACAGCTTTCCACGACTTTGGGACTTACATAGCTTAAAGTAGCTCCTGGGTCTACTAAAATGGAAACAGTTCGATCAAAGATCTTACCTTCAAATTCTATCATTGTTGGCTGGTAATCAGCTTGTCGATCCTCAAGTGCTGCATTTATTCTGGGCATGGACCGAGCCACATCTCCCACCATAGAGGCTTCGTAGATCTGGGACACCTGATCGCTTTCCTTCCGATGAGGACAATTTTTAATATAATGGGGTCCGCCACAACCCCAGCACTGAACCGGTGGCCTAGCTGAGCCCTCATTATCCACTCTAACCGGCTGTTCACTATATTTAGATTCAGCAGGTGGCTTAAATCTGATCTGACTTCTTGATGGGTTTCTAGTGCTGGCCCCTTTCGAGAATCCCTTGTGAAAGTTGCTGCGAGTTCCCTTAGCTCCTACAGTCATTCTGCTGCTCTTTTTATCTGCCCAGCGCTTCCCAGAATTTTCTCCTTTTTGTTTGCTCTGCTGATAACATAGTCTAGCCTTCCGAATCGCTTCATCCATCGTCTTCGGATTATCAAACTCGATTCTTTCCCGCATTGCCAGGGGTAGGCTGCTAACAAACCGCTGCACCTTAGCCTTCTCCTCTCGAATGTACGGTACATAGCGAAGCAGGGATGTAAATTTAGTTATGAACTCATCTATGGTCTGCTGTCCAAGCCGCAGATCATGAAATTCTCGTGCTTTTTCATCATAGAAGCGTTCTGTCAGGTATTTTTCCTTAAAATATCTTTGAAAATTCTCCCAAGTCACATCTTGCTCACTCACCCCCCACACCATCTTGACTTCTTCCCACCATAATGTGGCCTTGGTCTGCAGTTGGAAAATAGCCAGTCGTGCCTTAAGATGGTGATCATACTCGTACACTTGGAAATACTTGTTCATATTGATTAGCCATACCTCTGCGGCTTCTTCTGATTCCCCATCGAAATGAGGTGGTTTAATCTTACGAAACTCCCCTTGTAATTCTATTCGCGGTCTTTTTGGAGTTTGATATTCATAAGCGTTAACAGACTTCTCTCCTCGCGTCTCTTTAGTGTGATAGCTTTGTTCATCTGTTACTCGTGTCTGTTCAGGCCTAGGATGAGACCGTTGTTGGTGTTGTTTATCAGATAAACTTTTCAGAATCCTCTCTTGTTCCATGTTTAATCTTGCGTTGTCCTCACGCAAACGGGCCATTTCGTCCTTCAGCTCCTGGACTGTCCTCAATATAGTCAAATCAGTGTTGCGGCCTTCTGCTCCCAGTTGTACCCATAACTCAGGATTCCCCTGAGGACGAGCAACATTATCTGGTTGATCCAAATTTCCATGAGGAGCGCTACTTGTTCTCCTCATTCCGCTGTTACCTGAACAAGATTAGCTCATTCAACAGTTGTAATTGTATATTCCAATATACTCTTTACTTGCTTGTTAAGATACTATTTATGCATTGCTGTTTTATTAAAATTAACCCGAGGTCACAGAGTTGTAACCTGGGCTCTGATACCAATTTGTCACGCACCATTACAGATCTAATTTTTTTTTATATTTTACCACCATAAAATTATGCATATATGTCACATTGAATTTCTTCGCACAGCCAACAAATTATAAATACTATTGTTGCCGAGCATTACAATCAAAGTTTACTTATTATAAAAACATTCAAGTATTATAAGTATATTTCTACCCGCTCATGCAAAGGTTAATAATGTTTCCCTATACACATCTTTCCATACCCATGATTCGATAACGATTAGGCAATGGATAACTCTTGTTATGTCGTGAATTTCTAACATGCGGATTACAATTTCAAAGGTATATACAGGTGCTATGAACGGTACTCATTCTTAAATGTTTCTTTATGGCATTTACTATATTTATGTGTTGGTTTATGTCCCCGAGGAAGCTGAAGCCGTGGGTTCTGTCCGGCTCCGGCGCTCATCTAGCTGGCTTGTTTTGCATCGTCCATTTGGATCGATGAACGGCTAGCTAACAGACCTTCATGTGCCTTCGCATGCCGGATGCTCCAAACGCCATACGGCCTGACATCTCGAACTTGCCAAAACTTGGTTGCTTTTCCCGGTTCTTTTCCTGCTGATCGGACGATGGTAATAAGCTCGCCCAGATCCAGGGCTGTTGTTGAGCCACGAGGCAGCGAAAGCTGTTGAAGTATTTATGAGGGGATTCACTCTTTCGGCTTGTTTCTTATTTTCAATATTGAACGACCGTCTGTCACTTACAGCGTTGTGGCGCTCTGCCTTACCCTGAACCTTCCGTCTCCAAGTGATCTGGTGCACAGCAGAATGTCTCTGCCATCCTTCACGGATTCAGGTATTATTTCTTCTTATTCAGGTCCCGCTTCTCTCTTTCCTGCTTGTGTTTTGCACAGGTGCATGAGCTTCCGCAACTCGGTTAAGGTTACAGTCTCTGCTAGCTCGTTTACGTTTTCTCTCAGCGTTTTTATTTAGAGCTCTCAGTTTATGGTTTGGTTGTTGTTCTCAGGAGGATGGCTCGATGGCTAACCAGCGATGTTGGGAGTCTTCTCCGCTTCTCTGCCATCCCAAATCCAGGTAAGAGCTATGCGTTTACCATAGACCTGTTTGGCTTTTCCCAAGGTAATGGCTGAACAACTGTTCGTCTGAACAGGAATGTCAGGGTCTGCTCTTGTATTTGGAGTCCCTCAGCCATACTCAAGGGGTTTCCTCGCTTGGGAATTTCTATGTCTCATTCTCATATTTGGTGGTTGTATTATGTCTGGTTTTCCCACCCACATTCAGGCAGAAACCACCGCTAAGAGGCGCTGTACGCCGAGCTTAAATTGTATAATCAGTCTTTCATTATATGATCTAACGCTCCTGAGCGCAGAAAATACTTCTTGTTGAACAATGTTTTTAGTTTATATAATACTATTTCTCAGTTTAATCTTGGTTAAGAAATTATTACTGTGACACAGGTATCTTTGTATGACTCTAGTTCTGTATTATGATGCTTTCTGGCGTACTCGCCTTCTCTGTAGCTTTACTGTGAACACGGGCTTGAATACTAGTCTCTAATCGTTTCTTTTTCAGTGTAAATTCGTTTTTATGGTTAGTTCTTCTATATTAATGGTTCGGACATTAGAAGCCCCTGCTGGCTGAGCACATACTTAAGCTCAGCCACGACGATTCTTTTGGAACCGGGACAATCTGTTAATAACTGTTTTGCATGCATAATGTTAATGGTTCTTCTTTCGATCCACAGTGACAGGGATGTGTCCGACTGTGTTATGTTTCATCCTGCATACATATGTATATTCTGCCAAATGTGTTCAGTTATATAAATGCTATTGAATGTTGTTGCTACGAAGCTCGTGCATGGTTCCGCCGACGATTCGTTCGGCCTGCGATTCTCCTTGGTAAGAGGTTTGGGTAGTTTTCGATTGTTTTAATGCTGTTCTCGATTCGGAATATGAACCCATTACCTCCGCACAGTGTTAAATTTCTTTTCGTTTTCATTCCCAACTGGTTACAGAGAAGGGTTTTAACAGTATTCTTTTCTGTTTAACATTTCACAGAGATTTCAGTTCGATATGTTTTCTTTTTGCTTCTGTTCTTTGATTGAAAGGTCCAGATTCCGTCTCTGCCGGTTGCGCAGAGACTAGATTTCTAAAAAGAAATGATTAGATTGTTTTCCCATTATCTTTACTTGCCTATAAAAGACCATAAAAGGATTCCACAGATAAAATGCTTAGCAAGCCATACCTGTTTAGCAGCAAACCTGTTCGTAATGCTTGTCAACCTCCCGTCCGTAGGAAGATCCTCCTCGATCTTCCACCCCCAAGCACTTCTGCAGATCTTCTTGTCTGCAATCCCTCTGGCTATGCCAGGTCTCGCTATCTGATCCTAACCAGACGTAGCGGATTCAGGAAGTCTCTTCCTTCCAACACATGCTATCTGGTCACTACCAGACATAGCATCTCCCCATTCCTGCCATCTGATCCTAACCAGACTTGGCATTTCCCCTTTTTCCTCCTGGGGTCTCAACTGTCTCATGAAGGTAGTTAGGTTTTTTTATTTAACTACCTCAACAGTTATTAACCACAATTAATCATACACTCAAATTAAATAGTGATGACACAATTAATTATCATAATAATTAACAACACTAACAACAGAGTTTTTATACTTATCAAACAGAGTTTTAGCTCATAGTTAAATTTACTATTTTACCCAACATTATCACTTCACGAGGAGCATTACACCTTTTCTCTATCCAACTTATATAAAGGCTCACCACAACAGACCTAGCAATCCTTCCCCGAGGTGACGTCAAACTCGCGGTGACTCAAAGCTTGCTTCTGCTGGCTCGGCCCCTCCAACATCATAAGTGGCCAGGTCAGTAGCCAAGGTGTCTCTCCTTTCCAGCAACAATTAGAGCAGCCTAGAGCAGCCAATTTCCATGGGATTCCCACTTGCAGATGACCCAAATTACTATAATCCATGCCGAGTGGTCCAGGAAGACCCTCTAGAACACTTTCATTTCCCAAGGTAGCTCCTTCCGCTTCTTTAATGTCTCTCTCTTCCCAAGGTAGCTTCTTCCGCTTCTTTAATGTCTCTCTCTTCTCAGCTCTCTTATTGGTTTTGCTTGTTTTACAACAATGTAACTATCAAAAAGTCCTCTGGTTTCTCCTCTGTGGATAAAAACCTCCTCATGCTTTTCTAAACTATCTTATTTCTTAGTCTCTGTTCATGCCAGGTTTATGTTGAGCTTCAATGCTCAGAAATTTGTAATTTTTGTATCTCTAACATAATACAAAGAAGTTTTACTTTAAAATAAAAAATAAAAAAATTATATTCTAATTAATTAATTTGAATAGAAACTAATTATCATCGTGATTTTGTATATATATATATTTTTTAGAAGAAAAAGCTGTATAATACTTTTATTATACTAAAAAAAGATTAGTATATACATATGAGCGAGATTTTATCTCCGGCATAGTATTCTCTATATATATTAAATTATAAAATCATATAAAATACAAACAGAATTTATAATTTTATTTTAATTTTATTGTCCATCTTTGGAAATATGGTTTACATAATGTGTATTTTTTATCTTAATTATGTTGTTAATTATTAGAAGTATGATTAATATGCGTGTGTGTTTATTATAAATGCATAGTGATTGATATGATGGTAACGAAAGATTTAGTTTTTTTTTTTATCAATATTTATATTTTTAAATAAAATAGAATTATCATATCAATTTTTGAAGTAGATATTTTATAAATTTTGATATAAAATATTTAATCTATTTATAAATATATGATTTACATTTTTATATAAAATAAAATTATATATTAAAAATTATAATAATTGTGTTTTTTTATAAACTAATATTATTTTGAAAAATGATAATAATGAAAAATTTAGTCTATTTATTTTATTATTTGTGTCTGTAAACAAATTAAAGTAAGGTTATCTTATAACTTTTGACAATAAAATATTTCTTATATATATAAGAAATATTTTGAAAAGTAACAAAATTTTAGGTAAAAATTACATTATTAGAGGTTCATCGTCAAAATAAGATGAAGAATAAGATCTTGGCATCAAGTTAAATAGATGAAGAGAAATAAAATTGTGGTTCATCATCAAAACAAGATGAAGAATAAGATCTTGACATCAAGTTAAATAAATGAAGAAAAAAATTTAACTGTTATAATATAACAATTAGGTTTACCAAATAAATAATATTATTAATAAATAATATTTCATGTAAAGAAAATGGTTAGATTTTACTAAATAAGTAATATTTTAGCATAAAGAAATAATTGTTAATATTGAATTAAGGAAAATAATTAATCGAAAGGAAAATTTTAATGAAATGAATATCTTAAAAATAAAAAATAAAAATAATTAGGTCAAACATAAATAATCAACGCAATAAAAAAATTAATAAAATCAATATAATAATATAATAAAATAAAAATAATATTTGGGTCAAATCTAAATAATCAAAACACTAAAATAAAAATAATATTTAGGTCAAACTTAAATAATCTAAATATATAATTTCTCATCATATATATTATATTTTTAATAATAAATAGGAAGAGTGATAATCAATCATTTAAGGTTTTTGAGCTAAGACTTTTGTGATCCGTAATATTTTTAACAACATCTTTCGAAAAAAAAAATCACATGAGAGATATTTCTAAGCAGCTAGTGTGGTTCATCTTTAGGATAAGCTAAGGACCAAATCTGGGTAATAGATGTAGAGAGCTGCTAACTAGCCCTTAGAGAGTAACAGCTAGTTTGACTTGGGTAAAGATTAGTAAAGATTTTGACAAAAAAGAATTAAGGGAAATAAATTAAATATTTTTTTTTTTTTTTTTTTTAAATTAAACATTCTTCCCTTATCCATGATGAGACGAGGGATATACATATATGGAGGTAACCCTAACAAGAAAACACCATCACCAATCTTTTCCTTTCAGACATCTTTAGGCATAATTTCCCTTTTTTATAACATCTAAGAATTTCTAAACATGATTTACATGATATTCCCAAATTTTAATGAAAATCAGAATATCATCTATGTACGCTATTATAAAACCATTTATTAATGGCCTAAATACATCTATCATAAGTAACATGAAAGTAGTGAGAGAATCGCTAAGCATACAAGACATAACTAGTTATTCAATTAAGCCTTGTAATTCTGTTTTAAAACAAGGTTCCAAATGTCATTCTCAAAAATACTTATTTGATGATAACTACTCCTTAATTCTAATTTCATGAAAAAGGTTGCATTTTATAAATTATCCAAATAGTCATCAATATGAGGAAGAGGGAAATGATCTTCGTCATGATTTTCTTCGATGCCCATAAATCCCCAGACATATTCCATGTATTATCTTTTTTTAGTACTAGCACAATTGTTGATCTACATGGAGATGTACTAAGTCAGATGACTCCTTTTTCGAGTAACTCTTAAACTTTCTTCTCTATTTCTTCATTCTCAATCATAGATAAATTATACATGCCAATATTAGGAAGAGGTGCACCTTGCTTCAACTATATCTATAGTTGTATCTCTCTCTTTTGAAGTAATCCCAATAGTTCCTAAAACACTCCATCATTGTAATAAACCAAATAAAATTATATAATAATTATTGTCATATCTTAGAGAGACATACCCACGTGAGTCAATTGGGGTTATCTCGGTTGGTTGGGTGGAATGGATGGTATATTCTCCACCTAGGTTCAAATCACAAATAGTGACTTGATGAGCTATATAATTCCATAGCCCTCAGGATGAGAGGGAGCTTGATTTTAAATATATGTGTGTGTGTGTGTGTATTAATTGTTTGCCTACTAGTGGTATCAAAACCACTATTAGCCAATGGTTTTATTGGCCCATGATATTACCAACTATGAAAATTGTTTCACTGATATATTAATTCCTTTTTACTAACTCAATATAAAATATGACTAGACTAGTAAAAAAGAAATTATCAGCTTTGTAAAGGAAATAACTGAAACCAATATTTTTTTTATTCGAGTGTAGGTCTATCAATATGTCCTTAGAAGTGAGCATAGCAAGTCTTAACCATAAAATAAATTGTGTCAAAGAAAGTTTTGACCATCACACTATGGATGAAGAATCACAAAAGTTGAAGAAGGTTCTTAACCTTCATGATTCTCAGGGGGAGACTTCCAGGGAGGATGAATATGTTTCCAGTAATAAAAATGTTGAGGATGAGTTACATGAAGAAGAGTTAGGGATGAATCCTCATTATGGTGGGTAGTTCATTCCAACCACAAATCCTAATGAAGGTGTGGGGTGTCAATACTTTATTGGTCCACCCTTCCAAATCTACCAACATTGTAATAACTTTGAAGGAATATGTTGTAATAATTATATAAAGAAATAGAGTAATCTCCATGATTATATTAGTATATCATCTAGTATAGTAAACATGCAACTAGTGATAAGGTAAAAAATGCCTTCTATATGGATCCATAAACATGTATTGGTTTTTTAACCCTTAAAAACAATCGAATTAAGGGTATGGATCACTACTTGACCATTATCAGTGATAAAGTAGTAAATGAGGAAGAATCATTGAAGAACATAGACAAGGCAATCACCATGAACTCAACTTCTATTACCATCAAGAAGGAAGCAATGAAGTGGAGGGTGGGAAGATCATCCAGAAAATCAAGGAAGAGGCCAAGGTGCATGTTAGGATTTCACCTTGAGAGAAGGCTCCACCATACGTTCTACCCATAAGTGAGATTTCCTATACTACAAGGAATGTGAATATGGTGAAAAAAATAAAGTATACCACAAACTATCATAAAGAATTGATTTGGTGGTTTGGGAAGAGTGGGTAGTCCAACATAATATTGACCACTACCCACATAAAACATGCATTGAACAACATTTCAATGGGAAGTGAATAATGAGATGAAAAATGTATCCTCTAATTGTCATTAGTGCTTGTTTTAAAACCATATGAAAAGTACAACAACAAGCTATATAGGGGACAAAGTGAGCTATATTCTATATCCAATAGCGGCATCATCTCTTCATGAAGAGGTCAAGGTTCCAACATACATATTATACATTCCTACCATAGACAAACACATTCGCATGTTAGTTGTCAACACAAAATATTTTCCAAATCATGATGTCAACAATAATAAAATAATCATTAACAACTACATGGAATCAATAATCCACTCTAACAAGGAAGCTCTGCAAGGACAGACCATTGACAATATAAGTATGAAGGGAAATGGAAGTTGACGTAGTGTAGGATTAATTAATTCCTATGTACACAAACTTCCAAAATTTAGAGTATGCATGCAATTATTTATAATAGGAATATAGATATATTTAGTAGATTCCCTTATGTAAGTGATTATCCAAGATTTTGGTTAATGTGTTGTTATCTTTTCAATCGATTCGTGGGATAAATTAAATGTCAACATGATGCAGTCCTTAATGGCTTGCTCCATGACAACCACTTCGCAATTCAAAATTTGATTGTGAATCAAGATGGCATTGCAAGGGAAAAAGGAGAAATGATAGAGTTTCTAAGAAGTCCCAAGGATAATTAGCCTCTTCTCTAGATTTCCCACCCTAATAAGGAACAACATAAGTGGGAAAAAATTGATGTAATTGAAGTTATAGTGAACCAGGGGACTATTATACTCTCACATGCAATTATTATGAAAGAGTTTCTAAAAACTAGAGAAGAAACAATAAATTATTTCCCTTAAATTTTGCAAGGACCAATTCTAACTGACAATAAATTCCCCAAAGGATCTAATTGTAGTCATAAAACACAAGTTGAGAATGCCATTCTAGGAAATTCAGGTTGATAGTTATTTACTTGTGGAGTTCAATCTCAATGAATTCCACAAATACATAATGGTATTATGTATAGAAACAACAAATTTATATCCAAGCTTTTGGATAGGCTAGTCTCTCTAGAATATTTGGCATAATTTATGAGACATTAATAACGTCAGTTCGACAATCGCATGATGATATTTTGATGAAGTGTATTAGCTCGATTTTTTAGATAGATTCATTAAATTGGAGATGCAAATTTTCATCCCTTGTTCATTTAACACAAAATAATTCCATGTGGTAGATGTGAGAAGACTTGCATTGCCAAAATTTTGTCACAACAATTCATTATTGTTGTGTTTCAGGGTCATACATTTAAAGAAAATAGACTACCATGTGGAAAATATGAGGAGAATTGCTTTACCAAAATTTCAGCGCAGTAGTGACATGGCGTCATATGTTCAACAAGAAAATACTACCACATTTCAATTGGGGGAGACTTAATCCTTTGAACCTTAATTAATATTTTACATCCCAGTTCAACAAATGTTTCTACATTTGACATTTTTGACTTCTACATTGATTTTATACAGAAGTTTGATGTACCTAAAATTTGTTGCACAATAAACATATACAATGGTGCAACTTGAACAACAGTGTAAACTTTGAAACGGGAACTATAAATTCAAAACGGGAACTCTGGCCAAAAAACCTCAAAAAAACATCAAAAACAGTGTTAAAAACGAAAAGTGTTGATGCTGGAATAACACCTTTTTTTTTTTCTTGGGTAGATTTTCAACATGTTTTAAAAATGGTGGTGAAAACCAATTTTTTGCGCAAAAATTGTCCAGAAAACACCCTCAAAATGAAAAGTATTAATGTTGGGAAAACACTTTTTTTTTTTCAAAAGTAAAATTTCAACATTTCGAAATAATGGTGTAAAATATTTTATGATGACCTTGAAAAAAATTAAAATTTAAAAGAAATAATGAAAATATAAAATTAAATAAAAATTAAAACAATGAAAAAAAGAAGAAGAAGAAGAAGAAGTTTAAAAAAATAACAAAACATAAATTAGAATATATACTAAAAACAAAACATAAAATAATAATAATAATAATAAAAAAAATCAAATATAAAATCAATCATAAAAATGTAAAAAAAAAAACAAAATTAATGATAAGAATTAAAAAACAAAAGGACACTTCTTCCGCGAGCGCTGCTGCCTCCTGCTACGACCTGCTCTGCGCAGCCTGAGACTGGGCTCTGCCCTCTCGGCCATTTCCGCCTTTGACCCTGGTCCTCCTGACCTCTGGGTCTCTCGGATCTGCTAGGATCCTTCTTTTTTCTCCTGTTCTTCTTCAAGATCTCGCTGAGCCACTTGATATCTTGTCAGAACTGCTTGGATCTGCACCCTCGGAGATTCTTCCTACAGGGTCTGATCGGATCCTCTTCTTCTTCTTCCCGGTCTTGAGATGCCTCGCTTCCTATATTTTCTTGGTGCAGATCGGTTTTGTTGATTTGATCTTCTTTGCCATGGAGGCCCAAGGCTTGCCCATCGATCCCTTGCAAGCTCCATCCCCGGAAGCTGAAGCATCCTTCTCCTCTCTACTTGCTTCGCTGCCCAAAAAGAAGAAGTCCGAAGTTGCTAAGGTTGTCAAAAGGCTCGACGATGTTCCGGAGGTAAACCTCCCTCCTGAGGGCCCGATCCAGGTCGCTTTGTCCCTAGCAGATCATGCCCTGGTGGGTCAATTCACGGGCCATTGGCCCTTGCCAAAATCAACGGAAAATTGGGTCGTTAAGAACAGGGTTCTGCTGATCAAAAACAAAGTCACCTCTTATTTTCTAGGTAGAGGCTTCTTCCTGTTCGAGTTCAACACAAAGGAGGACAAAGACCTGATCTTCAAGAATGGGCCCTATTTCATGGGACCTCAGGGCCTCTACCTCAACAAATGGACCCCTGACTTCGATCCGGCCGTGGATGTCCAACGGTAGTCCCTGTCTGGGTTCAGCTCCCTAATCTTCTAGTGCATTGTTGGAACTGGGAGTCCCTCAAGCACATAGGAAATACTTTGGGAAAATTCATTAATAGAGAAAACAACAATGATCAATACGATTATGCCTGAATCTGTGTCGAGGTGGACTTATAGGTGGGGCTTCCGGAGGCGATCAAATTAAAGGTTTGCAGTTGGACGCATGTGCAAGTGCTAGACTATGAGCAACTCCCTTTCAAATGTCGTAAATGTCACATCTATGGCCATTTTGCAAGAGGGTGCTCAAACAAAGGGGAAGCAGAGAAAGGAAAGGAAGAGGGTTGGAACCAGGTCAAGAGGCCAAAGACATCTCACAAGAAATATAGGGTTCATGGCCCCCATCCTGCCTCCACCCAGAATGTTCCCCCACCAAAAAGCTAAGAAAATAGGTATGAGGTCTTAAGCTCTGCTGAAGAGACTCCTCAGGAAGAATATAGGCAAGATAAACCATTAGAAAAAATGACTTCAGCAGAAGCAAGACCTAAAGAAAGCGCCACGACAAGAAACAAGGATAAGCAAACAGAAGCCTCTGAGGAGGAACATGACTCGGAGGAGTCTAAGGAGGATGGAGAAATAAGAGATATGCAGACATCAGTCAGAAGATCTGCAAGGGGCCGCAAATCTGCTAGAGAAAAGAGAGATCAGGAAACTTACAAAGACAAGGTTCAGGGTAGTCAGCCCACTCTCGAGAAACTCCTTGGCAAAAATCTGAAAATGATCAAAAACCAAGCGCAGGGCTCCAAGGGAGCCCATCATCATAAAAATAAATGATGAAGATTGTCTCCTGGAACTGCAGAGGAATGGGGAGCAAAGTGAAAGAAGAAGCAACAAGAAGCCTTATAAGAAGAGAAGCCCCAGACATTCTTCTGATTCAGGAGACCAAAATGGAGGACAAGGAGTTTCTCCAAATCAGTACAAAATTTTGGAAAGGAAGTAGCGAACATGCAGTTTCAGCACGGGGAACCTCTGGGGGTCTGGGCTCCCTCTGGAACCCTCTCAAGTTTAGGCTGGTCACCGAGTTGCACAACATCCACTGGCTGTTTTTGAAGCTCCAGTCGTTGGACTCGAGGGAGGCAGTCAATCTTTTCAATGTCTATGTTCCAACAAATATAGGGGAGAAAAGGGAGTGTTGGGACTCCATCAGACATCTATCGGAGTCAGAAAATTTGGAAAACATCATTGTTGCAGGGGATCTAAACCTTACCTTGTGCATGGAGGAAAATTGAGGAGGCACAATCATAAGGGACCCTGCAAGGGAATGGGTGGAAGACCTCATGCAGGACTGGGATCTGCTTGACATTCCCCCCCAGAAAATGGTAAGTACACCTGGTCTAACAAAAAAATAGGTCCTGGTCACATTGCTACTAGACTTGATAGATGTTTGGTGCAGAGTTCATTCCTTTTGCTGGGCTTAGAATTCAGATTGCATATCCTCCCATGCAGTGTTTCAGATCATAAGCCCATTTTTCTTGAGATGTTGGGCCACAAAGATCTTGGCCCCATCCCCTTCAGATTCAACCCTCTTTGGGTCAAGGAACCAGAGTTTCTGAATTTGGTTCAAGACTGCTGGAATACGCCAGTGAAAGGTTCTTCTTTCTTCATTTGGGAAGAAAAACTTAGAAGACTGAAAGCGGTTCTTAAAACTTGGGCCAAATCTCTTCCCTCCCCTGCAAAAGAGAGAAAGCAGGCCCAAGACAATCTCGCCCAATACCATGCCCAAAGTGAAGATGTAGAAATCACTAAAGAAGTATTAGATAAGGAAGCTAAGCTCCAGCAAATCTTCCATAAAGCTTGCCTTTCAGAGGAAGAGCATTGGAGACAGAAGTATAGGAGTTTATGGCTTAAAGCAGGAGACAGAAATTCTGCCTTCTTCCACAAACAAGCTCAAGCCAGAAAGAGCTTCAATTATATCGCAGAAATCAAAGATGGAAACTCGACACACAAAGACTTTGATAGCATAAAGAGAGCAACTTTCAATCACTTTCAAAACCTGTATAGAGAAGAGGGCATGATGAACCCAAACTCTAAATTTTTGGAGGCGGTTCCCCCTAGGATCTCACCTTCAATGAATCAACAGCTTGAAGCGAAGATCTCTATACAAGAAATAAAAGATGCTCTCTCCAACATGGAGCCTGACAAAGCCCCAGGCCCAGATGGCTTCACTGCAAGATTTCTTCAAACCTGCGAGTAGATTGTGGGGAAAGACCACTATAAAATGATTTTGAAATCTCAGAATTGCCAGAAAATTGGGGGCAGCACCAATTCAGCTTTTCTTGCCCTCATTCCCACGGAAAAGGGTCTTAAAGAATTTAATCGGTTCCGCCCCATTTCTCTTTGTAATATTGGATACAAATTAATCACAAAGGTTATTGCCAACAGACTAAAAGGTATTCTTCCAGCCATCATCCCGGAGAACCAAGGCAGATTTGTTCAGGGGAGATAGCTTGTTGACAACTTCATCCTCGTGTAAGGGGCGATTCACTCGAGCCAGCTTCGCAAAGAGAAAGGTATGGTAATTAAATTAGGTTTGGCTAATTCTTTTGATCGGGTCAAACTTAGCTTTCTTTGGGAAGTCTTGAAATTTTTTTGCTTTGGAATGGGTTTTTTGAAATGGATCTGTTCTTGTATTGCTGATCCTTGGATCGCCCCCCTGGTGAATGGGAGAGCAGCTGATTTTTCTAAAGCTTCAAGAGGGCTTAGGCAGGGTTGCCTCCTCTCTCCGCCCCCTTCGTCCTTCATGTTTCTGTCCTGAGTTTCTACCTGGATCAGAAACTGGTTGACCAAGAGATCTTGGGGCTCAATATAGCAAGAGGGGTAGAAAATGTTAACCACACCCTGTTTGCGGATGATACCCTGTTGTTAGCGGCTACCTCTGCCAGATCTACTTTAAGATTCAAGGAGGTCTTGGACGACTATAGTGAAGCTACAGACAGCAGTTTAAACAATGGTAAGTGAAAAGCTTTTTGCTGGAATATCTCGGTTTCCACCCTTTCTGCCATTTCAAGAATTCTGGGCTTTACTGCCTCCCTCAACTGGTCCTCCTTTACTTATTTAGGCCTCCCCATCTTCTGCAAATTGGCATACAGCAGAGATTGGATTCCTCTGTTGGACAAATTTAAGGCCAAAGTCCAAGCTTGGGGATTCTCATGGTTAAACCTTGCTGGCAAAACTGTCCTCATCAAATCCATTCTCAGTAACCTCCCCATTTTTGAATTCTTTGTAATTCTAGCCCCTTCAGGCATCATAAGAAAAATGGAAGCCTTCATTCGCAAGTTCTTCTGGAAAGGGGGCAATCACAATGACAGGAAAATCCCTTTGGTACGTTGGGAGAAAATATGCAAGCCCCAAAGCAAAGGAGGCCTTAACTTCAAAGATCTCAGCCTCCAAAACATAGCCATGGGAGCCAAGATCTTCTGGAGAATCATTGGACCACATCAAGGTTGGGCGCAAAGAGCTCTATGGAGGAAATATTTCATGGGAAAGAGGAAGAGATGTCTGGACGCCCTACTACCCACCACAAGCTCGCAGCTAATCAAACTCTGTCACAAAGCAACCCCTTTAATCAAAGATAAAGCATATTGGATTCCAGGAAACGGCAAAGAAATTAAGATATGGGACAATAGCATTATGATGCACCCTCCTTTATCGTCTCATTGCTCTCTTCATGCGCTGCATTTGTGGTTGGACAACGCAAGTTGCATTACTCTTTGGGACATTTCACAATGGGAAGGCAAAAATTGGCTACGTTGGAGACTCCCTCCCGTCCCTCCTGAGCTGTCTCAAGCACGTGATCTTCTCCTTTCTTTGTTAAACCGTATGGCGCCTCTGCACGTGGGTAAGAAGGATGCCCATGGTTGTGGAGCTGCCCCAGGGCTTTACACGGTTGCGCAGGGATATAAATGCCTTCATGATCGGCCTAACATCCCTCCTAATCCTGCTGTTTGAAACGGGATCTGGAATTTCAAATCTATGCCTAAGGTCGATTCATTTTGTTGGCTTTTATGTCACAGAGGGATATTAACAGCAGATAGATTGAAGAAGAAATGATTTCATGGCCCCTCTCGATGCCACTTATTCTGTGACAGTGAGGAGAACACCCAGCATATCATTCTGGACTACAAATTTTCAAGAGAAATCTGGTATGGCCTTTTGAGCTACTAGAAATTTGAATTCATTTTACCCATGTCTATATCAGATCTTTCTACAAACTGGCGGAATTACTACCCAGAAACGCTCCCAAAAAATGAAAGTTTCATAGCTGCATGGCTCTCCTTGCTGAAATTTGCTTGCTGGCAAATCTGGCTCAAGCGTAATAAAAGAGTTTTAAGAGATGAAAGTCTAAATCCACAGTTCATCATCACCGAAAAGAAATGCTTTTGGAAAGAAATTCTGGGGGAACATTTGCCAGATTTGAATCTGAGCCAACAAGACTTAGAATGGGATGTCTCGATGGACCTCCGTTTCTCTGGCGAAACAAGGCATCACAAGGTCATAAAAGAGTGGCAATTCAGAGGGAAGGAGAATGATCTATCGGATTTGCTCCTCAGGCAATCTAGATTCTCTTTGTTCTTCGTTGGAGTAGTGAAAGGCAATCCTGGATTGGCTGGGGCAAGAGGAATTATAAAAAATAAAGAGGGCATAACTGTGGCAAAGTTCGCTTGGGGATTAGGGCAGTCTACCAGCATGCAAGCTAAAGCCTTGGCACTTCTACAAGGTCTTAAGCAAGCAAAGGCTATTGGTCTCTCAAATGTCAGTATTATAGGAGATTCTCAATCCATTATCAAAGTCTTAGTGGAGGATTCCTCTCCTGCAGACATTAGACTGGCAAGAGTGATTTCAAGAATCAGAACCTTGGTGAAATCTTTCCGGACTACAACCTTCCTCCACGTTTCGAGGGAAAATAATAAAGCTACTGATTTGGAAGCCAACGGGGAAGTTCCACTTCCCGTTGGCTGTCTCTTGGCAGACGGAATTGAGAACTAGGACTGCATTCCATAAATATTGTCATGTTTTTCTGTATTTTACTGAATCAGTTTGTTTGTCTATTTAAGATAGGGAAAATAACGGAGATGGACTCGATAGTCTTGAGTAAATCTTGAGGTTTCCCAAGTTTTGGGGCCTTTGATCAGTTAGTGGAAGAAAGTTTAATGGCTATGCCCGATCAAATGTAACCGGTGAAAGGCATTTTTGCCAAATTCTAATATAAACCCATACCCGTTCTTGTAAAAACAAAAGAATTAAAAAAGAAAAAAAGAAAATAAACATTATAAACAGCTAAATAGTAAGTAAAAAAAAAAAATCTTCTAAACCATAAAAAAATTGGCAAAAAGAAAAAAAAAAACAAAAATATGGAAGAGAAAAAATAACATTTAAAATAAACTAAAAATTAAGTAGGTAAAAATAGAAAAAATTAAAAAATTAAAAATTAAAAACAAACTAGATTTTTTAAAAAAATAGAAAATTAACTAAAAAAAAATTAAAAACTACTAAAATCAAGATTAAAATGTTGATTACTTAAAAAAACAAATATAAAATATATATATATATATATATATATATATATATATATATATATATATATATATATATATATATAAAAGAGACAAAAATAAAAAATAAAAAACGTTAAAAAAAAATATCTCATAACAATAAAATAATTTTGGAAAAAAAAAAAAAATTAGAAATATATATATATATATATATATATATATATATATATTATATATAAGTAAAAATAGAGAAATTGAAAAAGAAGAAGAAGAAGCAAAAAAAAAAAAAAAATTAGTAAAATTAATATTTAAAAAAAAAAAAAAACAAAAATTAACTCAAATTAATATATATATATATATATATATATATTAAAATATAAAAAAATCCAAAAAAAAATTATTTTTTAAATTATTTTTTTTAAATTTTTTTTATTTAAAAAAAAATAAAAAATATTTAAAAAAATTAATTAAAAAATTTAATTAAAATAATTAATTTTAATTTTAATTTTAAATTTTAAGATTTATTATTATTATTTAAAAAAAATTATACGATTAAAAATTTTTGATTAAAAATTTTAAAATTTATAATTATTATTTTTAAATAATCATTATGAATTTTTGAATTTTTAAATTAAAAGTTTTAATCGTAAATTTTTTTAAATAATAATTATAAATTTTAAAATTTTTAATCGTATAATATTTTTTTTAAATAGCAATTATAAATTTTACGAATTAAAATTAAAATTTTAAATTAATTTTTTATTAAACAATTTTCTAAAATTTTTAAATTTTAAATTTTAAATTTTGATTCATTTTGAGTTAATTTTTGTTTTTTAATATTAATTTTACTAGTTTTTTAATTTTTATTCGTTATTTTTTTTTTTCTTAGCTTGTTTTTAATTATTATTTTTTTTCCTAGTTTTTGGTAATGTTTTTTTTTTTTAATTTCTCTATTTTCTACTCACTTAATTTTATATTTATATTTATATTTATTTATTTTCCAAAATTTTTTTATGGTTTATGAGATATATATATATATATATATATATATATATATATATATATATATATATATTTTAACATTTTTTATTTTTTATTTTTGTCTTTTTTATATATATTTTTATATATGTTTTTTAGAGACAATTATTTCATGTGGATTGAAAATATAATTAACGATGTTTAAATATGTAGAATATCAAAAATACAAAATATCGTCCTTCTTCTTTAAGTATGCAAAACAATTAAAAAACTCACTACAAAAAAAATAAAAAATAAAAATAGAAACCAGAAAATATGAAGAAGAAGACCACTTCCAAAGTTATTAAATTTACAAAATAATTATTTACATTTAATACTTTATAAAATTAAAAGTAAAAAAAAAAAAGCCTTTTAAAAAAGGGCATGGTGTAGAATTACCACTTTTTTATATCAACATCAAAATCACTACCATTCTAAAACGCAATATACATAGAAAAAAATTATAGTGCCAAAAACTATGCTCTAAAAAAAATATGTGTATTCTGCATCACCCCTTTTCAAAATCGGGTCACTTTTTTGCTATCTCTACAAAATGGGTAACATTATCACTTCCTGTTTCAAAATTTACATTGTTCAATGTAAAATAAGACAATTGTAGTCCATTTTGTTACACACTTTTTTGAATCATCCATTAGAATGGTGAAAATGTGTGGGAAAATTCCACTGAAGATGGGTATCAAGGAATTTTCATTGCATACCTATTTGTCAATGTTCTGATAAGCAAACATATATATATATATATATATATATATATATATATATATATATATATATATATATATATAATGACCCTAATGCAATTCTGTGGGTTCCCAAAAGGAAAATGAAGTGGGTCCCAATATTCTTTTGCTTTCACACTTCATTTCAAGATACCAAAACTAGGGCCACCATTGGACTCATATCTTCAAGATATTTCCAATGATATAAACGTTGTTCACTTCGAATTTCAAGGAACAAAATTGTGCCCTTTATAACCTCTGTTAACCTTTGTAACCTTACATGTTATAACCCTATTTGTCACTCCACCATAATGAGAGAAACCTAAGTTCAGCTTATATCTCTGTTGCTAGTTATAATGCATCCCCTTTCACCTTTTATTTTACTTATGTGGGAGTTATTCCATGTTGAAAAGGTGAAATTACATAATTAATTCATTTCTTATAATTATTTTGTCAAATTTTCATAATCATGAACTAATAAGTATTTCATAATTGAGAAAAAACTCATAATTAAGAAAAAATGTTCTAGAGTTTGTCATTCCCAAGGAGATCAACTTTACCTACTTGTGTATGAGTTGGTTAGGGGTCCATTATTAGATAAAGTTTCCTAACTTCTCAAGCCCCTAGATTTCTAGATACATTCTCTCGGAGGATAGAATGAACATATAGAATATCACCCTATTAAGAAGAAATAGGCTAGATCTAGTGTCCATAATATAGAGTGGGTGCTCTAATATTATGGGAAGTTATCTTTTTTAGGAGGATGAGACTAGCTTGCAAGGTGAAGAGGAGGTTCATCTCATGCTTGATGTATGCATTTTACGTATATGTCATGTTACTATAATATAAAGTGATTGTGTTCCATATTTCCATTCTGTAATTCTATAATATTATATTGCATGTTGGATTTTGTTGTGCACTAATATCATGCTTGTAGGGACGTAGGAGGTTGTGATATTTCTTGTGTTCAAGTTATAAGAAAAGAGTAGGAGCTAATATCTCTATTAGATCTTCTTTCAGCGGGGTTGTAACAACAAAGATGAGGATTTAGCAATAAGTCTAGTAACTCCTATTACTCTTCTTTGTCAATTCTTATCTACATAACTAAGGAATTGTTTGAATCACGTCTTATAAAACATTTTTTTATATGGTGATCCCTAGGAAGGCATCATAGATCAATAACTCCTTGTGGTTGGGTAATTTTAACTACAACAAAATTGGCGACTCTGTTGGGGAGTCAACCCTAGTTTTGCAAATCTCTTCTTCTCCTTGTTTTTTTGTTTTGTTTTGTGTTGATTATTGCATGTTATCTACTGATTTTTTACTTGGTATGGGTGATTTTCAAACCTATTTATTTCATATTTGAATAGATCTGGCTTTCAATTAGATCCAAATCTACCTTTTTTTTTTATTAAAAACAAATCGAGAAAATACCAGATTGCAGGTTTAAGATCAAATTATGTACTTTTATATACATAATTTGAGTGAAAAAACCATATATCTGAATTCTTCTCAAAATTTCACCTAAAATAATAATAATAAAAAAATCACCTAAAATGGAGTTTTGGTAAGGAAGATATGGCTTATTGAAAAATCAACTTATTTTTTGATTTGTTTTCCAATTTTAGGGTTTTCCTTCAATTTGATTTGCTTGATTTTTTAGGGGCTTTTTCAGATATTGTTTAAATATTTTAGATCTATATTTTTGTTGGTTTCTATAGTTCAAATTTGTTGAATTGAATTAGATCTACTTCTTTTCTAATTTTAAGGTTTTTCCTTAAAGTTGTTTTTGCTTGTTTTGAGGGGCTTGCCCTCAAGATCTTGCTTTGATATTTTGGATCTATTTTTTACTAAGTGTATCAGTTCATATATTTTTCATATCTACATCAATACATTTTTCTTGAGTTGGAACTAACCAATTTTCACATTTTAGGGTTTCAATTCAACAATTTTGCTTGAGTTTGCTTGGTTTTAATGGAACTTTTATTTCTTGTTGTTTGTGGGTGTGAAAATTTGGACTTGGAAGTCTGGTTGAGTGTTTTCGACTTATTGATCTTATTTGATTAAAAAAACTCTCTTTGTTTCCATTCCTTTCTAGTTGTTACCTTGGATTATGGTTAGGTTTTTTGGGCCATTGTAGATCATTGTTTATGCTTACTTTTTCTAGCCATTGAGCTATAACCCTAATACTTTTCTTTCACTTCTTCTTGCTGGTTATTAGCTTTCTTTTGATTGATTTTGTGTGTTCTTTTGGTTGCAAAGCCAAGTTTATAGCTTTTGAGTTCTTGGTGTTCTTTCTTGGTATTGTATTTTCGTTGTTTTCGAGTGATTTACTTGTATTTTTTTGGGTTTTGTTTTGCTATAAGCTTAGTGAATTTCAAGAGTGATTATTGAGAGTGCATGAGGTTGGAAAATAAAAAGATCCTCTTCCCTTTTCTAGTTAGAATAGATTTAAAAAAAAAAAAGATAATTTTTCATGTTCATATAGTGTGCATTGGGGTTTGGGTCTTGAGTCTATTCACACCATCTCAATTGCACATTGTTCCCCTATTTAGTAAATAACAACCCTTTAAAATCAATGCTTAATAAATTTAATTCGAAGTGTCTTTTATTTTCACTGCTAATACAACAAGAGTAGCTTAGGCTAGGGTATTGGAATAGGAGTGTGAGGTTGACTGGTCCAAGACCACAAAAATAAACCTAGCATATTGTGGTAGGGAGGGAAAATCCACTTGTTGGATGTTTTTTGAGAAGTCTTTGTAACAAGAGGTATTACACATGGTCACATTGAGGCGAGTCGAGCGACATGCCCCACTTCATTGATCTTGGTGGCATGGTTTACATGTATTACTAGTGGTGTTATTAACATCTTTAATTAGCTATAACACTTGGGGACCACCTTTAGGAGTACACCTCGATTTGAGAAATCTCTTAAGGGAGGGTTGGGATTAGTTTCCCTACCCTTGCATGTGAATTTTACTTAATATTGTTCCCCTACAATGTGTGTTGTAGGTGGTAGCCTTAGTGGCCTAAGCTTACGTAGGTGATGACGACGGGGTCGTCATTACTATACCCAGGGCAGATTTCAGTCAAACTCACTCAATTCTACTTGGCGGGTGCTCCACTTCTAATATTTGAGCACGAACACTTGTGATTGGGCATGAGCCATTAAGCATGTTGTTGTTATAACTTTACCAACCATATCTTCACTTTCAACTTGGGCTCTGATCAACTAGGCTCTGACAACATGAATATCCCTTCTCTATCTCTCTAGTTTATGCATTCTTATCTCATAGGTCTCTTTCAGATGATGATGTTTGGTCCTAGTCATATTTTGGCCTAAGGGGTGTCTGAATTTACTTTTTTTTTAATGAAAACATATTCATTGTAGATGAACTAAATCTCCAATGTTCACATAGACTTTCATGCCTTTCTCTCGAAGAGGAAGGCCCACCATCTCATAGACGTAAATTGACTCTGACAAAAGAGGACTTAGACTATACTCAAGTTGGGGGTGGGTGTGGGTAACCTTGGTCTAGGTGGGTGGTCCTCTTACTTTTGAGGAATTTGACACTCGTCCTTACTTACCACATGTAAACCCACCTTTGACCGACCCTCTCGACCCAGTTTTAGTGCATTTAGGAGCTTTTCCTAGCGATCCCTTTTCCTTGTCTAATTATAACATGTCTATTGAAAGAACTTCTTTTCTATGGGGGAGATGGGCCCATTGGAAGTATTCATTTCCATGTCATCTTTTCCACCACTTAGTGTGGCAGGATCCATAACTCCTACTACACAGCTCACATCTTCTTGGGGCATTCCACTAGTTACATTTGTGACCACATCAAGTTTTCCACCTTTGTCTAGGTCTATGCCTTCCTCTAGATTTGTGTTTGGACTGGGGGAAAACCTTGGTCAATCTATGGGAGATGGGAAACTTATTCCTAGCTCATCTAAACTTATGATTCCTACACTTAGCATGGGAATCCTTGCTTCCAAGAATGTGTTGGGATGTCATTTGTTTCTTCTAGCCAAGATGGGGGCAACTTTATTTTTGGCAGTCATTATCAACCTTGGTCTAGTTCTACAACGACCTTACTATGGAGGTTCCTTTTCCTTTGGGGGGGCTAATATACCTAGGGTAACTTACCCCTTTATTATGACTATGCCTATGAGTTCCAATCTATACAATGATGCTTTTGCACGTGGAGGTTTTTCTTCTGGTGTTGCGTACAATTGTGTTGGTAGTTAATCCTTTAGCAACCCTTTTTCTCTGGGGGCATTTACCCTGGGGGGCATAATCCTTACACCTCATTTTTTTTCCTAGGACATCAGTATACTGTGATGAACAATAACCTTGGTTCACATTATTCTTCCTTTAACTATGTAATGGGGTGATCTTATGGTTTGTCTAGGGTTTTTTTCGCTTAGCTAGAAACAAATTCCTTTTCTGACACCTACCGAACTTGGATAAGCTGAAAAATTACCCCATCTGTCATGACCCTAGGTGGCCACCTATGCTGACCAAGTTACCATATGATATTCCTAAGTTTGAAGGGAAGCTAGGAGAGAATCCTTCCACACACATCACCACCTATCATTTATGGTGTTCATCTAACTCTTTGGTGGATGATTCTATGAAGTTGAGACTCTTTCAAAGAAACCTAATAGGGGATGCTGCAAAATGGTATATCGAACTCGATTGGGCATCCTATAGTGACTTTTCTTCCTTGGCTCATACTTTCTTGAACCACTTCCAGTTATCCAGTACACAGGATCTCAAGACTAACCTTTTCTCGAATTTCAAACAAGATAATTCCACTAACATCTCTAAGCATATCCATGAGTGGAACAAACGTAAGAGGTTAGTATGAACTAGGATTCCTAATGAAGTGCTTAGAGACTAGTTCACTCAATTCATTTTTCCACCTATAGCTAAGGATGACACTATGATTATGGTAGCAACTAAGGAGTAAGCAATTTTACATGCACAACATATTGATTTGATTTACTCTCAGTTAGGAACTTATGAGATTATTCCCAATACTCCTCGACCTTCTACAAATCCACAAAAACCCAAGCTAGGATCACACTCTAATGGTGTTATTGGTTCAACTTCTTCCGATACCGTGAGCCAACTAGGGAAAATGATTATCACTTCTCAAGCCCTAACAAGTGCATCTAGTTATCAATAAACACTCTCTTCTTCTAAGTAGTATACCAAGGTTCTTAAGGTGAAGTTCACAACACCTAAGAATACTAAACAACTTGGAAGTAAGAAGAAAAATAATAAGTAAAAGAATAAATTTTCTCAGAAGAACAACCAAAACAAACCTACTTAGAGTGGGGGCACAATTGAATGTCATCAAAAGGTTAAGTTTCCTTGTAATATTTGTTAAGTATAATACTTAACTCATGAGTTCCCTCATCTGGATGAAGTCCATCGCTTCCTTGCGCCACTAACAGCCATCCGAGAACCGATAATTTTAAATCATACGTTATCCAAGCCAAAGGTTGAGGATATTGCACAACCATTTGTTGTTGTAGTTAGGTGGAAACAATGTGCTTGTTTGCATGATGAATGAACAAGTCAACTTGTATACAAGAGTGAAATACTATGACCCTCCTGAGCTGAGTTATGCTCCTAAAGACTTGGCCACCCCTATTGCTTCCATTGGACCTCTCACGTTAGATAAGTTTGTGGAACCACTATTTTCACCCCCCTAAGGGTGTTCTTTGTAAGTCAACACACAATCTAAATGTGTGGGCTGCCCAACATTACAATATTGTTCAGGACCTAACCCAAGCACCATGTTCCATGTTTTGTTTGGAGGTTATGCAGAGATATCTTATGCAACACAGAGATTTGTTGACCGCTATCGGAGGGTTGGATTCCTTAGAGTCTAGTTTGATAATGTTTTATGTTGACTCCCCTCATTATAGACTCTCCTATTAGGTATCTTTTTATATTAAAATATGTATCTTTCATAAGGACATCTATCACACTTTAGTGGATGAAGGGTCCTCTACCTGTGTCATGTCTGTATCATGATGGAAGCTATTAATTCTCTTGCACTTGCTAATCCAAGTACTACTTTACAAGAATTTAATGGACATCATTTCATGCCTCAGGGTGTTTTTCCAAAGTTTTCCATTAAGCTAGGGGTAAGAGTACCCATGTTGATGTTGAATTTATAGATTCTCCCTTAGATTATAATTTTCTCCTTAGTCGTAGTTGGTTAGATTATAATTTTCTCTTTAGTCGTAGTTGGTTTTATCCATGTGTGGTGTTGTGTCTTTGGTGTTTCATATGATTCACTTTCCCCCTGAAGCTAAGATTTTCATGATTGATCAATTATACTATTATATACTCTCGACGAAGACTCCCAATGTAAGCATTTTTGTGCCATTCATTGAAGATAACCTTGTAGCTTATGAGAATGTTGGTGCGAGACTGTTTAAAATCCTGTCTATTATCGATCTCTTTCGTTTACCCCCTGTGAAATTCCTTCTTCTTCTTTGAATACTCTTATTCATATGATCTCTTCTTCCACATATGGACTCCATGTGTCTCCTAAAGCTTGGGTGTTGTCTCCTTCTATGGGTGTATATCAACATGGTGAGCGTGCATCACCTTTAAAAGAAAATATTTCCTCTTTGGTAATCATGTTAGTACTCCCTAATGATTGTTAGAAAATCCATCCCAATATGAAATATGATCAGGATACCTTGCCCACACGGGTCGTAACTCTGCCTCTTCCACGTGACTCCCTCGACGACAAGTTTTCTTTTAAAGAAGTCACCATGGAGGTCATATCTTCACCTATTGATAATCCTAGGGAGATTATGCCTCTTCATGCCTCTACTCTCCTCTCAGTCTATTATAACCCTATTTGCAACTCCACCATAACAAGAGAAACCCAAGTTCAACTTACCTTAGTTGTTGGCTATAATATATCCCCTTTTACCTTTTCGTTTACATATGTGGTATTTATTCCATGTTAAAAGGGTGAAATTATGCAATTGATCAATTTCTCATAGTTATTTTGTCAAAATGACATAATCGTGAAACAATAAATATTTCATAATTGAGAAAAAGGGTTCTAGAGTTTGTCATTCCCAAGGAGATCAACTTGACCCACTTATGTATGAGTTTCCTAGGGGTCCATTATTTTATAGGTTTCCTAACTGGTCAAGCCTCTAGGTTTTTAGATACATTCTCCTTGAGGATAGAATGAACCTATATAATCTCATTGTATTAAGAGGAAAGGAGCTACGATATAGTGTCCATACTATAGAGCAAGAGCTCTAATCTTGTGGGAAGTTATCCTTTTTAGGAGGAGGATACTAGGTTGAAGGTGAATAGGAGGTTCATCTCATGCTTGAGGTATAATTTCTATGTATATTCCATGTTACTATGATATAAAATGATTCCCTTCCATATTTCTATTGTGTAATTCTATGATATATTGCATGTTGGATTTTGTTGTGCACTAATCTTGTGATTGCAGGGAAGTAGGAGGTTGTTCTCTTTCTTGTGTACATGTTCCAAGAAAGTAGTAGGAGCTAACATCTTTTTTAGATATACTTTCAAGCTCACTGCAATAACAAAGACAAGGATTTGGTGATAAGTCTAGTAACTCCTATTACTCTTCTTTGACAATTATTGTCTACATAACTAAGGAATTGTTTGAATCACTTTTTGGTGTTAAATTTCCAATGTTCTATGTTGTTACAATCACTATAGCCCAATTCTTAACTTTAATTAGAAATCATTTAATATTCCAATGATCAATAGTAATTATAGATAGAACAATAAATGCAATGAGCAGTAAGAGACAATGAAGAGCAATAAGAGACACAAGGATTTGTTCAAGGACTAGGGAAAACCCCACAATGGAGAAAGCCCTTTCAAGTTCTTCGAGATTGTCATAAAATTTTCAAAAAAGGGATACAATGATTTCATTCATCAACAAATTCAAAGTCAATTCTTTGACCCTCGAGAAAAACCAATATCCAAAGTCTAATAGATGAGCCCAAAATTCAAATTTGGTCAAACTGTCAAATTTGTAGTTCTGGTGAAAGTCGACAATAGTCAAAGATACTTGTGCACTTCATGTTCCTCATGCACACTTCCTATGACACATGCGTAGTTCATGTGACAACTTCGTGACAACTTCACACTTTCTGTCAAAGCTTCGCACTTCCTGTGAGACCTTCGCACTTCCTGTGATAGCTTCGCACTTCCTATGAAACCTTCACACTTTCTGTGACAGCTTCGCACTTCCTGCGAAACCTTTGCACTTCCTATGAGACCTTTGCACTTCCTATGAAACCTGCAGTTTAAGATAGAACAAACCTCCAAAAGAAGAAGAAAATTATGTGTAATGATGATACCAAATGAGGTTCCTTGACTTTTATTTATAGGCATTATAGGATGGCTAAATAGCCTTTTAGGACAACCTTGACTTTTGTGCCATTGTGGGTTTTCACTTTAAAAATTATTTTTTCCTTAACCAAATTAAATTTTTCCAAGGGAAATTTGGGGCTACTCTAAATGAGGAAGATGGTCCAATGGAGGGAATGTGTCCCTAAGATGCCAAATTAACACTTCCTCTCAACTAGGGATAAATTTTTTATTGCATCATGAATCTCATCTCGAATGTCTCATCATCATCAAGCCATCTATCATCTCCGTTTATTTCTACTCATCTCTGCTCATCTGTTAAACACTCTTGAACCTAACAGAAGAATAATTTGAGATCGCAAGCAAGCTCAAGATACCACCC
This sequence comes from Pinus tabuliformis, assembly GCA_031772625.1. Taxonomy (NCBI): domain Eukaryota; kingdom Viridiplantae; phylum Streptophyta; class Pinopsida; order Pinales; family Pinaceae; genus Pinus; species Pinus tabuliformis. Next base: position 1,356,844,024 of record CM062804.1, read on the forward strand.
TATATATCAAGACAAGAGGAAGGATATGACTTACCATGGAAGGTGTTAGAGCCAGATTTGTTTCAGGTTGAAAAGACAAGGTTCTAGGTCCACATCAAACCACGCTCAACCTCGTAGCTAGCCCTACGAGGACAGGAGAGGGCTCTCTCCGGGTCAATCTCAGCAAAAGATAATCAATGGGGCTGGAGATGGCTAATTTAGCAACTGATTTTAGGCTAGGTATTAAGTGCAAAGGATTTGATTTGCATTTTTGAGGGTTTTGTGTTGGAAACAGGGAAAGGCAAATTGGGCTCAAGGATGAGGCACAGTTTTTGCAGAGTTCTGATTAGGGCAAGGAAGGAAATTTCTTTGATGATTTAAAGTGAGTGAATGGATATATCAGACCGGTGAGAAGCTAAGGAGAGCAAGAGAGTCTCAATAATTCTCCTTAAACAGATGAAAACATGAAAATTTAAACAAATTCAAAGGCAGAGCATAGCAGTTATGGATTCTACCTTAATCACTCATTTGTTCAAATTCAGAAGAAGAAGTAAGAAAATGATACACATAACACTAATAAACTTACAATTACTCAGAGAAGCACACCATCAAAACATAAAGCCACATGGATCCCAAACAGTGCTGCAAAACCCTGGTCTTTCCTTTGCCAAAAATGCATAAATGAATGTACAATAGAGTGCCAAACTTTTCCCAAGAGTCCAACCCTGAAAATGACTTAGAAATTACATAATATAGGCAAGCCAAACCTATTCCCTTGCCTCTAGGGGTTGAGCTCATCATTCTAGGAGTTGTTTCAACCAATTCTAAACAAAGCACTAAAATCTAGGCAGTCAAAACAACTTGCCTCTATAAGGTAGGAAACTGATTCATTCATTAAATTTTCACTTTTTGGTGAATGAATCCTCTAGAACAAGTAAATAAGTGCCAAAATTACATCATGTTTATCCAATTACATCAAGTTAAATAAAAAATTACATCACAAAGCAAAACTAGTCAAACTGGCTGAATTTCTGAGCTGGAAGGTGAAAAATTGGGCAAAAAACCTCTGTGTGCCGTGCCAATTTCTGTATGCGTTGCGCCACTTTGATGCTGATTTTGAGGCACTTTCGGAAGTCCAAATTGAGCCCAAGTGTTCTTGTTGGAAATCCCTGCCTGTCTACTTTCCAACCCAGGTGGAATTTCTGAATTTGGATGTCATTTGCCCCTCCAAAACTTCAATCTCCCAAGACTGCTTCCTGTGTGTGAAATTAGGGGCAGAGAGGTCATTTTTAGGGTGTTTTTGACCTCCTGAGGACTCAAAAGTTGCCCAAACGTCTTGGCCATGCACCAGAGGTCATGATTTTTCATGACAAATCCAAAAATATAAACGTTTTTGCATTTGGAGCCTCCTATCATAAGCGCGCGCCACGTGGCGCAGCTCATAGGGAGAAAAACCCTGTTTTTTGTACAAAAATTTGCAAAATACCAAAAATGCCCCAAATTTCTTGAAATTTGGGCTGGAGCTTCTTCATTAAGTGTTATGTTGGGCTAAATAGGCTTCAGCCAATATCTAAAGACGATGGATCTCCCTTTGCCTCTTTTGCTTCTTCATTGCCTTTCTCAATTTTGCCTTCAAATTCCTGATTCGGGCCTTGCAGACCTTGTTTCGTGCCATGTAGTGGAAAGCCATGTGTCTCAGCAATGCATGGTCTTTTTCGGCCTTGTCCAACAGCCTCTCTAAGTGCATGTTAACTCTCTCGAGATTGGCCTCCCGATCCTCATTAATCTCTTGCTCCAATGACGTGAGCTCAATTCTTCTCCTCATTAATTCCTCTGATCCAAGTACTTCATGGTCCACTTAGCTCTCTCCAAGTCAAGGGATAAGGCTTGGATCTCTGTTTGCTGCTCCTGGATGATCTCCCTAAGCTTGGCACTTTGTGGGCCCGTATCTGTATCATCATCATGAATGAGAATGAAGTCGGTCTCTCTTTCACCTGAAGGCCCCTCATCCTGCATTGGCCTCTTACCTTTGTCCTGTACCTGTGATGCTGATGGAGGAAACGAGGCCCCTTCCACCCCGAGTGGAGATAACACTCGCTTTGCCGCTGCAAACAAATGTCTGGTGCCTCTCTGATATGTGATGAATACCGACACACTAGCGGTCTCATGGCGCTCATACTGATGAGAAGGTCCACCTTCATGCTTAACCTCTGATAATCCCTGTGAAGCTCTGAAGAAGTCACGAGAGATGAAATCATCCCAAGTGATGCCCTGTACTCCAAGCTGATGAACCACCAAAATCTTAATAAGAGCAAAATGATAGACATTGTTAAGTTGCTGCTGAGGGGTTTTATGCTGCATAAAGGTGGTCATCCTCTCTATGTTCCGGCAAATGAAATACGGAATGTTCATCATCCGTACCCTGGTGAAATGCATGAGCAACCTGATGTGATAAGCATAGAAACGAGAGAACCATCCCTCACACCTGGAATATTTCATGATCAACTTCATTAGTAGAGCATATTCATATTTCAGATATCGGAATGGGAACACTCTCTTGAGCTGCCTCAAGAAGCTGGTTTTAATGTATGGCTCATAATGTTGCCGGTCAATCTTCTGTTTCTTGTGCCATGGTTCACCAATGTTCGGTATACCGGTTGCTAATGAGACAAATTCTGGTGTAAGTGTGAAGGTGACACCGTAAGTGCAGCATGAAAAGACGAGCCAGCTCATGATGAAATTGGACACTATTTGACAAAACTCATAGCATGACTGATGCTGAAAATAAAACATGGAAAGAGGGCAGGCCTGCAATTCTGTAAGGGTGGTCGGTTCTTCCCTAACATGTCTGCCACCTTTATCAGGCCTTTGGGGTGCCTGTTCTTCGAAGGGTGAGTCACTTTGGGTTTCCACTTCATAGTCCGATGAGTGCTTAGATGCCATGACTACTGTACAAAATACCTTAAAGAAAAGATGTTGTTGTATATGAACTGTGCTTGGACTTCTCTTTAATGATGTATGAAACTGCTGTGTTGTAATGCAATATAGTTGGATTCTGCCACCGAGGGGAACAAAAATGCAACAAGGGAATGTTAGGAAGGGGAAAACAGTAAGGGATTAGGGAATATTATAATAAATTTTATTAGGGAAAGGAGGGGGGTTTGAGGGATTTATGTATGGGAATGGGTTTAGGGTTTGGGATTGTTGTATAGGGTTTGAGGTGTGAGGTTGGAGGATTTGGGATAGAGCATGTAGGAGAAGGGAATAATGAACTTAGGTGATAGGGAATTAGGGATTGGTGAAGACAGGGAACAATGGGAAGGAGAAATAATTTTGGTGGCAAAACAATGAGTTCTGAAACCCTGACATCAATTTTGCTTATGTTTATAGAAGGAGGGCTGATATATGTGTTCACTCATTGTCATCCATAAACCACCATCACTAATCACAACATTGGATGAAATATCAAAATAACAACACTACCTGACAAATCCACGCAAGTTATGAGAAAATTGGTAAAATTTCAAGCAAATTCGGGCTGTGGATTGTATGCCCCGCGCCAAGAACCCAGTGCGTTGCGCACTCCCAATGCGCCACACACTCCCAGTGTGCCGCGCCCGTTCAGAATAACACTGGGCAGTTTCTCCCAGTGCGTCGCGCACTTCCAGTCCACCGCACCGCCTGTTCTGTGCGCCGCACCGGCTAGTTGCAAGCAATTTCACCCCCAAACACGCACTTGCTCACCCAATTCACTTTGAAATGCTTCTCTTTGACCTTGGCATGCAGAATGACATTGATCTTCATGGCAAAACCTTTATAAAGACATTGATTTGATTTTTGGTTCTTCAAAACCCATTTTTGTAATGTTTTGAAATTGGGACTTTTTCACAATTAACACAACTCTTGTCTTTTTGTTTCCCCCTTGTTTTTTTTTGGTTGAAATGATGAAATTCTTGGCAATTTTTTGCAGGAATAGCTGACATGGGATTTGGCAAAGGAGACCAGGGCTGCACCTGAAGAATTCAAGAACTGAAAATTTTGGAAAATTATTACAAAAAACAAAATGTCGACTTGTCTTCAAAACAGAGTTTTGAAGAAAAGTCATAATCCATCCATATGACGATAAAAATATTTGAAATAACAACTTATTAAGAACCTCCCTCAGGCATGCTGGCTTTATTAGACCTTGTTGAAGACCAAATTGACTAACCCTAGACCTAATGACTAAAATGACTGTTATGACCTAGAAACTGAAACAGGACTGCAAATGACTTTTAAGACTTGATTTTGATGAACAGACCTGAGCCAGCAGTGCAAAGCATGAGGGGGATGAATGACAGAAGCCCTTCCGACAGATTTATGGCATGCTCCTAACGGAATGCAACTGATCGAGCGAGATGGGACACCTAAAAATGAAATGCAAAAAGAGTTTTGATCTCTGACAGAGGGATGACCAGACCGACTCTAACAGAAGGTAAGGATCACAACTATCCTATTCACTATTGATCTTCCCATCAAGACCCTGAATATTAAAGTGGTAGAACACCTTCATCCACTACCCTCGAAGGAGATACATACTTACCATGAATGGTAAGGATCAAACACAACCCAAGGCACTTGGGGGAGCACACTTACCTTGCAAGGTAAGGATTAGGCACGCCCAAGTCACCTCTCAACCTATTAGCCAGATGGGGAGGAACAATCCCAACAAGCCTAGCTTGTGGGTAGGATGCATACTATGGTATACTCAACAAGGGGATATACACACTTACCATGAGGTAAGGATCAGCCATAACCATGAGATGACAATAGGGGAGACACACTTACCATGAGGTAAGGATCAGACATGCCTATTGTCCATGAGTTCCCTCAACCCCAAGAGCTCTCCGACTCAATTCCTCACCCTCGGAGCTCATAAAAGGGGAAGATGATTGCTTAGTTTCCTCGATCAGTTGGGACCCTTACTTGAGAGGGTCACATCCATTAGTCCAAGCTACTCTTTGAAGACCAAGAACTTCCATTTCGGAAAAGCCTTGGTGATTATGTGTTCAATCTTATCATCAGCTGAAATATGATGGAGTCTCACGATTCCTCTTTGCACCATGTCATGTATGTAGTGATATTTGATATCAATATGCTTGGAATTGTCATGAAACAAGATATTCTCAGCTAATCAAATCCTACTCTTGTTGTTGCAATATATCACTTTCATATCCAAGACCTGCTCAAACAACTCTCCAAAGAGCTTCCTCAACAACTAGCTATGCTATCATAAATGTATTCTTCCTCAGTCGTACTCAAATCCATAGACTTTTGTTTCCTTCTCATCCAAGAATCATGGTATATCTCAAGCTAAAGAAACACCTAAATGTTCTCTCAATGTCAATAACATTTCCATCCTAGTTAACATCAATGTATCCATGAAGTAATACATTTTTGTTAGTATATATCAGATGAAGATTGATTGTCCCATACAAATATCTCAACACATGCCTGGCAGCAACCCAGTGTACATGAAATGGCTCGGTCATAAACTAACTCAAGGTGTTCACGACAAAACATATGTCTGTACGGGTGTTCACAAGAAACATTAATGCTCCAATCAATTGATGATACTTATAAAGGCTAATTAAGTCGAGTCCAGCAACATCGCTCCATATCTTCTTGAAATTTATTTCCATCGAGGTGGCTAAGGATTTGTACTCTATCATTCCAAATCTCTCTAATAGCTTCACGACATATTTTCCTTGAGAAAGGAAAATCTCTCGCGGTCTCTGCTAAACCTATAATCCCAGGAACTAATGTACCATACCAAGATCCTTCATCTTAAACTTAGAGGCTGGGTCTCTCTTACACTCGATCCTCAGAGGTTGACTGCCTATTAAGAATAGATCGTCAACATATAAAACCAAAATCAAAGGCATACCTTGGACCACTTTTAAGTAGAGGTTAGGGTCAACACTGCTTCTCATGGATCCAAGCTTCACTAGGTAAATGTCAATGCAAGCATAACAAGCTTTGGGGGCTTGTTTCAAACCATATAATTCCTTATTCAACCTATAGACATGAGTCTTCTTTCCCTTTACTTCAAATCCTTGATGTTTCTCAACATATACTTCTTCTTGTAGTATTCCATGAGGAAATTGTGTCCTTACATTCATTTGGTGAAGGGTCTATCCTTGACTAGTAGCAAGGGAAAAAATCGATCTAATGGTGGTGTAGTGAGAAATAGGTGAAAAGATGTCAACATAATCTTCTCCCTCTTTCTAGGAGAATCCTCCAGCCACGAAAGTTTCCTTGTACTTTTCAGTTCTTCCACAAGCTCCATGTTTGATCTTGTGCAGTCATTTTGAGGTTACGATGAACTTTCCTTTAGGTCTTGAAACAAAATCCCATACATCATTCTTCCTAATGGATTCAAACTCTTCATCCATGGCTTATTTATCTCTCTAAAGGTCCCTTTGGCAATAATATGTCTATCAACAACATGTAATTTATCTCGAAGCCACAATGGTCTCTTCCTGGTAGGGGGATCACTTGGAGGAGGATCCAAGGGGTCCATTGGCTCCATGGGATCATCATCAACTTTTTTCTCCGATTCGAGCATAGAGGGACCTTCTAGTAGGTCGATATCATTATCTTTCTTCTCAATTGGAGGAGGAAGGTCTCTTGCTTTTCCAAGGGAAACATATTCATCAAAGGTTACATCCCTGCTAAACTCAATATTCCTTTGGCTAGATATATATATTCTAAATTCTTTAGAATTTCCACAATACCCAACAAATGTACATTTCTTTAAAGTGGCTTCTAGCTTTTTCCTTTTATCCTTCAACACATGAAAGTATACGGGGCAACCAAATAACCTGAGATGTCTATTACTAGGCTTCACAACTATGAACATTTCTTCAGGAGTCTTGTTATCCAGAGCTTTATGAGGAACCTTGTTTTGTACATAGACTATTATATTTGTTTCTTTTCCCCAAAGGAACTTCGGTAAATTTTGATCATGGAGCATGGCTCAGGAAACTTCTACGATGGACCTATTCTTTCTTTCAGCCAATCCATTGAATTCGAGATTGTAAGGTATGATAGTATCCTTCTTGATACATTCCTTCCTTCAGAAGTCAATGAACTCATTTTAAGTGTACTCTCCACCATTGTCGAACCTGGAGAACTCAATTTTATTTCATGTTTGACTCTTTATCGGTGCCTTGAATTCCTTGAACATATAACAAGCCTCATCCTTATGCTTGAAGTAGTATATCCATGTCTTCCTATAGAAGTAATCAATAAATATTATGTAGTAGATATGGCCACCAAAAGAGTGCATTGGCATGGGTCCACATAAGTCATAATGAATGAGTTGAAAAATATCATTAATCTTGTTCATGCTAGAGGGGAATAGTCCCCTTATCTTTTTTTCACTTGCACACCCTTGAGATACTCAATCATGGCTAACTTAAACATTAGACATCCCATAGAATAACTTCTTCAACTTTAGTAGGGCTTCATAACGTAGATGTGCCAATTTTCGGTGCCATAACTCACATATCAAATGAGTTTATACACTAATTTAACATTTCATAAATATAATTTTAAAATTAAATTATTATTATATCAAATGAGTTTACGCACTGATTTAGTATTTCATAAACATAATTTTAAAATTAAATTATTATTATTATATTTATGTAGAAATATTTTAAATTATTAAAATGAAATATTTGTGATATAATGTTTTGTAATATTTTCAAGACACGAAAACGAGCTGAAATACTTTCATTAGTCTAAAATCATTTATTTATTTTTGTGACTTTACTCATTTTACATGTGGGATGTGACATTTAAGTTAATATGAATTTTTAAATTGTAATGAAGTATTTGTGAGGTAATGTTTCATATTATTGGGGCAGTTGAGTTTGAAATAGGATACTGAGTTCGAATAGTTTACTCATTTATATTTTTTTTTAAATAATTTATTTAGGAGATTGCTTGTTGGTGATTTAAGTTCGTACTTCAAGCTATTCCTACATCATTTAGATTGATACCCATCACATTGTTAGTTTATAATTGATGAAGAATTTTGAAATTCGATTAATGTGAAAAAAATGGAATTAAAAAGTGATATTTTCAGGTTAAATTGAATAATTTTAATAAGATTTCTAAAAGGTTAAGTGTTTGAGTTTTAAAGGTATTTTGGAAAGTAAATTTTATTTTCAAAGTTAGAATGATTCTAATGAATTAATTTATATTTTAATTAATAATAAGTAATATAATTATATTTTAATTAATAATAAGTAATATAATTATCTTTTTGCAGGTAGGCATTGACTTTTGTTATCAAACAATTCGAATATTTTGAGCTGTAAGGGTTACTTCCCCGGTGGGAGTGTTCTATTTCTATTGTTGGAGTTGTTTTTTTAAATTTATTTTGGTGGTTTTTATTCATAGATATTGTAGTTTTATGGGTTTTTTTGTAATTGTAATAATGAATATACTAGTTTAGATTCATTTAACATGGAATTTAACATGGATTTGTCATGTGTCGAGAGGGATCAAATCTCTCTAGGTATAAATCTTTTTTCAGTGTGTATAATTTGAGGAAAGATTTTCACTTCGAGGGATTTGATCCCTCTTGGCTCATGATAGATCCGGTGTTAGATGGATTTAAGCTAGTTCTAGTTGAAGGTAGCAATATCACATTTTTAGATTATCATTATTATGTATGTTTAATATAAAATTCAAAATTCCCATTATGTTTTCATTGCTTGGCATGACCATATCATTCTCTGGTTTATTTTGGTTTGTGCTTCTTTCTTTGAATGGTTTGTAAGTCTTGGATACTTTGAGTGGTTTGCGTGTTTATCTATTTGGCTTTGGATGGTAATGTTTCTGAATGTTACAGTTGTTGTGTTATATTTTTATATGTGTATATAATTGTTTATTAGTAATTAGTTGGTGATGAAGAAGGGAGACAATCTTGTCAATAGTTTGCAGTAGGATCGATATTGCACATCTATTTCATTTAATTTTAGGTATCACAACTTTGACAACTAGTTAATTCTAAATAGTGTTCCTCTAAATATTACAGAATATATCTTGAAGAGTAGTTTTAATAATTCGCTGCATCAAGATTACTCTTGAAATAATTTGTTTCTTTGTTTATGCTTGAAATAATTTATTTCCTTCAGAAATATTTTGATGATTTTTTTTATCTATAATATATTTTGCAAAATGAAGAACTAATGTATTTTTTATTTTTTTTTAATGAGTGGCCACTTTTATAAAATATTTACATTATTTGTCTCTCCAAACAATTATCACATATCCTTCAAGAATATTTTGATTTGTTTTGATGTTTATAAAATACATTTTCCTCTTATAAATATTTTGAATACATTGTTGTATGCAATTAATCTATTAGAAATTTTGAATATATGTAATTGTCTCTTAGTAATTAGTTGGTGATGAAGAATGGAGACGATATTATAAAGGATTAATTTTCACTTTGCAGGAGGATTGATTTTTCACATCTCTTTCATTTTAATTCTAGGTATCCAAGAGTTTCCCTCTACGTATTATTAAATATATCTTAAAAATATATATTTTTTAATAATCTACAGCCTAAGGATTACAACATTTAATGAATCTATTCCAAACAATCGAATAGGATTAGGAAATGACATCTACATTGAAATCAATGCATCTAACGCAAGACATCAGATGATATTATAAATCAACATCTACATTGAAATCAATGTGTCTAGTGCAAGCAATCAAATAGGATTAGAAATCCACATCTACACTCAAATTCATAGGTGTAGTGCAAGTAGTCAAATAGGATTAGAAATCCACATATACACTAAAATCCATGCATCTAGTGCAAGCAATTTTAACCCTGTACGGAAGGGGAAAATTACAAGATCTTCAGTTATTTGAACAACTAAGATCACTGATTGCGAATAACAAGGTAGATCTCACCTTCCAGCTCCCGCGAGATCTGTCCTTCACATTTATAGATCTATCTTGATGATGAGCCATGGCGGATGGCTTGAAATGTTGATTCTAAGAATAATGGATGCGATAATTCCCGAAGAAAATTCTACACACAATGAAATAGGATTAGAAATCCAAATCTACATTGAAATCAATGCATCTAGTAATCAAATATAATTAGAAACAAACATCTACACTAAAATCAATGCATCTAGTGCAAGCAATCATATAGGATTAGAAATCATCATCTACATTGAAATCAATGCATTTAGTGGAAGAAATCTTCTTACCTCCCTCCCCCATCCATCTAATCTTGAAAAATATTTTTAATAATTTACAGTCTCAATATTAACAACATCTAATCCATCTAATGGAAGCAATCAAATAGGATTAGAAAACAACATCTACATTGAAATCAATGCATATAATGCAAGCAATCAAATAAGATTAGAAACCAACATCTACACTAAAATCAAAACATATAGTGCAAGCAATCAAATATAATTAGAAATCAACATCTAAACTAAAATCAATGCCTCTAGCACAAGCAATCAAATAAGATTAGAAATCAAGCAATCAAATAGGATTAGAAATCAACATCTAAACTGAAATCAATGCATCTAGTGCTAGAAATCAAATATAATTAGAAATCAACATCTACACTAAAATCAATGCATCTAGTGCAAGCAATCAAATAGGATTAGAAATTATTGTCTACACTGAAATCAATGCATATAGGACAAGAAATAGTCTTCCCTCTTTCTCCCCTCCATGTATATCTATATCTCCCTCCATCTCTCATTTTTTGTCTCTCTATCTCACCCTCCCAAACACACACACACACTCTCTCTCCATATATATCTATCTCTCCCTCCCTCCCTCTATCTCTGGCTTCTTCCCTTTCTTCACCTCCCATATATATCTTTATCTCCCTCTGTCTCTCCTGTGTCTCTCTATATCACACCCAAAACATGCATACTCTTTCTCCATTTATGGATATATTTTCCTCCCTCTTCCTCTCTCTCCCCCATCTATCTCTCTTCCCTCCTACTCTCCTCTTTCCCTCTCTCTCTATCTCCCTTATCACTCCCTCTCTCTCTCCACCTTTCTCTCTCTATGTATTTCTTCTTACATCCCTTTCTCTTTCCCTCCAACTCCATCTCTCTCCCTCCCTCTCTCCTTCCCACTCTCACGTTCTCTCTCTCTCTATTCCTTCCTCTCTCCCTTTTTCTCTCACCTCCCTATGTCTCTCTTCGCCCCCACTCTCTCTTCACCCTCCAACCCTCCATATCTCCTTTATCACTCCCTCTATTTCTCCACCTCTATGACTTTATGTCTTTGTATATATATAACAAATCGAATATCGTATTAAATTTAATATTGTATTAATCTAAAGTTTTTAAATTTAATAGTATTAATATTAGATTTAATAATGTATTTTATGGCATGATAAAAAAATTTATAATAAAACCACATCAAAATAATATTTTCAAATATTAGAACATTGATGTGTAAAAATTTATGTTTTTAAAGACTTTAATATATCCATAAGATATGGTTTTTCCCATTCATTTTACAAATATTTAATTAAAAGAAACCTTAAAAGATTTTGAAGTAGGATTTTCCATTTTTTGTGTGTTGAATGAACTTTTATCCTTTAATTTAAGGGATGCTATTAGCTTTAGTAGATGAGTAAAGATGTTTAATATTCTATCTAATTTGAAATTTTAATGTAGTAAATAATTTTGTTTAAGGTAAATTTATGTTCCATTCAAATTCATGTATATGATAAATGAACTATTAAATGCATGAGATAATTTATTATCCATTCAAATTATATATAATAATACATAATTATATTTTAATTATTAATCTTAGTCCATTAATAAAATTAAAAAGTTATATATAATTTAAGATTCAAGCTAATGTTTAATATTTTGGCCAACATTAATAAAAAATAGTTTTATTATTTTTTAAAAACATGACATACTTATACCTCTGATTGTCAAATACACCTAAAGACACAATTAAAATAAAAATATTTTTATTATTTTTTAAAAACATAACCTATACTTACGCATCTGATTGTCAAATACACCTAGAGACACAAATAATATAAAAACTGTTGTATTTTTTGTTTTTGTCTCCCAAAAAAAATGTAAACTGTTGTGTATATATACCCTTTGTGTATATATAGAAAAGGCGTGGCTATTGTAAAGTTATCTTTAAAATCGATATTGAAAGTTTTACAACAGATAAAAAAGGGAAACCCTAACCTCGACGTGTATACACCAGCAGACGAGAAAGCCTATAGGGTTCAATATCTCTTCAGCTAACGAGAAAGCCATTAAAATGAAACCATTGATGAATAGAAGCCTAAAAACTAATACGTTTCGCAGAAGGGAAAGAACAAAGGAGGTTCGCGGGGTAATGTTTTGGGAGAATAGTTACACCAAAAAAAATATAATGTCTATAAGAGTAAAGATACTATATGAGACAAATTGTTTTTTCTTTGCTTAATATATTCGGTTTTTTTTTTCTTTCGAAATTTCAAAAAATTCGTTACTTTTGACAAGAACAAGGTTCGTCATTTGTCCTTACAGACAATGCAATAGCCTTACAAGTTCGTAGCACTAGACTAGACCCTAGAGTAACTCTAGGGATAAATAGCCAAAATTTTTTAATTTTCAAAAATGTTAGGTGGACACAAAGCCCTTCATGAGACATTTTTTAATATTATTTAAATCTTTTAAAAACTTGTAAAAATCAATTCTTAAATTTTTTTTTTACTGGTGAATTTTGCTGAGCACTTCTCTACGTTCTAGAAGCTTCTTGAAGAGCTCTGACGGATTCAATTTTGAACCCTGCTACCGAGTCTCCATTCCTTGGCACGAGATTTGACATCTTACCAACTATGTCCTAGCAGTGATGACTCTCCGAAATTTGACCTCCCTCAGATCGTGGCTTCATCCAATGGCCCCGCTGGCCATTGATGACCATTTAGTTGTTGCAAGCCCCCTGCGCTGTTATAACTTTTGTTTTTCACATTCAACTCTCGTGTGTCATGTTGGTGTTCCTCTCAATTTGATCCACATGGATGTTGGAGCTTTGTTTTGGTATCCTCTGCTCTTCGGGATCACTGTTGTCATCTTCTTGGTTTTGGATTTATGGAGGAAGGAGTACTACAGGCTTCCTCCGGGTCCTGCGGGATGGCCGATTGTGGGAAATCTGTTGCAGGTGGGTAACAAGCCCCACAAATCCTTTTTCCACCTTGCTCAAAAATACGGACCACTCATGAGCCTCTCTCTCGGAATGAAAACCACAGTGGTGGTCTCCTCTTCCGCCATGGCAAAGGAGGTTCTCAAAACCCATGACCACATATTCGCAGGCCAGACCATCACACATGCGTCCAAGGCTCTTTCCTACTACAAGAATTCCATCGTTTTTGCCCAATATGGATCTCACTGGCAAATGCTGAGACATATATCTAATACCGAACTCTTCTCTGTGAAGAGGTTGGAAGCTCTGCAACACCTCCGAAAAGGTCAAGTAAATCGAATGATTTATGAGATTTTTCAAGATGTCGCGAAGGGAAAGTGTGTGGATATTGGACGCATTGTGTAAGGCCTTCGAAAGATTGGTGCGACGGGCACCGGCGAGTCGTGCACGAGGGCACGCGGGCGAGCGCACGGACGCAGACAAATGACAATGCGACAATATGCGACAATATGTGCGACGAAAGGTGAAACACTTAGAAATATGGCTAAGTGTTGAACGACATATATAGCGACTTGGAGGAGGACTTGCGTGAGAGCAAGGCCGACATATGAAGAACGTTTTGTGGGCGTGTTATGAGTGGTTGTGGGGTCGGCCAAGGGGCTGCACACCCCATGTAAACCCACGCTAGAACACATATAAATGTATGAGCATGAGAGCTCATTTCACCATCGAATGATTCACTCACTCTTCGCTCAAGACAAGAAGATAAGTGCGCAAGTCAAGAGGGAGTTGCGCATATCTCATGCGCATTGCTCCAAGAAGATTGCACGCTTGGGTGGAGTCTTGGAACCGGAAGTCGAAGGTTGGGCAAGTGTGCCCGGGGTGGATTCTAAGGTGCGGTTCTTGGTGTAAGACTTGGCAAGGATTCTTGGTGGCTCGGTTGAGCACTGTCCTTTGTGCAAGAGATGCACAAGATGTTGTAAAGGCAGGTTTGCCTCTCTTTGTATTATTCGGTTAAGTGTGAGACTTGGTTCGGCCAAGACACACTTGTATTGTAAACTGATATTCTTAATAAAATTGTCGGGCAGACTCACATTACGGGGAGTTGCCCCTCCCCTTTATACTTGTTGCAATTGTTATTGTTCTTGGTATAATTGCATGATGATAATGAATGAGTATGGGCTTCATTAAGTATAAAGGATAATTATGTTTACTTGGTTGCGAAACACAAGCTAAGTAATGTTAATGTGAAAGTAGGCGTAGTCCACGAATGTTAGTATTGGTGAAAAGAAAGCATTTGGTGGTGCCGCACCTTGCTACAAGCGGTTGGAAGACTACCACAGGTGTAGGGGCGTGACAGGTGGTTCGGAGCAATTTTTGCTCGTGAAGGTTTGAAGTTGATGACATGTGATATTGAGACTTGAACAAGGTTCAGGTGTTGAAGCATTTGAAGGTAGTTTCAAGACTCGGCTTGAGCAGGGCTGCTCGTGATAGTGGAAGCAGGTTTAGCAGAGGTGAAGCTTAGTGCTTTGACCAAGCTGAACGACAAGGCATGGAAAGTTTGGGAGAAGGTGAAGGGAAGCTCTTTCTTACCTTATACAGGTTGAAGAGGTTGAAGGAAGAGAAGCCCTGGATCTGAAAGGAACTTGAAGTCTTGGAGAAGACTGTTGAAGATGAACTTCTTCAACTTGGTTGGACAATGGAGCAAGATGAAGTTGCAGATTGTGCTGACCAGGAAGAGGAAGCCGTGATGATTGAGGATGTTGCAGACATGACCATGATGGAGGATGAACTTGAGGATGATCAAGTTGGACCAGGATTGTGCAGTTTGCGTACATGGATGAACGAGGAGGAGCCTCATGATGATGAAGTAAGTATTGATACTTGTGTTTCATTTGGGCATTTGGTAGATGGACCGTATGTAGGGAGAGGCAAAGCCAGTTTGCCGATGCTATGGAGGATCTTGCCATGGATGTCTATGATGAGACCTTGTATGGAGAAGCAAGGATTGTTGATGGTTGTTGGACTTGTTGGGGTTGTTTGTGACCTTATGGTAGAAGGTACAAAGGCCCTTGACAAGGGTGGAACTTGATGATCATTGTGGAGGAAGGGGTCATGCTTTAGCCACATGGCTAAGTGCCCAGCATGACTCATGGATAGATTGGAGGGCACACTCTTGGGTGGACTTATCATGGCCGAGACCAAGAGATAGTCTTGGTGGACACTTTGGTGGAGGAGCTATGATGGAAGGGACTCATGATGATGATGATATGGTTGGGTGACCGAGTTCACTAAACCGAAGATTTTAGACTTGGATGAGGATGACCGATTGTTGTGATGAGTCTACAGGGATGTTGTGCAGATGGATTTGCTAGTGTGACATGGAGACTTATTACTTATGAGTGGATGGAGAGGTTGTGCACTCTTGTACAACAAGGCCATGGACTTGGATGGATTTGTGAGCAGATTATGGAGCTCATTGTGACTTTTAGGGACTTCATACATGGTGGACTTAGAGGATTTGATGCATTGAGGAGCTGAGGTCAAGAGACTTTGATGTAGTATGGGATGCATACTTTCAAAGTACATGTATGGGCATGGCTTGGAAGAGTGACTTGATGTGGAGGATCGATATGAGACACTTTGGAGTGATGGAGTTACAATGATGATGATGATGCCTTGACTTGGGCATGGGTTGAGCCGAGACTCAACTACTTTGGCACATAGGGAGATGAGACAAGTGCATACTTGTTTCTATGGCAGATTTGAGAGATGGCACATTGTAGATATGATGAAGGGGTGCTTCATGGATCTAGATGTGGCACATCGAGAGTCGGTTTGAGGAGATGATCTCTTCATATGGAGGAGACACACACACACATGATGATGTTGGGATAGATGTGGCTGATTTCATGTAGCACATTGACACCAAACATCATGGACAGCATGTTGCAGATGAGGTGGATGGAGTTCCATGGACCTGAGCATGGATTATGGAGATAGATTCTTGATGAGTCGAGGATGTGGCAGATGTTTGAGGAACAACTGATGATGGCATGAGGATGTTCACTCTCATGGTTTGAGCGTGATAGTTGGACTGATCACCCGACTAGTTCGAGACATGAGGGCATGCAGTGGGCAGAGATGTGTTAGCATTATGTTGGAGTATCATGGCAGCAGTTCACATGAGGACACATGATGAAGACAGGAGGTCAGTAATCATGGATCGAGATGATATCTGATGGAGAGCATACCGTTGAGGTGCATACCTTGGTATGGTGAACTTGGTGGCAGTTGGTCACTAAGTCGAGGCATGATGGAGATGAGGCTCTACATATGTTGCAAGGATGTTTGCTTTGTGTGGAGAAGTCAACATCGTGGATGATGGTGATCTTGGTGGATGGCTACCGGGATGGGATGTTGTCGAGGAAGACAACGATTTCAGGTGGAGGAGGATGTAAGGCCTTCGGAAGATTGGTGCGACGGGCGTCGGCGAGTCGTGCATGAGGGCGCGCGGGCAAGCGCACGGGCGGGCGCACGGACGCGGACAAACGACAATGCGACAATATGTGACAATATGTGTGACGAAAGGTGAAACACTTAGAAATATGGCTAAGTGTTGAATGACATATATAGCGACTTGGAGGAGGACTTGCGTGAGAGCAAGGCCGACATATGAAAAACGTTTTGTGGGCGTGTTATGAGTGGTTGTGGGGTCGGCCAAGGGGCTGCACACCCCATGTAAACCCACGCTAGAACACATATAAATGTATGAGCATGAGAGCTCATTTCACCATCGAATGATTCACTCACTCTTCGCTCAAGACAAGAAGATAAGTGCGCAAGTCAAGAGGGAGCTGCGCATATCTCATGCGCATTGCTCCAAGAATATTGCACGCTTGGGTGGAGTCTTGGAACCGGAAGTCGAAGGTTGGGCAAGGGTGCCCGGGGTGGATTCTAAGGTGCAGTTCTTGGTGTAAGACTTGGCAAGGATTCTTGGTGGCTCGGGTGAGCACCGTCCTTTGTGCAAGAGATGCACAAGATGTTGTAAAGGTAGGTTTGCCTCTCTTTGTATTATTCGGTTAAGTGTGAGACTTGGTTCGGCCAAGACACACTTGTATTGTAAACTGATATTCTTAATAAAATTGTAGGGCAGACTCACATTACGGGGAGTGCCCCTCCCCTTTATACTTGTTGCAATTGTTATTGTTCTTGGTGTAATTGCATGATGATAATGAATGAGTATGGGCTTCATTAAGTATAAAGGATAATTATGTTTACTTGGTCGTGAAACACAAGCTAAGTAATGTTAATGTGAAAGTAGGCGTAGTCTACGAATGTTAGTATTGGTGAAAAGAAACCGTTCAGTGGTGCCGCACCTTGCTACAAGCGGTTGGAAGACTACCGCAGGTGTAAGGGCGTGACACATTGCCTTCCAGAGCTCGTTTAATCTCATAGGGAACTTGATCTTCGGTAAAGACGTGTTAGATCCTCAGTTCCCTCGAGCTTCTCAAGAGTTGAACGACACCATTTCGAAACTGATGGAGATTCACGCGTCTCCCAATCTGGCGGACTTTTTCCCCTTCCTTCACTGGTTCGATCCCCAGGGCCTGTACCGTAATACGGGAATCTATTTGAAAAAATCTTATGATGTTACCGTTAAATTCATGGAGGATCTTCTGGCCACCAGATCAGGCGAAAGCAGTGATAGAAATTACAATGAAAAGGATCTGTTGGACGTTCTACTGGATATGAGAAGCGACGAATTTTCTCTCACCCATATCAGAGGCTACTTAACTGTAAGTCTTTCGTTGCTTATTTACAATTTTACTCTAAGAGTTAGAAGCTGGTTCCTCTCTCTATGTTTAATGCCTTGTTACAGGACCTATTTGGGGCCGGAAGCGATACAACCGCAACGACAATAGAATGGGCGATGGCAGAACTGATCCGCAATCTGGAGAAGATGAAACGAGCCCAAGCCGAATTGGACGAGGTAGTCGGGCGCCACCGAATGGTTGAAGAGAGTGACGCATAACGTCTCCCTTATCTGCGAGCAGTGGTCAAAGAAGTGTTTCGATTGCATCCCGTCGTTCCTTTTCTCATCCCTCACAGAGCCGATGAGCGTTGTGAGATTGGGGGGTTTGTGATACCGAAGCACAGCCAGATAATCGTCAACGTGTGGGCGATCGGGAGGGACCCTTCGATCTGGAAGGAGACCTCGAAATTTATGCCAGAGAGATTTCTTGACAAGGAGATGAGCAGTGTGGAGTACAGGGGACAAAACTTCGAGCTGATTCCGTTCGGGGCAGGAAGGAGAATGTGGAAAGACATGGTGGCAAACCCACCCTCCTCTTACATTGAAGGCACATGAAAGGCTGGTACAGTCGCCTTGCCGTCTGGTAAGAACTTAGCAGATCACATCAATATAAGGCATGTTTAGCAGATCACATCAATATAAGGCATGTTTCCAGAGGCAATGGCTATACATCTCTTCAGTGACTCGAGGGTGGAGAAGGGGTTCAAGTTAAGGGAATTAAAACTAATTTTATTGCAAACATGGTTGTCACTCCCGCAGAGGAGGCTGAGGAAGAGGTAGACAACCCCTCTCACCCTGGCAAGGGCAAGGTGACGAGCATTTTGATTGCAGTATTTTTCGTTGTTATTGCATAATGGTGGTTGATGCGAAAGTTCAAGAACTCGTGTTTCGTTGTTATTGCATAATGGTGGTTGATGCAAAAGTTCAAGAACTCAGGGTCACGAGTTACTACCTCTGGGCACTGTGTAATCTTTTTAGCCGCCACCAAAGGAATTACAGGACTTAGGAGGGCGTCAATGTACTGTTAAAGAGAAAAATGCTCAACATCGAATTTCATCTACACCACACCAAAGCAGTACACTACCACATTGTCATCCTCCTAGGCATGCAACTCGAAGGCTCAGTGTCTCCTTCTATTAAAACTGTGGATGGCTCCCCTTTTCTCTATCCAACTCATATAAAAGCTCACCACAACAGACCTAGCAACCCTTCCCCAAGGAGACGTCAAACTAGCAGTGACTCAAAGCTTGCTTCTGTTGGCTCGGTCCCTCCAACATCATAAATGGCCAGGTCAGTAGCCAAGGTGTCTCTCCTTTCCAGCAACAATTCCATGGGATTCCCACTTCTAGATGACCCAAATTACTATAATCCATGCCTGAGTGGTCCAGGAAGACCCTCTACAACACTAGTTGGGCGTCATTCATTTCCCAAGGTAGCTCCTTTCCCTTCTTTAATGTCTCTCTCTTCTCAGCTCTCTTATTGGTTTTGCTGGTTTTACAACGATGTAACTGTCAAAAAAATCCTCTGGTTTCTCCTCTGCGGACAAAAACCTCCTCATGCTTTTCTAAACATCTTATTTCTTAGTCTCTGTTCATGCTGTTAGAGCTTCAATGCTCAGAAATTTGTAATTTTTGTATCACTAATATAATACAAAGAAGTTTTACTTTAAAATAAAAAATAAAAAATTTATAGTCTAATTAATTTTAATAGAAACTAATTATCATCCTTATTTTATACATTAAATTATAAAAACATATAAAATACAATTGCAATTTATAATTTTATTGTCCATCTTCGGAAATATGGTTTAGATGTGTGTATTTTTTATCTTAATTATGTTGTTAATTATTAGAAGTATGATTAATATGCGTAAATATGTGTGTTTATTATGGCCAAAAATTCATAGTGATTGATATGATGGTAATGAAAGATTTGGTTTTTTTTAGTATTTATATTTTTAAATAAAATAGAATTATCATATCAATTTTTGAAGTAGATATTTCATAAATTTTGATATTAAATATTTAATTTATTTATAAAAAAAATTTAATTTATTTATAAATATATGATTTATACTTTTATATAAAATAAAATTATATATTAAAAATGTATAATAATTGTGTTTTTTTATAAACTAATATAAGTTTGGAAAACGATAATAGTGAAAAATTTAGTTTATTTATTTTATTATTTGGGACTGTAAACAAATTAAAGTAAAGTTATCTTATAAATTTTGATAATAAAATATTTCTCATATATATATATAAGAAATATTTTGAAAAGTAACAAAATTCTAGGTAAAAACTACATTATTAGAGGTTTATTGTCAAAATAAGATGAAGAATAAAATCTTGGCATGAAGTTAAATAGATGAAGAGAAATAAACTTGTGGTTCATCATCAAAACAAGATGTGAAGAATAAGATCTTGACATCAATTTGAGAATAGTAACTTGGAGGAAGTGTCTTCCTACAAGTACCTAGGAATTGATATTCATCACAAGCTCAACTAGAACAATAGCATTGAGAAAATGATTAATGGGGGATGGAAAGCTTATCTTGGTCTTGAAAATAATTGTAAAATGACAAACCTCCTAATGTGGGATAGAAAGAAGTTTCTCTTTGAAACTTTAGTGACTACGGTGAGGTTTGGGGTTGTAGCATCTCTAGAGAATTCTGGAGAAAGTTGAGCAAATCCATAAGCCTTTTATAACGTATAACCTCAAAATTAAAAGCAACACACCCTATCCTATTCTCCTTATGGAAGTGGGTCTTTCCCCTATTGAGAGCCTAGCTATGACTACGCTTCTGTTGTACAAGCACAAACTCAATAACATAGGAGACCATAGACTTCCTAAGCTAGCTTTAAATTCCATCCGAAACCACCTAAGGCTCAAATGAGGTTGGTATAAAGACACCACCATTGGGAGATCGACGAGAATGTTGCATTGCAAAACATTAATAACATTAAAAATATTTTTACTTCTAAGTTCAAAGAAAAAATGTGGTGTGAGAAAGATTTAACAACTAAAAGAAAATTAAGATATTATAAGGAGATAATCAACCCCACCCTAGAAGATCAAAAGTATCTCTCTGTTTTAACTAGCTCAAAGAAGAAAATTAATATAGCCAAGATTAAAACAAACTCTCATGAGCTCCATAGTGAAATGGGGCAGTTCCTAAAACACCATGGATGGAAAGGTTGTGCCATCTACGAACGTCGAGGATGAAAATCACTCCCTCTTAGAGTGCCCTGCGTACAACCACATATTAGATCTGAGTTTCAAAATCTTTGTTGCAATACTGACCTCACTCCCTCTTAGAGTGCCCTGCCTACAACCACATATTAGATCTGAGTTTCAAAATCTTTGTTGCAATACTGACCTTCCTAGCCTTTTACGTTATCAAAATTACAGTGAGCTCGGGAGACTTCTCTCCAAAATTTTTGAGCATAGGAATAAAATCTTAAATCAAACTAAATAATTCGTTGATTTAGGTCTGATAGACCAAAGTTTGGTCTCAATGGACGTTAACCATCATCATCATCAAATAGATGAAGAGAAAAAAAATTAGTTGTTATAATATAACAGTTACATTTGACTAAATAAATAATATTTCGTGTAAAGAAAATGGTTAGATTTGACTAAATAAATAATATTTTAGTATAAAGAAATAATTGTTAAAATATAATTGTTAATATTGAATTAGAGAAAATAATTAATCGAAAGGAAAATTTTAATGAAATGAATATCTAAAAAATAAAAATAATTAGATCAAACCTAAATAATCAACACAATAAAACAATTAATAAAATCAATATAATAAAATAAAAATAATATTTGGGTCAAATCTAAATAATCAAAACACTAAAATAAAAATAATATTTAGGTCAAACTTAAATAATCTAAATTATATATATATATATATATATATATATATATATATATATATATAATTTCCTATCATATATATCTTATTTTTAATAATAAATAGGAAGAGTGATAATCAATCATTTAAGGTTTTTGAAGTAAGACTTTTGTGATGCATAATATTTTTAATAGTATCTTTCGAAAAAAAATCACATAAAAGATATTTCGAACCACCCAGTGTGGTTCAAATGTGGTTCATCTTCAGGATAAGATGAGGAACCAGATCCCGGCAATAGATGTAGAGAGCTGCTAACTAGCTGTTAGCCAGTAACAACTAGTTTGACTAAGGGCAGAGCTTAGTAAAGATTTTGACCAAAAAAGGAGTAAGGGAAATAAATTAAATAATTTATTTTTTTTAAATTAAACATTCTTCCCTTGATCCATGATCATACCAAGCTAATATAATTCCAATTTCAACATTTACCATGGAATAGATATACATATATGGAGATAACCCCAACAAGAAAACACCATCACCAATCTTTTCCTTTTAGACATATTTAGGCATAATTTCCCCTTTTTATAACATCTAAGAATTTCTAAACATGATTTACATGATATTCCCAAATTTTAATGAAAATCAGAATATCATCTAAGTACACTATTATAAAACCATTTATTAATGACTTAAATACATCTATCATAAGTAACATGAAAGTAGTGAGAGAATCACTAAGCATACAAGACATAACTAGTTATTCAATTAAGGCTTGTAATTTTGTTTTAAAAACAAGGTTCCAAATGTCATCCTCAAAAATACTTATTTGATGATAACTACTCCTTAATTCTAACTTCATGAAAAAGGTTGCATTTTATAAATTATCCAATTAATCATCAATATGAGCAAGAGGGAAATGATCTTCATCATGATTTTGTTCGATGCCTATAAATCCCCACATTATTCATGTATTATCTTTTTACGCCGTAAGGCATTCCCTCTGAGAGAGACATTCCTAAATGCCACTTTGCACCATTTTGCATCGTAAGATCTGTTGTTAGACCATTAAACCATTCTTAGCCATCAGATGATGTCATAACCATCTCCCGAATCTAACTTGATGGATGCTATCATAACCGTCTCACCGGTCTAATGCTGTCATAACCGTCTCACCGCTTTCCCCTGACGAAGCCATAATCGTCTCACAGTTAATTAACGGGTATGGTATAGACTTGCTATGAAAAATGGTTTAGGTTTATTCATCGTTTCTTTCTTAGTTTCTTTCTTAGTGCTCGGCCTCGCCATGGTGAAGGTGCGATCATGTAGATTGACATTCAAGAAATGAATATGAAGACTTGTGCAGTATGTCAAATGATTCAGAAGGGCCCTGCATATTTTACGACGCCGAAGCATATATATCTTCATCCAAGAAGAGTACAAAATTTGGTACCCCTGTTTCGTCCCCCTCTTTTCTTCTGGGGAATAATTGCAGCAATATGTCTTCCTCTCGTAGGCCGCCCTTAACTCCATCGCTTATTCCTATCAGGGCTCCTTTGGCCGCTTATTCAATTCCATTCCTCACCCGCTCATTCCTTGGCTACTTATTCAATTCCACTCTTCACCCGCTCATTCTCCTTCCCTGTACTGTATTTTAATTTAAATGGAAGAAATAGTTGATCTAAACTAAATAGTTGATCTAAACTAGGTGTAGACACTGAACTTGAACTTAATCATGCATGCATTTTTTATTAAGAAAAGCTATCACACTAAGCTTATGTCAAATGATTCAGAAGGGCACTGCATATTTTACGACGTCAAAACTGATATATCTTCATCCAAGAAGACTACAGAATTTGGCACCCCTATTTCGTCCTCTTCTTGTGATCTTGGGAATAATTGCAGCAGCATGTCTTCCTTTAGTAGGCCGCCCTTAACTCCACTGCTTACTCCCATCGAGGTTCCTTTGGCCGCTTATTCAAATCCACTCTTCACCCACTCATTCTCTATCTCTGTACTGTATTTTAATTTAAATTGAAGACATGGTTGATCTAAATTAGGGGTAAATACTGAACTTGAATTTAATAGTGCATGCATTATATCCCAGTTTGGATTTCGGTTAAAATCTTTTTTTATTACCAAACACTATTACACAAAGCTCGTTAAAAGCATTATAACTTGAATAACTTATATTCATATTTATTTTTGGATGTTTTTTTTTAACTTTTTAATTATTGGATTTCAATACATTTAAAAAGTGTTTTATATTATAGAATTTGTGAAGAAAATTCGGTAGGGATAAAATTTGACTTGATTATTATATTAAAGTTAAAATCTAAAACTAAATTAAGTTATAATTTTTCTAAATTGATTTATATCATTTATATTTATAATAATAATATTTATATATATAATAATAATAAAATTATTTTAAAGTAATTATTTGTTTTTATTCATTTATCAATTTTGCTTTATAGGAAAGAGAAGTTAAGTCTTAACGCTCTTTTAACATTTAATGTTTTTATATTCAAGTTATAACACTTCTAAATGATTTTATATACTTATAAAAAATAAATTTAGATTAAAGTAATAATTTGTTTTTATTTATCTACCTATTTTGCTTCATAGGAAAGAGAAGTTAATTCTTAAAGCTATTTTAACATTTAATCTTTTTATATTGTCTCACTTGATTTTAATACATTTATATATTTTAATACTCCATACATCTTTATAATAAATTTGATATTAAAATATTAACGGACTATATATATGGATTCAACACCATTCCAAAAAATCACACTAAAGACAACTCATTTCTTCATATGTTTCTATTAAGTGTTTTTTTTTTACCAATTATAAGTTTAATAAATATGTTACTTATTTGTTAGTTATTATAAAAGAATAGACATACTATTTTTACTTCTTTATTATAAATTAATAAATTATTTATTATTATTATTATTACCCATTAAATAGATATTTTATTTATTTTTAATTTTTTTTTTATAAATTATTTAATTGATTTATTCTAAATTAATGAATTTGGTCATTATTTTCTTTTCCATAAAGTTCAATAATTTTAATGTTAATGTCTATGACAATTGTCGTGATGCGATGCCATTCATTTTGACTTTAATGATATTTAGAATAATATTATAATTATTGTAAAAATAATTTGAAATACAATTATTTAATGTATATGATAATCAAATAATTAAACAAACCAATAGTATACAAAAGAAATTCTATATATATATATATATGTTTGTTTATATATCTTTTAACTAAATTCTTTTATAAAATATAACTTTATAATTCCTTTTAAGATGAAGGAAAAAATTAAAAGTATATATGGTATAAAACATTAGATTAGAGTAGACAATGTATCTTTGTATTTGTCCAATGGATTTTTTACCATGAAACCCCTATGCAGGAGTTTAGGCTCCTCACTTTAATATTTAGAAAAAAAGGGTTTTGGCCGTTCATTTTAAAATTTCGAAAATAAAATGCGAATTAATTCAAACAATGAATCACTAAGAAAAACAACACGCCCGTTAACCTATTTATAACCTTCCTTTGGCTTCATGATGTATCATTCTTGATGTTTTTCTATTTTTTATCAGATGCATTACAAAAAATCTATGTTAAGAATGAACTAATTTGGCCCCTCACTTTAATACTTTAAAAAATGGGTTTTTGGCCCTTCACTTTAAAATTTCGAAAATAAAGCGCTAATTATTTCAAACAATTACAAAAAATCTATGTTAAGAATGAACTAATTTGGCCCCTCACTTTAATACTTTAAAAAATGGGTTTTTGGCCCTTCACTTTAAAATTTCGAAAATGAAGAGCCAATTATTTCAAACAATGAATCACTAAGAAAAAAACCACACCAGTTAAAAAGATTAAGTTTGTCCATAAACAAATGGATTCCTTTTTATCACCTTCCTTTGGCTTCATGATGTATCATTCTTGATGTTTTTCTATTGTTTATTAGATGCATTACAATAATGTATGTTAAGATCTGGAATAGTATCTCATGTGTTGCACTTCTAATTCAATCTTGTTTCAAGGAGGACTAAAGAATAGACATGCTATTTTTACTTCTTTATTATAAATTAATAAATTATTTATTTATTTATTCTTATTACCCATTAAATATATTTTTTATTTATCTTTTTTTTATATAAATTATTTAATTGATTTATTCTAAATTAATGAATTTGGACATTTTCTATATACTCAAATGCTCATTCTTTTCTTTTCGAGAAAGTTCAATAATGTTAATGTTAATGTCTATGAGAATTGGTGTGATGCAATGCCATTAACATTGACTTTAATGATATTTAGAATAATATTATAATTATTGTAAAAATAATTTGAAATAAAATTATTTAATGTATATGATAATCAAATAATTAAACAAACCAATAATATACAAAAGAAATTATATATATATATATATATATATATATATATATATATAAACTAAATTCTTTTATAAAATATAATTAAATAATTCCTTTTAATATGATGGAATAAATTAAAAGTATATATGGTTTAAAACATTAGATAAGAGTGGACAATGTATCTTTGTATTTACATTTGTAATTCCATCTATGTCAAATGGATTTTTGACCATGAAACCCCTATGCAGGGGTTTTGGCTCCTCACTTTAATATTTAAAACTCATTTTAAAATTTCGAAAATAAAGTGTGAATCAATGAATCACTAAGAAAAACAACACACCCATTAAAAAGATTAAGTTCGTCCATAAACAAATGGTTTCCTTTTTATAACCTTCCTTTGGCTTCATGATGTATCATTCTTGATGTTTTTCTATTTTTTATCAGATGGATTACAAAAAATGTATGTTAAGAATGAATTAATTTGGTCCCTCCCTTTAATATTTAAAAAAAAAGGGGTTTTGGCCCTTCACTTTAAAATTTCGAAAATAAAGAGCGAATTATTTCAAACAATGAGTTACTAAGAAAAACAACACACCGGTTAAAAAGATTAAGTTTGTCCATAAAAAAATGGATTCCTTTTTATCACCTTCTTTTGGCTTCATAATGTATCATTCTTGATGCTTTTCTATTGTCTATTAGATGTATTACAATAATGTATGTTAAGATCTGGATTAATATCTCATGGGTTGCACTTCTAATTCAATCTTTGTTTCAAGGAGGACTAAAGAATAGACATGCTATTTTTACTTCTTTATTATAAATTAATAAATTATTTATTTATTTATTCTTATTACCCATGAAATGAAATAGATTTTTTATTTATCTTTTATTTATTTTTATTTTATAAATCATTTAATTGATTTATTCTAAATTAATGAATTTGGACATTTTCTATAGGCTCAAATGCTCATTCTTTTATTTTCTAGAAAGTTCAATAATTTTAATGTTAATGTCTATGAGAATTGGTGTGATGCGATGTCATTAACATTGAATTTAATGATATTTAGAATAATATTATAATTATTGTAAAAATAATTTGAAATAAAATTATTTAATGTATATGATAATCAAATAATTAAACAAACCAATAGTATACAAAAGAAATTATATATATATATATATATATATATAAACTAAATTCTTTTATAAACTATAATTATATAATTCCATTTAATATTATGGAATAAATTAAAACTATATATGGTTTAAAGCATTAGGTTAGAGTGGACAATGAATATTTTTATTTACATTTGTAATTCCATCCATGTCAAATGGATTTTTGACCATGAAACCTCTATGCATGGGTTTTGGCCCCTCACTTTAATATTTTTTTAAAATGGGTTTTGGACTTTCACTTTAAAATTTCGAAAATAAAGAGCGAATTAATTCAAACAATGAATCACTCAGAAAAACAACACACTCGTTAAAAAGATTAAGTTTGTCCATAAACAAATGGATTCCTTTTTATAACCTTCCTTTGGCTTCATGATGTATCATTCTTGATGTTTTTCTATTGTTTATAAGATGCATTACAAAAAATGTATGTTAAGGCTAAACAAAATTCGATCTGGATTAGTATCTCATGAATTGCACTTCTGATTCAATCTTGGTTCAAGGAGGACTCTTGATGAAGATGAAATTTAGTAATGGTAGGACCGTAAACACTTTCATATACATATTCCTAAAAAATTAAGGCAGCCACATATTTAACATATAACCTAACTCATGCAAATAAGTTGATTAAACTTTACAAAGAAATAAAGTTTTGATCTGATGAAAATATGTGGATTATAATATTTTGCACTAGTCTGGGGTCGACCTAAAACCCATTTACAAGCTATAGATGCAAAAGGAGTATACATGGCATCAACATACAAACTTTCATTCTCTTGACATAGTATACATTGTTCTCACTGGTCTCTATTAATGTTTCTCCATAATTTTTGGGGCTTGGATTAGATATCTTGATTCCACTTCTTTGCATGGTGCTCTCGACCATAAGCCAATGCTTAGGACATATGCAGATACATTGTGTTCGCAATCTCATGGTAGACACTTGAATATTTCAAGAAGGCATTCATTAGGAAGCATGCTAATAAGGTCTTTTTGTTTATTCTTTAGCTTTGCCTCTCTAAATGGCATGATGAAATTGCCACGGAGTCTTGTCTGAGGACAAAAAGCACTTCCAATCGAGGTGCAAGAGACAATAAAAGATTTGTAACCACATGAAGAGAAAACTTAGGCCTTCTAAAGTCTTCATCACCTAGAGATTAATGACATTCCACCCTTAGCACAAAAGATATAGTACCAACCATTTTTTTACTGTGTTATAATTTTCTCTAAAAATGTGATGGCAAGTGTGCCCTGAGTGTAGGCAATTTAAAGATCAAGGCACTGATATTGATTATCAAATATTTTATGTGAATACACCAAAAATCCACAAATCATATTTTCTAGTCTGTAGAGGGAAGAGAATTGACCTTGTAATAGATCTCTCAATGCATTAGCATGACATCATGATCCACTGGATTAAAATTTTGGGCTTTGTATAGTTAAGAAACCAAACCCATCCAACATTGGGACTTGGGAGTAAAGTCTAATTTTAGTAATTTTGAAGTCAAAAAAAGGTTGTAGGCTATTACGTTTTCACTTAAATTCTCATGGTGATGTGTAGCAATACACCATTTTCTTCTCCAACATAGTGCCTTGTGTTAGTTATCAATATTGTAGTCTCCATTATATTCTCCAATGCATAATCCAATGCTTCATTCCCCAAACCATATAAATTACTTGCATGATATTTGATGGTCATAGATTAAATATTCCAACTATTTATGAAAATATAAAAACTTAGTGTTCCGTTGGATAACTTCAAACATTAACATTTGGATAGTAGTATATGAAAAATATTCATGGGGATAAGTGTAGTGCTTAGAAGTACCATTGACGGCAGAAAAGGATCCATACCATTATAATTGAGCACTCTTCCTGTGTTATAATATCTTTTCATAGTTGATTAGCAAAAATGTTTGCAAAGTTTCTTCATGGGCTAATAGATAATCCCCAAATGGAGACAGAAATGGAGAACAAAATTGGGTGCATGGAAATATTTCTCCAGTTCTTTGATAAACACCAAATTCTTATTGGTGAGCGGTTCTATGGACCAAAAACACTTGATGCAACTTAGTCATCATCCAGTAGCCCAACACTTGACACTAGTGGAGATACTAGTTATGTTCAAAATGTGGTATGAATATGCACATATTTTGTCAAATTTTTGTGTATGTTTTTATGTGCTTAAAGAGTTGAATAATTTTATATTTTCTCTGATAAATACCAAAACACTCATTATCTGTATCTCACCAGGTAGCTTAGAGGTAAAAAACTTCATAACCTTTTCTTCATCCTCATCAATGAAAAATTCCTTAAGCTTATGCAATTGAAAAATCCAATTCTAAAACCAATCAATTCATGTATCATAAACTCCAACAAATGGACTTGTTCTGAGTTGATTTTTTAAGTTGATTAATTCATTAGTATAGAGTGAGATGTGGGAATCATATTGCATGCTTTAAGTCCTTCAAAATTTTGAATAAAATTTTATTTTTAGGGATTTTCTTAGCATTTCAATTAAATACCTTACTCTATAACTAAAAAAAATAAAAAATCACAAAGTCTTTCCATAATTTATCCTCTTTATTCTAGACATGAATGTAGCTTCTTATGTTGTAGATTATCCATGACTGTCCCTTTTCTCTTGGATCAATGGTTGTCATACACTTTATTAATGCCATGACCTATATTATAATTGAATTTGAGAAGAATGGAAGCTTTCATTTTTTAGATTTAAAAAATTTTAGGTTTCAAAAATTTGTACAATAGTTCATTAATATCCATGAAAATATTATTATGAAGAAATTCAAAAGATGGAAATATGCATATAATACTTTCTTTAGTTGACGGAGGGTTTCAACATAATTTCAAGTCTACCACAAACAAGGAGCTCCTTGTGATTGTTTAGTCTCATTTGCTTGTTTCAGATAATCTTATTGTGACTATAAAATTTAAGAGACAAAATTAATTTATTAATGTAGGCATAGGTATGGGAACACCATAATTAACATGGTGTTCATGCTAGAAATTGATAATATTTATTAGAGAATGCAAAGGGGATTAATAATAATCATTGAGGGTTTAATAATAATGATTGAGGTGTTATTTTTTTTAATACACATTTT
The DNA here is from genome assembly GCA_031772625.1 of Pinus tabuliformis. Taxonomy (NCBI): domain Eukaryota; kingdom Viridiplantae; phylum Streptophyta; class Pinopsida; order Pinales; family Pinaceae; genus Pinus; species Pinus tabuliformis. The sequence continues at coordinate 1,356,874,603 of CM062804.1, forward strand.
ATTAATGACCAGTGAAACTGTATCTTGAATGTAAAACACATTTTTATTCTTAATACAAGTTCCATACTATGGTATCGACTTACAGTGTTTCCTTTGCAACATCTGGTTCAATTGCTAGTTTTAGTACTAGCACAATTGTTGATCTACATGGAGATGTACTAAGTCAAATGACTCCTTTTTCTAGTAACTCCTAAACTTGCTTCTCTATTTCTTCATTCTCAATCACAGATAAATTATACATGCCAATATTAGGAAGAGGTGCACCTTGTTGCAACTATATCTATAGTTGTATCTCTCTCCTTTGAAGTAATCCCAGTAGTTCCTAAAACACTTCATCATTGTAATAAACCAAATACAATTATATAATAATTATTGTCATATCTTAGATAGACATACCCATGTGAGTCAATTGGGGTTATGTCAGTTGGTTGGGTGGAATGGATGTTATATTCTCCACCTTGGTTCAAATCACCGATAGTGACTTGATGAGCTATATAATTCCATAATAAATATTATTGTCCAGGCTTTGTGCCTATGAATATTATTGTATTGGATTCAAGCCTTGTGAACCCTTAAATGAGTATACATATGGGCCATCCTGGTATCAACAACCTCACTATAGCAACAACCTCACTATAGCCCTCAGGATGAGAGGGAGGTTGTTGTAAAAAGGAAATTACTAAAACCAATATCTACTAGTGGTATCAAAACCACTATTACTCCATGGTTTTATTGGCCCATGGTATTACCAACTATGAACATTGTTTCACTCATATAGTAATTCCTTTTTACTAACTCAATATAAAATATGACTAGACTAGTAAAAAAAAATTATTAGCTTTGTAAAAAGGAAATTACTGAAACCAATTTTTTTTTTAGGGAGGTTGTTGTAAAAAGGAAATTACTAAAACCAATATCTACTAGTGGTATCAAAACCACTATTACTCCATGGTTTTATTGGCCCATGGTATTACCAACTATGAACATTGTTTCACTCATATAGTAATTCCTTTTTACTAACTCAATATAAAATATGACTAGACTAGTAAAAAAAAATTATTAGCTTTGTAAAAAGGAAATTACTGAAACCAATTTTTTTTTTATTCGAGTGTAGATCTATCAATATGTCCGTAGAAGTGAGCATAGGAAGTCTTAACCATAAAATCAATTGTGTCAAAGAAAGTTTTGACCATCACACTATGGATGAAGAATCACAAAAGTTGAAGAAGGTTTTTAACCTTCATGATTGTCAAGGGGAGTCTTCCAAGGAGGATGAATATGTTTCCGGTAATAAAAATGCTGAGGATGAGTTACATGAAGAAGAGTTAGGGATGAATCCTCATTATGGTGGGTAGTTCATTCCAACCACAAATCCTAGTGAAGGTGTGGGGTTTCAATACTTTATTGGTCCACCCTTTCAAATCTACTAACATTGTAATAACTTTGAAGGAATATGTTGTAATAATTCTATAAAGAATTAGAGTAATCTCCATGATTATATTAGTATATCATCTAGTATAGTAAACATGCAACTAGTGATAAGGTAAAAAATCCCTTCTATGTGGATCCACAAATATGTATTGGTTTTTTAACCCTTAAAAACAATCGAATTAAGGATATGGATCACTACTTGACCATTATTAGCAATAAAGTAGTAAATGAGGAAGAATCATTGAAAAACATAGACAAATCACTCACCATGAACTCAACTTCTCTTACCATCAAGAAGGAAGCAACGAAGTGGAGGGTGGGAAGATCATCCAGAAAATCAAGGAAGAGGCCAAGGTGCATGTTAGGATTTCACCTTGAGAGAAGGCTCCACCATACGTTCTACCCATAAGTGAGATTTCCTACACTATAAGGAATGTGAATATGGTGCAAAAAAAACGTATACCACAAACTATCATAAAGAATTGATTTGGTGGTTTGGGAAGAGTGGGTAGTCCAACATAATATTGACCACTACCCACATAAAACATGAATTGAACAACATTTTAGTGGGAAGTGAATAATGAGATGAAAAATTTATCCTCTAATTGTCATAGTTTATCCTCTAATTGTCATAGTGCTTGTTTTAAAACCATATGAAAAGTACGACAACAAGCTATACAGGGGACAAAGTGAGCTATATTCTATATCCAACAGCGTATCATCTCTTCATGAGGAGGTCAAGGTTCCAACTTACATATCATACATTCCTACCATAGACAAACACATTCTCATGTTAGTTGTCAACACAATATTTTCCAAATCATGATGTCAACAATAATAAAATAATCATTAACAACTACATGGAATCAATAATCCACTCTAACAAGCAAGCTCCACAAGGACAGACCATTGAAAATATAAGTATGAAGGGAAAGGGAAGTTGACATAGTATAGGATTAATTAATTCCTACATACACGAACTTCCAAAATTTAGAGTATGCATGCAATTATTTATAATAGGTATATAAATATATTTAGTAGATTCCCTTATGTAAGGGATTATCCAAGATTTTTGTTAATGTGTCATTATCTTTTCAATCGATTCATGGGAAAAATTAAATGTCAACATGATGCAATCCTTTATGGCTTGCTCCATGACAACCACATCGCAATTCAAAATTTGATTGTGAATCAAGATGGCATTGCAAGGGAAAAAGGAGAAATGGTAGAGTTTCTAAGAAGTACCAAGTATAATATACCTCTTCTCTAGATTTCCCACCCTAATAAGGAACAACATAAGTGGGAAAAAATTGACATAATTGAAGTTGTAGTGAACGAGGTTATTATTATACTCTAACATGCAATTATTATGAACGAGTTTCTAAAAGCTAGAGAAGAAACAATAAATCATTTCCCTTAAATTTTGCAAGGACCAATTCTAACTGACAATAAATTCCCCAAAGGATCTACTTGTAGTCATAAAACACAAGTTGAGAATTCCATTCTACGAAATTGAGGTTGATAGTTATTTATTTGTGGAGTCCAATCTCAATGAATTCCACAAATACATAATGGGTATTATGTATAGAAGCAACAAAGTTATATCCAAGCTTATGGATAAGCTAGTCTTGCTAGAACATTTGGCATAATTTATGAGACATTAATGACGTCAGTTCAACAATCACGTGATGATATTTTGATGAAGTGTATTAGCTCGAATTTTTAGATAGATTCCTTAAATTGGAGATGCAAATTTTCATCCCTTGTTCGTTTAACACAAAATAATTCCTTGTGGTAGATGTGAGAAGACTTAAATTGCCAAAATTTTGTCACAACAATACTTTGTTGTTGTGTTACAGGGTCATACATTTAAAGAAAATAGACTACCATGTGGAAAATATGAGGAGACTTGCTTTACTAAAATTTCATCGCAGTAGTGACATGGTGTCATATGTTCAACAAGAAAATACTACCACATTTTAATTGGGGGAGATTTAACCCTTTGAACCTTAATTAATATTTTACATCCCAATTCACAAATGTTTGTACATTTGACATTTTTGACTTCTACATTGATTTTATACAGGAGTTCGATGTACCTAAAATTTGTTGCACATTCAACATATACAATGGTGCAAGTCCAACGTAAAATATGACAATTGTAGTCAGTTTTGTTACACACTTTTTTGCATCATCCATTAGAATGGTGAAAATGTGTGGGAAAATTCCACTGAATGTGGGTATCAAGGGATTTTCATTGCATACCTATTTGTCAATGTTCCGATAAGAAAACATTAATATATATGAAAAAAAACTGTAAATTGAAATCCATGTCTATGATAAATTAGACATAATGTAATGACCCTACTGCAATTCCCTGGGTTCCCAAAAATAAAATGAAGTGGATCCCAATATTTTGTTTCTTTCACACTTTATTTCAAGACCCGAAAACTAGGGCCACTATTGGACTCATATCTTCAAGATATTTCCAATGATATAAACCTTGTTCACTTCAAATTTCAAGGAACAAAATTTTGCCCTTTCTAAACTCTTTTAACCGTTGTAACCTTGCATGTGATCTGAAAATCACTCTTGAGTGATCTCAGTTAAAGAATTATTGAATGAAGGTATTACAGACTAGTGTGCTGGTGTGTGTCTATGCTATTTTAGGCAATAGATCGATCAGATTGCAAAATACACAGACACTAGAAAATGGAAAACAGTAAGAGGAATACAGTAAGCAAATACAAGAACACAACAGATTTAATAAGGAGTTCACCCTATTCTCCACGACTACGTCTCTGGGGTAACTTTCAATGGTGGCCTTCTTTTATTGTGTCTTTACAGCAGAGATTTACAATGAGGAGCTCAATTTGAGTCTCCTGAAATAGATAATGTTTGGTAGGGTGGTTCTTGGATCCCCCAAGCCACTAGAGTACACAGACTCTTTTCCTTACCAGAACTTGACCTCCCTGGTCTTTAATGGGAGGAGCCCAATGTGGTACTCAATTTTTGGTAGATCCTTGAACCTCTCAAGCTTTCTGTCTGCTTGATGCTGCCTTATGCTGCAAGTCAGCTCGGCCCTTTGTCTTTCTGCTTCTTGCTTCACTGTCTCTTCTTTTCTCTATCTTCGTTCTCTTATCCTCTCGATTGTTCTCTATTCTCTGTCTGTTCATGGCTTAAAGCCAATTTGTCCCTGACTGTTCACTTCCTCTTTCGCCCCCGTCAGATCGCCTGCTGCTGTTTTCTTGGGGTTCCCTGCCTTTGCATCTTCGCCAATGTCTCACAGGGAGTGGCCACTTTTCCTCTCTCGAACTGTGCCAGCTCTTCCTCGTCGGTTCAGTTTTCCAGTTACACTGTGGAATGACTCATCCACTAACTCAGTGGTCAAATCAGACTTCAAACTTCTTTATGCCACGACTTAATTACCTGTCAAATCCATTTCCTCCATTGGGCGTGATTTTCGCCATTAGATCTGGAGCCCCAAATTCGACGTTATTCGCTCATTTCGCACGGTTAACTTGCTCAACCATTAGCATGCGATGAGTGGTGGTTTTCTCTCTCATCCACCAAACACGCATCTAGCGCTGAGTGGAATCACTCGTTTTCATCCAAATCTACTTACCGCCCAAGGGTGCCCCCGATATACCGCCGGTTTTGGAATGTGGGTCCCTCCTTTCACCTTAGCGCTTTCCCCATGGTTTCCCGACTTCCATGCAACCGAGTGTTTTGGGGATTTTTCCTTCTCGAGTGGTTTTGCCCAGCGATGCGCGATTAGCGCTAAGCACTAATTGCACATCAGAAATGCCCTCTATTTCCCGATTCGGGCTTCCTAATGGCCAGTTTTGCCTCCTGCGCGGACTCCAAGGGCCTCAGTCAGCGCGCTTTGATCGAGGTCCTCGTTGTTCCTTGCTAGCTGCAATATGCCACTATCCAGAGGTCTTCCTGATCACTCTGTGTTCATAAATTCGAAGTCTGTCCTGTCTTAATACAGTCATGGCACTTTGATAATCTTCATGGATCCAATTCGGATCACGACCTTCCCACTAAAAAAGCTTTTGGACCACCAAAAATTGGTTTTCAAGCATCGACTAAGTGAGGTTACAATTGTCTCACTTCTCCAATCTCTATCCACTTTGCACTACTCGGCTTTGAACCCTTGAACCCTACTCTGAGGTACTCAACATCTCCTTTGCGCGTCGTCCTCACCTTCTTGTCCAGAACTATGTCTTCCTGCAATTCATTAAGATATTCAGGTAGCAGGTCATCAATAGAAGGCAATTGACTCTGCTCTTCGGGATCCTCAATTAGAGAGGGTTCAAACAATCTCAAGCAATCTGCATTTACGACTGAGTAGATGTGCATGTAAGCTGGTAGGTCTAGGTGAAAAGCATTTTCACCAATCTTCTCAAGTATGTTGAAGGGTCCATACCTGATAGGATTTAGCTTTTTGCCTTCACCTTGCATCCTGTCCTTGCGATATACAGCCAGACTTGGTCACCAACTTGGAAACTATGCTCCATCTGATGCTTGTCATGCCTTGCCTTGTATTTGGCTTGGCTCTTTTCCAGCTATTCCTGTATTGCCTAGTGGATCTCTTCAATCTATTCAATGAACCTATTTGCCCTGTCCACATCACTGTGTCCCTCAACTGTGGTATCTTTACCAAAGACAAAATCCAAAGGAGACCTTGGTGTGAAACCAAAACAGGTCTCAAAAGGAGATCTCTGTGTAGAAATGTTTCGCTCTATTGTAAGCATGTTGCACATAACACAAATGTTCATCCCAAAGCTTAGGATGTTTACTGCAATATCCTCTAAGTAACTGGATCATTGTCATGTTAACTACTTCTGTCTGGCCATCAGTTTGTGGATGAAAAGTTGTGCTTTTCTTCAGTTTGTGTCCATCAGTTCCCACAGACTTGACCAAAAATTCCCCACAAATCGGGTGTCTCGATCAGATAAAATAGAAGTGGGTAATCCAAAATGAACCCATACATGTTCAAAGAACAATTTTACAGTTTGTTGAGTTGTAATCTATTTATTACAGGGTATCAAAATACACATTTTGCTGAACCTATCCACAACAACATATGGATAATCATGACCTTTCCTAGATTTAGGCAATCCTCCAACAAAATCCATGGAAACACTTTCCCAAAGGTGAGAAGGAACTGGTAATGGAGTGTACAAGCCTAGTTTTCTATTGTTGGGCTTGCTTTTAGCACACATAGTACACCCTCTTACATATCTAGAAACTACCTCATTCATTTTTTGTCAATAAAAAAAGCTTTGCAGTTGTGCAACTGTTTTACTTGCCCCAAAGTGACCAGATATTAGAGAAGTGTGTGCTTCTCGAATTATCTTTACTCTCTCAGTTTGTGGAATGCATAACTTCCCACAATGGTATAAGAGCCGGTCCTTTACATGATAATCCAATTCTTCTACTCGTTTGCCTTGACTTAAAGTTGCATATACATCTTTAAAGTCTATATCTTGAGCATATTGTTCAATTTAGCTTTCATGTGGCACAAAATTATGCTTAAGTATAGTAGATGCATTTATAATAGGTCTAGATAACATGTCTGCAACTTTATTGTGTATGCCCTTTTTATATCTGATGACTAAATGAAACTGTTGTAGAAAACCCATCCATCTAGAGTGTCTTGATTGATGCAACTTGGTTTGGGAGTGTAGATATTGAAGTGGTTGATGATCAATATGTATTACTATCTCTTTGCCCATTAAGTAATGTTTCCACTTTTTCACACTCTGAACTAATGCATACAATTCTTTATCATATGTAGGATAGTTAACTACTACAGGATTAAAAGTCTCAGAATGATAACATATGGGTTTACCGTGCTGTGTCAACACTGCTCCCATGGCATAGTCATTGGCATCTGTTTGGATCTCAAATGGTCTTGGAAGATCAAGCAATGCTAGTACAGGTGTTGTACTAATATTTTCTTTCAAGGTGGCGAAGGCTTTTTGATGTTTGCCTCCCCACTGAAACACCTTGTTCAATCCTGTTAAAGCATGTAAGGGAGATGCAATTAAGGAAAAGTTAGAAATGAACTTCCTCCAATATTGTGCTGCTCCTAAGAAGCTTCTAACTTCTGTAGCAAATTTGGGTTTAGGCCAGTTTACAATGAGTGCCACCTTAGACGGATCTATCTTCAATTCACCACCCCCTACTATATGACCCAAATAATTCAGAGATGTTTTGCCAAATTCACATTTTGAGAGCTTAACATGAATTTTTTCTCTTTTCAAAACATCTAGTGTTTGCTTAACATGCTTTAAGTATTCTTCCCACATTTTGCTAAAAATCAGAATGTCATCCAGATACACAATAAAAAAATCATCAAGAAAAGGTCTGAGTACATCATTCATTAATCTCATGAAAGTAGCAGGAGCATTAGTTAAGCCAAAAGGCATAACCAGCCACTCATACAATCCCTACTTTGTTTTGAAAGCAGTCTTCCATGCATCTTACTCTACCACTCTAACCTGATGTACCCACTATACAAGTCTAGCTTGGAGAAATAAACAACTTCCTTCAATTGATCTAAAAGATCATCTATGCGAGGAAGCGGATAATGATTTTTTATTGTTATCTTATTCAGTGCTCGGTAATCAATGCACATTCTCCACGAGCCATCTTTCTTTCTCACCAAAACGATTGGTGACCCACATGGTGATGTGCTAGGTTTGATGAACCCTTTCTCAAGCAACTCCTGCACCTGCTTCTTGATTTCAGCATTCTCTAAAGCGGACAACCTATACATTCCAATGTTAGGCAATGGAGCATCCTACTGCAAAATAATATCATGTACTATTTCCTTTTTGGGTGGCAGACCTTTAGGTTCTTGAAACAAGATATCATACTCTGAAACAACCTTTTCTAAATCAGCTTGTTGTTTAGCATTACAGCCCTCAAATACATTGGTTTTATCAGGTTTCTTTTCCTTTACAACCATCAGTAAGAATTGTTTGCATGAATTTATCATTCTTTTCATCTGCCCTGAGTTTATGAGATTATAATTATTCTTGAGCTTATGAGCTCTTACAAAGTATTCGATTTCATCTTTAACAAGTAGATACTTGTTCTCAACTCTATAGAAAATAGCTTTCCTATCATACAAGTAAGGACTTCCTAAAACAATTCCACATATATCCAAAGGAATTATGTCTAACTCAACCTCATCTACAAATGCTGACCCAAAAGAAAACTTGAGTTTCCATTGTCTAGTCACTTGTAGTTGTTCTTTATCATTCAACCATCCTAATGGGTATGGTTTCTTGTGAGGTGTAGTTACTAATCCCAACTTCATTACAATTGCTTCAGAAATTAAATTTACTTGTGAGCCACTACCAAACAAAGTATCAATCTTTTGATGTTTGGAAATAACTTGAATATGGAAAATCTCATGTCTTTTTCTCTCATTTTCTTCATCAACGGTAGATTGTGCAGAATTACTATTAGATGCTTCAAAATTCTTACCTTTTATACCTGTGGTTGCAATGGTTGTTTCATCTCCCAAGTCTAACCCCAAATCTTTCTGAATAGTTGCAGCAGTCTTCTTCTTCTTGCCCTTGAACTTCTTAGGTCTCAGCTCTGGATGCAGAATCCAACAATGCTCATCATCATGCCCATCCTTTTTACAGTGAGTGCATGAAGCCTTGCTCTTCTGTGCAGTGTTAGCCTTCCTTACCTTCCATTTCTGCTTTCTTTTCTCCTTATTCTTACTTCCAGTGGGTTGGGATGATCCCCCAACTTCTGGACTTCCATTCTTTCCTCTAGCGTCTAGATGAGTAGCTTGTATAGATACCTCATCTATACTAGTGGGATTAAACATGAGGATGGTGTGCCTCATGTAGCTGTGTAGACCACCAATGTACTTCAACAGAGTCTCTGGTGAGTCTAATGAGATTCCTAGAATCAATGCTCTCTTTCTAAATTCTTGAGTGTACCCTTGCACATTTTTCCCTTTCAACTGCCGAAGAGTTTGCCAACTCATCATAGCTTGTTGCATGTAGGCCAATGGATAGAACTGCTTTTTGATTGCAAAAACAAATTCACTCCAGACAGAGATGGTCTTACCATGTCTTTTCATGTCAGCTTGGGTTCTGCCTTCCCACCAAACCAAGGCAGTGCCTCCAAGGTGTAGGCTTGCCAGTTGAATCTTGCTCTTGTCTGAGTCGATATTCTACACTCTGCAATAAACATCAATTTGTCTAATCCAATTCTCCAGCTTTTCTACCTTCAACTCTCCATCATATATAGGTAAATCAAATTTAACATCTAGTTTGATCAAAGATGCTTTCTTTTTGTGTTCAGGGCTGTTAGGAGTGAGAAAGCTTTCCTCTTTCCCTTTGCCTTTTGAGTAGTCATGAAAGTGAGACTCATCTTCTCGCTTGTCTTGTTTAGAGCCTGATGAATCTTCATCCTTTTGTTTTCTAAAGTCCCTATACATTTCTTCTACCATGGACTTTATGGCTAGGAAACTATCTATGAATTGAGGGTCTGGCCCCATTGATCCTTCCTCTGACATTGTCTTCCGAGGATAGACTCTCCTAATTTCAGGATTAGTTTCGACCAACTCTCCTTCTCCTAATTTGAGTATTGATCTAGTTAGCATTCAACAGCTAAACCAACATAGCTTGTCTAACCTTAACAGCCTAGAGCTCTGATACCACTTGATTTGAAAATCACTCTTGAGTGATCTTAGTTAAAGAATTATTGAATGAAGGTATTACAGAATCATGTGCTGGTGTGTGTCTATGTTATTTTAGGCAACAGATCGGTCAGATTGCAAGATACACAGACACTGGAAAATGGAAAACAGTAAGAGGAATATAGTAAGAAAATACAAGAACATAATAGATTTCATAAGGATTTCACCCTATTCTCGAGGGCTACATCTCCGGTCCAGCTTCCAGTGGTGGCCTTCTTTTATTGTGTCTTTACAGCAGAGATTTACAATGAGGAGCTCAATTTGAGTCTCTTGAAATAGATAATGTTTGGTAGGGTGGTTCTTGGATCCCCCAAGCCACTAGAGTACACAGACTCTCTTCCTTACCAGAACTTGACCTCTCTAGTCTTTAATGGGAGGAGCCCAATGTGGTACTCAATTCCTGACAGATTGTCGGGTCGTTAATATGCCATGATTATTGTCACTTGTGAACGTTTATTCCACCCATTTCCACCATTCTTCATCATGTCATTTATTATAATTTATCATTTAAATCCATTTTATAAATGATTTATGCTCTCATGGATGAATATTATTTATTCTCCTTTATTTCTAATAAATTGATTATTATGCATTATTTTATCAATGATAGTTCTAATAAGTTGGTTATAACATTATCTACCATTCTTAGCCTCCAAAGTAACTTCCAGATTGAAGATTTGATTTTTAAATCAGCCAACTCAGAAATTCGATGGTTTAAGGAGTGACAGTTTTGCGGTTAAGATTCTGAGCAAATGAAGACGAATTTGGAAAATCCGGAACATGGGTTTTGTCCAGAACGAGCCCAATTATCTTCTTAAAGAACAGTTTGCCCAAATTCGGCTTGTACAGGGAGAAATGCAGGGTTCTTTGAGCACGATTTTCTCAGATTTGCAGTTGCGACCGTCCTCCAAATCTTAGCTGCAAAGCCAAATCCGCCTTGTTCTTGTTGATCAATTGGTTAGAATCCATCCAATTTTGTAAAAAAAATCATTTTGTAATTATCCATTCTCTGATACTTTTCTATTTAAATGAAACCCAAGATCAGAGAGGGGGGGAAGAGGACGATTGTTGTTGTAATTATAAGTTTCAGAACGACTTTGATCATGGAGTCTTGTTGAGACCTGATTTTGTATACTTTTGTTAATGCAATCAATATAAAGGACTTGGTGTTCAATTCGTCCCGGCATCTGAAGTAAGTTACGGCGGTGCCATTGGAAGCTACAGGCCCAGCTCCAACGGACACTTGCCGTTGTATTGTTATACGGTAAATTGTGTGTGGTTTGTTTATTTCCATTATTTAAGTAATCTGATGTATTTGTTATATGCTGTTCCACGCTCTGTTACGACTAATCCATTACTGGTTTCATTCAGCAAGTTTATGTAAGTGACTCTATGTTGCGTAATGAATCTTTTCGGAGTTGATTACATGTTCACTATTTAAACCGATTGTTTCTGTTACAGAGCTTTCATATTAAATATTGCTATTGGATTCATTTTGAACTCTTATTCGTGGGAACCCGAAAGTAATATTATTTCATTTGGAAACAAACGTCATGTTCTTTGGAAACATCAGATTGCTATAATAAGTATGTTGTGTATATATGATTGACGATTTGCTGTTCCATTTGATTAAACTGTCTACTTGTACAAAAGATTGCTCTTTCTTTGTATGTAAGTTGATGCCGAGAATTGAGAGTGTTGAACTCGCGAGATTTAGTTTCTTTCCTGCCGTTCCTTTTTACTGCTGTTCCATTTCTGAATTGCCATTCCATTCTGCTTTCTTGTTGTTCCTTTTTACTTGCATTCATTGGTTTCGAGTGTGGGAGGAGGATCAAGGCTGTCGTGAGACACAGCAGACGCTATTATGCTCCCAGATCCATGATCCATACTCTAATTCCTTTTCCTTCATCAATTTCTAGAGGACTGAGTTATTGCTACTATATCCTCGATTGATGGTTGTTTGAATGAATGATTTAGTTTCTTGCTGTTCCAATTAGATTTTGTTTCAAGCATTCATTTACTTTTGGGTTTTAAGCACTATACTGCAAAACATTACTCTTAAGTAAATAGCCGCCTCAGACAGAGTACACTCTTGAAATAAAAAGTCGTCCCTGGGTTGATAATTAATGTGAGGTAATTAGGAGTTCACAAGACACCTTTTTATCGCTCCACACAGATCCTCTCAGGGATTGCTTGACCCTCTCAAGCTTTTTGTCTGCTCGATGTTGCCTTATGCTGCAAGTCAGCTCGGCCCTATGTCTTTCTACTTCTTGCTTCACTGTCTCTTATTTTCTTTGTCTTTGTTCTCTTCTCCTCTCGGTTTTTCTCTATTATCTGTCTGTTCATGGATTAAAGCCAATTTGTCCCTGATTGTTCACTTCCTCTTTCGCCCCCATTGGATCGCCTACTGTTGTTCACTTGGGGTTCCCTGCCTTTGCGTCTTCGCTAATGTTTCACAGAGAGTGGCCACTTGTCCTCTCGCGAACTGCACCAACTCTTCCTCGTTGGTTTGGTTTTCTAGTTACACTATGGAATGACTCATCCACCAACTCAGCGGTAAAATCAGACTTCAAACTTCTTTATGATGTGGCTTAATTACCTGTCAAATCTGGTTCCTCCATCAGGGGCAATTTCCGCCATTAGATTGGGATCCCCCAGATCCGACGTTATTCACTCATTTTGCACAGTTGACTTGCTCGACCATTAGCGTGCGATGAGCAGCAGTTTTCTCTCTCATTCACCAGACATGCATCGAGCGCTGAGTGGAATCGCTCGTTTTCAGCCAAATCCGCTTACTACCCAAGGGTGCCCCCGATATACCGTCGGTTTTGGAGTGTGGGTCCCGCCTTTCACCTTAGCGCTTTCCCCACGGTTTCTCAGCTTCCATGCGACCGAGCACTTTGGGGCTTTTTCCTTCTCGAGAAGTTTTGCCCAGCGATGCGCGTGCATCAGAAATGCCCTCTGTTTCCCAATATGAGCTTCCCAATGGCCAGTTTTACCTCCTGCGCAAACTCCATGGGCTTCGGTCAGCGTGCTTTGACTGAGGTCCTCGTTGTTCCTTATTGGCTACAATCTGCCACTGTCCAGAGGTCTTCCTGATCGCTCTGTGTTCATAAATTCGAAGTCTGTCCCATCTGAATACAGTCATGGCACTTTGATCATCTTCATGGATCCAATTCGGATCAGCATGTTATAACCCTATTTGTCACTCCACCATAACGAGAGAAACCTAAGTTTAACTTATCTATGTTGCTAGTTATAATGCATCCCCTTTCACCTTTTCTTTTACTTATGTGGGAATTATTCCATGTTAAAAAGGTGAAATTACATAATTAATTAATTTCTCATAATTATTTTGTCAAATTTTCATAATCATGAACTAATAAGTATTTCATAACTGAAAAAAAACTCATAATTAAGAAAAAATGTTCTAGAGTTTGTCATTCCCAAGGAGAGCAACTTTACCTACTATTGTATGAGTTGGTTAGGGGTCCATTATTAGATAAGCTTCCTAACTTCTCAAGCCCCTAGGTTTCTAGATACATTCTCTCGGAGGATAGAATGAACCTATAGAATCTCACCCCATTAAGAGGAAACACGAGAGATCTAGCGTCCATAATATAGAGCAGGAGCTCTAATATTATGGGAAGTTATCCATTTTAGGAGGATGAGACTAGCTTGCAAGGTGAAGAGGAGGTTCATCTCATGCTTGATGTATACTTTTTATGTATATGTCATGTTACTTTTAATATAAAGTTTATAAACTTTATACTTGGTCCCTTTTTAATTAATTATTAATAATTAACCTTTATTTTATTAATTTATTCAAATAATTTTATCAATAATCTGGAACATATAATATGTATAGTCCTCTTTTAAGATCTAACCATGTATTACGCAATATTGATGAATGAGTAGAACTTCTATTCCAAGAAGTGTCATGGTATTTAGCACTTATAATCAATTAAGTATAAAATACTAGTGCGGTATATGCGACACATGCATATGTAGCTATCATATGCATGTACCGTATACCTGCTATTATGTTTGCATTCTTTGTATTTATAGATGGGTCGTTACATACACTCCCCCTTCAGAAAACTTCGTCCCGAAGTTAGAGTTTTTATCTTATCTGATTACTTATGATAGTAATTAGTACCCCCTTCTTAGGTTTATAAACCGAGGTTTTAAAATTTTTATTTTAATATAAAGAGACTATAAAATTAGTGTTTTAGGTTTATGATTTTAATGGACATGTCTTGCCCTATCCAGGTTCCCAAGCTATTCTAAAATCATCCTATCCTTCCTAATCTCTTCCACTCCCATCCTATACGTCCTCTACTGGAGTATGCCATGGCGTCAGTTTTACTGACCTAACCATTCATAAACTCTAAGGTGACAGCATCGATTATACCGACCTGATTCCCAGTAGGCATCCGACAGTCATCATCGCACGTCTAGGGGAGCATGATTCGCATAGTCCTCCCATGACTCCAGGGTTCGGAGGATAAACGGTGGGCAACACCTCCACCCTTCCCAGTAGAATTAGGGCTAATACCCTATCATAGAATCACTTTGAGCTTTAATTGTTATGAGGTTCTGTCATCACATGTTCATCCCGGTAACTGTTTATTATTTGCAATCATACACTTATCCATGCATTTGTAAAATGTGCATCAGCATATTCAAAATAACTCATGTATTATTCACATATGTCACTACAGTATAACATATTTTGCCATATTCCATGCATGTCGTTTGACTTTCATTTAAAATGTATTTATTCCCTGATTTCTATTCCATTGATCATATTGACATGTATAAATAAAACATATTTATAATATCTTAATTCCTATCAGAAATAAAATCATTTAACTATTTTAAACTTTACTTTGACAACTATAATTTAGTAAGATCAACAACATATATCGTTTTGATATCCATGTACCAGCAGAAGTTAAACATATATTATGTCACAAAATTTCACGTTTATCTATAATCATTCAAAATGGTTCTAAGTCTCTGATTGTAGTGAAGTAAATATATACTAAACATAGTTTAAAGTTCTTCAAAATTGACATAGATTAGTGTATCTTTGACATATGTCCTCTGTATTTTCCCAAGTAGCTGATCCAGGACTATATTTGTCCCATTGGATCTTAACTTGGTCCACCAGGTGATTCCTGAGCTGTCGAACCCTACGTTCCAGTATACGTAATGGTTCGACCGATACGATTCCCTCGTCTGATACCTGAAGATTCCACTACAGTGGGTTGATGCGCTGCTTGGTCGTTGCTGACTACAGTATGAATTCTATGATTACCTTGATTGTTTGATATTGGTCCGTTTCCAGTCCTATGCAATATATTCGACAAAGCTTCTTGACAATCACATTGAAAATGCGGTCCCCCACATCCCCAACAATTAAGCTGCGTTGATCCTCTTAAATCAGGACGTGAATTTCTAGAGAACGAGCTTCGTCCTCTCATGTTGATTCCTCTTGAATTTCTTCCTCTACTGGCAGTCCCTCGAGATGTCCATGGACTGGTGTTTGATGATTCCGCGGCTATAGTGTTTACTACCATGGGAGCTCTTGTCCCTATATTTCTTGGGGTAAACCTGTTACCGTAAGGTGGCCTTGAGCTACCTCCACTGAAGAAGTCTCGAGGAACCTTTACTGGAAATCCTGATTGTAAAGGTTCTACTGGCCCTATATATTTTTTTATTCCAAGGTGCTCTTCTGCATAACGACCACATTCAACTACCTTAGCTACTGATGATGGTTTCCACATGCTTACCAAGGCTCTAATGCGAGTATTTAACCCAAGTATGAAGCGTTCAGCTTGACGTTCATCAGAATCTAAGTAGTGAATGTATTTTACAAGCTCCATAAACCTTATCTCGTACTCTTCCACTGTTTTATTTCCTTGAATTAATGTATGAAAGGCTCTGGCTTGCTGTTGTTGAAAGTATGGAGGTAAATACTTTGCGTGGAACCTTTCCTCAAATAGTTCCCAAGGGACATTATCCGATGTAAGGTGCAGCTACTTTTCCAGATTTCCCCACCAAATCAAGGCACTTTCCTTTAATTGAAATACAACAATTTTTGTTTTTGCTGAAGAAGAATATTCTCTTAATCTAAAGCATCTATTCATTCCTGCTAACCATGCTTCAGCACGTTCATCTGCTCGACCTCCTAAGAATTCTGGGAGTTTAATTTTCTGAAGCTCCCTAGAAATGTCTTCTTTTGATCTTTTGGGCTCAAAATTCTTTGGTTCCATTGAAATGATAGCTAAAGGTTGAAATTCCTCTTTGGTCTTAGCCTTAGTTGATTCTTTTAATGTCTCCAATAAGGCTTCCAATGAGTTCATTATCACGGTCAACTCTGGCATTGGGGCGATTGATGTTGATAATGGTCTTGGTGGTGATGATGGTGATGGTGGTGGCGATGGGGATGATGATGGCGACGGTGGCGGTATTAATGACGGTGATTCTACTCGATCACGTCATCATCGCTCATATGTCTTTACCATTGTAATGTTTCCTGTGTACATAATAAATTTCTATAAAAATTTTGAGATAGACAATCGAATATATAATTTTCTTTTGTAATTTCACATTCATAAATGGGTATAGTTTTGCTATTTTTATCTCCTAGGTAGATCTTACTGGTACCGAGGTCAAGGAGGGTAGTATCGCGACCTCCTTGTCCTAATGCAGGGTATTCTATCCTAATATGAAATAATGCAGAAGTGTATGGTCATTAGCTCCTAAGGTAGGTCATCTAAAATTTATTACTTAATAACATTCATAAAATGAAAATGTTAAATGCCTCGTTACAATGAACATTGGCAACTTACCCGTCACACCTCAATCTAGCTATTACCTTTAAAGAAGGACATACATATTTATATTTTTGAATATATTACTTAGATATGGACTAAACCTATAATATATATATAAATGAAGGATTGTTCTGGTTCCATATCAGTTTGACCTTTAGCCAGGAAATTTACCATAGACATGTCATGATTAAAATCTAGAAGAGATACAATTCAGTAGTCTACCATACCATAAATGTAGGTTGGGGTCAAATTGAAGGGTAAATTCAGATCAATAGTCAAATTGTATATAAAATGTAGGTCCGTGGCCTACATATTGCAATTGCTCAGGAAAGGTAGAAAATGGTTCTTTTAATGTTTCTACAGTATCCTACTTCTGAAATTCGAGTGGCCAAGGACCAAAGGCACTATTACCAAGTATATAGATCCTAAACATTCTTGTCAATATGCAATGGAGGATGCAATGTTGAGAGGGCTTCACATAATGAAAATCTGCAATCAGACTTTACTTCAGACAGCTCAAGGACTTGCTCATTGTATATGCTTCATAGAATGATCCTAAAATTTTATAAGAGTGGTCAGACCTCAACCAATACAGAAGAAGAGAGACATGGAGCAACTATTATGTAACCAAACCACATTGAGTTTTGGAATTTTCTAAATGTAAAACCGAAAAATAGAAGATCAATTTATTTATGATGAATATGGCAAATGGCTAGTACATAACAAGATATTTTAACAGTAAAGACAGTTTTCAGACCAAACTAAAAATGCAGATGGCTACTAATATATCTGATCTCCAACAAATCAGTCTGTAGTGCCACATTTCGATCATTGAATAAGCATGGAGATCGCTCCCGCACCAGAGTTATAAGGAAAACTAGGCATAAAAGTTCTATCAAATTGTCTGTAAAGGATTACCAATCTCTGGTTTAGTGTGTGGCAGATACTCCAGGCAACTACAGGTTTCTGGGAAGAATTCTACTAAGTCTAAGAAACAATATAATGAAAGCAAGTGATCTGTTGATGTTATTGCACAATCAAGTGGCAATGAGAAAGGAACAGAGAGTGCTAAAGCACCTTTTCCAAAAACGAAAATAAGGATTGTGAAGAATCCATGATTGAGTCAACTGCACCAGACAAGGTGTTGGCCCGAAAAAGAAGAAAACATCAAAGGTTTTTAAAGTTTCAAATATGATGGAAGTTAATGTTGTTGGAGAGAATGAGCCAGTTAGCAATTTTGAACAACCATGGACAATGCTTGTTCACAAGAAAGTGCAACCTGGATGGGTAGCTTATAACCCTGCTATCATGAGGCCTAGCTCTCCATGGAGGCTGAAAACATAATAAAGATGATTTCTTGAATGGTTTGAGAGCCTTGTTGAAAAGGAAGGATGAGAACTCATTTTTGCGGCTTGCTAAGAAGGAGAACTTTGATGTCTTGTGTTTACAAGAGACCAAGTTGCAGGTTAGTGCCCAACACAAAGTTTTTCATTAATTGCTGCCCATAGAGTGGCTATATTCTTTGCTTTATGTTTAATCAATCTTAATGGTGTATCGAGTAATTTGATTGTAAATGATGTTTGGTATGGTTTTCCTATCATCTCTGAGGCATAAATTTCAGTATCTATAAAGCAGCAATAGTTGAATGTGGGTCCTAAATGTTCCGATGTGCATGTTGATGCCATTTTTAAATGTTGTATTGGATACAGGAAAAGGATGGAAGTGATGACATAGAAGGCAAAGTTGTCTTAAACTCTGCCTGCAACTTTTGAAAATTCACTTTATTGGGCAGAGAAGGAAGTGTTGTCATAAGTTCCATCTGTAATTTGTGAAAATCATCCCTACTCGGTATATGAGGCAAATGATGCACTCTTGTGAGATCGACAACCTTCGGTAGTTTTGTCACTGTGTATATTGTAAGGCAGAGAAAAATGAAGAATCCCACCAAATGCGTCCAAACATTGAGTGTCAAAATAATTCTTCCTCTACTATAGAACTGACCTTGAACTGACCTTTACCTTCTCTACTCTCAACTTCTCCTCAATAAACTGATGCTTCTACCCTTGATATTCTCTATTGTAGATGGAGCCTATTTACAAGGGAATTTAAATCTGATCGATGACCTTATAGCATATTAATCTTGATCATCGCAATACTTTTGGAGACAATCTAAATTAGTCCACATTAACAGTAAGGTTTGCTAAGAGTAACCCAAAGAAACTAAGGCTGCCAAGAAAAAGTGCAATGAATAACAATCTAGAGACTTCAAAGACAATTATTAGGTCTCACTTATATCTGCCTACAATACTTCCTCTGAAGTATACAAATCTAGGCTTATAACAGTTGCTTTATAGTGTCAAAACCCCAAAGATTTCACCAAAAATTTGTTGTAGATCAATTGCTTTACATTTTATACTACTGTAAGAACCCTCAAAGTGCCAGAATGAAACACAATGATGTATGCCCTCACAACAGTCAAAATCCACCACATAAGTCATACAAACAGGATGTAACAAGTCTTACCAATAATGTTGAGTCAAGCTTGTATCAGGTTCTGCCATTGAAAGAAGATTTTATGCACAAAGCATGTCATTATCATTCACAAGAATTAGGCTGGAACTATAATCAAAAGAGCTAATGAGAACACACCTTAGATGAGCTCAAATGGATGCCTCAAAAGGTCACAATGAAGATGCATATGCTACTCGCATAAGGTATTAGATATCTCAGGGAATATTGCATCGTTTTGCTCAGCCAAAAAAAAAAAAAAAACTCCAACTGTCTGGATGTATAATCAAAATTAGTTTTCTGGCATCATCTTGAAAAGTTGACCAGCCAATGTTCTTAACAACAGAACACGAGCTCAGATGCTTTTTAATCACTACGGGATACAGACACCTCTTGGCATGATAGCGATGATTCAACAAAAAATCTTTTTCATGAAAACAAGCCTTGGGTATTCGCACAGTAAGGTTGATATTTAAGAATGGTTTTGTTGTAGCCTTAAGTGGATAACTGCCTATA
This sequence comes from Pinus tabuliformis, assembly GCA_031772625.1. NCBI lineage: Eukaryota > Viridiplantae > Streptophyta > Pinopsida > Pinales > Pinaceae > Pinus > Pinus tabuliformis. The sequence goes on from CM062804.1 coordinate 1,356,894,643, forward strand.
ATTTCTACAGAATCCGGCTTCCTGAATTTGAAATCAAGTTTGTCACCAAGAGCCCCTATATCTTTAATAAAAGTAGCTGCTGCTATTGGCTTCACCTATTCCTCGGGAAGGTTGAGCAACACATCGCGTATAAGTGCTACAGCATCTTCCAAGCACTTAGTCTTTGTATAATCGACGCTGACTTCCTTTAAAAGCTCGGAGACTTTCAAATCGGACAATTCGGTATCCAAACCGAAAGCCATGTTGCTCTGTACTTACAAAATATTTGTCCGAAACAACCCCCAAATCCTCAGCTGTTGGGGGATTTGTGCTGGGGTTTAGGATTTTAGATAAATATTGATAAGTTACAAACCACGGTTACAGCTACGTATTTTTTTTCTACAACGCAGATGGAGTTTCAAATTTTAATGCGCACATAGCGCTGGCATGCACACAACGTTAGTCTCACACGTGAGCACTGCTAGAACAAGGTCAGTGCTTCAATGACGCCTCCAAGGGACTATGAAGTCAGAAGAAGCTACATAACAATATTAATGCTTTAAAACCAGACAAAAATTCTGGCTTATTATCGACTGGCAGCTCCGAGTAGATCAAATGATTCACTTATGGTTTGTTCTGTTACTGGAATGGAATGGCAGATAATGAAATGGACTATCACTAAATGAATGGAGGCAGAGACCTAACACCATAGCTAGCTTCCTGTGTAAATGTACTAAATTGCGTAGCTTTGTGATCTGACTCGAATTGCACTCAATTTCCGAAGAAAAAAAAATTGGACTCGCGGTTGGAATTGTCAACAAAAGAAATTCGCTTAAAAGGGGATTATCACAAGGCAGACACCTTAAAATTGTTGCAAAAATGAAAATTTGACAAATTTCAGAAGGAAAACATCCATTGCATTGGATCGGGGCATGAAAATTGATGTTTGAGTTTCTCATTCTTTTCTATGGATTGAAATGAGTCTCCGCGCTTGTTTCTGATCGCTCCAAAACTATTCAGACAGGCGGGTGAATACACGTCAAATGATGGCAAAGAGAGGTTGTGCTTCTCACTCTACGCAAACTAAAGGATAGAGTATCAAGTGCATGCCAGAGTATCTCTATCTATATCACCGACATAGAATAGTTTTCTAGCTCTGGATAAAAAAAATTGTTGCCGGCCATATCTATCCGCAATATTATCTCAGTGACATCAATTATGCGAAGTGGCTAGAACATGAGAGAACAGAACACAGCTAAAAATAAAAATGACCCACAAAAAGTCAGAATCAGAACAACTAACCAGCGCATGCCTGCTAAGTACATGGGGTTTCCCCGCGAGAGTTTGAATCTCTCAAGCGACGGGTCTTCTGCTGAAACGTAAGTTTTTTTTCTTTATAAAGTTTTCACACAGCAGAATTCAACCACAAAAAAATTACACGAGCATAGGGCCTATGAGGTCGAAGGGTTTGAACGATACCTCTGATACCATATGTAAGAGCCTTCAAACAGATCTAAAAAAAAAAACAGTAAGGAATTTACCTACAATTGAAGTACCTACCTGAACTGCTGCAGTTGAAGATGCCTCCGGCTATGCTGCTCCAGTCACCGAGAGACAAAATCCACCCAGCCAGACTGAGCAGAGCCTGGTTGCTCAATCCAGTAAGCTTCTCAACAGAAGTTGACTTTCCCCCATGCCCAGAACCTCAGAACTCTCAAGCTCTTCCAACGGCTGATTCCCTTCCCTTCCGAATTCTTCCTCCTGGTTTCTGTCCCCTGCTCAACCCATGACCTGCAGTTTATATCCTCTGGTTTGGCGGTGGCCGCCCTCCCACCTGCAGCCACCGCTTACCCTGCTAATGCCACGCCTCTGCCTATGTAGCCCCTCCTGGTCTCGATTCAAGTCGTGAATGAAATACGTCTTTTTGAGACCATATGATATTTATTAATCTTTTAAGATGACCATTACATTGTATATTCACGTATCATTAAACTTTATAACGTTTATTTATAATTTTTATCATATTACATAGTTTTATTTATATTTATTTTAATATAAAGTTTATTTATATTTGTTTTAATATAAAGTTCATTTATATTTGCTTAAATATAAAGTTTATAAACTTTATACTTGGTCCCTTTTTAATTAATTATTTATATTAATAATTAACCTTTATTTTATTAATTTATTCATATAATTTTATCAATAATCTGGAACATATAATATGTATAGTCCTTTTTTAAGATCAAACCATGCATTACGCAATATTGATGAATGAGTAGAACTTCTATTCCAAGAAGTTTCATGGTATTTAGCACTTATAATCAATTTAGTATAAAAAAGTAGTGCGGTGTATGTGACACATGCATATGTAGCTATCATGTGCATGTACCGTATACCTGCTATTATGCTTGCATTCTTTGTATTTATAGATGGGTCGTTACACTCCTTGTGATTGTTTAGTCTCATTTGCTTGTTTCAGATAATCTTATTGTGACTATAAAAGTTAAGAGACAAAATTAATTTACTAATGTAGGCATAGGTATGGGAACACCATAATTAACATGGCATTCATGCTAGACGTTAATAATATTTATCAGAGAATATAAAGGGGATTAATAATAATCATTAAGGGATTAATAATAATGATTGAGGTGTTATTTTTTTTTAATACACATTTTATTAATGACGAGTGAAACTATATCTTGAATGTAAAACACATTTTTATTCTTAATACAAGTTCCATACTATGCTATCGACTTACGGTGTTTCCTTTGCAACATCTAGTGCAATTTCTAGTTTTTGTACTAGCGCAATTGTTGATCTACATGGAGATTTACTAAGTTAGATGACTATTTTTTCTAGTAACTCCTAAACTTGCTTCTCTATTTCTTCATTCTCAATCATAGATAAATTATACATGCCAATATTAGGAAGAGGTGTACCTTGCTGCAACTATATCTATAGTTGTATCTCTCTCCTTAGAAGTAATCTCAGTAGTTCCTAAAACACTTCATCATTGTAATAAACCAAATAAAATTATATAATAATTATTGTCATATCTTAGATAGACATACCCACGTGAGTCAATTGGGGTTATCTCAGTTGGTTGGGTGGAATGGATGTTATATTCTCCACCTAGGTTCAAATCACAGATAGTGACTTGATGAGCTAATAATTCCATAATAAATATTATTGTCCAGGCTTTGTGCCCATGAATATTATTGTATTGGCTTCAAGCCTTGTGAACCCTTAAATGAGTATACCTATGGGCCATCCTAGTATCAACAACCTCACTATAGCCCTTAGGATGAGAGGGAGGTTGTTGTAAAAAGGAAATTACTGAAACCAGTATCTATTAGTGGTATCAAAACCACTATTAGCCCATGGTTTTATTGGTCCATGGTAATACCAACTATGAACATTGTTTCACTGATATAGTAATTCCTTTTTACTAACTCAATATAAAATATGACTAGACTAGTAAAAAAAATTATCAGCCTTGTAAAAAGGAAATTACTGAAACCAATATTTTCTTTATTCGAGTGTAGGTCTATCAATATGTCCATAGAAGTAAGCATAGGAAGTCTTAACCATAAAATCAATTGTGTCAAAGAAAGTTTTGACCATCACATAATGGATGAAGAATCACAAAAGTTGAAGAAGGTTCTTAACCTTCATGATTCTCAGGGGGAGTCATCCATCCAGGGAGGATGAATATGTTTCCAGTAATAAAAATGTTGAGGATGAGTCGCATGAAGAAGAGTTAGGGATGAATCCTCATTATGGTGGTTAGTTCATTCCAACCACAAATCCTAGTGAAGGTGTGGGGTGTCAATACTTTATTGGTCCAACCCTTCAAATCTACTAACATTGTAATAACTTTGAAGGAATATGTTGTAATAATTATATAAAGAATTAGAGTAATCTCCATGATTATATTAGTATATCATCTAGTATAGTAAACATGCAACTAGTGATAAGGTAAAAAATCCCCTTTATGTGGATCCATAAACACGTATTGGTTTTTTAACCCTTAAAAACAATTGAATTAAGGATATGGATCACTACTTAACCATTATCAGCAATAAAGTATTAAATGAAGAAGAATCATTGAAGAACATAGACAAAGCACTCACCATGAACTCAACTTCTATTACCATCAAGAAGGAAGCAACGAAGTGGAGGGTGGGAAGATCATCCAGAAAATCAAGGAAGAGGCCAAGGTGCATGTTAGGATTTCGCCTTGAGAGAAGGCTCCACCATACATTCTACCCATAAGTGAGATTTCCTACACTACAAGGAATGTGAATATGGTGAAAAAAAAAAGTATACCACAAACTATCATAAAGAATTGATTTGGTGGTTTGGGAAGAGTGGGTAGTCCAACATAATATTGACCACTACCCACATAAAACATGCATTGAACAACATTTCAGTGGGAAGTGAATAATGAGATGAAAAATGTATCCTCTAATTGTCATAGTGCTTGTTTTAAAACCATATAAAAAGTACAACAACAAGCTATACAAGGGACAAAGTGAGCTATATTCTATATCCAACAACGGCATCATCTCTTCATGAGGAGGTCAAGGTTCCAACATACATATCAGACATTCCTACCATAGACAAACACATTCTCATGTTAGTCATCAACACAAAATATTTTCCAAATCATGATGTCAACAATATTAAAATAATCATTAACAACTACATGGAATCAATAATCCACTCTAACAAGGAAGCTCTACAAGGATAGACCATTGAAAATATCAGTATGAAGGGAAAGGGAAGTTGACGTAGTATAGGATTAATTAATTCCTACATACACGAACTTCCAAAATTTAGAGTATGCATTCAATTATTTATAATAGGTATATAAATATTTTAGTAGATTCCCTTATGTAAGTTATTATCCAAGATTTTGGTCAATGTGTCATTATCTTTTCAATCAATTCATGGGATAAATTAAATGTCAACCCGATGCAGTCCTTTATGGCTTGCTCCATGACAACCACTTCGCAATTCAAAAGTTGATTGTGAATCAAGATGGCATTGCAAGGGAAAAAGGAGAAATGGTAGAGTTTCTAAGAAGTACCAAGGATAATCAACCTCTTCTCTAGATTTCCCACCCTAATAAGGGACAACATAAGTGGGAAAAAAATGATGTAATTGAATTTGTAGTGAACGAGGTTATTATTATACTCTCACATGCAATTATTATGAACGAGTTTCTAAAAACTAGAGAAGAAACAATAAATTATTTCCCTTAAATTTTGCAAGGACCAATTCTAACTGACAATAAATTCCCCAAAGGATCTACTTTTAGTCATAAAACACAAGTTGAGAATTCCATTCTAGGAAATTGAGGCTGATAGTTATTTACTTGTGGAGTCCAATCTCAATGAATTCCACAAATACATAATGGGTATTATGTATAGAAGCAACAAAGTTATATCCAAGCTTTTGGATAACCTAGTCTCGCTAGAACATTTGGCATATTTTATGAGACATTAATGACGTTAGTTTGACAACCGCATGATGATATTTTGATGAAGTGTATTAGCTCGGATTTTTAGATAGATTCATTAAATTGGAGATGCGAATTTTCATCCCTTGTTCATTTAACACAAAATGATTCTATGTGGTAGATGTGAGAAGACTTACATTGCCAAAATTTTGTCACAACAATTCATCGTTGTTGTGTTATAGGGTCATAAATTTAAAGAAAATATTCTACCATGTGGAAAGTATAAGGAGACTTGCTTTACCAAAATTTCATCACAGTAGTGACATGGTGTCATATGTTCAACAATAAAATACTACCACATTTAAATTGGGGGAGACTTAGTCCTTTGAGCCTTAATTAATATTTTACATCCCAATTCAACAAATGTTTTTACGTTTGACATTTTTGACTTCTACATTGATTTTATACAGGAGTTTTATGTACCTAAAATTTGTTGCACATTCAACATATACAATGGTGCAACTCCAACGTAAAATAAGACAATTGTAGTCCATTTTGTTACACACTTTTTTGCATCATCCATTAGAATGGTGAAAATGTGTGGGAAAATTCCACTGAATGTGCGTATCAAGGGATTTTCATTGCATACCTATTTGTCAATGTTCCAATAAGCAAACATTAATATATATAAATGTTGGGTTGTGTTATATTCTTTCCACGACTAGCCCACGTATTTAACCGGGGGGTTAGAGGGGGGGTGGAGCCCCCCTTCGTTGCGTCGATTGTGTAGTGGGGGGGCGGGGTGGGGGGGGCAGTCACAGGGGGTTTCAGGTGTACCCGTAACAACACTTTATGGGATCCGGGCAGCGCCCCAGAAAATTTTGGTTTTGGACTCTATGTTAGGTTGGGTGGACCCACCTATGGTTTTGTGCATGATTTTTGCACATGTTTTTGGACGCGATGGTTTTCGGTCCATGGTATTAGACGTGATGGTTTTCGGTCCGTGGTATTAGACGTGATGGTTTTCAGTCCATGGTATTGGATGCTTCGGCATGTATAAATATGTATTATAACATTGAAAGGAACATAAAGAAAAATCAAGCTGGTAGTCCCGGTTTTGGGATCTAGGGGAAATCTCTGTGTATATGTGTTTTATGTGTTATGCTCTCACATTATCTATTTTCTGTGTTTTAGAATTCATATGCAGGTAATTTTTGTATGGGGTTAAAACCTACACTTCGTATCGAAGCAGTTTTGGCTTCAAGGGGACACCTTTATTGCTGAGGGGTTTCGCTCGGGCCTGTGGCAGACCCTGTTTAGTGGGAGATCTGTGAGATCAATTCTGGTGGTGGAAGAAGATGGCAAGCAGTGGAAACATAGAGATCGAGAAATTTAATGGTCAGAGTTTTGAGCTGCGGAAACTCAAGATGGAGGATCTGTTGGTGGATAAAGATCAGTGGATCGCGGTAGATCCAGGTACTAAACCAACGGGATTGTTTGATGAAGAATGGAAGAAGTTGGATGTGAAGGCAAAGAGCACAATACGATTGTGTATCTCAGATTCAGTATTGCTGAATGTATCAGGAGAAGCTACGGTGAAGGCTTTGTGGGACAAGTTAGGAACTTTGTACCAATCTAAGTCTCTAGTGAATAAACTGTTCCTGTAGAAAAAGTTGTATAACCTAATGATGAAAGATGGAGACTTGGTGACAGAGAATATGAATATATTTAATACTATGGTAAGTCAATTAGCATCTATTGATATTAAAATTTCAGATGAAGATAAGTGCATCAATTTGTTGTGTTCTCTACTAGATTCATGGGATAGTCTGGTTATTGCAATAGGTAGCAATGCAACTGCCTTGCAGTTTGATGAAATAGTCTCAGCCTTGCTAACGGAGGAGATGAGATAGAAAAATATGGAGAGCTAGAATGGTGATGCCTTGTCAATACGAGGACGGTCCCAGAACAGAAACAAAAATAAGTCATCGGTTGGGAGATCTAAATCTAGAGTGAGATCTAAGTCTCCAGGAAAACTTGTAAAGGTGGTGTGCTGGAAATATGGAAAGGAAGGGCACTACAAAAGGGACTGTAAATCTAAAGCTCCTGATAAAGGAAATGGATCTGATTATGTTCCTTCTGCAAAGGCAAAGGTGGGGATGTGTACTTGGCTTCTTCAAGTACACATGTAGATCATGAGGCATGGTTGATTGACTCAGGTGCATCCTTTCACTTCACTCCCCATAGAGACTGGTTATGTGAGTATGAGAAATACGATGGCGGTGATGTCTTCTTAAGGGATGATAGGAAGGCTAGAATCATTGGTTGCGGAAAAGTAAAGTTTAAGTTGCAAGGTGGAAGGGTTAGAACACTTCCGAGCGTTCTGCATATTCCTGCATTGGCTAGAAATCTGATTTCTGTAAGCAAGTTGGATGATGCAGGTGTAAAAAAAGTGTTCGAAAAGGATACCTACAAAATGGTTTGGGAGCACTGGTATTGATGCGGGGAGTTCGAATTGGAACTCTATACAAGCTGCAAGGTAGCACTATTATTGATGGGTGCAACAGTTCTGTGGTTCCTGAAAGTGGAACAGAAAATCTAGTGGTCTCTGGAGAGAAGACCATGTTGTGGCATAAAAGGCTTAGACATATTGGAGAGAAGAGCCTTCGAATACTTCATGGTAAAGGTATGGTAGAAGGTATGAGTAATAGCTTTCTAGATTTTGATTTCTGTGAAAATTGTGTATATGGGAAGCAGAATCGGGTGAGTTTCCCCTCTGGTGGTAAGAGGGCGAAACAGATATTAGAGCTTGTGCACAGTGATGTGTTTGGACCTTTGAAGGTTCCATCACTGGGTAAGTCTGTGTATTATGTATCATTTATAGATGGCTACTTAAGGAATACATGGATATATTTCCTTAAGAAGAAATCTAAAGTCTTTGACGGGTTTAAAGAATTCAAGGCTCTGGTGGAAAACCAGACAGAGAAGAAGATAAAGGTGCTGAGGACAGATAATGGTGGAGAGTTTTGCATCAAGGAATTTGAAGAATTCTGTGAGAAGTGTGGTATATCACGGTAGAAGACTACTCCATATACACCTCAGCAAAATGGAGTTTCAGAAAGAATGAACAAGATGTTGATGGAAAGGCCAAGAAGCATGCTCAGTGGTTTTGGGTTAGGACAGGAATTATGGGCAGAGGCAGTGGATACTGCATGTTACTTGGTCAATAGGTCACCTTCATCAGCGTTGGAGGATAAGACTCCACAAGAGGTATGGACTCGTAAGAAACCCTCTCTTTCACATCTAAGGGTATTTGGATGCGATGCATATGTACATGTTCCAAAGGAGAAAAGAACCAAGTTTGACAATAAGTCTGAAAAGTGCATCTTTATTGGGTATAAGGATGGTTTAAAGGGTTATAAGCTTTGAAACCCAGTAACAAGGAAGGTTGTGTACAACCGAGATGTGGTGTTCATAGAGGTGAAAGATGTTATTAAACATGAAGTCCAACCAAAGGAACCTGAGAAGATAGAGTTTGAGCTGAAGGAGGAAGAATTAGAATCTACAGCAGAGGAGGAATCAGAAGATGAAGAGCCACAAACTTCGGCTGTGAGAAGATCAATTCGGGAAAGAAGGCAGCCAGAAAGGTATAGTCCATCTGCTTTCTGTTCAAATTTTGCCTTGTCTGTTATTGATGATGATCCTAGAACTGTGAAGGAAGCAGTGAATTCAGAGGATGGAAAACTCTGGAAAGAGGCCATGGTTGATGAAATGGCATCTTTACACAAAAATGAGGCTTAGGATCTCGTGGAATTGTCGGCTGGAAGGAAACCCATTGGTAGCAAATGGGTGTTCAATAAGAAGACAAATGCAGAAGAAAAAGTGGAGAAATACAAAGCTCGGTTGGTAGTAAAAGGTTATTCCCAGGTGCTCGGAATTGATTTTGGTGATATTTTTTCTCCTGTTGTCAAGGTAACTTCTATTAGATTACTTTTATTTGTTGTTGCTGCTTTTGATTTTGAGGTAGAACAAATGGATGTGAAGACATCATTTCTTCATGGGGATCTAGAAGAGGAAATCTACATGAAGCAACTTGAAGGCTTTGCGGTGAAGGGTAAGAAAGAACTGGTATGAAAGTTAAAGAAGTCTCTGTATGGGTTAAAACAGTCACCAGGGATGTGGTATCAGAAATTTGATACATTTATACGGGGACTTGGCTTCACCAGAAGCAAAGCAGATCATTGTGTGTATTTTAAATTAATTGGTGACTATGTTATTTATCTGGTATTGTATGTGGATGATATGTTGCTGGTTGGAAATGACAAAGAAATTATCTAGGATTTGAAGACCCAATTGTCCTCCAAATTCGACATGAAAGATCTTGGTGCTGCAAACTATATTTTGGGCATGGAAATTAAAAGAGATCGGGCAAAGAGGAAGCTCTGGTTAAGCCAGAGGAAGTATGTTGAGACAATGCTACAGAGGTTTAATATGCAAGATAGTAAATCGGTGAAGGTTCCTATTCCTGTAGGTGTGAGGTTATCTGTTGAAGAGTGTCCCAAGACACAAGAAGAGGAAGAGGACATGTCTCCTATTCCATATGAAAGTGCAGTCGGTAGCTTGATGTATGCAATGGTCTGTACTAGACCAGACATTACACATGTAGTGGGAGTATTGAGCAAGTTTATGTCAAAACCTAGGAAGGAGCACTGGACAACAGTGAAGCAGATTTTCAGGTATTTGTGTGGCACTAGTGATTATGGTTTTTGCTACCAAGGAAGATCAAGATTGGACAGAATGTTGGATATTCGTGGCTTTGTTGATGTAGACTGGGCTGGAGATCTGGATCAGAGAAGATCTACAAGTGGGTATGTGTTTAACCTATTTGGAGGTGCAGTCAGTTGGATGAATAAGAAACAATCTATAGTGGCACTATCAACTACAGAGGCAGAATACATGGCATCCACTCATGCAAGAAAGGAAGCAGTTTGGTTGCAGAGATTGTGTTCTAGTATGGGGTTAGTACAGGGAGCTATAAGGATAGACTGTGACAGCCAAAGTGCAATTTTCTTGGCAAAGAGCCCCACATATCATTCAAAGACAAAGCACATTGATGTTCAGTATCACTTTGTGAGGGATATGATAAAAGACAAAAAGGTGTTGCTGGTAAAGGTGGACACTTTGAAGAATACTGCAAATGCATTGACAAAATCTGTGAGCTCTAAGAAGTTCTCTTGGTGTAGAGAGACAATGGGTGTTTCAGGGCTAGAAAAATGACTAAGCTCTCTTGTGGCCCCCTGTGGAAAGAAAACAACAAGTGGGAGAATGTTGGGTTGTGTTATATTCTTTCCACGACTAGTCCACGTAATTAACCGGGGGGTTAGAGGGGGGGTGAGCCTCCCTTCGTTGCGCCAATTGCGTAGTGGGGGTGGGGGGGGGGGGTGTCACAGGGGGTTTTAGGTGTACTCGTAACCCCACTTTATGGGTTTCGGGCAGCGCCCCAAAAAAATTTGGTTTTGGACCCTATGTTAGGTTGGGCAGACCCACCTATGGTTTTGTGCATGATTTTCGCACATGTTTTTGGATGCGATGGTTTTCGGTCCATGGTATTGGATGCAATGGTTTTCGATCCATGGTATTGGACGTTATGGTTTTTGATCCATGGTATTGGATGCTTCGACATGTATAAATATGTATTATAACATTGAAAGTAACATAATGAAAAATTAAGCTGGTAGTCCCAGTTTTGGGATCCAGGGGAAATCTCTGTGGATATGTGTTTTATGTGTTATGCTCTCACACTGTCAATTTTCTGTGTTTTAGAATTCGTATGCAGGTAATTTCTGTACGGGGTTAAAACCTACAAAAAAAAAAAGGTGTAAATTGAAATCCATCGCTATGATAAATTAGACATAATGTAATGACCCTACTGCAATTCCCTGGGTTCCCAAAAAGAAAATGAAGTGGGTCCCAATATTTTGTTGCTTTCACACTTCATTTCAAGACCCCAAAACTAGGGCCACCATTGGACTCATATCTTCAAGATATTTCCAATGATATAAACGTTGTTCACTTCGAATTTCAAAGAACAAAATTGTGCCCTTTCTAAACTCTTTTAACCTTTGTAACCTTGCATGTTATAACCCTATTTGTCACTCCATCATAATAAGAGAAACTTAAGTTCAACTTATCTCTGTTGCTAGTTATAATGCATCCCCTTTCACCTTTTCTTTTACTTATGTGGGAGTTATTCCATGTTAAAAAGGTGAAATTACATAATTAATTAATTTCTCATAATTATTTTGTCAAAGTTTCATAATCATGAACTAATAAGTATTTCATAATTGAGAAAAAAACTCATAATTAAGAAAAAATGTTCTAGAGTTTGTCATTCCCAAGGAGATCAACTTTACCTACTTGTGTATGAGTTGGTTAGGGGTCCATTATTAGATAAGTTTCCTAACTTCTCAAGCCCCTAGGTTTCTAGATACATTCTCTCGAAGGATAGAATGAACCTATAGAATCTCACCCTATTAAGAGGAAACAGGCTAGATCTAGTGTCCATAATATAGAGCGGGAGCTCTAATATTATGGGAAGTTATCATTTTTAGGAGGATGAGACTAGCTTGCAAGGTGAAGAGGAGGTTCATCTCATGCTTGATGTATACTTTTTATGTATATTTCATGTTACTATAATATAAAGTGATTCCCTTCCATATTTCCATTCTGTAATTCTATGATATTATATTGCATGTTGGATTTTGTTGTGCACTAATATTGTGATTGTAGGGAAGTAGGAGGTTGTGATATTTCTTATGTGCAAGTTCTAGGAAAGGAGTAGGAGCTAATATCTCTATTAGATCTCCATTCAACCTGGGCGCTATTATCACTAAGTATTTTTTCAAGGTTAAAGAAAGAAATCACTGAGGTAACTACAAACCACTTTTGGAGATCAAGACCTAGCCTTCCTGATGCTCAGAGAGGGCTCTCTCTTTATAATTTAACTTTGTTTTAGTTATGTGATTTTAGGCTAGTTATGAATGTTCAAGAGGTTTTTTATTTGTATTTGAGATTGGGTGGTGGGATCTTCTTAGACAGATGGATAAAATGATGTCTTTTAGACCATTGGGCTATGGAGTCAAATAATAAGGAAGCAAAATTAGATTAACTCACTAAAGGGAACTTTCAAAGGGCAAGATAGAAAAGTGTTTTTTAGATCTTTGAGACAGAGGGGTGAAAGGGTTTCACTCAGGGTGAGAGAGTAGTTAAGGGTTCTCAGACCTGGATAATGAATGAGGAATGAAGGGGTAATCAAAATCAAAGGGCAATTAAGAATCCTTTAACCTGGATATTCATGAAATCAATCTAAACCAAAGAGCAATTAAGAATTCTTTAATTTAAATATCAGAAGAAAACATTCAAATGCATAATTGTTAAGACAGAGTGTAATTAAACAAGTTCTAAAATATTATTCCAGTTATAACATTTAGATTGAGAAAAAAATTAAAGATTATGAATAACTTGAGAAAAATGACAACAACACATGAGAATACTTGTCTGAAATTCACTTAACACATGAATCCTTTGAAATGTCTGATCTTTATTCATCAATCCAGCTTGTTAGCTCAGCAAATGATACAACAACCTTCTGGGCCTTCTGGTCAAAAAGTCTATAGAAATATCTAATAGAATCCACCCTACATACTTCGAATTTTGAAGTATTTATACAAAAATTATTACAAAACATCTCAAACTAACTTGAGATTTAATCTAGGAAATAAAAATATCTTCTTGCAAGAAGATAGAGATAGCTATTGAACTAATTTCATGTTGTCCCACTTATTTTGGTACTATTGGCCTTTATGGTTTGGTTTTATCCCTTTGTGTTGCTTTGCTATTTGATCTTTCACGCTGGGGGCTTTAGTCACTTTTGGCTTGGAATGTAACGGGCATGGCACATATGGACAATTTTAGGAAATCAAATACCTGGGGAAATTGGTATTTGGGCAAATTAGATTCCCAAAGACCAATGTCATCAGAATGGTTTAGATATTTGTACCTACTCAAACAACGAAGTTTGAGCAAAACCTCATATGCACTTGTATCTCTGATTTGGAAATCCCTGTCCTCCGGGGGAAGATGGTATAGGTCCAGATGGGGAGTTGTGATGGGTCGAACATCCATGGCGATAGGGGCAGCCATAATTCAATTCTTATGGATTTGAATTTGGTAGGGTATGGTTGTATCAGAGGGTTGGGAGGTAATTTGGAAACTTTGGGAAGGGCTTGGGTATGTGGTTTGAATTTAAAGTACTTCCAATTAATGTTACTTAATTAAAATACTTTTAAATACATAATATTTTCAAATTCGAAGGGTGGTTGGTAATTCATTTCACAAATACTTGGAATTTAGGTGAATTGTCTTCAAACTAGTGTTCTAGACGACAGCGGAAGGTTGAAAGGGCTCTCAGAGCTTTGAAGGTGGTCTCTGCAGCTTCTTTGAGGACCGAAATGGGGTATATTGGTATTTTTCAAGTTGGTAGGTGTCGCATTTGTTTGCAAAGGTTCACAAAGAAAATGAGAGAAAAAGACAAAAAAGGGCTTCTCGACCTTTTTATGGAGCAACGATCATTTTTTGGCAGGTAATTTATGAATGAACAGTGGGCGGTTTATCGGGTTGAGCGGGGAGGCGATTTCCCAAGCCATCACACCGCTTATGAGGAGGAGGTGGTATTGAGGAGGGGTCACCCGATCTACTTCAGTGATCGACACGTAGCAAATAGGGTTCGGGGCAAAACCGCTTTATCGGGCAAGTAAAGTTTGGTCGTCGGGTGCAGCCGATATGGTTGTGGATCGTCAGATCAGGGGGATGGTGATCGGATGGTAGTCGAGTGAGGGAAGTGCATGGGTGATAAGAGCATGGGTTTTAGGGGGGCCCAATACTTTAAAATTTGACGGTTTGGGGTTAATTAAGACTTAACCACAGATTACCCCGATCGAGGTGGAGAAAAGGAACCTACGCAGAGTAATGATGGAGGGATTTGAGTGTCAGCACAAGCCTCACTCTTGGGCAATCATTTTAAAGGATGCAAGGAGGGATTATAGGGAAGAGAGTACCCCAAGACAAGGTACCAAGTTAATTATGGCAATAAGAGGGATGGGAAATGGCGGCGATCAGTTGATGGCGGGCAGACGAGGTGGCAATAGATCAAAGGGAACAGATGAAGACACTGATGCTAATAAATTCAGGACTTGCAAGGTGGCGAAGGCAGTTGATACCTGGTGTAACACTCGTGGTTACTGTCTCCGAAAAGAGCAAGAAACTATGGCAGAGGGAGGTAGGCAGGTAAGAGCCGATAGTGAAGAGGGTGGCAGAAGGATGAGGAAGTCGGTTAAGCAGAGGACTCAGGAGGACGACAACACTCAGGGAATTGATAAATATCAGAGGGTTAAAGAAAGCGAGGAGAGGATCAGGAGGAAGGAACAGGAGGGGACGGAAGGTGAAGGAATATACAGAGAAGGTGAGATGAGGAATAGGCAGGATGAATGCAGGGGGAGAGGGAGGTTCGAGGTCGGCCAAGGAAGCCAGGGTAATACCCGTGGTCGCCCTCCTAGGAGAGGCAAGGGCAGAGGTAGCAGGGGACGAGGAAGAACCGGGCAAGCTGGGAGCAATGACATTGAAACTCAGTCAACCAATCATCGGAAAAGAGGGCGCCGAACTATGAATCAGATAGCCAGAGATGCTGAGCGCGCGTACAACAATGAAGCCAATGTGGAGATAAGAAGAATTATAGAGAATCTGGAAAAGAGCATCCTGGAGGAGGCCTCTGACCCTGAGATGGAAGATTGGTGCTCTCTTATGCCGGACCCTGGTAACACCAGAGGCCGCCTCTCCCAGTATAAACAGGCTCTGCATATGTACTGGGTGATGAAGTGTTTGCTTGCTAAAGCAATGGAACAGATTGCGGAAGAAATGACGGAGATTGCGCAAGGGTACCCAAGCCTGAAAGAGGAAATGAAGAGTTTGCATTCCGCGCTTCTGAAACAGGAAAGACAACTTGAGGAAATCAAAAGTTTACTGAAGTTGATAACCGAGGCGCACCGGGAGGAAGAGGTGAAACCGGAAATCATGGTGGAATGATACGTTTTGTTGTGTTTTCAATCTTACCTGTTAGGACAAATAGAATCAGTTTTTGTACAGTTGGTGGAATGTAAAAGTCGTTAAGGATATAGCCTTAGTTTGTTGGTAGGTTTTCGGTTTAGTTTTAAACTGGTTTGTGCACGTACTTAGCTTTTAAGTTGACAATTTCTGACTTTTGGTGGCCCTCCTACCCGGTTTCCCTTCGGGGCGGATGGAGGATTCCTGTGTATGTACATAGTTTTGCTGGTTATTGTTAATAGAAATGGACCTGCCATAGATTACAAAAAAAAAGACTTAACCACAGATTTAATCAATCGGGCGAGGTTTAATGACAGGTTTAATTGGTTTTGTCGGGATATGGGGTAATGGTATAGTTTATATTTAAACTAAGGGTTGGGATATTTATTTGGGGGATTTAATTAATATACAGGAAAAGGTATATGGGGATTTATATAATAAAGTTAAAATTAATATGAAATGAGCGGAGCGAGCATACCCTCAGCATAATGTAAAATTTCCGCATTTTATTCACATTCATTTCATACTTATGATAAAACACTTTTGTGGGTTTTTGAGTGAAAAGGGATTTAACATGAGGGTTGCTTTACTTTTCCTAGGCAAATGAAGTTTAACCTTAGGAAAAGGGGTTTTATTAGGGTAATGAGGGGGAAATGAATTTCATGAAGGAGATTCTTACACTTGATGTCCATATGTCATTAAGTCGAGGGTCTGGTCCCATCAAAAGTCGAAGAAATTCTCTGAGCCTCTTTGACTTGGAGAATTTAAAGTACTAGAACATATTTGTGGATAGGAAATTAGCAAGTAAGGGGAAAAATGAATGAGGGGGAGTTAATCATATTTACTTGCAAACCTTTGTTTTTTTTCTTCCATAGTTGATCATACATATTGAAATATGTGTCTAAGTATGATGCATGTATTTCTATCCAATCAACTTTACACTTCAGCAACCTTTCTTCTACTTGCCCATTACTTACCCTACCATTTTTTCTTCATTTTATGTGGGTGCATTTAGGCTAGCAAACCCTTATCATCCTTTTTTTTTTTTAAAAGTAATATATCTAATTCCAACCTTATATTATCCAATGGCTTAGATTAAACTAATGAGCTCCCTTTATTTTCTCTATGTTATGAAACCAGCTCACAAAAAGATAGAAAAGAGAGATCCACGCCTTAGAATTCAGCCTCTTCGAGGGGGCAACCTCCTTTACATTACATAAATGAACAATTCTTGGATGATACAAATGACAAAACCTCCTTTCTATATATAGGAGTCTAAGGAGTCACAATATAATCCAGCCGACCTAACAATAATAATAATAAGCCACAAAAATAACAATAGAGGGATTCTATGGGGCACAGAAATAACAATATGGGGGTAATAGGGGCACAACAATATAAATAGGGGGTATAACTACCATAGTAATGGGGTAATCACTAGTATTATAGCGACCCAACATGCCCCTCTCCTTCAAAAAAGTGTTGTCCTCAACGCTTGAGCAGTTCTGGATACTTCTGCATAAAATTCTCATCCTCCCATGTGGAATCTTCAGCGGATAAGTTCTTCCACTTGATAAGATACTCTGAAATTGATCGATTTTGTAGCTGTCGAGTTCTTGTTTCTGTGATTGCTCTGATACCAAATGTTATGAAACCAGCTCACAAAAAGATAGAAAAGAGAGATCCACGCCTTAGAATTCAGCCTCTTCGAGGGGGCAACCTCCTTTACATTACATAAATGAACAATTCTTGGATGATACAAATGACAAAACCTCCTTTCTATATATAGGAGTCTAAGGAGTCACAATATAATCCAGCCGACCTAACAATAATAATAATAAGCCACAAAAATAACAATAGAGGGATTCTATGGGGCACAGAAATAACAATATGGGGGTAATAGGGGCACAACAATATAAATAGGGGGTATAACTACCATAGTAATGGGGTAATCACTAGTATTATAGGGACCCAACACTCTACCTATCTAATGATCTACCAAGATTAAACTGTTTGATCATATTTTTATTCTTTAACTATAAACATAAATTTCAAAGCATGAAATAACCAAGATTAAACAGTTTGATTATCATGGATTGTGTCATGAATAACAAGCTGCACAAAATCATTACTATGCATAAAAGTAAATAGTAGTGGCATTTAGACTTGCACACTTTCATGGTCTCTTTTTGTTTTTGGGGTTCATATATTTTTATTTTTTGACCTTCTCTTATTCTTTTTGTCCTTTGATATTTCTTTTAGAACATACCCTCTTTACATTCTTTAATTTTTTAATATGGAAAACATTTGTAGAGAGCAAAGGTATGTACAATATTACAAGGCCTAACCTTAGTCATTCAAAATTATGACTCCTATTGGTATAGGAACCTAACAATGGCTCCACTTGAGGATGGCATTTTCTAGTGAAATGTCAAGAACTATAAAGATCAATAGCCTTTGAATTGTTGTTGATGTTACCATGTGAAGTTTCCTTCTGTGAATCTTCATTATTAATACTTATGATAGTAAATGTTTTAAGGCTTAGGGCCTTCTCTAAGAGCTTCAACTTCAAAGATCACCATCCAATCCAAACTAGACTTTGTAAATAAAGTATGTACAAATGGGAAGTGAAAATTAGTAACTTGGTTCAAAGTAATGTTTTAGTATT
This sequence comes from Pinus tabuliformis, assembly GCA_031772625.1. Classification (NCBI taxonomy): domain Eukaryota; kingdom Viridiplantae; phylum Streptophyta; class Pinopsida; order Pinales; family Pinaceae; genus Pinus; species Pinus tabuliformis. The sequence continues at coordinate 1,356,912,918 of CM062804.1, forward strand.
CGACCATTCACTGGCCCACCTTCTGCATATGTACCATTAATTTCTCTTAAGAAGAAGGCATTATTTCCTCTGTAAGCATAAATGACATAGGGACCTTTCCATAGGAAATCAAATTTCCCATGTTTGCCTTCTTATTTTGGTATATTTAATTGTTGTCTAAGCATCCTGCCACCTTGGCAGCAATGGTTTATAGTCTACAAAGCATAATGTCTCTATTGTATCTTGTATTTTTTAAATTTCTTGCATGTAATACAGGGATTCTATTCATGCTCTTGTTTATGTATATTGAGGGATTGGTCAATATTTTGCATTTCTCTTTGACCGGTTATTCTTACTGAAGTATTTCCCTTTCTCGTTTGAAATGTTTTATGACTTTCATTTCGGAAACAGACTATATTATATTTACAGTGTTGGGCATATCCATGACTTCGATTATTTCCCTTCTTTCTCTCTAAGTTTTCAAAAAGTTTACCTAGTTGAATAGTTGAATAATTTTAATGAAGTCTATAACATAGTTTCGATATGAAGAAAGATCTCCTCTTCGTTTTGTTTTCTTAACAAAGGGTTTTGCTTTCTCAACAGAGGATTTAATGATATTTTCTTAGCGTACTGGTTATTTCTATGGATTAATAAAGTTGAGGTCTTGTAGCCTACATATCATGTTTATGTTTAAGTTCATTTCTATGTTCAGCTTTGTAGCATTGTTCCTTCTATTCCTCTGAAAAGACATGAATTTCATTAATGTTAATATTTTCTTGAATTTATACAATATCTTAAAATACTAGCATGATAATCTACCGTAATCTAATCAAGCTAACTCACTCTTAATCTTACTGAGAAAGATCGTTATATTTATACAATAATACAGGACAAAGTTCTAACTAATAAACCACTAATATCATTAGTTATCTTAACCGCTATCTAGCTTGAAGTATTCCTAATTCAGTCTTGCTACCAAACCTAAATCTTTCTGTATCTTTGCCTCCCAACCTTGAGATCTACTTCATTACTTATATGAACCACTATCTAGCTTGAAGTATTCCTAATTCAATCTTTCTACCAGACCTGAATCTTTCTGTACCTTTGCCTCCCAACCCTGAGATCTACTTCAGTAGTCTCCCCCTAAGCTTTCCTGTTCATAGGAACTCTTTAATTCCTTGAGACTTACCGTCTCTGTGCCCTCTGGTCCAATCCAGACATGGCGTTATAGAACTGCCTGACTCATCAGCACAATATCTTCCTTAGTAACTCATCTTTCTTCTTTTTTCCTTGATCTCAGATACCTCTATCCTCTTGATCTCTTGGTTAAAACCTCAAGAAATTAATTTCAAGAATTTAGTTAGGAACAAATAATTGTTTCCCTAACTATATATTAAGTAAAATAATTTTTACTGACTACTGTCTTCATTCAAAAAATATTAACTTCCAAAACAATATTTTTAAATTCAAAAAATAAATAATGGCCTAAACTGCAGTAATTAAAATATTTACATATTCGGGAGGATATCACAATATTTATGTAGAAATATTTTAAATTATTAAAATGAAATATTTTTGATATAATGTTTTGTAATATATTCAAGATACGACAACCAACTAGAATAGTTTCATTAGTGTAAAATCATTTATTTATTTTTGTGACCTTACTCATTTTACATGTGGGATGTGACTTTTAATTTAATATGAATTTTTAAATTATAATGAAGTATTTGCGATGTAATGTTTCATATTATTGGGGCAGTTGAGTTTGAAATAGGATACTAAGTTCGAATAGTTTATTCATTTATTTATGAGATTGGTTGTTAGTGATTTAAGTTCGTACTTGAAATTTTTGAGTGGTATGGATTTCTAATTCTTCACATGTCTTTTTTTAATTTATTTTGGGTTTCTCTTTTCACACATATTGTAGTTTTATGGATTTTTTTGGTAATTGTAATAATTTATATATCAGTTTAGATCCATTTAATACTGGATTTATCATGTTCTTAGAGGATCAAATTCTAGAGGTGCAAACATTCTTTTTGGTGTGTAGAACTTGAGGAAAGGTTTTCACTTCGAGGGATTTGATCCCTCGGGGTGCATGATAGATTTGGTGTTAGATGGATCTAAGCTCGTTCTAGTTGAAGGCAACAATATCACAGTGTTAGATTATCATTATTATGTATAATTGATATAAAATTCAAAATTCCCATTATGTTTTCTTTGCTTGGCATGACCATATCATTTTCTTGTTTATTTTGGTATGTGCTACTTTCTTTGAGTGGTTTGTGTGTTTATCTATTTGGATTTTTCTGGTAATGTTTCTGAATGTTACAGTTGTTGTGTTATATTTTTATGTGTATATAATTGTTTATTAGTAATTAGTTGGTGCTGAAGAAGGGAGACAATCTTGTCAATGGTTTGCAGTAGGATTGATATTGCAGATCTATTTCATTTAATTTTAGGTATCACAACTTTTGACAACTAATTAATTCTAAATAGTGTTCCTCTAAATATTAGAAAATATACCTTGAAGAGTAGTTTTAATAATTTACTGCGTCAAGAGTACTCTTGAAATAATTTGTTTCTTTGTTTATGCTTGAAATAATTTATTTCCTTCAAAAATATTTTGATGATTTTTTTTTTTATCTATAATATATTTTACAAAATCAAGAACTAATGTATTTTTGAATTATTTTTAATGAGTGGCCACATCTATAGAAACTTTACATTATTTGTTTCTCCAAACAACTATCACATCTCCTTCAAGAATATTTTGATTTGTTTTGATGTTTATAAAATACATTTTCCTCTTATAAATATTTTGAATACATTGTTGTATGCAATTACTCTATTAGTAATTTTGAATGTATGTTTTCAAATATATGTAATTGTCTCTTAGTAATTAGTTGGTGAGGAAGAAGGGAGACGATCTTATAAGGATTAATTTGCACTTTGTAGGAGGATTGATTTTGCACATCTCTTTCATTTTAATTTTAGGTATTGAATAGTTTCCCTCTATGGATTATTAAATATATCTTGAAAAATATTTTTTTAATGCAAGTCAACAAATGATATTAGAAACCAACATCTACATTGAAATCAATGTGTCTTATGATTAGAAATCCACATCTACACTCAAATCCATGCGTATAGTGCAAGCAATCAAATAGGATTAGAAATTTGCATATACACTGAAATCCATGCATCTAGTGCAAGGAATGAAATAGGATTAGAAATCCAAATCTACACCGAAATCAATGCATATAGCAATCAAATATAATTAGAAACAAACATCTACACAAAAATCAATGCATCTAGTGCAAACAATCATATAGGACTAGAAATCATCATCTACAGTGAAATCAATGCATTTAGTGCAAGAAATCTTCTTCCCTCTCTCCCCCACCCATCTAATCTTGAAAAATATTTTTAATAATTTATTGTCTCAATATTAACAACATCTAATCCATCTAATGGAAGCAAACAAATAGGATTAGAAAGAAACATCTACATTGAAATAAATGCCTATAATGCAAGCAATCAAATAAGATTAGAAACCAGCATCTACACTCAAAAAAAAAAAATCTAGTGCAAGAAATCAAATATAATTAGAAATCAAAATCTACACTAAAATCAATGCATCTAGCACAAACTATCAAATAATATTAGAAATCGCCATCTACACTAAAAAAAAAAATCTAGTGCAAGAAATCAAATATAATTAGAAATCAACATCTACACTAAAATCAATTCATCTAGCACAAACAATCAAATAATATTAGAAATCACCATCCATCTAGAGTAAGCAATCAAATAGGATTAGAAATCAACATCTAAACTGAAATCAATGCATCTAGTGTCAGAAATCAAATATAATTAGAAATCAACATCTACACTAAAATCAATGCATTAGTGCAAGCAATCAAATAGGTTTAGAAATCATCGTCTACACTGAAATCAATGCATATAGTACAAGAAATAGTCTTCCCTCTTTCCCCCCTCCATCTATATCTATATCTCCGTCCATCTCTCCTTCTTTGTCTCTCTATCTCACCCTCCCAAAGACACACACACACTTTCTATCTCTCGCTTCTTCTGTTTCGTCACCTCCCACATATATCTCTACCTCCCTTTGCCTCTCCTTTGTCTCTCTATACCACACCCAAAACATGCACACTCTTTCTCCATATATGTATATAATTTCCTCCCTCTTCCTCTCTCTCCCCCGTCTATCTCTCTTCCCTCCTGCTCTCCTCTTTCCCTCCCTCTCTATCTCCCTTATCACTCCCTCTCTCTCCACCTTCCTCTCTCGATGTATTTCTTCTTACCTCCCTTTCTCATTCCCTCCAACTCCATCTCTCTCCCTCCCTCTCTCCTTCTCACTCTCTTCCTTCCTCTCTCTCCTCTTCTCTCTCACCTCCCTTTGTCTCTCTTCTCCCACCCACTCTCTCTTCACCCTCCAACCATGTCACTATCTCCCTCCCTCTCTCCTTCTCTCTCCTCTTCCCTCTTCCTTCCATCCCTCAATCTTTGTCTCTCTATCTCACCCTAAAACATACACACTCTATGTCCATCTCTCTCTTGTCACTCCCTCTCTCTCTATCCACTCTTCTCTCTCTATATTTTTATTCTTTATTTAATCTCCATATCTCCCTTATCACTCCCTCTATTTCTCCACCTATATCACTTTATGTCTTTGTTCTTCCCTCCATATATATCTATGCAGTTGTCTATAACGCGACTTTTTGAAAGCCTTTTCGGCGGGTTTTTCCGGTCGAAATCCGGCAGGAATTTATTGGAATCGCAAGTTTGATAGTTAGTTTCTGCACAATGAAAGCATCCCAAGGGTTTTCCAGGGTGCTGAATCCAAATATGCAGTTAAAAAACCATTTTAACTACAACAAATCAAGATTTAACCTCAATTTCTTCCGCCGGATTCCGTCACCGGAATCTCCAAAAAGTCGCATTATAGACAACTCCTATATATATATATATATATATATATATATATATATATATATATATATAACATATATATATATATATATATAAATTGAATATCATATTAAATTTAATATTTTATTAATCTAAAGTTTTTAAATTTAATAATATTAATATTAGATTTAATAATGTTTTTTATGACATGATAAAAGAAATATATAATAAAACTACATCAAATTATTATTTTCAAATATTAGAACTTTGATGTGGAAATATTTATGTTTTTAAAGACTTTAATATATCCATAAGATATGGTTTTCCCTATTCATTTTACAAATATTTAATCAAAGGAAATCTTAAAATATTTTGGAGTAGGATTTTCCATTTTTTTGTGTTGAATTAACATTTTTCCTTTAATTTAAGAGATGCTATTAGCTTAAGTAGATCTGAGTAAAGATGTTTAATATTTTACCTAATTTGAAATTTTAATGTGGTAAAAAAATTTGTTAAAGTAAATTTAAGTTCCATTCAAATTAAAGGAACTATTAAATGCATGAGATAATTTATTATCCATTCAAATTATATATAATAATACATAATTATATTTTAATAATTAATCTTAATCCATTGATAAGATTAAAAAGTTATATATAATTTAAAATTCAAGCTAATATTTAATGTTTTGGCCAACATTTATAAAAATATGAAGTTATATATCATTTAAGGTTCAAGCTAATGTTTAATATTTTGACTAATATTAATAAAAAATGTTTTTATTAATTTTTAAAAAAGTGACCTACTTACACATCTGATTTCCAAATACACTTAAAGACACCATTAATATAAAAAAATGTTGTGTTTTTTTTTTTTTTTTTCTCTTCAAAAAATTAATATCATTATTAATTTAATTTAAAACTGATTTTTAGCTTTCTTATTTAAAAAAATGTAACAAGAATATGCGAGCACAAACAGAGTTGGTAATTGAATTCGGTTTTAGAAAACCATTACTCAGTCGTTTTATGAATATTTTAAATGAAATGATTCGATGATCATTTTCGAAGTGTGTAGGTTTCTCAGAAATGACGTACAGCGGTTGTCACACAATTATATATAATTTTCTATCCAATAGAACAAAATGACCATTTAGTTCCTCTATTAGGTTAACTTTTATTATATTAGTAATTGTTTTAAACGGTCAAAAGGTGCCCAGAGAAGTAAATAGATGATTTTTTAAATTAAAAAAATAGTATAAAAATTAAAAAAATAATATGAGGAACTTATTTGTAGATATGTATATTATATATTATATGTATTGGTAAATTTAAATTTTATTTAGATATTATAAAATATGATATTTTAGTTTTATGGATTTTTGTTATATATAATAAATTAATTTTATAAATATATATTAGAAATTAAATAAAAAATACTTATTTGATATATTTTTAACAAAATATTAAAAATAGATATATTAAAAAAACAAGTTAATTAATTAACTTATCATTTGGTATACATTTAAATTTAATTCTTAATATAATTAGTAAATTGAGAATTTAATTTTTAATATAATTAATAAGTTTATATTAATGTAGTTGTGCCATAGACAATGCAATCGCCTTACAAGTTCGTAGTGGCTACCCTAGACTCTAAGTAACTCTATTGATAAATAACCAAAATTTTCAAATATAACTTCAAACTTCAAAAATGTTAGGTGGAAACAAAGCCCATTAAACTTATTTAAATTTTTAAAAAACTTGTAAAATCAAATCTTAATTTTTTTTATAGTTAAATTTTGCTGAGCATTTTGCTACGGCAACAAAGAAATTTTATGTTATCTGGCTTTAATTGAACGGTGGATGTATATGCATACAGTTCAATTTTGCCAACACTAAAATCTAACTGTATGCATATACAGCCGCCACTCATATACAGCTGCCGCCACTCATACATTGCCTGATAGCATAAGATTTATTTGTTGATGTTGTGTACCTGCCAGAAGCTTATGGACGGACTCTGACATGTTCACTTTTCAACACTGCTACCGAGTCTCCATTCCTTGGCACGAGATTTGATATCTTACCAAACATGTCCTAACAGTGATGACTCTCCGAAATTTGACCTCCCTCAGATCATGCCTTCATCCAGTGGCCCCGCTAGCCATTGATGACCATTTAGTTGTTGCAAGCCCCCTGCGCTGTTATAAATTTTGTTTTTCACATTCAACTCTTGTGTGTCATCTGCCTTCTGTTGGTCTTCCTCTCAATTTGATCCCCATGGATGTTGGAGCTTTGTTTTGGTATCCTCTGCTCTTCGGGATCACTGCTGTCATCTTCTTGGTTTTGGATTTATGGAGGAGGAAGGAGTACTACAGGCTTCCTCCGAGTCCTGCAGGATGGCCGATTATGGGAAATCTGTTGCAGGTGAGTAACAAGCCCCACGAATCCTTTTAGCACCTTGCTCAAAAATACAAACTGCTCATGAGCCTCTCGTTCGGAATGAAAACCACAGTGGTGGTCTCCTCTTCCGTCATGGAAAAGGAGGTTCTCAAAACCCATGACCACATATATATATAAGTGTAAATTTAAATCCATGGCTATGATGAATTAGACATAATATAATGACCCTACTTCAATTCTGTGGGTTCCCAAAAAGAAAATGAAGTGAGTCCCAATATTTTTTGCTTTCACACTTCATTTCAAGATCCCAAAACTAGGGCCACCATTGGACTCATATCTTCAAGATATTTCCAATGATATAAACGTTGTTCACTTCGAATTTCAAGGAACAAAATTGTTCCCTTTATAAAATCTTTTAACCTTTGTAACCTTGCATGTTATAACCCTATTTGTCACTCCACCATAATGAGAGAAACCTAAGTTCAACTTATCTCTGTTGCTAGTTATAATGCATCCCCTTTCACCTTTTATTTTACTTATGTGGGAGTTATTCCATGTTAAAAAGGTGAAATTACATAATTAATTAATTTCTCATAATTATTTTGTCAAATTTTCATAATCATGAACTAATAAGTATTTCATAATTGAGAAAAAAACTCATAATTAAGAAAAAATGTTCTATATTTTGTCATTCCCAAGGAGATCAACTTTACCTACTTGTGTATGAGTTGGTTAGGGGTCCATTATTAGATAAGTTTCCTAACTTCTCAAGCCCCTAGGTTTCTAGATACATTCTCTCAGAGGATAGAATGAACATATAGAATCTCACCCTATTAAGAAGAAACAGGCTAGATCTAGTGTCCATAATATAGAGCGGGTGCTCTAATATTTTTGGAAGATATCCTTTTTAGTAGGATGAGACTAGCTTGCAAGGTGAAGAGGAGGTTCATCTCATGCTTGATGTATGATTTTTATGTATATGTCATGTTACTATAATATAAAGTGATTGCCTTCCATATTTCCATTCTGTAATTCTATAATATTATATTGCATGTTGGATTTTGTCGTGCACTAATATTGTCATTGTAGGGCAGTAGGAGGTTGTGATATTTCATGTGTTCAAGTTATAATAAAGGATTAGGAGATAATATCTCTATTAGATCTTCTTTCAACCTGGTTGTAACAACAAAGATAAGGATTTAGCGATAAGTCTAGTAACTCCTATTACTCTTCTTTGTCAATTCTTATCTACATAACTAAGGAATTGTTTGAATCACATCTTATAAAACATTTGTTTATATGGTGATCCCTAGGAAAGCATCATAGATCAATAGCTCCTTGTGGTTGGGTAATTTTAACTACAACAAAATTGGTGACTCTACTAGGGAGTCAACCCTAGTTTTGCAAATCTCTTCTTCTCCTTGTTTTTTTGTTTTGTTTTGTGTTGATTATTGCATGTTATCGACTGATTTTTTACTTGGAATGGGTGATTTTAAAGCCTATTTATTTCATATTTGAATAGATTTGGCTTTCAATTAGATCCAAATCTATTTTTATCATTAAAAACAAAGCGAGAAAATACTAGATTTCAGGTTTAAGATCAAATTATGTACTTTTATATACATAATTTGAGTGAAAAAACCATATATTTGAACTCTTCTCAAAATTTCACCTAAAATAATAATAATAAAAAAATCACCTAAAATGGATTTTAGGTAAGGAAGATATGGCTTATTGAAAAATCAACTTATTTTCTGATTTGTTTTCCAATTTTAGGGTTTTCCTTCAATTTGATTTGCTTAATTTTTAGGGGTTTTTTTAGATATTGTTTAAATTTTTTAGATCTATATTTTTGTTGGTTTCTATAGTTCAAATTTGTTGAATTGAATTAGATCTACTTCTTTTCTAATTTAGGTTTTTCCTTATGGTATTTTTGCTTGTTTTGAGGGGCTTGCCCTCAAGATCTTGCTTTGATATTTTGGATCTATGTGTGTACTAAGTGCATCAATTCATATATGTTTCATATCTACATCAATACATTTTTCTTGAGTTGGAACTAACCAATTTTCACATTTTAGGGTTTCAATTCAAAAAAATTGCTTGAGTTTGCTTGCTTTTAATGGCACTTTTATTTCTTTTTGTTTGTGGGTGTGAAAATTTGGACTTGGAATTCTGGTTGAGTGTTTTCAACTTATTGATCCTATTTGATTCAAAAAACTCTCTTTGTTTCCATTCCTTTCTAGTTGTTACCTTGGATTATGGTTAGGTTTTTTGGGCTATTGTAGATCATTGTTTATGCTTGCTTTTGCTAGCAATTGAGCTATAACCCTGATACTTTTTTTTCACTTCTTCTTGCTAGTTATTAGCTTTCTTTTGATTTATTTTGTGTGATCTTTTGGTTGCAAATCAAAGTTTATAGCTTTTGAGTTCTTGGTGTTCTTTCTAGGTATTTTATTTTAGCTCTTTTTGAGTGATTTACTTATATTTTTTTGGGTTTTGTTTTGCTATAAGCTTAGTGAATTTCAAGAGAGTGATTATTGAGAGTGCATGAGGTTGGAAAAGAAAAAGACCCTCTTCCCTTTTCTAGTTAGAATGAAAAAAAATAAAATAAAAAAAGATAATTTTTCATGTTCATATAGTGTGCATTGGGGTTTGGGTCTTGAGTCTATTCACACCATATCAATTGCACATTGTTCCCCTATTGAGTAAATACAACCATTTAAAATCAATTCTTAATAAATTTAATTCGAAGTGTCTTTTCTTTTCACTGCTAACACAACAAGAGTAGCTTAGGCTAGGGTCTTGGAATAGGAGTGTGAGGCTAACTGGTCCAAGACCACAAAAATAAACCTAGCATCTTGTGGTAGGGAGGGAAAATCCACTTGTTGGATGTTTTTTGAGAAGTATTTGTAACGAGAGGTATTGCACATGGTCACATTGAGGCGAGTAGAGTGACATGCCCCACTTCATTGATCTTGGTGGCATGGTTTATATGTATTACCAATGGTGTTATTAACATCTTTAATTAGCTAGAATAGTTGGGGACCACCTTTAGGAGTACACCTCGATTTGAGAAATCTCTTAAGGGGGGGATTGGGATTAGTTTCACTACCCGTGCATGTGAATTTGACTTAAGATTGTTCCCCTACGGTGTGTGTTGTAGGTGGTAGCCTTAGTGGCCTTTCCTAGGAAGCTTACGTAGGTGATGACGAGGGGGTCGTCATTACTATACCTAGGGCAGATTTCAGTCAAACTCACTCGGTTCTACTGGGGGGTGCTCCACTTCTGATATTTGAGTGTGAACACTTGTGATTGGGCATGAGCCATTAAGCATGTTGTTATAACTTTACCAACCATATCTTCACTTTCAACTTGGGCCCTAATCAACTAGGCTCTGACAACATGAATATCCCTTCTCTATCTCTCTGGTTTATGCATTCTTGTCTCATAAGTCTCTTTTAGATGATGATGATTGGTCCTAGTCATAGTTTGGCCTAAGGGGTGTCTGAATTTACTTTTTTTTTAATGAAAACATATTCATTGTAGATGAAATAAATCTCCAACGTTCACATATACTTTCATGTCTTTCTCTAGAAGAGGAAGGCCCGCCATCTCATCGACGTAGATTGACTCTGACAAAAGAGGACTTAGACTGTACTCAAGTTGGTGGGGTGGGGGGGGGGGGGGAGGGGGGGTGGGGATAACCTTGGTCTAGGGGGTGGTCCTCTTACTTTTGAGGAATTTGAGACTCATCCTTACTTACCACATGTAAACCCACCTTTGACCGACCCTCTTGACCAAATTTTAGTGCATTTAGGAGCTTTTCCTAGTGATCCCTTTTCCTTGTTTACTTATAACATGTCTATTGAAAGAACTTCTTTTTCTATGGGGGAGATGGGCCCATTGGAAGTATTCATTTCCATGTCATCTTTTCCACCACTTAGTGTGGCAGGATCCATAACTCCTACTACACAGCTCACATCTTCTTGGGGCATTCCACCAGTTACATTTGTGACCCCATCAAGTTTTCCTCCTTTGTCTCTGTCTATGCCTTCCTCTAGATTTGTGTTTGGACTGGGGGAAAACCTTGGTCAATATGTGGGAGATGGGAAACTTATTCCTAGCTCATCTAAACTTATGATTCCTACACTTAGTATGGGAATCCTTGCTTCCACGAACGTGTTGGGAGGTCATTTGTTTCTTCTAGCTAGGATGGGGGCAACTTTATTTTTGGCAGTCATTATCAACCTTGGTCTAGTTCTACAACCACCTTACTATGGAGGTTCCTTTTCCTTTGGGGGGGCTAATACACCTAGGGTAACTTACCCCTTTATTATGACTATGCCTATGAGTTCCAATCTATACAATGATGCTTCTGCACGTGGAGGTTTTTCTTCTGGTGTTGCGTACAATCGTGTTGGTAGTTAATCCTTTAGCAACCCTTTTTTCTCTGGGGGAATTTACCCTGGGGGGAATAATCCTTACACCTCATTTTTTTCCCAGGACATCAGTATACTGGGATGAAAAATAACCTTGGTTCACATTATTCTTCCTTTAACTATGAAATGGGGTGATTGTATGGTTTGTCTAGGGTTTTTTTCCCTTAGCTAGCAACAAATTCCTTTTTTGACACCTCTTGATTAAACGAACTTGGATAAGCTGAAAAATTACCCCATCTGTCATGACCCTCGGTGGCCACCTATGCCGACCAAGTTAGGATATGATATTCCTAAGTTTGAAGAGAAGCTAGGAGAGAATCCTTCCACACACATCACAACCTATCATTAATGGTGTTCATATAACTCTTTGGTGGATGATTCTATGAAGTTGAGACTCTTTCAAAGAAATCCAATAGAGGATGCTGAAAAATGGTATATCGAAATCGATTGGGCATCCTATAGTGACTTTTCTTCCTTGGCTCATACTTTCTTGAACCACTTCCAGTTATCTAGTACGAAGGATCTCAAGACTGACCTTTTCTCGAATTTCAAACAAGATAATTCCACTAACATCTCTAAGCATATCCATGAGTGGAACAGATGTAAGAGGTTAGTACGAACTAGGCTTCCAAATGAAGTTTTTAAAGACTAGTTCACTCAATTCATCTTTCCACCTATATCTAAGGATGACACTATGACTATGGTAGCAACTAAGGAGTAAGAAATTTTACATGCACAACATATTGTTTTGATTTACTCTCAGTTAGGAACTTATGAGATAATTCCCAATACTCCTCGACCTTCTACAAATCCAAAAAAACCCAAGCTGGGATCACACTCTAATGGTGTTATCGGTTCAACTTCTTCCGATACCGTGAGCCAACTAGGGAAAATGATTATCACTTCTCAAGCCCTAACAAGTTCATCTAGTTACCAATAAACGCACTCTTGTTCTAAGTAGTCTACCAAGGTTCTTAAGGTGAAGTTCACAACACCTAAGAATACTCAATAACCTGGAAGTAAGAAGACAAATAATAAGTAAAAGAATAAATTTTCTCAGAAGAACAACCAAAACAAACCGACTTAGAGTGGGGGCACAAGTGAATGTCATCAAAAGGTTAAGTTTCCTTGTAATATTTTTTAAGTATAATACTTAACTCATGAGTTCCCTCATCTGGATGAAGTCCATCACTTCCTTGTGCCATTGATAGCCATCCAAAAACCGATAATTTTAAATCATACGTTCTCCTAGCCAAAGGTTGAGGATATTGCACAACCATTTGTTGTTGTGGTTGAGTGGAAACAATGTGCTTGTTTGCATGATGAATGAACAAGTCAACTTGTATACAAGAGTTAAATACTATGACCCTCCTAAGTTGAGTTATGCTCCTAAGGACTTGGCCACCCCTATTGCTTCCACTGGACCTCTCACGTTAGATAAGTTTGTGGAACCACTATCTTCACCCCCCTAAGGGTGTTCTCTGTATGTCAACACACAATCTAAATGTGTGGGCTACCCAACATTACAATATTGTTGAGGACCTAACCCAAGCACCATGTTCCATGTTTTATTTGGAGGTTATGCATAGATATCCTATGCAACACATAGATTTGTTGACCGCTATCAAAGGGTTGGATCCCTCAAAGTCTAGTTTGATAATGTTTTATGTTGACTCCCCTCATTATAGGCTCTCCTATTAGGTAGATTTTTATATTAAAATATGTATCTTTCATAAGGACATCTATCACACGTTGGTGGATGAAGGCTCCTCTACCTGTGTCATGTATGTATCGTGATGGAAGCTATTAATTCTCTTACACTTGCTAATTCAAGTATTATTTACAAGCATTTGATGGACATCATTTCATGCCTAAGGGTGTTTTTCCAAAGTTTTCCATTGAGCTAGGGGGAAAGACTACCCATGTTTATGTTGAATTTATAGATTCTCCCTTAGATTATAATTTTCTCCTTAGTCATAGTTGGTTTTATCCATGTGTAGTGTTGTGTCTTTGGTGTTTCATATGATTCACTTTCCCCATGAAGGTAATATTTTCATGATCGATCAATTATACTATTATATACTCTCGACGAATACTCCCAATGCAGGCATTTTTGTGCCATTCATTGAAGAGAACCTTGTAGCTTATGAGAATGTTGGTGCTGGACTATTTAAAATCCTGTCTCTTATCGATCTATTTCGTTTACCCCGCCCCCCCCCCCCCCCCCCCCGAAATTCCTTCTTCTTCTTTGAATACTCTTATTCATATGATCTCTTCTTCCACATATGGACTCCATGTGTCTCCTAAAACTTGGGTGTTGTCTCCTTCTATGGGTGTATATCAACATGGTGAGCATGTGTCACCTTTAAAAGAAAATATTTCCTCTTTGGTAATCATGTTAGTACTCCCTGATGCTTGTTAGAAAATCCATCCCAATATGAAATATGATCAGGATACCTTTCCCACACGGGTCGTCACTCTGCCTCTTCCACGTGACTCCCTTGACGACAAGTTTCCTTTTTGATAAGTCACCATGGAGATCATATATTCGCCTATTGATAACCCTAGGGAGATTATGCCTCTTCATGCCTATACTCTCCTCTCAGTGTATTATAACCCTATTTGCAACTCCACCATAACAAGAGAAACCCAAGTTCAACTTACCTTATTTGTTGGCTATAATATATCCCCTTTCACCTTTTCTTTTACGTATGTGGTATTTATTCCATGTTAAAAAGGTGAAATTACGCAATTGATCAATTTCTCACAGTTATTTTGTCAAAATGTCATAATCATGAAACAATAACTATCTCATAATTGAGAAAAAGGGTTCTAGAGTTTGTCATTCCCAAGGAGATCAACTTGACCCACTTATGTATGAGTTTCCTAGGGGTCCATTATTGTATAGGTTTCCTAACTGGTCAAGGCCCTAGGTTTTTAGATACATTCTCCTTGAGGATAGAATGAACCTATATAATCTCATCGTATTAAGAGGAAAGGGACTACGATATAGTGTCCATAATATAGAGTGAGAGCTCTAATCTTATGGGAAGTTATCCTTTTTAGGAGGAGGATACTAGGTTGCAAGGTGAATAGGAGGTTCATCTCATGCTTGAGGTATAATTTCTATGTATATTCCATGTTACTATGATATAAAATGATTCCCTTCCATATTTCTTGTGTAATTCTATGATATATTGCGTGTTGGATTTTGTTGTGCACTAATCTTGTGATTTCATGGAAGTAGGAGGCTGTGCTCTTTCTTGTGTACATGTTCCAAGAAAGGAGTAGGAGCTAACATCTTTTGTAGATATTCTTTCAAGCTCGCTGCAATAACAAATACAAGGACTTGGTGATAAGTCTAGTAACTCCTATTACTCTTCTTTGACAATTATTGTCTGCATAACTAAGGAATTGTTTGAATCACATCTTGGTGTTAAATTTCCAATGTTCTATGTTGTTACAATCACTATAGCCCAATTCTTAACTTTAATTAGAAATCATTCCAAAATCATTTAATATTCCAATGATCAATAGTAATTATAGATAGAACAATAAATGCAATGAGTAGTAAGAGACAATCAAGAGCAATAAGAGACACAAGGATTTGTTCAAGGACTAGGGAAAAACCCATAATGGGGAAACCCTTTCAAATTATTCGAGATTGTCATAAAATTTTCAACAAAGGGAGACAATGATTTCATTCATCAACAAATTCAAAGTCAATTCTTTGACCATCGAGCAAAACCAATATCCAAAGTCTAATAGATGAGCCCAAAATTCAAATTTGGTCAAACTGTCAAATTTGCAATTCTAGTGAAAGTCAACAATACTCAAAGATACTTGTGCACTTCATGTTCCTCATGCACACTTCCTATGACACATGCGTAGTTCATGTGACAACTTCACACTTTCTGTCAAAGCTTCGCACTTCCTGTGAGACCTTCGCACTTTTTGTGATAGCTTCGCACTTCCTATGAAACCTTCACACTTTCTGTGACAGCTTCACACTTCCTGTGAAAGCTTTGCACTTCCTGTGAGACCTTTGCACTTCCTATGTAACCTGTAGTTTAAGATAGAACAAACCTCCAAAAGAAGAAGAAAATTATGTGTAATGATGATACCAAATGAGGTTCCTTGACTTTAAAAATTATTTTTTCCTTAACCAAATTATGTGTAATGATGATACCAAATGAGGTTTTCACTTTAAAAATTATTTTTTCCTTAACCAAATTAAATTGTTCCAAGAGAAATTTGGGGCTACTCTAAATGAGGAAGATGGTCCAATGTAGGGAATTTGTCCCTGAGATGCCAAATCAACACTTCCTCTCAACTAGGGATAAATTTCTGATTGCATCAAGAATCTCATCTCGAATGTCTCATCATCGTCAAGCCATCTATCATCTCTGTTTATTTCTAGTCATCTCTGCTCATCTGTCTCGAACCTAACAGAAGAATAATTTGAGATCACAGGGGAGCTCAAGGTACCACACTATATATCAAGACAAGAGGAAGGATATGACTTACCATGGAAGGTAAGGATCACAACTATCCTATTCACTATTGATCTTCCCATCAAGACCCTAAATATTCAAGTGGCAGAACACCTTCATCCACTACCCTCGGAGGAGATACATACTTACCATGAATTGTAAGGATCAAACACAACTCAAGGCACTTGGGGGAGATACACACTTTCCCTGCAAGGTAATGATTAGGCACGCCCAAGTCACCTCTCAACCTATTAGCCAGATGGGGAGGAACAATCCCAACAAGCCTAGCTTGTGGGTAGGATGCATACTAGGGTATACTCAACAAGGGGATATACACACTTACCATGATGTAAGGATCGGTCAAAACCATGAGATGACAATAGGGGAGACACACTTACCATGAGGTAAGGATTAGACATGCCTATTGTCCATGAGTTCCCTCAATCCCAAGAGCTCTCCGACTCAATTCCTCACCCTTGGAGCTCATAAAAGGGGAATATCATTGCTTAGTGTCCTCGATTAGTTGGTACCCTTACTTGAGAGGGTCACATCCATCAGTCCAAGCTACTCTCTGAAGACCAAGAACTTCCCTTTCGGAAAAGCCTTGGTGATTATGTGTGTGTTCTGATCATCAGCTGAAATATGATGGAGTCTCACGATTCCTCTTTGCACCATGTCACTTATGTAGTGATATTTGATATCAATATGCTTGGACTTGTCATGAAACAAGATATTCTCTGTTAATCAGATCCCACTCTTGTTGTCGCAATATGTCACTTTCATATCCAAGACCTGCTCAGACAACTCTCCAAAGAGCTTCCTCAACAACTAGTTATGCTATCATAAATTTATTCTTCCTTAGTCGTACTCAAAGCCATAGACTTTCGTTTCCTGCTCATCCAAGATATCATGGTATATCCCAAGATAAAGCAACACCTAAATGTTCTCTTCCTATCAATAACATTTCCATCCTAGTTAACATCAGTGTATCCATGAAGTAATACATTTTTGTTAGTATATATCAGATGAAGATTGATCGTCCCATACAAATATCTCAACACATGCTTGGCAGCAACCCAGTGTGCATGAAGTGGCTTAGTCATAAACTGACTCAAGGTGTTCACAACAAAACATATGTCTGTACGGGTGTTCACAAGAAACATTAATGCTCCAATTAATTGATGATACTTATAAAGGTTAACTAAGTCGAGTCCAGCAACATCGCCGCATATCTTCTTGAAATTTATTTCCATCGAGGTGGCTAAGGATTTGTACTCTATCATTCCAAATCTCTCTAATAGCTTCACGACATATTTTCCTTGAGTAAGGAAAATCTCTTCGGGTCTCCGCTAAACCTCTAATTCTAGGAACTAATGCATCATACCAAGATCCTTCATCTTAAACTTAGAGGTTGGGTCTCTCTTACTCTCGATCATCAGAGGTTGACTGCCTATTAAGAATAGATCATCAACATATAAAACCAAAAATCAAAGGCATACCTTGGACCACTTTTAAGTAGAGATTAGGGTCAACACTGCTTCTCGTGGATCCAAGCTTCACTAGGTAAATGTCAATGCAGGAATAACAAGCCTTGGGGGCTTGTTTCAAACCATATAATTCCTTATTCAACCAACAAACATGAGTCTTCTTGCCCTTTACTTCAAATCCTTGATGTTTCTCAACATATACTTCTTCTTGTAGTATTCCATGAAGAAACTGTGTCCTTACATTCATCTGGTGAAGGGTCTATCCTTGACTAGTAGCAAGGGAAAAAATTGATCTAATGGTGGTGTAGCGAGAAATAGGTGAAAAGATGTCAACATAATATTCTCCCTCTTTCTGGGAGAATCCTCCAGCCACCAAAGTTTCCTTGTACTTTTCAATTCTTCCATAAGCTCCATGTTTGATCTTGTGCAGTCATTTTGAGGTTACGGTGAACTTTCCTTTAGGTCTTAAAACAAAATCCCATACATCATTCTTCATAATGGATTCAAACTCTTCATCCATGGATTATTTCTTTCTCTAAAGGTCCCTTTGGCAATAATATGTCTATCAACAACATGTAATGTATCACGAAGCCACAATGGTCTCTTCCTGGCAGGGGGATCACTTGGAGGAGGATCCAAGGGGTCTATTGGCTCCATGGGATCATCATCAACTTCTTTCCCTGGTTCGGGCATAGAGGAACCTTCTAGTAGGTTGATATCATTATCTTTCTTCTCAATTGGAGGAGGAAGGTCTCTTGCTTTTCCAAGGGAAACATATTCATCAAAGGTTACATCCCTGCTAAACTTAATATTCCTTTAGCTAGATATATATATTCTACATTCTTCAGAATTTCCACAATACCCAACAAACGTACATTTCTTTCTAGTGGCTCCTAGCTTTTTCCTTTTATCCTTCAGCACATGAAAGTATACAGGGCAACCAAATAACCTGAGATGTCTATTGTCAAGCTTCACAACCATGAAAATTTCTTCAGGAGTCTTGTTATCCAGAGCTTTATGAGGAACCTTGTTTTGTACATAGACTGTTGTATTTGTTTCTTTTCCCCAGAGGAACTTCAGTAAATTTTGATCATGGAGCATGTCTCGGGAAACTTCTACGATGGACCTATTCTTTCTTTCAGCCAATCCATTAAATTCGAGATTGTAAGGTATGATAGTATCCTTCTTGATACCTTCCTTCCTTGAGAAGTCAATGAACTCATTTTAAGTGTACTCTCCACCATTGTCGGACCTGGAGAACTCAATTTTATTTCATTTTTCACTCTTTATCGGCACCTCGAATTCCTTGAACATATAAAAAGCCTCATCCTTATGCTTGAAGTAGTATATACATGTCTTCATGTAGAAGTAATCAATAAATATTATGTAGTAGATATGGCCACCAAAAGAGTGCATTGGCATGGGTCCACATAGGTCATAATGAATGAGTTGAAGAATATCATTAATCTTGTTCATGTAGAGGGGAATAGTCCCCTTGTCTTTTTTTCACTTGCACACCCTTGAGATACTCAATCATGGCTAACTTAAACATTAGACATCCCATAGAATAACTTCTTCAACTTTAGTAGGGCTTCATAACGTAGATGTGCCAATTTTCAGTGCCATAGCTCACATATCAAATGAGTTTATACACTAATTTAACATTTCATAAATATAATTTTAAAATTAAATTATTATTATTATACCAAATGAGTTTATGCACTAATTTAGTATTTCATAAATATAATTTTAAAATTAAATTATTATTATTATTATATTTATGTAGAAATATTTTAAATTATTAAAATGAAATATTTGTGATATAAAGTTTGTAATATATTCAAGATACGAAAACGAGCTGCAATAATTTCATTAGTCTAAAATCATTTATTTATTTTTGTGACTTTACTCATTTTACAGTGGGATGTGACATTTAACTTAATATGAATTTTTAAATTGTAATGAAGTATTTGTGATGTAATGTTTCATATTATTGGGGCAGTTGAGTTTGAAATAGGATACTGAGTTCGAATAGTTTACTCATTTATATATTTTTTTTTAATAATTTATTTATGAGATTGCTTGTTGGTGATTTAAGTTCGTACTTCAAGCTATTCCTACATCATTTAGATTGATACCCATCACAATGTTAGCTTATAATTGAATAATTTTAATAAGATTTTTAAAAGATTAATTGTTTGAGTTTTAATGGTATTTTGGAAAGTAAATTTTATTTTCAAAGTTAGAATGATTCTAATAAATTAATTTATATTTTAATTAATAATAAGTAATATAATTATCTTTTTCTAGGTAGGCATTGAATTTTGTTATCAACTTTTGGTATCAAACATTTCGAATATTTTGAGTAGTAAGGGTTACTTCCTCGGTGGTAGTGTTCTATTTTTAATTGTTTGAGTTGTTTTTTTTAAGTAATATTTTGAGTAGTAAGGGTTACTTCCTCGGTGGTAGTGTTCTATTTTTATTGTTTGAGTTGTTTTTTTTAGTTTATTTTGGTGGTTTTTTTCATAGATATTGTAGTTTTATGGTTTTTTTTTTTTAATTGTAATAATGTATATATCAGTTTAGATTCATTTAACATGAATTTATCATGTGTCGAGAGGGATCAAATCTTTCTAGGTACAAATCTTTTTTTGGTGTGTATAATTTGAGGAAAGATTTTCACTTCGAGGGATTTGATCCCTCTCGGCACATAATAGATCCGGTGTTAGATGGATTTAAGCTAGTTCTAGTTGAAGGTAGCAATATCACATTTTTAGATTATCATTATTATGTATGTTTAATATAAAATTTAAAATTCCCATTATGTTTTCATTGCTTGGCATGACCATATCATTCTCTTGTTTATTTTGGTCTGTGCTTCTTTCTTTGAATGGTTTGTAAGTCTTGGATACTTTGGGTGGTTTGTGTGTTTATCTATTTGGATTTGGATGGTAATGTTTCTGAATGTTACAGTTGTTGTGTTATATTTTTATATGTGTATATAATTGTTTATTAGTAGTTAGTTGGTGATGAAGAAGGGAGACAATCTTGTCAATAGTTTGCAGTAGGATTGATATTGCACATCTATTTCATTTAATTTCAGGTATTACAACTTTTGACAACTAATTAATTCTAAATAGTGTTCCTCTAAATATCACAAAATATATCTTGAAGAGTAGTTTTAATAATTTACTGTGTCAAGATTACTCTTGAAATAATTTGTTTCTTTGTTTATGCTTGAAACAATTTATTTCCTTCAAAAATATTTTGATGATTTTTTGTATCAATAATATATTTTGCAAAATCAAGAACTAATGTGTTTTTGAATTTTTTTTAATGAGTGGCCACTTTTATAAAATCTTTACATTATTTGTTTCTCCAAACAATTATCACATGTCCTTCAAGAATATTTTGATTTGTTTTGATGTTTATAAAATACATTTTCCTCTTATAAATATTTTGAATACATTGTTGTATGAAATTACTTTATTAGAAATTTTGAATATATGTAATTGTCTCTTAGTAATTAGTTGGTGATGAAGAATGGAGAAGATATTGTCAAGGATTAATTTGCACTTTGCAAGAGGATTGATTTTGCACATCTCTTTCATTTTAATTCTAGGTATCCAATAGTTTCCCTCTATGTATTATTAGATATATCTTAAAAAATATATTTTTTAATAATCTACAGCCTGAGGATTACAACATCTAATGCATCTATTGCAAACAATCAAATAGGATTAGAAAATGACATCTACACTAAATTCAATGCATCTAACGCAAGACATCAGATGATATTATAAATCAACATCTACATTGAAATCAATGTGTCTAGTGCAAGCAATCAAATAGAATTAGAAATCCACATCTACACTCAAATTCATGCATGTAGTGCAAGCAGTCAAATAGGATTAGAAATCCACATATACACTAAAATCCATGCATCTAGTGCAAGCAATTTTAACCCCTGTACGGAAGGGGAAAATTACAAGATCTTCGGTTATTTGAATAGCTAATATCACTGCTTGCGAAGAACAAGGCAGATCTCACCTTCCAGCTCCCGCGAGACCTGTCCTTCACATTTGTAGATCTATCCTGATGATGAGCCACGGTGGATGGTTCAAAACGTCAATTCTAAAAATAATGGATGCGATAATTCCGGAAGAAAATTCAGCACACAATGAAATAGGATTAGAAATCCAAATCTACATTGAAATCAATGCATCTAGTAATCAAATATAATTAGAAACAAACATCTACACTAAAATCAATGCATCTAGTGCAAGCAATCATATAGGATTAGAAATCATCATCTACATTGAAATCAATGCATTTAGTGGAAGAAATCTTCTTACCTCCCTCCCCCATCTATCTAATCTTGAAAAGTATTTTTAATAATTTACAGTTTCAATATTAACAACATCTAATCCATCTAATGGAAGCAACCAAATAGGATTAGAAAGCAACATCGACATTGAAATCAATGCATATAATGCAAGCAATCAAATAACATTAGAAACCAACATCTACACTAAAATCAAAACATGTAGTGCAAGCAATCAAATATAATTAGAAATCAACATCTAAACTAAAATCAATGCATCTAGCACAAGCAATCAAATAAGATTAGAAATCAAGCAATCAAATAGGATTAGAAATCAACATCTAAATTGAAATCAATGCATTAGTGCCAGAAATCAAATATAATTAGAAATCAGCATCTACACTAAAATCAATGCCTCTAGTGCAAGCAATCAAATAGGATTAGAAATCATCGTCTACACTGAAATCAATGCCTATAGGACAAGAAATAGTCTTCCCTCTTTCTCCCCTCCATCTATATCTATATCTCCCTCCATCTCTCCTTTTTGTCTCTCTATCTCACCCTCCCAAACGCACACACACACTCTCTCTCCATATATATCTATCTCTCCCTCCCTCCCTCTATCTCTCACTTCTTCGCTTTCTTCACCTCTCATATATATCTTTATCTCCGTCTGCCTCTCCTTTGTCTCTCTATATCACACCCAAAACATGCACACTCTTTCTCCATTTATGGATATATTTTCCTCCCTCTTCCTCTCTCTCCCCCGTCTATCTCTTTCTCCATTTATGGATATGTTTTCCTCCCTCTTCCTCTCTCTCCCCCGTCTATCTCTCTTCCCTCCTGCTCTCCTCTTTCCCTCCCTCTCTATCTCCCTTATCGCTCCCTCTCTCTCTCCACCTTTATCTCTCTATGTATTTCCCTTTCTCTTTCCCTCCAACTCCATCTCTCTCCCTCCCTCTCTCCTTCTCACTTTCACGTTCTCTCTCTATTCCTTCCTCTCTCTCACCTCCCTACGTCTCTCTTCGTCCCCCGCCCCCCCTCCCCCTCTCTTCACCCTTCAACCCTCCATATCTTCCTTATCACTCCCTCTATTTCTCCACCTCTATGACTTTATGTCTTTCTATATATATATCAAATTGAATATCATATTAAATTTAATATTGTATTAATCTAAAGTTTTTAAATTTAATAGTATTAATATTAGATTTAATAATGTATTTTATGGCATGATAAAAAAAAAAAAAAATTATAATAAAACTACATCAAAATAATATTTTCAAATATTAGAACGTTGATGTGTAAAAATTTATGTTTTTAAAGACTTTAATATATCCATAAGATATGGTTTTTCCCATTCATTTTACAAATATTTAATCAAAAGAAACCTTAAAAGATTTTGAAGTAGGATTTTCCATTTTTTGTGTGTTGAATGAACTCTTTTCCTTTAATTTAAGAGATTCTATATTTTTAAATAAAATAGAATTATCATATCAATTTTTGAATTAGATATTTCATAAATTTTGATATAAAATATTTAATTTATTTATAAATATATGATTTATATTTTTATATAAAATAAAATTATATATTAAAAATGTGTAATAATTTGTTTTTTTATAAACTAATATAAATTTGAAAAACGATAATATTGAAAAATTTAGTTTATTTATTTTATTATTCGTGTCTGTAAACAAATTAAAGTAAAGTTATCTTATAAATTTTGATAATAAATATTTCATATATATATATATGAAATATTTTGAAAAGTAACAAAATTTTAGGTAAAAATTACATTGTTAGAGGTTCATGGTCAAAATAAGATGAAGAATAAGATCTTGGCATCAAGTTAAATAGATGAAGAGAAATAAAATTGTGGTTCATTATCAAAATAAGATGAAGAATAAGATCTTGACATCAAGTTGACAATAGTAACTTGGAGGAAGTGTCTTCCTACAACTACCTAGGAATTGATATTCATCACAAGCTCAACTAGAACAATAGCATTGAGAAAAGGATTAATGGGGGATTGAAAGCTTATTTTGGTCTTGAAAATAATTGTAAAACGACAAACCTCCTAATGTGGGATAGAATGTTTCTCTTTGAAACTTTAGTCACTCCAGTTATCTTATATGGATGTGAGGTTTGGGGTTGTAGCATCTCTAGAGATTTTTGGAAAAGGTTGAGCAAATCCAGAAGCGTTTTATAACGTATAACCTCAAAATCAAAAGCAACACACCCTATCCTATTCTCCTTATAGAAGTGGGTCTTTCCCCTATCAAGAGCCTAGCTATGACTAGGCTTCTGTTGTACAAGCACAAACTCAATAACATAGGAGACCATAGACTTCCTAAGCTAGCTTTAAATTCTAGCCAAAAGTAGCTAAGGCTCAAAGGAGGTTGGTATAAAGACACCCTAGAATGTTGCATTGCAAAACATTAATAACATTAAAAATATTGTTACTTCTAAGTTCAAAGAAAAAATGTGGTGTGAGAAAGATTTAGCAGCTAAAAGAAAATTAAGATATTATAAGGAGGTCATCAACCCCACCCTAGAAGATCAAAAGTATCTCTCTGTTTTAACTAGCTCAAAGAAGAAAATTAATATAGCCAAGATTAGAACGAACTCTCATGAGCTCCATAGTGAAATGGGGCATTTCCTAAAACACCATGGATGGAAAGGTTGTGCCATCTATGAACATCATGAGCTCCATAGTGAAATGGGGCAGTTCCTAAAACACCATGGATGGAAAGGTTGTGCCATCTATGAACATCTAGATGAAAATCACTTCCTCTTAGAGTGCCCTGCCTACAACCACATATTAGATTTGAGTTTCAAAATCTTTGTTGCAATACTGACCTTCCTAGCCTTTTACTTTGTCAAAATTACGGTGAGCTCTGGAGACTTCTCTCCAAGCTTTTTGAGCATAGGAATAAATTCTTAAATCAAACTAAATAATTCGTTGCTTTAGGTCCCATAGACCAAAGTTTGGTCTCAGTGGACGTTAACCATCATCATCATCAAATAGATGACGAGAAAAAAATTTAGTTGTTATAATATAACAGTTAGATTTGACTAAATAAATAATATTTCATGTAAGGAAAATGGTTAGATTTGACTAAATAAATAATATTTTAGTATAAAGAAATAATTGTTAGATTTGACTAAATAAATAATATTTTAGTATAAAGAAATCGAAAGAAACCTTAAAAGATTTTGAACTGGGATTTTCCATTTTTTGTGTGTTGAATTAACTTTTTTCCTTTAATTTAAGAGATGCTATTAGCTTTAGTAGATGAGTAAAGATGTTTAATATTTTATCTAAATTGAAATTTTAATGTGGTAAAAAAAATTGTTAAGGTAAATTTATGTTCTATTCAAATTCACGTATATGATAAATGAACTATTCAATGCATGAGATAATTTATTATCTATTCAAATTATATATAATAATAGATAATTATATTTTAATAATTAATCTTAGTCCATTAATAAGATTAAAAAGTTATATATAATTTAAGATTCAAGCTAATGTTTAATGCTTTGGCTAACATTCATTAAGAAAATATAAAATTATTTATAATTTAAGATTCAAGTTTAAGATAGATTTTTCAGCGAAAATCACACATTTATTTTTATTTTTTCATTAAATAAATAATTTATTTACATATTTACTATTATATTTATTAAATTATATATTTTTTCATTTATTTATATATTTATTTACTTATTTAATAAATAAATAAATAATTTATTATTATTCTTCATATATTTATTTATTTATCTTACACCTAATATAACTAAATTTATATATTTATATATAAATTTATATATATTTATTTATTTTTTATTTATTTATTATTATATTATAATTTTATTTTATACTGGATCTGTTTTTCAACTTGTCCTGAGGATGAACCACACTGGTTGGTTCGAAACGCGTCGACAAATGATTTCTCATGTGATTTTCGCCGAAAAATCTATCTTAAACTTGTTATGGATCACAGAAACCTCAACTCTACAATTTAAGATTCAAGTTAATGTTTAATCTTTTGGTCAATATTAATAAAAAATATTTTTATTATTTTTTAAAAACATTACATACTTGCACATCTGATTATCAAAAAATGTACCAAGAATATGCGAGCACAGAGTTGGTAATTGAATTTTGTTTTAGAAAACCATTACTTAGTCGTTTTATGAATATTTAAATGAAATGATTCGATGATATTTTAAATGAAATGATCCGATGATCGTTGTCGAAGTGTGTAGGTTTCTCAGAAATGACGTACAGCGGTTGTCACAGAATTATATATAATTTTTTATCCAATAGAACAAAATGACCATTTAGTTTCTCTATTACGTCAAATTTTATTATATTAGGAATTGCGTCAAAAATGCAAACGGAAGCATATATATATATTAATCAGAGCTTAAACTTAAAATATTTGTTGATATATTTTTAACAAAATATTAATGGTGGGAAACCATTATTTAAATTCAATTAAAATAATTAAATTATAAAATCTACTATCTAAATTATGTTAATAATTAATACTTCCAAGGTTAGAAACAATGAAATATGTAACCTGGAAACAATGAAATATGGTTATAATCGGGAGAAACCCTACTTGGATTTTTTGACATGTAGCCATTAGCATATCGCATTATTGAGCAAACTAGAACAAGCTGTTTACTTTAATTAGAAATATGCATGGATACCGTAATCCTTGTAATGGAAAAACTTACCCAGTTTGTGAATTAATGTAGTTCCGGCCAGCTTAGAGGAACTTATCTCTTTTCGGTACTTTGTAAAGGCCCTTGTGAGGAATACCAAGGGAGGTTAGCACAAATGTAATGTAAGTGGGAAAAAAAAACATATTGAACCCTTTGTGTATATATATACATATATAAAAGGGTGTGGCTATGGTAAAGTTATCTTTAGAATGGATATTAAAATTTTTACAACAAATAAAAATGGGAAACCCTAACCTCGACGTGTATACACCAGCAGACGAGAAAGCCGTATAGGGTCCAATATCTCTTTAGCTAACGAGAAAGCCATTAGAATGAAACCGTTGATGAATAGAAGCCTAAAAACTAATACGTTTTATAGCGGAAGGGAGAGAACAAACTAGGTTTGTCGGGTAGTGTTGTGGGAGAATAGTTTATATCAAATCGAAAAAAAAAAAAGAAATTTTAATGTTTATAAGATTAAAAATAGTTCGAGAGCGTGGCAGGGTGAAGTCTTGAGCGGATGACACGACTCGTCGGTGGACGAGTTGGGCGTTTGGTGGAGGCGCCCGACGAGTTGAACAAAACGCGTTCGGGTAAATATGCGGAGGCAAACAACGAGTTGGACAAGAGTCGTGCGGCGACCGTGTGGGCATGCCGACGAGCTGGGCTAACCGAGTTGTGCCGGTGAATGTAAAAATATTCTAAGTGTAAATTTGGGGTTTCCTCAAGATTGTAACTTATACATATATTATAATTGTGGGTAGACTCATTACAGGGAGTTGCCCCTCCCTTTATACTGTTGTGCATTTATGGTTAATGTTGTTTATGGTGAATGTTAATGGTTTCTGTTGTGTTATAATGAAAACATATACTTGGTGAAATTGGAAAATTAACTAAGTATCGAAAGTAGGCGTAGTCCACGATCGCAAGTATTGGTGAAAAGAAAGTGTTCGGTGGTGCCACACCTCCTATAACGCAGTTGGAAGAGTACCGCTAGCGTAGGGGCATGACAAGTGGTATCAGAGCCCGCCGTATTCTACGGAACTCTGGTGGAAGGCTGAAGACTTGGTCAGGAGTTCAAGTTTTGCACGTGACGAAGTGGTATCTTTGGCGAATGGTTTATACCAGATCGCAAAGAAGGCTGATGGCAGAAATGGTAGGGGAACCTCAGGTTGTGACAGGTGAATCTAGCCACAATACAAGAGAAGCTTTCATGAACAAGGTATTGGAACGATTGGAGGAATAGGATTTTGATTGGACTTCGATGAAGGCCAAGATCATGCAAGATCGTGAAGGCAATGCAAAGACAAAAGAAAAAATTGATGAGCTCAAGGACCGATACGAGTATATGGAATGGAAGTATACACAACTGGAAGAGGAAGTCAAGGAGATTGGGAAAGCAAGAGATCAAGGTTTGGCAGAAATCTTGAAATTGCAACAAGCTCTTGACGAAGCTCGAGATGAGATCGTGGCTTTGAAGAAGGCCGTGAGACATAACTCAGGTGGAGGAGTGTCTCATGTGAAAGTTAAGGAACCGGATTCTTATGATGGTACAAGAAGTTCGAAAACTCTTGGCAACTTTCTATGGGACATGGAATAGTACTTGGAACGCTTGGGATTACCTGATGAGGAAACTAAGGTAAAATTAGTTGCTCAGTTCTTGACGAAGGATGCTAAGATGTGGTGGTGAAGGAGGATGGATCAGATTGCCAATGGCAGTGCTGACAACATAACTTCGTGGAATGACATGAAGAAGTCTTTGCAGACCCACTTGAGTCCACAGGATTAAACATGGGAAGCAAGGATGAAGATAAAGTATATGAAGCAAACAGGAATTCTGCAGGCATATCAGCGAGAGTTTGCAAGTGCAGTTCTGGAACTTCCGGACATGGCGGAGAGGGACAAGGTGTTCAACTTTGTTATAGGGCTGAAACCTTGGGCGCGGAATGAAGTGAAGAGATAGAAGATAAAGACACTTGAGGAAGCTTTTGCTGTTGTAGATCGTTTGGTGGAGCATTATGACGAAGCTTCTGATGAGAAAAAGAAGAAGTTCGATAAGCCGAAAGAGAAAACTACGAAAGATGATGCTTCAAAATCGTATGATAAGACGAAGACAAAGAAACCATTGAAGTGTTGGATATGTGAGGAACCACATACGGTGAAGAATTGTCCTTCAAGACCGAAAGTGGCTGCGATGGCACAGTCTAATACGAAGAAAGAAGAGACTTCTGTGGGGGTGATGCAGATTCTTGGAGCTGCAGCTGCTACGGAAGTGGTCTCACGAAGAGATCTGGAAAGGAACAGTTTGGAGTATGTTCAGATGAAGATTGGGAGTGCTGATGTGCTTACTATGGTGGATAGTGGTGCTACTCACAACTTCATGAGTGAGGATATTGCGAGAAGGATTGGGCTGAAATTTGTACCGGTGAGGGCACAAATAAAGACAGTGAATTCTCCTCCTGATTCCATGATTGGTGTGGCTGAAAAGGTGGACACAACACTTGGTGAGTGGACCGGGAAAGTTGACTTCACTATAGTGCGAATTGATGACTATGAAGCTGTGTTGGGAATGGAATTTTTGAAACATTATGATGAAATGATTGTTCCACATATGAAGAAGTTGTAGATTTATGATGAAAGGGAAGATGTACCCATTGGTGTTCCAACCATGGGAGTAACAAGACCCGAGTGTAAGTTGACAGTGATGCAGATGGGGGATGAGAAGCGTATGGATGAGGTATGTAAGCAGATGTCTTTTGCAGAGGCAAAGCTTATGGAAAAGTCACAGGTTATCAAGACATTGTCAGATAGCATCTTGAATTTGTCTAGGAGGCTGGAGGCAGCAGAGGATGACGATGACGATGATGAGGAATATATGAGGCCGAATGTCTAGGTGGAGGATTGGGTCGCATATCTGCAGAGGATGGAAGTGGAAGATCCAGACAGATGGATTGAGCTGATTAGTGAGGGAGAGCCTTCAGGCTCTGCTCCCTCCACATCTTCTTAGATAACTTATAAGATGGGGCTCATTGTTAGCTACTCATGGTAGTGAGTCCCTAAAGATTTGAGCAGGCATCTAGGGGTGAGATGATACATATTGACAGGTAGCTTACAGTAGACAGTCATGGCGATGTATGGACGTGAGTTCTTGGCAAGGCGATGCATGGTTAGATTAGCTACCCAACTAATCACCGACGTGAGGGGTACCAATGCATAATTCAGCAGAGCAGTGGCACATCTATGGCATGGAGACAAGTTGATGGTGTATACATCTGGATTACCCATATACATGATTGTGTGGATGATGTCTCGGTGACGGATGGTTGCTGAGATGGAAGATTGTCAAGGAGGACAATGACTTCCAATGGAGGAGGATGTAAGGATCTTGAGCTGCAAGTGGAAATGCGCGAGTAAAAGAGCTGTGGCACGAAGGTTGAAATGCGACCAAGTGTGGGCATTTGGTGTATATACTTGTGGGCGGTCCTGGGCAAGTCGATGGATGGGCAAGCTAACAAGCGGGTGAGCCAAACGTTGAACGCACACATGGTTGGGTCGGCCGGTGGGCAAGCCGACCCATTCAAAAGGTTGAAACGAATGAAGTATGGAGGTTGGCCGATGGATGGATGCGTTGGTTCATTGTTGGGTGAACCATATACAAAGGAGGAAATTGGCATGGAGCTAAGGCATGAAATCAACGAGAATTCAAGTCTTCAAACAAAGGAAGTGCGAAGTGTGAGTTGGTGGACTGAAATGGGCGAAGGTGCAGGCGAACAGCATGCAGGGCTGAAGCACCCGAGCCAAGGAAAAGTCATGCGAAGTCATCGAGCGAGGGCGTCGTTCAGGAAAGTCGTGTGAAGTCAACGGGCAAGGGCGTCGTGCAGGAAAGTCATGCGAGGGCATTCATGCGGATCATCCGATGGCATTCGGTAGGATCACTCGAGGTAGTTCGAGGGCGTGGTAGGGCGTCCGTTCGAATGGTCGTTCACGGAGTCGTTCGAGGGCATAGCAGGGCGCTCGCCTGAACGACACGAGTTGGTCGGAGAGTGAATCGGGTGAAGTCCTGAATAGGTGACATGACCCGTTGGTGGACGAGTTGGGCGTTCGGTGGAGGCACCCGACGAGTTGAACGAAACGTGTTCGGGTGAACGTGCGGAGGCAAACGACATGTTGGGCAAGAGTCGTGCGGTGATCGTGTGGGCGCGCTAACGAGCTGGGCTAACCAAGTTATGCCGGTGAATGTAAAAATATTCTACGTGTAAATTTTGGGTTTCCTCAAGATTTTAACTTATACATATATTATGATTGTGGGCAAACTCATTACAGGGAGTTGCCCCTCCCTTTATACTATTGTGCATTTATGGTTAATGTTGTTTATGGTGAATATTAATGGTTTCAACTGTGTTATAATGAAAACATATATTTGCTGAAATTGGAAAATTAACTAAGTATTGAAAGTAGGCATAGTCCACGATTGCAAGTATTAGTGAAAAGAAAGTGGTCGGTGGTGCCGCACCTCCTATAGTGCGGTTGGAAGAGTACCGCCAATGTAGGGGCATGACAGGGGGGTTCGTGATACCGAAGCACAGCCAGATAATCGTCAACGTGTGGGCGATCGAGAGGGACCCTTCGATCTAGAAGGAGACCTCGAAATTTATGCTAGAGAGATTTCTTGAGAAGGAGATGAGCAGTGTGGAGTACAAGGGGAAAAAATTTGAGCTGATTCCGTTCGGAACAAGAAGGAGACTATGCATGGGGCTTCCCTTGGCCAGTCGAATGGTCCATCTGTTGTTGGCATCGCTCCTCCATTCATTTGAGTGGGCACCTCCCAAGGGCGTGAGTGCCGAGCAGGTGGATATGGCGAAGAGGTTTGGAATCACACTGGTTAAGGCGCTACCATTGGCCACAATTCCCATGCCACGCTTGCCCTCTGAAATGTACTATTATTAGTTTATGGCGTCGTCTACCGAGGCAGAGGAGGATTTCCTAGGACGGTAAAAAATTTCTTATGGATTTGTGTACCGAGGCGGAGGAGGATTTCCTAGGACGGTAAAAAGTGATTTGAATCTGGGTTCAAAAAATTCAATAAATTTGGTAAAAGTCGTGTTTTAATCATTTTTTTTAATGGTAGAAATTGATTCAGAACTATAAAAAACTATGAGCACTCAAAATCTTGAAATTTAATACTGTAATATGGATTTACAAAAATCTCTCAAAAATTTATCAAAACATTTGGTTACACCACTGCTTAGTTTATATTAAAAGTCACTCAATTATGGTTGCTTTTAGAACAATTTTTTATATTAGAAATTTTTTATGGAATATTGTATTAAAAAATATGTTTTTTTTAGATGTATTATAATAAGAAGAAATGGAATTTTGGTCATATAATTTTTAGTATTATTGTGATTTCTTATTATTTAAAATATATTTTTGAATGTATAAATAAATTTAGCACTTTAAATAAGTTAAACTTATGATTGATTGAGCTACTCAATCTTTATAAATTAAACAAATTAAACTTAAGATTTTTAAAAATCTCTACTAAATTTTTAACAAAATTAACAATTTTTTTTTTTATTTTGTTAAGAGAGCAATTTCATTTATTATATTCTATTAGGAGAGCAATTTTATTATTTAACTTTTAATACCTTAAATTATTCAAGTTATATATATATATAAACTTTAGTTATATGAAAAATATATTATATATATAATGAATAAATATGTATATAAATTATAAAAACATATAGAATATAATTGGAATTTATAATTTTATTGTCCATCCTTGGAAATATGGTTTACATAGTGTGTATGAGTAAGTGTGTTTTTTTTTATCTTAATTCTATTGTTAATTGGAATTTATAATTTTATCGTCCATCCTTGGAACTATGGTTTACATAGTGTGTATGAATAAGTGTGTTTTTTTTATCTTAATTCTATTGTTAATTATTATAAGTATGATTAATATGCGTAAATGTGTGTTTTTATTACGGCCAAAAATGCAGAGTGGTTGTTTCTTTAAAGTCTTAGTTTTTTATTTTAGTATTTATATTTTTAAGTAAAATAGAATTATCATATCAATTTTTGAAGTAGATATTTCATAAATTTTGATATAAAATATTTAATTTATTTATAAATATATGATTTATATTTTTATATAAAATAAGATTATACATGAAAATTTGTATATAATTTATTTATAAATATATGATTTATATTTTAATATAAAATAAAATATTTCTCATATATAATAGAAAGAAATATTTTGAAAAGTAAGAAATTTTTCGTAAATTCAAGGAAGCTATTGAAATTGAAAGAAGGCCTAACAATCTCAACAGAGATGACGGCTGGAAAATCAGTAGATGTTGGATCCCTGCCCTTTCGTCTTAGTGTTTCTTCCCCTCCCCCCCCTTTTTATCTTTTGCGCTTTCGTCCTTCCCCCTGGTGCCTTCTTTTCTTCCTTTTCCTCCTTGATCTTTGGTTTTCTATTGGATTTTTTCCAGTCCTTCGCCTTCTTTGTTTCTATGTCACTCTTCCCGTTTGATTTTTTTTTCCTAACTGATATTAGTAAATATAATCTTAACTAATATATATATATATATATATATATATATATATATATATATATATATTAGTATTTATTTATTTTTACTATTATTGTTATTAGTATTATTATTCCTCTTATATATATATATATATATATATATATATATATTTAATAAATAAATAAATTAACTTTTTGTATGGTATTTATTTTTATTAATCTTAATTTTCTCTTAACAACCTAATATTATTATTTTAATTAATAGGTTTCAGAAGGCATCACTCAACAACAGACCACCTTGTTACGCTTAGGATCATTGCGAAGGAATGTCGTAATGATAAATCCAATTTATTTTGTTGCTTTGTGGACTTTAGAAAGGCTTTCGATACGGTTCCTAGATCCAACCTTTGGAATAGATTAGAAGAGCTAAAGGTTCCTCTCGAGTTGAGAGCTGCCGCTATAAGGTTATACGAGAATGTAATTGCCAAGCTAAAGAGCAATGAAGGGTGGTCGAAAGATATTAAGTGTAACATCTGAGTTAAACAAGGTTCCCCCCTCTCCCCTACCCTATTTGGCATTTACATCGATAAGCTCAAAGGCTATTTAGAGGAAGCAGGATGTGATGGCACGATCTTAGCTGGGATAGTCGTCATCCTTCTTCTTTATGCTGACAATATTGTTCTTTTGGCAAGGTGCCCATCTAATCTTAATAAGCAACTCAGGCTTCTTAAGGATTTCTGCTCTACCATGGGTATGATTGTTAACACTGACAAAACAAAAGTTATGATTATCAAATCCAAGAAGGACACTTACGCTAATTTTATGTATGACAATAATAACTTGGAGGAAGTGTATTCTTATAAGTACCTAGGAATTGATATTCATCACAAGCTCAACTAGAACCATAGCATTGAGAAAAGGATTAATGGGGGGTGGAAAGCTTACTATGGTCTTGAAAATAATTGTAAAATTGCAAACCTTGTAATGTGGGATAAAAAGAAGTTCATGTTTGAAACTTTAGTCACTCATGTTATCTTATATGGCTGTGAGGTTTGGGGTTGTAGCATCTCCAGAGAATCATGGAGAAAGATTGAGCAAATCCAGAAGCGTTTTATAACTTATAACCTGAAAATTAAAAGTAATACACCCTATCCTATTCTCCTTATAGAAGCAGGTCTTTCCCCTATTGAGAGCCTAGCTATGCTTAGGTTTCTGTTGTACAAGCACAAAATCAGTAACATAAACGATCATAGACTTCCTAAGCTAGCTTTAAATTCTAGCCAAAACCACCTAAGGCTCAATCGAGGTGGCATAAAGACACAAGGGCCTGGTTAAACTATTGGGAGATCAACGAAAATGATGCATTGCAAAACATAAATAACATTAAAGATATTGTTACTTCTAAGTTCAAAGAAAAAATGTGGTGTGAGAAAGACTTAGCGGCTAAAAGAAAATTAAGTTATTATAAGAAGGTCATCAACCCCACCCTAGAAGATCAAAAGTATCTCTCTATTTTAACTAGCTCAAAGAAGAAAATTAATATAGCAAAGATTAGAACGAATTCTCATGAGCTCCATAGTGAAATAGGTCGTTGGGCAGTTCCTAAAACGCTATGGACGGAAAGGATCTGCCATATATGTAAGAATAGGAACATCGAGGATGAAAACCACTTCCTCTTAGAGTGCCCCGAGTATAACCACATTAGATCTCAGTTTCACAATCTTTGTTACAATACTGACCTTCCTAGCCTTTTACAATGTCAAAATTATAGTGAGCTCGAGAGGCTTCTCTCCAAGCTTTTTGAGCATAGGAATAAAATCTTAAATCAAAATAGATAATTTGTTTCTTTAGGTTCGATAGACCATTATTTGGTCTCAGCGGACGTTAACCATCATCATCATTATCATATAGAGATATATAATTAATAATTTAAATAAATAAATGAATTATTTTTAAAAAACTAACCATTAATTTGTTTTATTTATTTGTACCTAATTTAACTTAGTTCCATAAATAAAATAATAAATAATAATAATAATATTTAATAATTAATAATTAATGAATAATTTAATAAACAAATAAATTAACTTTTTATACTAACCTGGTATTTATTTATATAATTTTATTAATCCTAACATTTTCTTATCAACCAAATATTATTATTTTAATTAAACTATATATATATGTGTGTGTGTGTGTGTGTGTAAGTAATAATTTAAAGAAAAAAAAAAACTAACTATTAATTTATTTTATTTATTTTTACCTAATTTAACTTGGTTCCATAAATAAAATAATAAATAATAATAATAATATTAAATTAATAAATGAAAATTTGACCTGGGTCCTAGAGTCAAAAATTAGCCGTTAATCTTTTGTAGCTGTTGGAGTCTCTGCTTAGACTATTTAACATGCTAGACTGGATCTGTTTCTCCAACTTGTCCTGACGATGAACCACACTAGTTGGTTCGAAATGCGTCGACAAAGGTCTTTCTATATGTGATTTACGCCGAAATTCTTCTTATAACTATGATGGATCACAGAAGCCTCAATTCTACAAAAAATTAGATTATCATATATTCATCGTCAAAATAAGATGAAGAATAAGATCTGACATCAAGTTAAATAGATAAAGAGAAAAAAAATTATGTGGTCCATCGTCAAAACCAGATGAAGAATAAGATCTTGACATCAAGTTAAATAGATGAAGAGAAAAAAATTTAGTTGTTATATTTGACTGAATAAATAATATTTTCATGTAAAGAAAACGATTAGATTTGACTAAATAAAAATATTTTAGTATAAAAAATAATTGTTAAAATATAATTGTTAATATTGAATTAAGGAAAATAATTAATCAAAAGGAAAATTTTAATGAAATGAATATCTAAAAAATTAAAATAATTAGGTAAAACCTAAATAATCAAAACAATAAAACAATTAATAAAATCAATATAATAATATAATAAAATAAAAATAATATTTGGGTTAAATCTAAATAATCGAAACACTAAAATAAAAATAATATTTAGGTGAAACTTAAATTTTATATATATATATATATATATATATATAGATATATATAAAATTAATTTCCCATCATATATATTATATTCCTAATAATAAATAGGAAGAGTGATAATCAATCATTTAACGTGTTTATCATATTATTATTGGATAAATTTGAATTCTTTTATGAACCTTGAAGTAAGGTTATCTCATAAATTTTAATAATAAAATATTCAGAATATATATAAATATATTACATATGTTTTTATATAAAATAAAGTTATAGTTTATGTTTTTTTAGTCAATGAAGGAACTTTTATTATATTATAAAAAAAAAAAACAACTTACGCTTTCATCTCTCCCTGCTTCATTCTGTCTGAAATTGTTAGCGAGGAGAGCTAGACAAAAACATAAGAGATCTCCCCATTCATTACATATATCCCATGGAAAAAATGGCCAAATGTTCCAAAATACATATAAAACTAAAAAGAAACATCCAATTTTCATATCGAGGGAGATTTTGAGCTTAACTACCCCGAGCAACTGGAGGTTCATGACATCCATGGACATGATACTCGATGTGAGCCAAATGTGCCTTAATTTTCATCCATTCTCTCATTATTGCAACGCTGGTTGCATCTCAGTGAAGCCAACTACTCTAGAATTTTGCTCTGATAGTATTGCACATTGTTGATGTAGCCCACAAGCTCATTTTGGTCTTCGTATCTATGTTGGCGAAGGATTCCTAAGCATGGAAAATTTTAGGGGCTGATATTCGCCCAGTGGACTAATTTTCCATGATTTTCCCACAAAAAAGATTCGCCAATTTCCATTTTTTATAAAAGATGATTCACCCAAATTTTAGAATACAAAATTATTTTACCTTAAAAATTGCTAACATTATATAGAGGCTATATATAAAATCATTATAAATTTCAATAATTTTACAAATATATCAATAAACATTTTATAACTTGCATATTAGGGATTAGTGAGATTCACCAATGTTTTTAAACTTCAAGAAAATTTCCCATCCTTAAAATTTTCCGTGTTCCCAAGTGGCCTGAATATTGCCCAATTGATCAGCTATTATGTCAAGGGAGGGCAATTGTTCTACGCATCCCAAAGTGTGGGCTTGGGCATACGCTACCTCACCTCCCCCATCCACATCGCCCACCTCATCCTCATTCTTCTCCTCCGCCCTTTCAGCCTGAGCACCCTGCTTCCCAAGGAGGCCACCACCTCGTCGGGCACGTTCCCACTGGTGAATTATCCATGCTTTTTGCACTTGATGGCCTCCCTGCCAAGGCCACACACCAAGGGAAAATCCCTACCGGAGGACCACCCTATGTAAAGACACACTCAAACACACACACACCCTGTCCCTGGCACAAAAACAAACTTAACCTAAGAGACAATACAAGTCTAGAACCCCATATACTAACGAAATTGACAAAATTGACACCACAAAGAAATGATAACAATAGGATCGAAAATACCTTAAAGAAAAGGACCAATGACGACTTGACTCATTGTTTCCCACTCCCTCCTCAAACACCCACTCGCACCTTTGGAATGCCAAGAGTTGACCAAGCCTCAGAATTCTGACCATGCTAGGTCGAGAATAATTCTCCCAACTGCACAAACTTCCCTCCACAAGACAGAGGCCTCCCTTACACCCATACCACCCACCTGGTGAACCACAGACTTAAAACCCACTGCTCATGTTGTTTCCCACACCACACAAAGAAAACATTGATAAGCACCCCAAATAAAAACCAAAAGGACATAACTACCTTCGTCGTTGCCTTCAAACTCCAAATTTGAGGCCGCGATGTAAGACACATGCTTGTTGAGCCAAGGGCAGCTACAAGACAACCAAATAGAGCCACTTCTCGTTCAAGCACCAACCCAGGATCCTAAATGACGACTTGGTAGACTCTTACTTGCAGTGTTTCCTTCACATGCCACCCTAAAATAACTTCTAAGACCCATCTTGGCTCTCTATAGAGGCCCTCTGAATGAACCGAGCAAGTACAACCTTCCAAATTACAACTTTTCATCTCACATTTATGCACACCGCAACTATCTCTAGGGGAATAAGAACTTGGCATGATCTACAGAACATTCATCAACATGCCACCCAACCTCTTGTACATGCCACACCCTGAATTCATTACAACTGCGTGGGAGCCCTTGAATTTCCTTGAGAAGGTGTGCTTACCAAGTCGAATACCCCAATGTGAAAAAGTTATAATTTATGTTAAATGTTTTGTTTAATTAATTTATATTGATTAAAAAACTAATTAACATATTTTAAATAATTTTCTGAATTTCATTTATAATATTTTTATTAAATTTATCCTTTATTACTTTATGACATCATTATTGCATTACTCTATCTTTCTTTCCACTTTATTTCTTTACATCATGACATTTAACAATTCAATGTTACATATTTAACTTAGTGTTCATTATTTATAAATTCATGATTAATAATCTAATTCACCTTGAAAATATATAATGCTAGTCCAAAGGGAATAAGTTCATATTGATCACAATAGATGTTTCATATAGGGCATAATTACAAAGCAC
Organism: Pinus tabuliformis; assembly: GCA_031772625.1. Taxonomy (NCBI): domain Eukaryota; kingdom Viridiplantae; phylum Streptophyta; class Pinopsida; order Pinales; family Pinaceae; genus Pinus; species Pinus tabuliformis. The sequence continues at coordinate 1,356,951,862 of CM062804.1, forward strand.
ACTTTTTAATAATACATATCAAACTAGAATTATCTTCTTAATTTCATTTAAGTTCGAGTTATACATTCAAGTTTAATTAGAAATTGAATTATTCGAAATTTCAAATGTTATATATAAAAATCTATTGAAGTAAAAACCATGTAAAAATATCAATATCATTAAAATCCAAATGCCATAACGTTAATGTGGGTATTAGAAAATTGGAATAGTTTACCATAGGTGCTATTGAGCTCATGCTTAGTTTGATTTGCTCCCCCCAATAAGCCCATTCATTAACTAATTTCTCACTCACATTCATTAGCAAATTGGTCACTCACTTACACTTTTCCCATCAAATTTCTCACTCACACCTAAAGGTGAACTCATATTTACGCTAACTTAGAAGTAATATCAACTAAACATTTCTCAGTGAAACCTTTGATAAGTATGTGTACTAAGCATTCTTCAAATATTTGTTTGATTTTTTATCTTATTAGTCCCTGCCATCTGGCAATGGCCAGGGACTATAGTAATCGGTTATGCCGATATTAACATTAGTTCACCTGTCTGTGGAATTCACTATCAGGATATAACCAAAGTTTCTAGACACAGACTGATTCGCGATCGAAAGTTTTTCAATACAGATATATTTTCCTTCTTATTTGGCCTCTTCCCGAGGCTGAAGAGGGAAAGCATATGTTATAAGTAGTATTTGGTTTCGTATTTTCAAACTATAAATACTAGCTAGCTTAATGCTAGCTATTAGCTGAGCACATTAAATGCTAGTTTTGTTTCACTGCATACATGCGAAGTTTAATATGATTCCTTTCGAAGCTTTCCTAATCGACGTCTGGATCTTTTCGACCTGTGGATCTTTCTCACACTGCCATTTGGATCTTTGTAACAGTTATGTGGCGCTGGGATCTCCAGAGTTGGGTTTAAACCTTATTGCTGATAATCGATTTTTGTAGACTATGCCAGGCCAAACTGGTTGCCTCCTGCAGGACCTGGATCCCTGGAGTCAATGCCTGTGAAGGTCGTTTGCAGGAACCGAGCAGCTTATGCCTGTCAAAGTCGAGCAGCTTATGCCTGTCAAAGTCGTCTGAGCAGCTTATGCCTGTCAAAGTCGAGCAGCTTATGCCTGTCAAAGTCGTCTGCGGGAAGAACAAGTCCACCTGGTCATTCAGGCTGCAAAAGCAAAGAGGGCTTATGATATCTTGAACTCACACCAGATGCTGGTGTGCGATGGTCCTGGTAACTAACCTGGATGAAGCACTGTTCCATGAACAAATGGAAGATCAAGCCGCCTAGTGCTGGCATTTTTGAAAGATAGAATAGCTTGAATTTATCATATTATTTTCTCTTTTCTGAACAATTTGAAAATTTCGCTTGAATTTATCATATTATTTTCTCTTTTCTGAAAAATTTGAATTTATCATAATATTTTCTCTTTTCTGAACACTGTGAAAATTTCTCTGTAATTATGAACTCAAAAGGTGGCATAAAAAAGGAAAAAAAGGGAATTGATAACCAACCTGATCAATTGCAGAGGGCTTTTTCCTATGGTGAAATGTAGAAACCAGTATTGGAGAAGCAAGAAGTCGTAGCTGCTACCGCTCCATGGGCTTCTTATTCTTCTTAGTCTGCTCGAATGTCTTGATGAGGCGACGAACTTGGACAGCCACATTTGGACTCGTCGTATCCTCAGTTACTTGCTGTCTGACTAATGATTCCTCTGCGGCAACATCTTCATATCAGAACTACTTTCAGGTAACGGTGGAATAGATCATGTACAGTTACTTAAATCCAAATAATTGGGATTACCAACTCGCAACACAGACTTATCATTTTTACATTATTCCAACACTTATATGATTCGTTATCCATAACCAATTAGACCTTGAAAAAAACAAATGCATTACCTGGTTCAGATCTTCAAGGAAAATACAAAAACGAAGCTAATTACAGATGAGCCATGAAAATTTTCAAGGAATATCAAATATGACCAAAAGGCCTGTGTTATTAGTGTATACGAAACATAAATTATGAAAAGTAAATTCATCAATAAATCCCATGATATGCATATCAACCGAGTATCAAATAGTTCAACGATATTAACAAGCATAGTTCAACGATATTAACAATCATAAGCCACCTTTGTAACATGCCCAATAGTATGGCTTAGCAAAGGCATTAAACATGACTTTGTGTACAGGGCTTTAGGCGTGATTAGAAGCTAATATAACAGAAGAAATATAAATGAGTGGCTCTACTGGAAAGCTTCGTAGAAAGCCAAGAAATATGGTATTTTAAGAATTATATTTATCGTTTGCAGTTTCTAGGTCTTTTATGCACAACTTACATTCCTCTTGAAGCAACTCCAAGCGTCCAGAAAATGTTTTGAGCTCCTCAATCTGATGTTTGCGCCATTTTTGTTTGCGCCAACTATCTCCCCAGATATCTGTTACAAAAACAGACCACCAGATGGCACTTCAAGTGAGATCTAGACGAAAGAGGAATCATAATTATAAGCACACCCTGCCAAAATACCGAGCCAAACTTGCCAAAAGTGTATCAATATTTATGAACCTTTGCAGCAAATTCATCACTATAGATTTGCAATAATTGGCATCAGTGTATGCATGACAGAGTTTATACTCTCAATTTTATACAAATCAGGCTACAGATTGAATGGATATGGAATAAAATGTTGGTATGAAGAAACCCCTTTCGCATCTCTATCTCGGCATAACCAGTGTCCATGGACGTTCTGCAAACATTGTGGCACTTTCTTTCTGAAATCCTTAATGAACATCGGGGTAAGGATCAGACCCAGCTGCTATTGAATTAGCGTAAGGAGATGTCGATGAGGGTACAGTAGAGAAAAGAATTAGCTTTGGTTCAGAGCTTGAATCAGAATATCCTTCAGTCACCCCAGGCGAGGAGTTCGGCTAAGCCGGAAAGATAGATCGAGTTTAGCCAGCCTTAGCCAGTGATCCATACACAGTAGATCCATAGCTTCTATACCCGGGTGACACAGTCGCATATGCAGTAGCTCCAGATCGATACCCCGATGCACCCCTTCGTATGGTTCCAGGTCCAAACGCGGAGGCAGTTCCAGTACTTGTCGCAGCGAAGTAGTTAGTAGGTGATCCAAGACCAGAGATAAAAGACGCAGCCTCGGATATGCCATAAGGACAGAGACAGCTGAAACTGAGTCAGAAAGCCAACCAAGCCCAGAAGACTGCTTAAAAATGTGAGTGCGAGGTTCTGAAAGAAGTAGCTCGACTGAAAGAAGAGGTTCTGAAATATACTCGACCGTAGGGAGAGGGGGCTTCGGCTATACGGCTTTGTTGTGAGTCCTATCTTTGCAGCTTTATGTTGACGTGCCTTTGGACTTTCAGACAAGACTCAAAGCGTCGTATGTGGGTATCAAGCCTCTCTTCTTCAACGGGGTAACTACAGAGTTCAGTGCCACAAAATCCTTCACAAGCTGACAAATCTCAGCTCAGAAGCATATACCATTTGGTATGCATGCAGGTTGTCGTTCAGCCTGAGCGATACGTGGCACTAGCACAGGACGGTGGGACCTTCTTTTGTGACGTGGCGTCTTTGGCCTTGCGTGATGTGGCTGGATTCAAGAAGTGTCGTGCAATATAGTTCGGTGGCTGGATGCAAGAACTGGTGTGCAATATGGTTCTGTGGGTTAGCCACTAAATTATAATACTTCATCGTTGTTCACATCTAAAATAATTAAGTCTTACCATTATTTTTTTTATTCGTCATTATTTCTAACTTGTGAAGAATAGTCCGCTATGTTACTTTCTGAATCTAAATCAGCACATCATCTCTTATTTGATACAAATGACAGTGGCAAGCTTAGCAGAAATGAGTTGCGGTCTTCCCTTGTTCAAATGGGAGTCGAGATGGTTGTTCCTCCCTTCACAGTTACCCCCGAAGGTGATGCTCTTCTGACAAACATTTTAAAGAAGCATGCGGTAGAAGGGACCAAAGAATTAGCGCAGGCTCAGTTTGCTCAGTTACTCCAGGGTATCTTGCAAGATCTGGCTGATTGTCTGGCTTTAAAGCCCATTGTTATCCAAGATATTAAGGTCTTCAATTGCTTACAACTGAGAAAGTTTCTGGCAGATGAAAAACTTGAAACGAGTGTCCATGAAGACCATAATGGTCAGCTTGAACAGAATGTGTTTCAGGCACTTGTTAGTGGAGGTAAAGTTCACTGGCTCGACAGGGACTTGCTGCTCTGCAGCCATCTTGTTTCTCTTTTAGTCTTGTAAAACTTGGTTTCTGGAAATGAAACCATAGGTATGGGGTGAATCCCTAGCCATTGTTTAACGTCTTGCCACAAGAATGAAACCATAGCCACCATTTGAAACCCTAGCCAATGTATGAAGAAAAATAATCCTTTTAAGGCATGCCCTCGAACCCATGTCATGTCTTAGTAGTGGGATAGTTTTGTCTTAGTAGTGGGATAGTTTTGTCTTAGTAATGGGATAGTTTTGAAAACTGTAGTTTTCAAGAAACATTGTTTGTGATTTAGAAAGTATTTAGTTTAAGGTATGCTACCTAATTGAGAAAAATCATGACTTTTTAGTCAAGAACATCAATTAATTTTATTATTTCGTGTAATCGAGAACACAATGTGTAAGCTATTATTCACATTATTACAATTGATTGTTATCTATGTAGGCTAAGTGTAACATCTCCTATGAACACACTGTGTAAGTATATGATAGTTTTGTGATAAATTTATCGTTTGATTAATTTAGAATAAATATAAATGATATTGATAATATAAAGGTCCACTTTGGATTATATCTCACTAGGATCACCATGGGGTAAATAAATATAAATGATAGTGATAATATAAAGGTGCACTTGGGATTATATTTCACTAGGATCACCATGGGGTAATAAACCAACAATAGGGGAAATAGAGGTGAGTCCATTAAACATTGTTTTAATTGGGGAAATAGAGGTGACTCCATTAAACATTGTTTTAATTGAGTGTGCAAGTGTCTATTTTCTAAAGCCTTCATATCTCTTTGTAATATGCTCCGTGTGTATTTTTATTACAGGCCTTGTAGAAGGGGTACTTATTGTTCAAGCAAAACTTGGTGATTACTCTACTTTTAGGAAAACCATCAATTGATTCTACCACACATATGTACTATGAGGGAGGGAAATTTTTTCCATATTATTATTGCCATAGCTTGGTTTCCATGCATGTGTGAGGAAAACATCATAGAGAAAATGGGAAATTGTTATAGGTAAGGTTCCTTATTTCCTAGGAACTGAAATTTTTTTGGCAACTTGTAATATGTAGGGTTGAGGGGAAAGGGCGATCTAAAATTGTTGCTAAAAGCTTCATTTTAGAACCACTAATTCAATTTCAATTAATTAGCTTCTCAATTTTCTATAATTGGAACCAAAAAATTGGCTTGATTATTTTAACTAGCATTCAAGGACTAAAAAACAAGAATTAAAAACATAAAAAACTTAGCAAGCTAATAACAAAGTTCACCCCCATGGGATATATCTCTAGTTCCACTTCATTTGACTCTATGACATATTAAAAATATGTAAAGTACACCATTTCACCTTGTACATCAATCAATGGCCTCAATCTAGAGAAACTCTCTAATGCTCTATAGGAAGAAAACAATGACTCTCCTACAATCAAAAACTCGAGGTTTTGGTTGGTTGAATGTGAAGACAAAAGATTACTTGACGATTCTCAAACCCACTCAAATTGAAATATAGACTACAACATGGGTAATTTTTTAAGTATAGTTAGCTACTAATCTCCAACCCAATTGCTTCAATTTTGTCATTTTTCTCTCATCGTGTGCCAAATTGGGAGCTCTAGAAAAGGAAATTAAGATATTTTAAGAAAAGTAGCAATGCAACATGGCCTCAACTTCATGTACTAAAATATTATATAAGATATTTGCAACAAAAAAAAACCTAAATTTGAAATTGGATTGGAAGAAAGATATCAAAAGCCAAGTTGATTTTATTCACAACTACTTTACACATTTAAATACTTAGATTTCAAAGATTACATGCCATAATTGATTCAATCTTGTAGAGATTTGAATCCCCTCAAAATCCTCTCGCTCTAGATGTGGTTACTAGGAAAACCCCAGAATGGTGATATCCTTCTATTTAGCATGTTTCTTGGCATATTGAGAAGCAATGGTGTCATCCCGAGAGTCTAGAAAGACATAGGTGTGATCTTCCATGATATGCTAGTGGAACAACTCATTCCAACAGAGAACTTGAGATCCTTCTACAGAGAGATGCCTTGACATTAAACAATGCATTGACATGCTGAGGATATTTTCTATTCAAGTCATTAAGCATCCACTAGGTTCTACTAGAGGATCTTTATTATTGTATTAATGGAATCCTCTTGGAGTACTCCTCCCCATTAAGATTATTTTTTACCACAAAAATTTTTGTTTTATTTAGAAAATAAGTTATTCTTCAATTCAATCATTGGTCGGGAAAAGATTCATGGTGGTACCCAGCCCAAGAGATTCATTAAGTAAGTGTCATGTAAGCTGGTAAATCCAGCTGGTGAATGTGTTGTTTGAAGCCCATGACTAATGCTTTTATATTAAGGTAATGTATCCGTTCAATTCTATAAAGGTTGTTAATACGCCAACCCAGACGATGCACATAAGTTAAGGGGAGTAGGGATCTCAAGTTATAACAACCGGTCTAAGTGTCGTACCCCATCAAATATCATAAGTTCTGGGAGTATTTCCTAAATTCAAGAAGGCAGTTCTGAGGATCCCATCCCATGCACCCACCACGGTTGTTCCTGTGCGAGAAACTGAAATGAATCCAATGCTAGTAAGCAGAAAATAAATCAAAATGAAGTGCTCACCCAGGTAGACTTATATACTTCAAGGAGAGGTTGTGTAATGAGCCATTTGTTTCCATCAATCATGCTTTAATTAGATGTATTCCTTTTAGACCCACATTGTCGTAAATATGCAAATTAATTAAAATCTCTAATAAAATAGATCCAAGAGCCAACATAAGAATAAGATAGAATGCTTCTCTTTATTAATATCAAACTCTTGAGGTAGGGCAACACCATACAACTACTGTTGAAATGTGGCAACAAGAATATTTCAATTTAATTTGTCCTTGAATTAAAATTGTGAATTAAAATCAAATTTAGTTTTACTAGCTACTTGGAAATAATTAATTAAGTTATTTTGACTTAATTAGTTGGTGAAATTCAAGTTAGAAGTCTTTCTAAAGTCGTGCAACAGTTATCCCTTAAATTAAGGAGATAAGATTGAGTTATATTTGAGTTGTAATTAGTTAAGTCAGTTTACTGAGTTAAGTCTAGTTAAATTAGTTCCAAACTGTTTGAGGAACTAATGGTGAGTTAACAGTGAGTTGATGCATGCATGCACTCAACTAGTGTACTCCAGTTAAAGAAGATTCCCTCATCAGAAACTCATGCATGTCTATTTTGAGAAAGACCAATTTGAGATTAAAGACAAGGACAGTGTACTATCAGTTGCATGTGTTTTCTTATAAAGAAAACTCATGCATGCAGAAGGAATCATTCCTTGAGGATTTCACAGTTCTGACAGTGTGTGAGATTACGAGATCATCCACTTGGTAAATCGAGTTTTTCCATTTGGTTGAAGGAAATCATCCCAGAGGAACTGCGATGGAAAATAGGAGCTTGGAGGGCGGGGGAGAAGGCTTGAGAGAAGCCAAGATTTCCTGTGAGCATCTGTGAGGATTGTATTGAGAGCTGGCTAGTTGTGAGAGCTAAGGCTTTGTATAATTCCTATGTATTTCCACCTTGTATGATAATACAGATAGTGGGGTTTTTAGTCGAGGCTTTCCCCAAAGTATTTTCATGTGTATTGTGCATTTATTCTTCTTATTCTAGTTATATTGTTCAGCTCGATCTTTAAGCTTCCGCAAATTGATAGTAGAAGTAGGTTATAGTATTCTGCTTTGATCTATATTGCATTATCGGGTTAACCTACACCAGATTTTCTACATGGTATCAGAGTGAGATTTGTAGAGAATTTTCTACATGGTATCGGAGCCAAGTTTATCGGAGCTGTGAACGGTTACTGAGAAGAGAATTCGAAGTTTGAAGTTCAGGATTGCAGGTGCAAATCGAATTCATATCATACTTCAAGGTTGGCCAATGGCGTTCTATGGCTTGAGACTTGAGTATGCCTTGGAAGGTAGCTCGAATTACATAGCATGGAAAGATCACATGGAGGCTGTATTAGAATACAATATCTTGAAGGATTTCATTGATCAAGAAATCCCAAAGCCAACTTCAACTAATTCACAAGAGTTGGCTGAGTGGAAGAAGTGTGTGGCGAAGGTGAGACGGATCATCCTTGAGGGAGTTCAAGGCCACATTGTCTTGAGTCTCCATGGGAAGGATACTCCATATTCAATGTGGAAGACATTGAAGGACCTCTACTAGAACAGTAGCGACCAGAGGAAATTGGCGCTCAAGGATAAGCTTTGAAGAATCAAGATGGAGAAGGGAAATACTATTTCCACATATCTGAACAAGCTCATCACCTCCAGAGATGAGCTTGGCAGTGTGGGCATAACTACTGTTGATGATGATATGGTGAGCCTCGCTCTCCTTGGCCTTCCAAAGAGTTAGAATAGCTACCAGGACTCTGTGAATGGAAGGGAGAAACTGTTGGATTAGGAATGACTGTGGTCAGATCTTATGCAGGAGGAGATCAGGAGGAGCACACAAGATGGTTCTTCATCCAAGGATGATGATGAAGAAAATTGGCCTTAGCAAGTAAGGCAAGGAAAGGGAAGGGGAAGGCTTCCCATTCCAAATCGCATTCTTCTCATGGAGGGAAGAAGGGTGACATGTCTAAAGTGAGATGCTTTAATTGTCACGAGATGGGACATTATGCGACTAATTTCCCATCGAAGAAGTCCAAGAAGGTATCCTCTAAAGGTGAGGCATTAGCCTCTCATTTCGAAATGGAATTTACCCTCATCACATGCATGGTGTCATCGATGATGGGTTGTGTCTGGTATCTTGACAGTGGAGCCTCATTCCACATGACCGACGATAAAATTTTATCCAGTGCCTTGGAGGAGAAAGACCTCAAGATGCACATAAATATGGGTCATGACGGAAATTATAGTGTTTCAGGAGTGGGCACGATTTCTTTTCAGAGGTAACATGGACCTCCTATCACCTTGACAGATGTGTTGTATGTTCGTGGACTGAAGAAGAACTTGGTATCGGTCACGATGTTGGAGGACAAAGGCTACGATGTTGTCTTCAGTAAAGGAAAGGTGTTCCTAAGACACATAGCCACAAGTTAGACCAAGAGGATAGGGATTGGGGTTAATAATCTCTATAAACTAGAGGTAGATGATTGTGCAGCATTGAGTATGAAAGTAGCATTGATGCAAAGCCAACACGTTGGCGAGTTGTGGCATAGGCGGTTGGGCCATTTGCATCATGGGGATTTGAAGATAATGCAGCAGATATCTATAGGACTTCCCAAAGGTAAACTTGAGCAAGTTGACAAATGCAAAGGTTGTACCTTGGGAAAGTACACAAAGTCTTCCTTCCATGATCGATACAGTCGAGCAAAGGCTATCTTAGAGTGAGTTCATACTGATGTGTGTGGACCATTCTCGATGGCATCCACACCGAATCAGAGGTATTATGTGATTTACATTGATGATTATTCTCGTAAATGCTGGATTTATTTCATGTAGAAGAAGGATCAAACCTTCACAAAGTTTTGTGAGTTCAAAGCTTTGGTCAAGAAAGAGTCAGGGAAGAAGATCAAGGCCTTGAGAAGCGACAACAGTGGAGAATATGTCTCTTAAGAGTTTAAGGACTTATGTGTAGCAGAAGGAATTAAATGAGAGTTGACGGCACCTCATAACCCACAGCAGAATGGGGTGGCCAAGAAGAAGAATAGAATTATTGTAGGGGTATCACGGGTGATGCTACATGACCAAGGCCTACCACTTCACTTGTGGGCTGAGGCATGCAACACAGCGGTCTATTTGCAGAATAGAATCCTGCATCGCATACTTGGGATGAATACACCAAAGGAAGCTTTCTCCGATAAGAGACCAGATGTGGGTCACTTCAGGATCTTTGGCTCATAAACATATTTCCATGTGACAAAGGATGCACGGAAGAAGCTTAATCCGACAACAGAGTTGGGGATACTTGTGGGGTACATTGACACACCTCACAACTATTGGGTGTACTTGCCTACCAGTTGGAGGATAGTGGTTCACAAAGATCTCAAGTTTGATGAGCAGAAGGCCATGTGTGTTTCCCTTGAGAGGGAGCTCCAACTACAAGCTGTGGAGGAATTATTGGTTCCTAAGGAGGAGGAGCCTCAGATTGATGCAGAGCAGCCGTATGCAGAGGATCCAGGAGTGGAGACATCCACTCAAGCGGAGCCTTCTAGAGATGGACGGAAGTGCATAAGAGAAGCTGACAGATTGTTGCAGGATGCGAGAGAGAATGTGGGAGCACCATTTTCTCAGTGCAGAAAGAGGAGGTCACCTGAGAGGTACATTGGATACATGGCCCTTGTTGGGGAATGTGTTGAGATTGAGCCATCTTTTTTTGAGGAAGCAGTGTAGAAACTAATTTGGTTTGATGCTATGGTGGAGGACTATGACTCCATAGTTTGTAATAGTGTTTGGGACATGGTTCCAAGACCGAAGAATAAGTCAGTTGTGAGTTCCCATTGGCTTTACAAGGTAAAGCAAGCTGCTGATGATGGGAGGATCATGTTGTTCCAATATATTTCAACAAAGGAGCAAGATGCTGACATTTTGACAAAGGCATTGTCGAAGTGTAAATTTGAGTTCCATAGAGACAGGATCGAGGTGACAAATAATCCATTTCTTGTTGAGAGGGACTGTTGAAATGTGGTAACAAGAATATTCCAATTTAATTTGTCCTTGAATTAAAATCGAATTTAGTCTTACTAGCTACTTGGAAATAACTAATTAAGTTATTTTGACTTAATTAGTTGGATAAATTCAAGTTAGAAGTCTTTCTGAAGTCATGCAAGAGTTATCCCTTAAATTAAGGAGATAAGCCTTAATCTAAGGAGATAAGATTGAGTTATATTTGAGTTGTAATTAGTTAACTCAGTTTACTGAGTTAAGTCCAATTAAATTAGTCCCAAACTGTTTGAGGAACTAATGGTGAGTTAACATTCAGTTGATGCATGCATGCACTCAATTAGTGTACTCTAGTTAACTGAAGATTCCCTCATCAGAAACTCATGCATGTCTATTCTGAGAAATACCAAGTTGAGATTAAAGACAAGGATAGTGTACTATTAGTTCCATGTGTTTTCTTATAAAGAAAACTCATGCACGTAGAAGGAATCATTCCTTGAGGATTGTGCAGTTCTGACAGTGTGTGAGATCAGGATATCATCCACTTGGTAAATCGATTTTTTCCACTTGGTTGAAGGAGATCATCCCAGAGGAGTTGCGCAAGGAAATAGGAGCTTGGAAGGCAGAGGAGAAGGCTTGAGAGAAGCCAAGATTGCCTATGAGCCTCTGTGAGGATTGTACTGAGAGTTGGCTAGCTGTGAGAGCTAAGGCTTTGTATAATTCCTATGTATTTCCACCTTGTGAGGATTGTACTAAGAGCTAGCTAGCAGTGAGAGCTAACACTTTTGGGCAGCCAAACCTGGTTAACACATACTCAAACAAGAATTCAGCTGTTGTGGCTCATGCACAATCCTTCACCGGCTATGCCTCCACCCATCTGGTTAGATAATCCATCGCGATGAGCACACGTCTTCTTTCCTAGAGGTTGAATTAGCCCTACAAAGTCAATTCCCATTTCTCAAATGGTTGCAATGATACCTGAGGATTTAGTGGTAGCTCATCCCTCCGTGATGGTCTGCCCATTTTCTGACATGCATCGCATGCCCTACAATACACTTTAGAATCTTTATGCAGCGTAAGCCACCACAACCCCGCGTGCAAAATATTTTTCGTTGTTTCCTTTCCTGCATAATTTCCTCCTGCAGTGCCTCCATGAGCTTCCACAAGGATGTTGTTTCTCTCAAACTCAGGCACATACCTCTGCAAGATCTCATCAACACCCATCTTATACAAATGGTCGGAAATTACTGAAAAATCGGCCGCGCACACCACTACTTCCTTCTTTTGCTGCCTGGTATATCCTTCTGGAGACGTTCATGGGGTTTTTAGCTCAGGCTTTCCCCAAAGTATTTTCATGTGTATTGTGCATTGATTCTTCTTCTTTTGGTTATATTATTCAGCTCGATCTTTAAGCTTCTGCAAATTGATAGTAGAAGTAGGTTATATTATTCTGCTTTGATTTATATTGCATTATCGAGTTAACCTACACCAGATTTTCTACATGGTATTAGAGCGATATTTGCAGAGAATTTTCTACAACTGCTCCTTAAGGAAGGAGAAAACTCCACAAGCCATATTATTTTAAATACAAAACAATACTCGCCATCCTTCCCTTCCTATCTCCAACTATATATATATATATATATATATATATATATATATATATATATATATATATATATATATAGTTCCAAAACTCCAAAACCATAACAAACCCTAATGTTAAAATTGTAGCAAGGAAGGGCTTCTTTTGACTTATGCCCTAGTCAAAGAAGCAAATTCGAATTTAGTCTCATAGAAATTTGAGTTGTTGTTAGTTAACATCTGTGATGTGGCCTATCACTAGTTTATTGTCAGTTAATTTGAGTTAGATGGCTTTCAATGAGTTGTGTACTAGTTGATGCCTAAAATGAGCTAACTAGTGGAGTTACCTCTAATGTCTATCAGTTAAATGATCTCTAGTTCTAGAATAGAGATAGTTATGAGTTTAGTTGCATAGATGACTTTCTGTTAACTCAACTTACTCTTAGTTAACTAGTTTCAACTGCTAAAACTAGCCCTTGTAGGTCATGGAATTCGATTTTCCTATTGAGATTGGAGGAAAGCACAATTGTAATTCATTGTTGTACAACAAGTTTTTTGTACATGCTTGATAATTAAGCAGGCCTATTTCTATTGGGAATTGCGCAAGGAAATAGGAAAAATTCTTATTTTTTAGGGGTTGAATTGCACAAGGAAATAGGAAAAATTCTTATTTTTTAGGGGTTGAATTGTGCTAGGAAATAGTAGCTTCCTAGTAGGTTTATTTGGCTAAGTGTTGGGCATTTCTTGTGAGGAGTTGATCAATAGTGCATGGGCTTCAAGCTTGAAGTGAATTCTTTGTAATAGATAAAATTTCTTAGTTGCTAATAAAATGAGGGTTTTCCCCAGTTGGGTTCCTGATCTGTAAATGAGATCTTAGACTAATATTAAGGTATTACAGACTCATGATCAGGGGTTTGCCTATATTACATAGTGCAAATCATCAATAAGATTGCGAATAATATAGAAAATGAGTAGTTAGAGAAAAATAATAGACAAACACACATAACATAGCAAGTTTAATATGGAGTTCACCCAAAACTCTTGGGCTACGTCTCCTGGTCTAGCCTTCAGTGGTGACCACTCTATTATGTCTTCAAGAGCAGAGTTTACAAAAGTGAGCTCAATTTGAGTCTCAATACAACAGATGCAAAACAACAGGAGTTTACTTGAATCCCTCAAGTCTCTTTGAGTACATAGACTCTCCCTCTCGCTCTCTGTCTCAGCACTGCTTGCTATTTTCTCTGTCATTCTGTGGCTTTTAAGCCAATCAGCACTGGTATGTTCATTTCCCCTTTCAGGATCTCTGGCTTCCAGCCTCTATCCGCTCAAATCCCCTCTGAGCGTTAAATAATCATTGTTAAATGTCTTTGGGTATGGTAGCCACTTGTTTTGTAACGGAAGGGACCATCAGCACCTTTGAAATCCCCAAAACATTTGTTCTCTGTTTACACAGAGAAATACACAAAAACACAGGAAAATCCGCCAAACTATCATTTATTGTACCTGAAATATCATTAATTATGCTCTATAATCCTTTCGGATCTGTCTTCGGGTGCTATCGCAAGTGATCGTTGATCCAACGGTTTCTATTGATTTCGGGTGGCTTATGCGCACGGAGATTACCCACCCAAAAAGGTGGTTTTCTCTCTCCGGCACCTAGCCACGTGTCGGCCAGTGTATGGGCTCGGGTGGAGCCTGTCCAATACCGCTTACCGCCTAAGGCCCGCCCGAAATCCTGCTCATTACGGAACTCAAAATATATGTCGCTACATGTATAAACCCTTTTAGGTCCATTTTATCGCTCCATTCGCATTTCTTTTGATTTTCGTTTATTTAACGAAAATGCGACTTTACATAGAAAAACCCCTTTTTCTGAAACTCAAAACATATTAAATTCCATCCATAACCTCGTTGGGTCCATCTATCGCAAGTCGCAAGTATATCGGCCTCGCTCCTTTGTATTGCTCTGATGCGATAATGCAATGTGATATATCTCAATTTCATATCGCATAGTCCCCGAGCCATTAGTAAGTGCTCCTTTGTATTCTGCCGATGTGATATCATGAGTTAACATGGGCCATCGATCTTTGCGCTTGATCGACGGTCCTCATTAACTTGCGCTTATTGCTATCACAACTGTCATATGGCCGCCTCCGATAACCTCCGCCTTCCATCGCCAATTGTGATATGTCGATCAAATCTGGACCATTGATCGGCCAGATCCGATGGCTTCTGTGCATCATTGTTCAAGCCTTCGATAGCTCTGTTTTTCACTATTTCTTCACGTTTCTCAGGCCCGATAGTGTAATTCGCCAATTTTAAAAGTTCATCTTTTGCGACCATACTTTCATAGAGGAATAATAAGAGTCCTCATAATAGAGGAATAATAATAGGAATAATAGATCAATGTTGCATGATCATGGTGTTTCCTCATTCTTGTGGAGAATAAGAGTCATCACCGAAAAGGACCATACTTTCATTGGTTGCACACATGGGGTGGAGGATCCACCGGATGGATTTCAAGACAACTTTCCTTAATGGAGTGGTTGAGGAGGAGATCTACATAGAGAAACCATATGGATTGGAGACCTTCAGCAGAGACACACACGTGTGTATGCTAAAGAGAGCTCTTTATGGGATCAAGAAGGCTCCTCATGCGTGGTACACTAGCGTTGATACTTGTCTTAGAGGATTGGGCTTCACTAAGAGTGAGGCAGATACTAATCTATACTACATTATGATAGATGGAAATCCTCTCATGTTAGTTCTCTATGTGGATGATTTGATTATGAAAGGAGATAACAGTTTGATCCAGGATCCCAAGGGGGACCTCACAAGAGAGTTTCGAGATGAAGGATATGAGGCTAATGGATTATTTCCTTGGCTTGGAGGTTTGGCAAGGTCATGGAAAGATATTTTTTGGACAAGGGAAGTACACCTTTGAGATCCTTAAAAGATTCCACATGCAATATTGCAAACCCATGGATACTCCTCTAGGTACTAACAGGAGGAAGGATGATGCCTCCACAATAGATGTAGTAGATGGTACAATCTACACACAACTGGTTGGGTCATTGATGTATGTGGTGAACACAAGGCCCAATATTTGTTTTGATGTGAACCAGTTGAGTCAGTTTATGGTGGATCCTTTGAAGATCAATTGTAAAGAAGAAAAACATGTTTTAATATACCTCATAGGCACAATAGAATATGGATTATGGTACAGACATACTGATGGAGTGAAGCATCAAGGATTCACAGATGCAAATTGGGTAGGGAGTCCCTCAAATAGGAAGAGAAATTTAGGAGTAGTCTTCAGTATTGTGTCAGTTGCAGTTTCTTGGTACAACATGAAGTAGAGATCAGTTACACTCGGTCTAGTAGAGGTTGAGCATATGGATGCTAATCAGGAAACATGTGAGGCTATTTGGATGAGGAAGATCCTGGTAGGAATGTTTAGCCAAGGGATGTATCTTACATTGATCCACTGTGATAATTATAGTTTCATAAAACTCTTTGAAAACCCATTGTTTCATGATAGGTCCAACCATATAGACATCAAGTACCATCATCTTATAGATTGTGTGTAGAGGAGGATTGTGATGCTATAATAAATTCCTATAGAGAAGCAGGATGCAGACATCTTGACCAAGGCCCTATCAAGGGGAAAGTTCAATTTCCACAGAAGCAGAATTGGGGTTGTTAAAATCCCTTCCTCACTAAGAGGGAGTGTTAAAATTGTAGCAAGGAAGGGCTTCTTTTGACTTGTGTTATGAAACCAGCTCATAAAAATATAGAAAATATAGATCAACGCCTTAGAATTCAACCTCTTCGAGGGGGCAACCTCCTTTACATTAAAAAAATGAACAAGTCTTGGATGATACAAATGACGAGACCTCCTTTTCTATATATAGGAGTCTAAGAGGGTCATAATATAATTAGAGCCGACATAATAATAATAATGTAAGGGCACAATAATAATAATAGTGGGCTTCTATGGGGCACAATAATAAGAATATGGGGACTACACGGGAACAACAATATAATAAGGGCGCTGTACTAATAACAATAAGGGGTTACACTAGTAGTATAGGGACCTAACATGCCCCTCTCCTTCAAAAAGTGTTGTCCTCAACGCTTGAGTAGTTCTTGATGCTTCTGTATAAAATGCTTGTCCTCCCATGTGGAATCTTCAGCTGGTAAGTTCTTCCACTTGATGAGATACTCTGAAATTGATCTATTTTGTAGCTGTCGGGTTCCTATTTCTATGACTGCTCCAGGCTCCAATATGATTTTTCCTTCCTCTGGCAATATTGTTTGAACTGGGATCTTCTGCAACTTTAATGATTGGTCACACTTCTTCATCCTTCTTCCATTCATCCCGTGCTTCGTTTATCCGATCTCATTGGATAATAGAAATAGCACAAAAAAATTCTTCCACATCCTCATCCTTTCTTGAGAGTGCATCTGCAACAACATTTTGCTTCCCTTTTTTGTAGATGATTTCAAAGTCATAAGCCAACATATTTGTGACCCATTTTTTTTTGTTCTTCTAAAGATAATCTTTGTTTTAAAAAGTCTTTAAGACTATCATGATCCATTTTTACCTTGAAGTGTCTTCCCATTAGGTAAGGTCACCATTTCTTAAGTGCATGTAGTATTTCCAACATTTCCTTCTCATAAATATCTTACTTGAGATGTAGCCGTAAAAATACCCAATCACCTACATCAAAACTTCTTTCACTGCGATGTTGATATACCTGTTGTTTTATTCGATTCTGCACCAAAGTGGCGTTATCCTTTAAAAGTTGGAGAAATTGTTGTTGATGCTCGACATGATCTTTCACTGCTTGAGTATTTTTCTTCTTGATATGTCCTTCTATCTTGAGATTTTGAGGAGTCATAATTTATTCCAATGCATTACAAGATATGGTTGGATTCATTTCTTGATGCTCGATGTGATCTTTCACTTCTTGAACATTTTTCTTCTTGATAATTCCTTCTATCTTGATAGTTTGAGGAGTAATAATTCTTGCCAATGCATTACAAGATATGGTCGGATTCATTTATTCTTTCTCTATGTGATCTTTCACTTACTGAAACTTTTTCTTCTTGATATGTCCTTCTATCTTGCGAGTTTGAGTGGTAATTCTTGCCAATGCTTTACAAGATATGGTCGGATTCATTTCTTCTTTCTCTGGGGTTGGTTCCTGGTGTATATCCTATTCTTTTGATGTTTCTTGATCCTTTTTTTCCTCCTCTTCATAATCTATGTTAAATAATTTCTTCTCAACACACTTATGACCTTTAGTCTATTTGCTATCACAATTGTAACAAAGCCCTTTTTCTCTTTTTTCTTCCAATTGTTGTCGTGTAAGCCTTGTAGGTTGTGGAAGGCTAGGAGAAAAAAAAAATCCATAATTATAGTCATGAGTGGTGGGATTCCTTGTTTCCATAATTTCGCTTTAAATTTTTCTTGCCACCCGGAATGCCTTCTCCAATGAATCAGGTTCCCAAAGACGAACCTCATGTTGAATGTTATCCTTTAAAGTCCCTATGAAGACATCAATCATTTGCTTCCCTAGAATATTATTTACCCTTATATTCAATTTTTGAAAGTCCTCAATGTGCTTTGCCATTGAACCCTTTTGTTCGAGATTTATCAATTGGCTACAGAAGGTGTTACTCTTTGTATCCTCATATGTGTTATCATTTCTTCTGGGAAAATTGACCAAGTGACAAGGGCTTTACGAGAACAAAGCCCTTTATACCATAAAAATTGATTTGGTTCTAAACATAAAGATGCAATATGTACCTTTTGTAATAATTGAACCTCATGTAGATCAAAATATTGCTCCATCTGTAGTATCCAATTTACTGGATCCTTTCCATCAAACTTCCTCATATCGCCTTTTCTTAATTTTAAGATCTTGATCATGAAATGACTGTAACTCTGTACTTTCATATCTCCAAGTTCTAAAATTTCACCCTGCAGTAGCCCTCTGAGTCCTCTTTCTAATGTCGCAATTCTAATCAGAATTTGATTCTCCAAGAAAGAGTTATGCCCAATCTCCTAAGATGACCTGATTATATAATGTTTCAGTAGAGCGAATTTGTATGATGTTCCACATGTCACTGTTTTGACCTTCGGATCTGAAAAATATATACAAAAAACTAAAATCCATCCTATTTCTGTAACTTCTTATGAAATTTCAATTTGTTGCTCAGAGAAAAAGTAATGACGATTTTCCCAAGGTCACCTGTTTAGAATGTAATTCAAGAGTCTACAAAAACCCTAACTTCCTCAGATTATATCTATGAACATATAGTGACACAAGATTTGAGACTCGGACCCGAGCTTCACCATGATTTCGGCTCAAATGGGTTTTAATTTCAGAGTCTGAACCTTCATAGAAAAACTATTATGGTGAAAATTCCACGATGACATGTTTGAGATGAAATTTTGGAGCTTGCAAAAACCCTAACTTCCTCATATTATATCTCCGAAAATATAGTGAGACAAGATCTGAAATTTGGACCTGAGGTTCAGACCGATTCTTCTCAAATGGGTTTGCTTTTTTAGATTTTAAAAATTTGTAGCAAAAAATGTATAGCAAAAATTTCACGATGACCTGTTTGAAGCAGCAAAACCCTAGAATCCAAAGCTCTGATACCAAATGTTATGAAACCAACTCACAAAAAAATAGATCAACACCTTAGAATTCAGCCTCTTCGAGGGGGCAACCTCCTTTACATTACACAAATGAACAATTCTTGGATGATATGAATGACAAGACCTCCTTTTCTATATATAGGAGTGTAAGGGGTCATAATATAATCATAGTCGACATAATAATAATAATGTAAGGGCACAATAATAATAATAGTGGGCTCCTATGGGGCACAATAATAAGAATATGGGGACTACATGGGAACAACAATATAATAAGGGGGTTGTACTAATAACAATAAGGGGTTACACTAGTAGTATAGGGACCTAACAACTTGTTTCTTAGTCAAAGAAGCAAATTTGAATTTAGACTCAAAGAAATTCAAGTTAGGCGTCAGTTAACATATATGATATGGCCTATCACAAGTTTATTATAAGTTAATTCGAGTTATATGGATTTATGTGAGTTGTGGACCAGTTAATGGCTAAAATAAGCTAACTTGTGGAGTTATCTCTAGCGTCTATCAATTAACTGATCTCTAGTTCTAGAATAGAGATAGTTATGAGTTTATTTGGGTAGTTGACTTTATATTAACTCAATTAACTAGTTCCAGCTGCTAAAATTAACCCTAGGTCATGCAATTTGAATTTCCTATCGAGATTAGACAAGGCACAATTGTAATTCATTATTGTACAACGGGTTTTGTGTACAGGCTTGAGAATTTGGTCAAGTTTATTTCTCTTGGGAATTGTCCAAGGAAATAGGAGAAATTCATATTTTAGGGGTTGAATTATGCTAGGAAATAGGAGCTTCCTAGCAGGTTTATTTGGCTAAGTGTTCAAAAGTCCTTGTGAGGAGTTGATCAGTATTGCAGGGGCTTCAGGATTGAAGAAGATTCTTTGTAATAGATCAAATTGATTAGTTGATAATACAAGAAAGAGGGGTTTTTCCTAGTTGGGTTCCCCAGATAAATTTATGTGTGTGAATGATCTATGTGTGATTGTGTTTCTATTCATTTTTTTATTTCCGTAAAATTTTGGTAGAGAAATCTTATGTCTTTTGCAGATCAATTCTCTCGTTAGCAGTTGCAAGGTTTTAAGGATTTTCTACACCTAGCTACTTGTGGTCCGTTACATAATGTATACTAACCAATTTATTATTAACTATGGCCCATTTATTATCTAACTAATTATTTATGGTCCCTTTTATAATGATGGTTAACCATTTTTAATCATTATTCATGCAGGTAACCGCTTACGGGCTTTATTTACTAAATTAACTAACAGTGGTCCTCTTCTACATCACATTATGTCCTTGGGTACCTCCCTCTACACCCCATATTATACCCCCTAGGTATACTACATTCCACCCCCCTTAAATCATGTTTCATCCCAGAAACATAAGAAGAACCCAAAAAATAAGATCTACTCAAAAGAGTAGTCCACTGGTACCATGCATGTGCATACAACCATCCCAAAGAAAGTTGAACCCTCGGCCTATCAATTGCCTCACTCGCTTGAGATGGAACCTTGTTCTTGGTGTTGTTCTATGTGTTGTAGGTGCCTCCTTCCTTGTTGCTAATATGATCCCATCTTGTTGGTTGTGGTATTTCTATTTGGCATCTTACTGGGTGTTGTAGGTGGTGATATGTAAAAACCTTAACCGATGGTGTATCCTTCTTCGGTTCCTCCACTGTTGGTGTTTAAGTGGTGTCTGGCTACTTTTGTAGTGCTTGATCTTGTGTATGTGTTAGGTTGTCTTCCTTTATTGTCTCTACCAATGATTCATCATTTGATGTGTCAGTGTCCGTAGAGTTGCTTAATTGTGCTGCTTTTGCCTATTTACTAATGGAAATATATTGCAAAGTAGTTTTCTTTCTTTTGTACCATAGCTTCATGGATTTATTTTGCATATTAATATTGACTGTATCAACCGAGTCCATCCAAGGATATAAAAAAAAACATCCTTTCCATCCATATTTAAAGCATAGAAGTCAGAATGTAACCGATATTTATCCATGGTGACCTTCAAGTCCTTAAATATCTGAATATACTCACCATCAACATATGTGATTCCAATATGTTATGTTGGAATTTGCAATCTTTGGCCAATTTAATATTGATGAGATTATGCTTGCAACTAGGGTTAATAGACACAATGTCCTTCTCCTTGTGAATAGATACATGGACCTGTAATATGTTTATATCAGCAAAAAATAACTTGTTATGTGTCTCATCAACCTTCTTTCTAGTATGAGACCATTTGTCAAAAGGATTTTTTCGAATTCTTCTTCAGATATTTTCCTTAGTTGATCCTCTTCAAGTGAATTAAATTATGTGAGAGCCTCATCTAATAATCTATCGCCTATGAAGGTTGTCCAAAGTCTTGAGTGTTGTGAATTTTGATATTTTTGTGCAGTATTCAGTAGTAGAACCCTCAGCAGTTCTTGTAAATGTTACATTAGTAGAACCCTCAGTAGTTCCTGTAAAAGTTACGTCATTAGAACCCATGAAGTAGAATGAGGGTTTGGAAAAAAAAACTTACTTTGGGAAAAAATTTAAAATGGGCACAACTAGGTCAATATATCTCAAAATCTGTATTATACCTTGTTTTTGTAAATGGAAAGACCATTATGCATCTTCCCATGTGACTAGAATCATGATCTGGGCACTTTGTGAACTTAGATCCACTCTGCAACTATCATGTCGTCATAAAACATTATGAAAAATAGTTTATTTTAAAGTTGCCAAAAAGTGACCTAAAATCCACCACCCACAATTTTTTGTCAATTTTATTTTAATAACTGATTTAATTCATTGATATCTACTTCATATGGGCTCTTTTCAGATGATTTTTTTTTGGAAAGGGGAATTTTTTCAAGAGGATCAGATATACAATTGGTTTTTAAAAATTCTTCCCCAGAATTTTCATAATTAGAGCTAAAATTGGCTGCCATATTTCCCCCAAGAAAACTTCTAAAAAAAAGAAAAAAAAATCTCCCCACCTTGTCAAGGAAAGAGCTTTGATACCACTTGTAGTAAACCTGAGAATTAATTAAAATATCTAATAAAATAGATCCAAAATCCAATACAATAATAAGATATAATGCTTCTCTTTATTAATATCAAACCCTTGAGGTAGGGTAATACCATACAAATACTCCTTAAAAAAGGAGAACACTCCACAAACCATATTATTGTCAATATTGAACAATACTCGTCATCCTTCCCTTCATATCTCCAACTATATATATTGTTCTAAACTCCAAAACCATAAAAAACCCTAAGTACGTGTGGTTCCTTGCATAATGTGGATTAACCATTTCATTTATTAACTATGGCATGTTTATTAACTAACTAATTAATTGTGGTCCCTTTTTATAATGAGGGTTAACCACTTATAATCAGCATTAATGTGGGTAACCACTTACGGGATTTATTTACTAAATTAACTAATGGTGGTCCCATTTTACATCACATTATGCCCTTGGGTACCTCCCTTTGTACCCCATATTATCCCCCTAGGTATACTACATTGGCTTTATTTACTAAATTAACTAATGTTCGTCTCCTTTAATATCACATTATGTCCTTGGGTACCTCCCTCTGTACCCCATATTATCCCCCCTAGGTATACTACATTCACATACTTCACATCACCTCTTCACAAAGTCCTTACCTTCCTATTAATAACATTTTTTCCCACTAATCATCAAGATATCTAGGAACACAATATTCAACAAAATTAAACATTCTTCTTTTGATCCATGATCATACGAGACTGATATAGTTCCTTTTCAACATTGACAATGGAATAGATATACATATATGGAGGTAATCGCAACAAAAAAAACACCATCACCCATCTTTTCCTTTTAGACATCTTTAGGCATAATTTCCCCTTTTTGTAACATCTAAGAATTTCTAAACATGATTTACATGATATTCCCAAATTTTAATGAAAATCATAATATCATCTAAGTACACTATTATAAAACCATTTATTAATGGCCTAAATACATCTAGCATAAGTAACATGAAAGTAGTGAGAGCATTACTAAGCATACAAGACATAACTAGTTATTCAATTGAGCCTTGTAATTTTGTTTTAAAAACAAGGTTCCAAATGTCATCCTCAAAAATACTTATTTGATGATAACTAATCCTTAATTCTAACTTCATGAAAAAAAATCATTTTATAAATTATCCAACTAATCATCAATATGAGGAAGAGGGAAATGATCTTCATCATGATTTTGTCCAATGCCGATAAATCCCCACACATTCTCCATGTATCATTTGCTTTTAGTACTAGCACAATTGTTGATCTACATGGAGATGTACTAGGTCAGATGACTCCTTGTTCGAGTAACTTCTAAACTTGCTTCTCCATTTCTTCATTCTCAATCATAAATAAACTATACATGCCAATATTAGGAAGAGGTGCATCTTGCTGCAACTATATCTATAGTTGTATCTCTCTCATTTGAAGTAACCTTAGTAGTTCCTAAAACACTTCATCATTGTAATAAACCAAATAAAATTATATAATAATTATTGTCATGTCTTAGATATACATACCCACGTGAGTTAATTGGGGTTATCTCGATTGGTTGGGTGGAATAGATGTTATATTCTCCACCTAGGTTCAAATCACAAATAGTGACTTGATGAGCTATATAATTCCATAATAAATATTATTGTAATGCCTTTGTGCCTATGAATATTATTGTATTGGCTTCAAGCGTTGTGAACCCTTAAATGAGTATACCTATGGACCGTCCTGGTATCGACAACCTCACTATATCCCTTGGGATGAGAGGCAGGTTGATTTATTTCCTCGGAAAAAAATACATACCCATGTGAAGGGTTATGTCCTAATGTTAAGTCGAGTATATAATATTCCCATTAGTCATTATTGTTGACACCTAATCCGAAACGGATGAGGTGAAGCCGGACAGTCATCTAGAAGATGAACTGATCCGTTTCTTGTGTATATAAATAATAGTTATCTAAAGTGAAATAATAAGTTCAGTATTGCACTCATAAATTGCTGGAGTTACCCTGGCCTGACATGGTATCAGAGCTCAGGTCCCAGTCCCTAAAATAGTGTAACTCCTCTGCTGCCTCATGAAACCTCTGCTCCCTGGCGCACCAGCCTGACATCCCTTCTGACATCGCTGCATACGCTGCGTTGAGGACCGTTCAAGGAAGAGAAGGTGATGATGGACCTGCGTTTTTTGCAAGGTATTGAGACCTGCGTTTCATGGATTGAGGCCTGACAACGGTAAGATGACTGCGCTTAATGTATTGAAGACCTGCATATGGTATATTGAGACTGCGTTTTATGTATTGAGACTGCGTTTTGCAAGATGATGCTGTGACCTGCGTGTTTTGCAAACCTGCGTTTTTTTGAAGCTTTGGTGAATGCCGGATGGTATATAGAACTGTGGTGACTGCGCCTTTTATGCCTTTATTGTATTGAAGCCAGCGTTTATGCGCATCGAAACCTGGCCTGACAGAAGCCTTGGATCATGATCCCACAACGGTCAGTATTGAAGCTTGTTTATGCCTTTAATGTATTCGAGTGCCGGAATATGTTAATCACTGGTTCGACCTGCCATGTACAATGTACATAATCGAGGAGAGACCTCCTTTTGCGACCCGTATCTGCGTGATATACTGTGTAAAATCCCTCGAGTAATGCGTTAAAAGTCTGCGTAGTCAATTTTCTGTGCATCGAGTTCTATGCTGTGAGTGGTCAATACAATGTTGAAGCATTGATTGAATGGAGCTTCGTAGAAACTCCTGGTATGCGAATTAAAACTCTTGTGAGTTATAAGGTTCGAACGCCGATCAAATCAGTATAAAAAAAAAAAATTGGAACGGTATAATATTCGATTGAATTTTGGTATATATATTTTGAATATTGGTAACGGCATAAACAGTGATATATATATAGCGCTCATTGATTTATAGCGCTCATTGTATACATTGATATATGTGAGAAGTGATTTGTATATGAGCCCCATTTTTATTGAACAGTGATATATGAACAGTTGTAAGCGGTGAGCGCCATCATTAAACAGTGATATATATAACAGTGATATATATGTGAGCAGCAATATATATATGCTATGGAATGCTAGAAGGAAAATAAATGCATAAGGTTATTACATAAAGTTTTTTTTTCCAGCAGAAGTCTTGCTGTAACATAAGATTTTTTTTCCCAGCAGAAGTTTTCTATCAACAGAAGTGTTTTTGGCAGAGATAATTTTTTTTTTACAGAATGCATTCAATCATTTCAATGGTCGGAATAGTTCTCACTGGCAAGGAGAACTATCCTGAATGGTCTCGGATGGTGAAACACACCCTCATCTACAATGAGCTGTGGAAAGGTGTGTGTGTCGGAGAAGAAGACAGAGACCCTGTGCAGCCCACATCAGACAAAGAACTCGCCATTTGGGAAAACAAGAACAGCAAAGCCTTTGCATTGATCGCAGCATCTGTAAATGAGGAAGTAAGTCGTCATATTTCATCCTATTCCACTGCCTTTGAAGCTTTACAAAAGCTCAAAGAACTCTATGATACACATTCTGCACTTGAAGTTGTTCAGCTCATGATTAAACTCTTCACTCTTGAACTGAAAAATAATGATCCTCTTACTCTTGCTTCTAAAATAAAGTCTATAGTGCATGACATTAAATCCACTAAGGTTGAGCTGGATATCTCTCTTATTGCCTTTCTCAAAGCACTCTATCCTACCTACTCTAACTATCTTGAGTCTTTACAAGCAAATGGAAATCTTAAAGATATAACTTTTGACACTCTTGTGAAAAAGTTTGCTGAAAGAGAGAAAGCCTTTGGAAAGAAAACAGTCCCTGAATCTTCTGAAGAGACTGTTTGCCTTGCTCATAAAGAAAAGCAGCCTGCTCAAGATTCTACAAGAGGAAGAGGTGGATGAAGAGGAAGAGGAAGATACTTCAGAGGCAGGGGGGGCAGACATCCTCAAGCAGAAAAGTCAGATCTGCATTGCATTCGCTGCAAACGAAATGGATCACATGATGCTTCTACATGCAAGCTACCATGGGAAAAAGTTGAGCAGAGAAGAAATCAGCAGAATGGTAAAACTGATGACTCAGACAAAGGTAAAGCACCTGAATCCGCTCACTATATTGAGGCACAATGTAACATTGGAGTAAATGAAGACTTGTTTAATGCTTCACTTGCTTCTTCGAAAAATGACTGGTTGCTTGATTCAGGAGCAACCTGCCATATGACTCATAGGAGAGATTTCTTTGAAGATTTCACTAACAATGTTGATGGAGCAGTATACTTTGCAGATCAGTCAAAAATCAAGCCATCAGGGCTTGGCACAATCAGGCTTAAACTGCCTGGTCTTCCAGACTTTCTTCTGGATCATGTTCTATATCTCCCACAGCTGAAGAGAAACTTGTTGTCCCTGGTTCACATCCGCCAGCAAGGTCACTCCATTCACATGTTTGATGGCAAGCTTGAGGTAAGAAAGGCATCTGACCACTCACTTGTCATGAGGGGTATAGAAGAAGAAAGATTGCTTAAACTGCAAGGAACCTCTGCTCATGCACAGCATTTCTCATATATTTCTCATCATGAAGAAGGTGCACTTCCATCAAGTTTATTATGGCATGCTAGATTTGGACATTTAAACTATGATAGTCTCCGCTTGTTGAAGAAAAATGGTGTTGCTGGTTTGCCTACAATTCCTAGAAAACATAAGCAATGTGATGCTTGCATTCTAGGAAAGCATAGCAAACAGTCTTTTCATGATTCACATTCAAGAGCACATAGGAAGCTTGAACTTATTCATTCAGATTTATGTGGTCCAATGCCTGTTCCTTCTGCAAATGGAAATAAATATATCATGACATTTATTGATGATTACACCAGAATGTGTTGGGTTTACTTATTGAAGAACAAATCTGATGCTTTTCAAACATTTAAGAATTTTCATAAGTGGATTGAAAATGATGCACAATCTCATATTGGGTCTATTCGCACTGATAATGGAAAAGAATATACATCAAATGAATTTGAACACTATCTTCGCCAACATGGGATTAAACATCAAACAACTGTGCCTTATAATCCTCAACAGAATGGTGTAGCTGAAAGAATGAACAGAACAATTTTGAATATGGTACGATCCATGCTTTTCTTCAAAAATGTAAAGACAATGTTTTGGGCTGATGCTGTTCTATGTGCTACATATATAAAGAATAGATGTCCATCTAGTACTATAAGAAACAAGACTCCTTATGAATTATGGTATGGACATGTTCCTTCGGTAAAACATCTCAGGATATTTGGTTCCACCTGTTATGCTTTAATACCAAAGTTACATAGAAACAAACTTGGTGCTAGAAGTCGTAAGTGTATCTTCCTGGGGTATTCAAACACATCTAAAGCATACCGCCTTTATGATGAAGTAAATAAAAAGTTTGTTTTATCTGGAGATGTCATTTTTCTTGAATCATCCAAATCTGACAGTGTTGTTGAGCGGTAACTTGATCGCTTGGATAGATTCACAAAACCGAAATCATTTCAAGAGTTTGATAATCAGATTCCACATCTTGAAGGGGGGATTCCTATACTAGATCAACATGTGGAATCTTCTTCTGAAGAACAATCTCCCCTGCATGACACTCCAACAACGGATGATGCTTTAAGTGATGTAATTGATAGAATTGGGAGACTCAATCTTGATTCAGACCCAACTCAATCAACAGAACAGCCTAGACCATCTCAGAAAGGTCCCCCAAAGTGGCTGACAAAGACACTTGAAAGTGTTCATCCTGATGAAATTGGAAAAACCGGAACCCGAAATTCAAATCGACAAGATGGAGGTGATGTAGATAACTCTAATTCACCTGTTGATATGGATGTTACTTATGATTGTGAATTGAACTTGTCTACAGATTTTGAACCAACTTCCTTCAAAGAAGCTGTTTCTTATGATGAATGGAAAGAAGCAATGCAGAAGGAGTATGATGCCCTCATAAAGAATGGCACTTGGAAGCTGGTTGATCCTCCATTTGGAACCAAACCAATTGGCTGCAAGTGGGTCTACAAGAACAAGTACAAAGCTGATGGCTCACTTGACAAGCACAAAGCTAGGCTTGTGGCAAAAGGTTTTGCACAGAAAGAAGGGGTCGATTACGAGGAAACTTTTGCTCCCACAGCAAAATGGGCCACCATCCGAACACTCTTTGCACTAGCTGCTCAGAACGGTTGGAAAGTCCATCAAATGGATGTAAAAACTGCATTCTTGAATGGAGATCTAAAAGAGAATGTTTTTATGTCCCAGCCTGAAGGATTTGCTGTGAAAGGACATGAACACAAAGTATGCAAACTTGTGAAGTCCTTGTATGGCCTCAAACAAGCACCACGAGCCTGGTATGAAAAACTAACTGAGCATCTTCTGAAACTCAACTTCAAACATTTTGATCTTGATGATGCAACTTTATTTGTCAAGAAAGTTGGCAAAACAGTTGTATATCTTGTGGTATATGTAGATGATCTTTTAATGACAGGGAACAATGAAAGCTATATTGCATCCATAAAGAAAGAATTAGGAAAATTTTTTGAAATGACTGATTTGGGCTATGTTCATTACTATCTTGGCATTGAAGTAACCCAACATCCAAAGTCCATATTTCTTTCTCAAAAGAAATACATTGGAGATTTGTTATACAGATTTGGCATGACAGAGTGCAATCCCCTTTCTACTCCAATGGAACAAAACTTGAAGCTCACATCTACTGAAGGAAAGGAATTTGAGGATGCAACAAGGTATAGACAGCTTGTAGGAAGTCTCATCTACCTCACTACTACCAGACCAGACATTTCATTTGCTGTTGGAATCCTCTCTAGGTTTATGCAAAAGCCTTGTGAGGGACATTGGTCTGCTACAAAAAGAGTTCTAAGGTACTTGAAGGGAACTCAAGACCTTGGAATCAAGTATACACAGGTGGACGACTTCAACTTGATTGGATACTCTGATTCAGACTTCGATGGAGACAAAGAAACTGGGGTATCTACTTCAGGATATGCTATGAGTCTTGGATCAGGAGCTGTCTCCTGGAGATCACACAAACAATCAGTACCAGCAGATTCCACAACAGAAGCAGAATACGTGGCAGCAGCTGAAGCAACGAAAGAAATTGTGTGGCTCAGGAAAATTCTTGAAGATTTGCAAGTAAAACAAATACAATCTACTCCACTCATGATTGATAACACATCTGCAATAAAGTTGGCCAAGAATCCAAAGTTCCATGATCGTACTAAGCACATCAATACTAAATATCATCTGATCCGACATCATGTTGAGGCCAAAACAATCCATCTCCGTCATTGTTCCACAAACGAACAAATTGCAGACATCTTCACCAAAGCGCTTGGAAGAGAAAAGCTTGAAAGATTCAGAACGATGCTTGGACTCACCAACATCCCTTCAGATTAAGGGGGGAATGTTGACACCTAATCCGAAACGGATGAGGTGAAGCCGGACAGTCATCTAGAAGATAAACTGATCCGTTTCTTGTGTATATAAATAATAGTTATCTAATGTGAAATAATAAGTTCAGTATTGCACTCATAAATTGCTGGAGTTACCCTGGCCTGACAATTATAAATATATCGTGAAATATATATGTGTGTGTGTGTGTGTATTAATTGTTTGCACACTAGTGGTATCAAAACCACTATTATCCCATGGTATTACCAAATATGGACATTGTTTCACTAATATAGTAATTCCTTTTTAATAACTCAATATAAAATATGACTAGACTAGTGAAAAGAAAAAATTATCAACTTTGTAAAAAGGAAATGACTGAAACCAATATTTTTTTTTATTCGAGTGTAGGTCTATCAATATGCCCTTAGAAGTGAGAATAGGAAGTCTTAACTGTTAGCGCTTGAGATTTCACCCTAGGCTGAGGAAGGTAAACCTTCAAGGCAACATCAAACCATTTCACCTCGTAGCTAGCCCTACGGGGTATGAGAAGGCTCTCTCCGGTCTATCTCGGCAAATTTTCAATGGGGTGAGATGACCAATTAGGATCAAAGATATTAGGCTAGTAAACTGATGAGGAGGGTTGATTTAAAGTTTTTGGGGTTTTTGGTGGCAATTGGAGGGAGTGCAATTCAGGGTGTGGGGATTGAGCTCAGTTTTTGCAGGTGGGTCTTTGGGGCAAGGAAGGAGTTTGTGCTGATGCTTTAAGCTGAGATGGATGATCAAGGAAGAAAGATAGGGAGCTAAAGAGGGCAAACAATGACTTTGAATCCTCTTTAGACAGTGGAAAACATAAATATTAAACAAAATTGAAAGCTGAGCATGGCATGCATGAATTCAAACTTTATCACTTCTTTTGTTTAATTAGCAGCAATAGAATAAGAGATGGAACACATAAACACACTTACAATGACAAGTAGGAAACACACCATCAACACAATAATCCACAAGAATCCACAATGATGTCTGCAAAACCCTGGCCTTCCTTTTCCTCAAATTGTAGAGATACAAGTAAAGTATACAATAGAGCTTCTCCCTCAAGAGTCCAACCATGAAAATGAGCAAGAGAAGGCATAATATAGATCATCTAACTCCTTTCCCCACATCTAGGGGTCGAGCTCAGCTTCCTAGGAGCAGTTTGAACTAATTCTAAACTGAGCACTAGATAATAGGCAGTCAAAACAACTTGCCTCTAAAACTTAGGTAACCCATCCATGCATTTAATATTCACTATTTACATCAAGGAAACTTCTAGAAGTGTTAAAGGAGATTAAATGTATCCATGTGCCATGAAAATTACCCAACAATCCATCATTTACAAGCATTAAGAGTCAACCATAGTAAAAACTGAGTTTTGCAGGCCGAAATGGTCAAAATGGTGAAATTTCCCTGAGTGGTCGCGCCCCTCCCTTGGAGTGGTCGCGCACATTGGCAGCTGTGTTTGAGGGCCTTCCTGGTGTCCAAATCAAGTGCAAGATAGCTTGTTGGAAAGGTCTATGAGTCTACTTTCCAACCCCACCAGAATTTCTGAATTTGGAGTTGATTTGACCCCTCAAAAATCATTTCTCCCAAGGCAGCTTTCTGCAACTCAAAATAGGGGCAGAAAGTCAAAAATTGCATGTATTTTGAGCTTTTGGAAGTCCAAATCTCCATAAAATTTGAAGTCCATCCATAGGAAAGTGTATTTTTGCATGAAAATTCCAAAAATGTAGAGTTTTCCCCGTTCTGAGCTGTCCCCACGAGTGGTCGCGCGCGGGGTGAGACCACTCCAATGGCCAATTGCACAAAAAATTCACAAATGACAAAATTTTCTCCAAATTTCTTGAAATTTGGGCTGGGAGTCCCCAATCAAGTACCATGCTCAGTCAAAGAGGCTTTGGCCAAAATTTGGAGTGGATCGGGCGTTTTCCTTCGTTTTTGTGCTTTGGCCAACCGTCCTTGGAGCACCTTCGTTCTCGCCGGTATTTTTGACATTTCTCTCAAACCATGACACCTGTGTAAAAAGTGAAAGAGGTTTTTCTTCCTTGGCATGTTGTGGACAAAAACCTCTCTCAGTTTTGCAAAATTCATCTTTGATTGCTCAGAAACAGCTTTTGAGTGAAACTTGTCCCGATGTGTGAAACAAGGGATTTTGTCGAAATGGAGCGAAATGAAGGGGATAGAGGGCTTCTAAATTCTTGGGGAAATTTTTGGGAGTGGGGAGGGATGTTAGGAAGCAGGGGAAAGTGGAATCTCAGAGATTGAGTGAGGGGAAGGGGTCGAAAAGGACAAAACACAGTCCAAACCTAGAAAATTGCCAGGTTGTAGCTAGAAACTAGGGTTTGTGCAAAAATGAGGAATTTGGCGGATCTAAGGGATGGGAAGTGTTTGATAAGGTACTTTAAGGATAGGGGAAGGTGTATGAACATCAGGAAACAAGTTTTGCCGGTGATTTGACCGTCCAAGAGAAATTGGCTTTCAAAACCCTAGGAGAGGGAAATGAGCTTGCCTAGTCACAACTGAAGCATGAACAAGATGTAAAATGACCCATTAGATACTGACATGACGATGACAACCCTCTGAATGATGATATACTCAGCTGAATGATGACATGGACTGACATTTGGGCAAACCCTAGACCTAATGCCTAGTGACCAAATTTTGCTTTAAGACTCACTGAAATGACAAAATTTGACCTTGACACTTCAAAATCACTATGTAAGAGCACATTTGATCACTGGAGGAAGGCTGTAAAGACTGAAACTAACATTAACCATAAAATCAATTGTGTCAAAGCAATTTTTGACCATCACACTATGGATGAAGAATCACAAAATTTGAAGAAGGTTCTTAAGCTTCATGATTCTCAAGGGGTGTCTTCCAGGGAGGATGAATATGCTTCCGATAATTAAAATGTTGAGGATGAGTTACATGAAGAAGAGTTAGGGATGAATCCTCATTATGGTGGGTAGTTCATTCCAACCATAAATCCTAGTGAAGGTGTGGGGTGTCAATACTTTATTGGTCCACCCTTTCAAATCTACCAACATTGTAATAACTTTGAAGGCATATGTTGTAATAATTCTATAAAGAATTAGAGTAATCTCCATGATTATATTAGTATATCATCTAGTATAGTAAACATGCAACTAGTGACAAGGTATCAAATCCCTTCTATGTGGATCCATAAACATGTATTGGTTTTTTAACACTTAAAAACAATTGAATTAAGGATATGGATCACTACTTGACCATTATCAGAAATAAGGTAGTAAATGAGGAAGAATCATTGAAGAACATAGACAAAGCACTCACCATGAACTCAACTTTTATTACCATCAAGAAGGAAGCAACGAAGTGGAGGGTGGGAAGATCATCCAAAAAATCAAGGAAGAGGCCAAGGTGCATGTTAGGATTTCACCTTGAGAGAAGGCTCCACCATACATTCTACCCATAAGTGAGATTTCCTACACTACAAGGAACGTGAATATGGTGAAAAAAAATAAAGTATACCACAAACTATCATAAAGAATTGATTTGGTGGTTTGGGAAGAGTGGGTAGTCCAACATAATATTGACCACTACCCACATAAATCATGCACTGAACAACATTTCAATGGGAAGTGAATAATGAGATGAAAAATGTATCCTCTAATTGTCATTAGTACTTGTTTTAAAACCATATGAAAAGTACAACAAGAAGCTATACAGGGGAAAAAGTGAGCTATATTCTATATCCAATAGGGGCATCATCTCTTCATGAGGAGTTCAAGGTTCCAACATACATATCATACATTCCTACATAGACAAACACATTCGCATGTTAGTTTTCAACACAAAATATTTTCCAAATCATGATGTCAACCATAAGAAAATAATCATTAACAACTACATGGAATTAATAATCCACTCTAACAAGGATGTCTACAAGGATAGATCATTGACAATATAAGTATGAAGGGAAAGGGAAGTTGACGTAGTATAGGATTAATTAATTCCTATGTACGTGAACTTCCAAAATTTACAGTATGCATGAAATTCTTTATAATAGGTATATAAATATATTTAGTAGATTCCCTTATGCAAGTGATTATCCAAGATTTTGGTTAATATGTCATTATCTTTTCAATCGATTCATGGGATAAATTAAATGTCAACATGATGCAGTCCTTTATGGCTTGCTCCATGACAACCACTTCGCAATTCAAAATTCGATGTGAATCAAGATGGCATTGCAAGGGAAAAAGGATAAATGGTATAGTTTCTAAGAAGGCCCAAGGATAATCAACCTCTTCTCTAGATTTCCCACCCTAAGAAGGAAGGAACAACATAAGTGGGCAAAAATTGACGTAATTGAAGTTGTAGTGAACCAGGTGAGTATTATACTCTCACATGCAATTATTATGAACGAGTTTCTAAAAACTAGAGAAGAAATAATAACGTATTTCGCTTAAATTTTGCAAGGACCAATTCTAACTGAAAATAAATTCCCCAAAGGATCTAATTGTAGTCATAAAACACAGGTTGAGAATGTCATTCTAGGAAATTGACATTGATATTTCTTTACTTGTGGAGTCCAATCTCAATGAATTCCACAAATACATAATGGGTATTATGTATAGAAGCAACAAAGTTATATCCAAGCTTATGGATAAGATAGTCTCGCTAGAACATTTGGCATAATTTATGAGACACTGATGATGTCAGTTCGACAACCGCGTGATGATATTTTGATGAAGTGTATTAGCTCGATTTTTTAGATAGATTCATTAAATTGGAGATGAAAATTTCCATACCTTTTTCATTTAACACAAAATAATTCCATGTGGTAGATGTGAGAAGACTTACATTGCCAAAATTTTGTCACAACAATTCATTTTTGTTGTGTTACAGAATCATACATTTAAAGAAAATAGACTACCATGTGGAAAATATGAGGAGACTTGCTTTACCAAAATTTCATCGCTGTAGTGACATGGTGGCATATGTTCAACAAGAAAATACTACCACATTTTAGTTGGGGGAGACTTAAACCTTTCAACCTCAATTAATACTGTACATCCCAGTTGCAACAAATGTTTGTACATTTGACATTTTTGACTTCTGCGTTGATTTTATACAAAAGTTCGATGTACCTAAAATTTGTTGCACATTCAACATATACAATGGTGCAACTCCAATGTAAAATAAAATAAGACAATTGTAGTCCATTTTTTTACACACTTTTTTGCATCATCCATTGGAATGGTGAAAATGTGTGGGAAAGTTCCACTAAAGGTGGGTATCAAGGAATTTTCATTGCATACCTATTTTTCAATGTTCCGATAAGCAAACATTAATATAAAAAAAAAAAAACAAATAAATTAGTGTAAATTGAAATCCATGGCTATGATGAATTAGACATAATGTAATGACCCTACTGCAATTACATGGGTTCCCTTAAGGAAAATGAAGTGGGTCCCAATATTTTGTTGCTTTCACACTTCATTTCAAGACCCAAAAACTAGGGCCACCATTGGACTCATATATTCAAGATATTTCCAATGATATAAACGTTGTTCACTTCTAATTTCAAGGAACAAAATTGCGCCCTTTCTAAACTCTTTTAATGTTTGTGACCTTGCATGTTATAAGCCTATTTGTCACTACACCATAATGAGAGAAACCTAAGTTCAACTTATCATTTTTTCTAGTTATAATGCATCCCCTTTCACCTTTTATTTTACTTATGTGGGAGTTATTCCATGTTAAAAAGGTGAAATTACATAATTAATTAATTTCTCATAATTATTTTGTCAAAATTTCATAATCATGAACTAATAAGTATTTCATAATTGAGAAAAAACTCATAATTAAGAAAAAATTTTCTAGAGTTTTTCATTCCCAAGGAGCTCAACTTTACCTACTTGCATATGAGTTGGTTAGGGGTCCATTATTAGATAAGTTTCCTAACTTCTCAAGCCCCTATGTTTCTAGATACATTCTCCTGGAGGATAAAAAGGACCTATAGAATCTCACCCTATTAAGAGGAAACGGGTTAGATCTAGTGTCCATAATATAGAGAGGGAGCTCTAATATTATGGGAAATTATCATTTTTAGGAGGATGAGACTAGATTGCAAGGTGAAGAGGAGGTCCATCTCATGCTTGATGTATACTTTTTATGTATATGTCGTGTTACTATAATATAAAGTGATTCCCTTCCATATTTCCATTGTGTAATTCTATGATATATTGCATGTTGCATTTTGTTGTGCACTAATCTTTTGATTGTAGGGAAGTAGGAGGTTGTGATATTTCTTCTCTGCAAGTTCTAGGAAAGGAGTAGGAGCTAATATCTCTATTAAATCTTCTTTCAACCTGGCTGCAACAACAAAGATAAGGGTTTAGCGATAAGCCTAGTAACTTTTATTACTCTTCTTTGTCAATTCTTATCTACATAACTAAGGAATTGTTTGAAATCTAACATTTGTTTATATGGTGATCCTAGGATAGGATCACATATCAATAGTTCCTTGTGGTTGGGTAATTTTAACTACAACAAAATTGGCGACTATGTTGGGGAGTCAACCCTAGTTTTGCAAATCTCTTCTTCTCCTTAATTTTTTTTGTTTTATGTTGATTATTTCATGCTCTCTTCTGATTTTTTACTTGGTTTGGGTGATTTTCAAACCTATTTATTTCATATTTTAATAGATCTATCTTTCAATTAGATCCAAATCTATTTTTTGTTTTTTATTAAAAAAATATTGAGAAAATACCCGATTGCAGGTTTAATATCAAATTATGTACTTTTTTGTACATAATTTGAGTGAAAACCCATAGATCTGAATTCTTCTCGAAATTTCACCCAAAATCAAAGAAAAAATCACCTAAAACAGAGTTTAGATAAGGAATATATGGCTTATTGAAAAATCAACTTATTTTCTTATTTGTTTTCCAATTTTAGGGTTTTCCTTCAAGTTGATTTGCTTGATTCTTGAGGGGCTTTTTCAGCTATTGTTTTAATTTTTAAAATCTGTATTTTTGTTGGTTTCTATAATTCAAATTTGTTGAATTGAATTATATCTACTTCTTTTCTAATTTTAAGGTTTTTCCTTAAAGTTTTTTTGCTTGTTTTGAGGGGCTTGCCCTCAAGATCTTGCTTTGATATTTTGGATCTATGTTTTTACTAAGTGTATCAGTTCGTATATGTTTCATATCTACATCAATACATTTTTCTTGAGTTGGAACTAACCAATTTTCCCATTTTAGGGTTTCCAATCAAAAATTTTGCTTGAGTTTCCTTGCCTTTAATGGCACTTTTATTTCTTATTGTTTGTGGGTGTGAAAATTTGGACTTGGAAGTCTGGTTTAGTGTTTTTGACTTATTCATATTATCTTATTAAAGAAGCTCTCTTTATTTCCATTCCTTTATTGTTGTTACCTTGGATTATGGTTAGGTTTTTTGGGTCATCGTAGATCATTATTTATTCTTTCTTTTGCTAGCCATTGAGCTATAACCCTGATACTTGTTTTTCACTTATTCTTGTTGGTTATCAGCTTTATTTTGATTTCTTTTATGTGATATTTTTGTTGCAAAGCCAAGTTTACAGCTTTTGAGTTCTTGGTGTTCTTTCTTGGTATTTTATTTTAGCTCTTTTTGAGTGATTTACTTGTATTTTTTGGGTTTTTTTTGTATAAGCTTAGTGAATTTCAAGAGAGAGATTATTGAGAGTGCATGAGGTTGGAAAATAACAAGACTCTCTTCCCTTTTCTAGTTATAATCAATCAAGAAAAAAGATATTTTTCATTTTCATATAGTGTGCATAGGGGTTTGAGTCTTGAGTCTATTCACACCATCTCAATTACACATTGTTCCCCTATTGAGTAAATACAACCCTTTAAAATCAATTCTTAATAAATTTAATTTGAAGTGTCTTTTCTTTTCACTGCTAACACAACAAGAGTAGCTTAAGCTAGGGTCTTGGAATAGGAGTGTGAGGTTAACTGGTCCAAGACCACAAAAATAAACCTAGCATCTTGCAGTAGGGAGGGAAAATCCACTTGTTGTATGTTTTCTGAGAAGTCTTTGTAATGAGAGGTACTGCACATGGTCACATTGAGGCAAGTAGAGCGACATGACTTGTTTCATTGGTCTTGGTGGCATGGTTTAAATGTATTACCAATGGTGTTATTAACATCTTTAATTAGATATAACACTTGGGGACCACCTTTAGGAGTACACATCGATTTGAGAAATCCCTTGGGGGGTTTGGGATTAGTTTTCATGCCCTTGCATGTGAATTTGACTTAAGATTGTTCTCCTAGGGTGTGTGTTGTAGGTGGTAGACTTAGTGGCCTTTCCTAGGAAGCTTACATAGGTGACGACGAGGGGGTCATCCTTACTATACCCAGGGCATATTTCAGCCATACTCACTCGGTTCTACTCGGGGGGTGTTCCACTTCTGATATTTGAGCGCAAACACTTGTGCTTGGGCATGAGCCATTAAGCAAGTTGTTTTTATAACTTTACCAACCATATCTTCACTGTCAACTCGGTCCTTGATCAACTAGGCTCTAACAGTATGAAGATCCCTCCTTTATCTCTCTAGTTTATGTGTTCTTATCTCATAGGTCTCTTTTAGATGATGATGTTTGGTCCTAGTCATATTTTGGCCTAAGGGGTGTCTAAATTTACTTATTTTTTTCATAAAAACATATTCATTGTAGCTTAACTAAATCTCCAACGTTCACATAGACTTTCATGCCTTTCTCTAGAAGAGGAAGGCTCGCCATCACATAGACGTAGGTTGACTCCAGCAAAACAGGACTTAGAATGTACTCAAGTTGTGGCGGGGGGGAATAACCTTGGTCTAGGGGGTAGTCCTCTTATTTTTGAGGAATTTGACACTTGTCCTTAATTTGCACATGTAAACCCACCTTTGATTGTCCCTCTCGACCTAGTTTTAGTGCATCTGAGAGCTTTTCCTAGTGATCCCTTTTCCTTGTTTACTTATAACACGTCTATTGAAAGAACTTCTTTTTCTATGGGGGAGATGGGCCCATTGGAAGTATTCGTTCCCATGTCATATTTTCCACCACTTAGTGTGGCAGGATCCATAACTCTTACTACACATATCACATCTTCTTAGGGCATTCCACCAGTTAAATTTGTGACCCCATCAAGTTTTTCACCTTTGTCTATGTCTATGCCTTCCTCTAGATTTGTGTTTGGACTGGGGGGAAACCTTGGTCAATCTGTGGGATATGCGAAACTTATTCCTATCTCATCTAAACTTATGATTCCTACACTTATCATGGGAATCCTTACTTCCAAGAACATGTTGGGGGGTCATTTGTTTCTTCTAGCTAGGATGGGGGCAACTTTATTTTTGGCAGTCATTATGAACCTTGGTCTAGTTCTACAACCACCTTACTATGGAGGTTCCTTTTCCTTTGGGGGAGCTAATATACCTGGGGGAACTTACCCCATTAGTATGACTATGCCTATGAGTTCCAATCTGTACAACTATGCTTCTAAACGTGGAGGTTTTTCTTATGGCGCTGAGTACAATCGTGTTGGCAGTTAATCCTTTAGTAACCCCTTTTTTCTAGGGGCATTTACCCCAGGGTAATAATCCTTACACCTCATTTGTTTTCCCAGGACATCAGTATAATGGGATGAACAATAGCCTTGGTTCACATTATTCTTCCTTTAACTATGTAACGGGGTGATCGTATGGTTCGTTAGGGGTTTTTTCCCTTATGATCCATTTAGCTAGCAACAAATTCCTTTTCAGGCACCTCTTGATTACTGAACTTGGATAAGCTGGAAAATTATCCCATCTGTCATGACCCTAGGTGGCCACCTATGTCGACCAAGTTAGCATATGATATTCCTCAGTTTGAAGGGAAGCTAGGGGAGAATCCTTCCACACACATCACGACCTATAATTAATGGTGTTCATATAACTCTTTGGTGTATGATTCTGTGAAGTTGAGACTCTTTTAAAGAACACTAATAGGGGATGCTAAAAAATGGTATATCGAACTCGATTGGGCATCCTATAGTGACTTTTCTTCCTTGGTTCATACTTTCTTGAACCACTTTCAGTTACCCAGTATGCAGGATCTCAAGACTGACCTTTTCTCGAATTTCAAACAAGATAATGCCACTAACATATCTAAGAATATCCATGAGTGGAATAGACATAAGAGGTTAGTACTAACTAGGATTCCTAATGAAGTTCTTAGAGACTAGTTCACCCGATTCATTTTTCCACCTATAGCTAAGGATGTCACTATGATTATGGTAGCAACTAAGGAGTAAGAAATTTTACATACACAACATATTGATTTGATTTACTCTCAGTTAGGAACTTATGAGATTATTCCCAATTCTCCTCGACCTTCTACAAATCCACAACAACCCAAGCTAGGATCACAATCTAATGGTGTTATTAGTTCAACTTCTTCTGATACCGTGAGCCAACCAGGGAAAATGATTATCACTTATCAAGCCCTAACAAGTGAATCTAGTTATCAATAAACACCCTCTTTTTCTAAGTAGTCTACCAAGGTTCTTATGGTGACGTTCACAACACCTAAGAATACTCAACAACCTAGAAGTAAGAAGAAAAAGAATAAGTAAAAGAATAAATGTTCTCAGAAGAACAACCAAAACAAACCTACTTAGAGTTGGGGCACAAGTGAATGTCATCAAAAGGTTAAGTTTCCTTGTAATATTTGTTAAGGATAATACTTAACTCATGATTTCCCTCATCTGGATGAAGTCCATTGCCTCCTTGCGCCACTAACAGCCATCCAACAACTGATAATTTTAAATCATACATTTCCTAGCCAAAGGTTGAGGATATTGCACAACCATTCATTGTTGTGGTTGGGAGGAAACAATGTGCTTGTTTTCATGATGAATGAACAAGTCAACTTGTCTACAAAAGTGAAATATTATGACCCTCCTGAGTTTAGTTATGCTCCTAAGGAATTGGCCACCCCTGTTGCTTCCGCTAGACCTCTCATGTTAGATAAGTTTGTGGAACCACTATTTCACCCCGCTAAGGGTGTTCTTTGTAAGTCAACACACAATCTAATGTGTGGGCTACCCAACATTCCAATATTTTTGAGGACCTAACCCAAGCACCATGTTCCATGTTTTGTTTGGAGCTTATGCAGAGATATCCTATGCAACACAGAGATTTGTTGACCGCTATCGGAGGGTTGGATCCCTCAGAGTCTAGTTTGATAATGTTTTATGTTGACTCCCTTCATTATAGGCTCTCCTATTAGGTAGCTTTTTATATTAAAATATGTATCTTTCATAAGGACATCTATCAAACTTTGGTGGATAAAGGGTCCTCTACCTGTGTCATGTTTTTATCATGCTGGAAGTTATTAATTCTCTGTCACTTGCTAATTCAAGTACTACTTTACAGGAATTTGATGGACATCATTTCATGCCTCAGGGTGTTTTTCCAAAGTTTTCCATTGAGCTAGGGGTAAAGACTACCCGTGTTGATGTTGAATTTATAGATTCTCCCTTAGATTATAATTTTCTCCTTAGTTGTAGTTGGTTTTAGCCATGTGCGGTGTTGTGTCTTCGGTGTTTCATCTGATTCACTTTCCCCGTGAAGGTAATATTTTCATGATCGATCAATTATACTATTATATACTCTCGACCAAGACTCCCAATGCAGGCAATTTTGGGTCATTCATTGAAGATAACCTTGTATATTATGAGAATGTTGGTGCGGGACTGTTTAAAATCCCGTCTTTTATCGATCTCTTTTGTTTACCCCCGCCTGACATTCCTTCTTCTTCTTTGAATACTCCTATTCATATGATCTCTTCTTCCACATATGGACTCCATGTGTCTCGTAAACCTTGGGTGTTGTCTCCTTCTATGGGTGTAGATCAACATGGTGAGCATGCGTCACCTTTAACAAAAAATATTTCCTCTTTGGTAATCATGTTAATACTCCCTGATGCTCGTTAGAAACTCCATCCCAATATGAAATATGATCAGGACACCTTTCCCACACAGGTCGTCACCGTGCCTCTTCCACGTGACTCCCTCGACGACAAGTCTTCTTTTTGATAAGTCACCATGGAGGTCATATATTCACCTATTGATAATCCTAGGGAGATTATGCATCTTCATGCCTCTACTCTCCTCTCAGTCTATTATAACCCTATTTGAAACTCCACCATAACAAGAGAAACCCAAGTTCAACTTACCTTAGTTGCTGGCTATAATATATCCCCTTTCACCTTTTCTTTTACGTATGTGGTATTTATTCCATGTTAAAAGGGTAAATTATGCAATTGATCAATTTCTCATAATTATTTTGTCAAAATGTCATAATCGTGAAACACCAACTATTTCATAATTGAGAGAAAGGGTTCTAGAGTTTGTCATTCCCAAGGAGATAAACTTGATCCACTTATGTATGAGTTTCCTAGGGGTCCATTATTGTAGAGATTTCCTAACTTGTCAAAACCCTAGGTTTTTAGATACATTCTCCTTGAGGACAAAATGAACCTATATAATCTCATTGTTTTAAGAGGAAACGGACTACAATCTAGTGTCCATAATATAGAGCGGGAGCTCTAATCTTGTGGGAAGTTATCCTTTTTAGGAGGAGGAGACTAGGTTGCAAGGTGAATAGGAGGTTCATCTCATTCTTGAGGTATAATTTCTATGTATATTCCATGTTACTATAATATAAATGATTCCCTTCCATATTTCTATTGTGTAATTCTGTGATATATTGCATGTTTGATTTTGTTGTGCACTAATCTTGTGATTGCAGGGAAGTAGGAGGTTGTGCTCTTTCTTGTGTACATGTTCCAAGAAAGGAGTAGGAGCTAACATCCATTTTAGATATTCTTTCAAGCTTGCTGCAATAACAAAGACAAGGATTTGGTGATCAGTCTAATAACTCCTATTACTCTTCTTTGACAATTCTTGTTTGCATAACTAAGGAATTGTTTGAATCACATCTTGGTGTTAAATTTTCCAATGTTCTATGTTGTTACAATCACTATAGCCCAATTCTTAACTTTAACTAGCAATCATTCTAAAATAATTTAATATTCCAATTATCAATAGTAATTATAGATATAACACTAAATGCAATGAGCAGTAAGAGACAATAAAGAGCAATAAGGGACACAATGATTTGTTCAAGGACTAGGGAAAAACCCACAATGGGGTAAACCATTTCAAATTATTCGAGATTGTCATAAAATTTTCAATAAAGTGATACAATGATTTCATTCATCAACAAATTCAAAGTCAAGTCTCTAACCATCAAGCAAAACCAATATCCAA
This sequence comes from Pinus tabuliformis, assembly GCA_031772625.1. Classification (NCBI taxonomy): domain Eukaryota; kingdom Viridiplantae; phylum Streptophyta; class Pinopsida; order Pinales; family Pinaceae; genus Pinus; species Pinus tabuliformis. The sequence continues at coordinate 1,356,994,908 of CM062804.1, forward strand.
AGTCTAATAGATGAGCCCAAAATTCAAATTTGATCAAACTGTCAAATCTACAATTCTGGTCAAAGTCAACAATAGTCAAAGATACCCATGCACTTCATGTTCCTCATGCACACTTCCTATGAGACATGCGTACGTCATGTGACAACTTCACACTTTCTGTCAAAGCTTCGCACTTCCTGTGATAGCTTCGCACTTCCTGTGATAGCTTCGCACTTTCTGTGACAACTTCGCACTTCCTATGAAACCTTTGCACTTCCTGTGAGACCTTTGCACTTCCTATGAAACTTGCAGTTTAAGATAGAAAAAACCTCCAAAAGAAGAATAAAATGATGTGTAATGATGATACCAAATGAGGTTCCTTGCCTTGTATTTATAGGTGTTAGAGGATGGCTAATTAGCCTTTTAGGACAACCTTGACTTTTGTGCCATTGTAGGTTTTCACTTTAAAAAGTATTTTTTCCTTAACCAAATTAAATTATTCCAAGGGAAATTTGGGGCTACTCTAAATGAGGAAGATGGTCTAATGGAGGGAATTTGTCCCTGAGATGCCAAATTAACACTTCCTCTCAGCTAGGGAGAAGTTTTTTACTGCATCAAGACTCTCATCTCGAATGTCTCATCATCATCAAGTCATTTATCATCTCTATTTATTTATACTCATCTCTGATCATCTATTAAACACTCTTGAACCTAACAGAAGAATAATTTGATATCGCAAGGGAGTTCAAGATACCACCCTATATATCAAGACAAGAGGAAGGATATAACTTACCATGGAAGGTAAGGATCACAACTATCCTATTCACTGCTAATCTTCCCATTGGGACCTTAAATATTCAAGTGGCAGAACACCTACATCCACTACCCTGGGAGGATATACACACTTACCATGAATGGTAAGGATCAAACACAACCCAAGGCACTTGGGGGAGATATACACTTACCTAGCAAGGTAAGGATTACGCATGCCCAAGTCACCTCTCAACCTATTAGCCAGATGGGGAGGAGCAATCCTAACAAGCCTAGCTTGTGGGTAGGATGCATACTAAGGTATACTCGACAGGGGGATATACACACTTACCATGAGTTAAGGATCGATCATAACCATGATATGACAATAAGGGAGACACACTTACCATGAGGTAAGGATAAGACATGCCTATTGTCCATGAGTTCACTCAACCCCAGGAACTCTCCGACTCAATTCCTCACCCTCGGATCTCAGACAAGGGGAAGATCATTGCTTAGTGTCCTTGATTATTTAGTACTCTTACTTGAGAGGGTCACATCCATTAGTCCAAGCTACTCTCTAAAGACCAAGAACTTCCCTTTCCGCAAAGCCTTGGTGATTATGTTTGCAATATGATCATCAGTTGAAATAAGATGGAGTCTCACAATTCCTCTCTACACCGTGTCACGTATGTAGTGATATTTGATATCAATATGCTTGGACTTGTCATGAAACAAGATATTCTTTGCTAATCGGATCCCACTCTTATTGTCGCAATATATCACTTTCATATTCAAGACCTACTCAAACAACTCTCCAAAGAGCTTCCTCAACAACTAGTCATGCTAGCATAAATGTATTCTTCCTCAGTCATACTCAAAGCCATAGACTTTTGTTTCTTGCTCATCCATGATATCATGGTATATCCCAAGCTAAAGCAATACCCAAATGTTCTCTTCCTATCAATAACATTTCCATCCTAGTCAAAATTAGTGTATCCATGAAGTAATACATTTTTGTTAGTATATCTCAAATGAAGATTGATCGTCCCATAAAAATATCTCAACACATGCTTGGCAACAACCCAGTGTGCATGAAGTGGCTCAGTCATAAACTGACTCAAGGTGTTCACGACAAAACATATGTCTATACGGGTGTTCACGAGAAACATTAATGCTCCAATCAATTGATGATACTTAGAAAAGTTAACTAAGTTGGGTCCAGTAACATCGCCGCATAACTTCTTGAAATTTATTTCCATCGAGGTGGCTAAGGATTTGTACTCTATCATTCCAAATCTCTCCAATAGCTTCACGACATATTTTCCTTGACAAAGGAAAATCTCTCTGGGTCTCTGCCAAACCTCTAATCCTAGGAACTAATGCATCATACCAAGATCCTTCATCTTAAACTTAGAGGCTAAGTCTCTCTTACACTCGATCATCAGAGGTTGACTACCTATCAAGAATAGATTGTCAACATATAAAACCAAACTCAAAGGCATACCTTGGACCACTTTTAAGTAGAGGTTAGGGTCAAAACTACTTCTCGTGGATCCAAGCTTCACTTGGTAACTGTCAATGCAGGCATAAAAAGCTTTGGGGGCTTGTTTCAAACCATATAATTCCTTATTCAACCTACAACCATGAGTCTTCTTTCCCTTTAATTCAAATCCTTGATTTTTCTCAACATATACTTCTTCTTGTAGTATTCCATGAAGAAATTGTGTCCTTACATTCATCTGGTGAAGGGTCTATCCTTGACTAGTAGCAAGGGAAAAAATCGATCTAACGGTGGTGTAGCGAGAAATAGGTGAAACGATGTCAACATAATCTTCTCCCTCTTTCTAGGAGAATCCTCTAGCAATGAAATTTTCCTTGTACTTTTTAATTCTTCCATAAGCTCCATGTTTGATCTTGTGCAGTCATTTTGAGGTTATGATGAACTTTCCTTTAGGTCTTCAAAGAAAATCCCATACATCATTCTTCATAATAAATTCAAACTCTTCATCCATGGCATCCTTCCAAACCTATTCTTTAACTTCTTTTTCAAATGTGGGAGGTTCAGCCTGAATGATATTGCTCATAGTTACGACATACCCTTGGTACCTACACTGTGTATTGCTTTCTCTAAAGGTCCCTTTGGAAATAATATGTCTATCAGCATCCTGTAATGTATCATGAATCCACAATGGTCTCTTCCTGGTAGGGGGATCACTTGGAGGAGGATCCAAGGGGTCCATTGGCTCCATGGGATCATCATCAACTTCTTTGTCCAGCTCGGGCATAGAGGGACCTTCTAGTAGGTCCATATCATTATCTTTCTTCTTAGGTGGAGGAGGAAGGTCTCTTGCTTTTCCAAGGGAAACATGTTCATCAAAGGTTACATCCCTGCTAAACTCACTATTCCTTTGGCTAGATATATATATTCTAAATGCTTTATAATTTCCACAATACCCAACAAATGTACCTTTCTTTCTAGTGGCTTCTAGCTTTTTCCTTTTATCATTCAGCACATGAAAGTATACAGGGCAACCAAATACCCTGAGATGTCTAATGTTAGGCTTCACACCTGTGAACATTTCTTCAGGAGTCTTGTTATCTAGAGCTTTATGAGGAACCTTGTTTTGTACATAGACTATTGTATTTGTCACTTTCCCCAAAAGAACTTCGGTAAATTTTGATCATGGAGCATGGATCGGGAAACTTCTACAATGGACCTATTCTTTCTTTTAGCCAATCCATTGTATTCGAGATTGTAAGGTATGATAGTATCATTCTTGATACCTTCCTTCTTTCATAAGTCAACGAACTCATTTTAAGTGTACTCTCCACCATTTTCAGACCTAGAGAACTCAATTTTATTCCCTATTTGACTCTTTATTGGTGCCTTGAAATCCTTGAACATATAAAAATCCTCATCCTTATGCTTGAAGTAGTATATCCATGTCTTCCTGTAGAATTAATCAATAAATATTATGTAGTAGATATGGCCACCAAAAGAGTGCATTGGCATGGGTCCACATAGGTCATAATGAATGAGTTGAAGAATATCATTGGTCTTGTTCATGCTAGAGGGGAATAGTCCCCTTGTGTTTCTTCACTTGCACACCCTTGAGATACTCAATCATGGCTAGCTTGAACATTAGACATCCCATAGAATAACTTCTTCAACTTCGGTAGTGCTTCATACTATAGATGTGCCAACCTTTGGTGCCATAGCTCACTTTGATGATTGATGTCATGTACCATTGCTAGTAGAGGTCTCCCATTGACTCTATAGAGTTCTTAAACTCTAGATACCGAGCTGAAAGCATCTCTCATATGATATTACATACCCCGGGTGAGGACTTTTCCTCTTATGAAGGCTACTCTCATCCCTTTGTCTTCCAAGGAAGAAATAGATACCAAAGTATTCTTTAGTCCCAGAACATACATTACTTCATGAAGAAGAAAAAATTCACTAGAGTCCAAATGAAATTTGACGGAACCAAAATACTTCACATGATGAGTAGAGTTATCTCCAAGGATGATCTTCAAATCAGTTTCCCTATAAACCAAGTTAGAGAGGAATTCCTTGTACCCAGAGAAATGACTAGAAGCCCCACTATCTACTAACCAATTATCATACAAATCTAGAGGGGAAGAACTAAAAGGAGCATAAATAAGAATATATTCAGATTGACTAGCAGCTGCATTATTTTCTCACTTGGAGTTCCCCAACCTCTTTTGAGGATGATGGCCTTCTTCTTGTTCATCAAGAGTGTCTCTTATTCTTTTATCATCCCTTCTTCTTCTATCATCTCTCCTTCTTCGTTCATCTCCTCTTCTTCGATCATCTCTTATTATATGATCATTGAACCTATTTTCATTGAAGCCTCGATTATTGTTGTAGTTGGGTCTTGAATCACTTCTCTTTTTCAAGCAATATCAAGCATAGTGACCATGCTTGTGGAAGTTGAAGCATTCAATTATACTTCCTCTTCTCTTTCAGTTCTTTGAATCAGGGGGAGACTTTCTTGAACTAGATGGTCTTCCTCTTCCTTTCCTCTTCTTGTCTTTAGCAACAAATTCAGAGGGATCTCCTTCATCGTAAATTTGAATTCTTCCTCTGGTAATCATCCTAGATTCATCTTTAGTGCATTTACCAAATAGCTCATCAAATGTCAGAAGTACATTATTGTTTCTTAGAGTAGTAATGAAGGTTTCCCAAATAGGAGGAATACCTTGAAGAATCACGACCACAAATTCGATATCATATATTTGTTCACCAAAATATTATAATTGATCCCTTAGGTGGGAAAATATCATAACATAGGATTGCATGGATTCCCCCTTGTTCATCTTCATCTCTTTGAGTTAACTTTTTAAGGAGAGGATGCGATTCAAGTTGTTGACTTCATACATCTCGACCATCTTATCATAAATATCCTTAGACTTCTTCAAGCTACCAACATAAACAATCAAATGATCTTGTAAACCATAAATGAGAATTTTATTATCTTTGAGGTCACCTTTATTGTACTTGGACTTGATAGTAGTAGAAGCATTCTCCATAGGCCCACATACCTTTCCTTGAACATATTCCAAAACATCATTGTCATTGAGTATAACTTCCAACCTTATCTCCAAGCAACAAATTTTGATGAATCACCTAACTTCTCATTATCCTTGAAGAAAGAATTATACATCTTGTATAAATAAAATAGGCTCCTTCAAATTCTTTCAAAGATTATTTCTCTTGTCTCTTGGGCTTGTCTTCACCTTAGCTCTGATATCATCTTAAATTTCCATTGTTCTATGTTGTTACAATCAATTTATTTCAATTATTAATATTTCCAAAATAATTTAATCTTCCAATGATAAATAGAAATTGGAGATAGAATAGTAAAGAGTAAGAGACAATAAAGAGAAATAAGAGACACAAGGATTTGGTCAAATACCAGGGAAAAAAACCACAATGGGGAAAACCCTTTCAAAGTCTTCTTCTTATTAGATTGTCATAAAATTTTCAACAAAGAGATACAATGATTCCATTCATCAACAAATTCAAATTCAATTCTTTGACCACCCAGTAAAACCAATATCCAAAGTATAATAGATAAGCCCAAAAGTCAAATCTAGTCGAACTGTCAAATTTGTAATTCTGGTCAAATTCAATAGGAGTCAAAGATACTCGCACACTTCTTGTTCCTCATGTGGTCTTCCTGTGAGACCTATGTACTTATTATGATAGCTCCGCACTTCCTACGAAACCTTCACACTCCCTATGAGACCTTCACACTTCCTGTGAAACCTGTAATTTTAGATAGAATGAACCTCCAAAAGAAGAAGAAAATGATGTGTGATGATGATAGCAGATGAGGTTCTTTGACTTGTATTTATAGGAATTGGAGGAGGGTTAATTATCCTTTTAGGTCAACCCTTATTTTTGTGTCTTTGTGCATTTTCACTTAAAAAATATTTTTTCCTTAACCAAATTATATTCATCCAAGGGAAATTTGGGGCTACTCTAGATGAGGAAGATTTTCCAATGGAGGTAATTTGTTCCTATTGATGGCTAAAATTACCCCATCAACATTTGGGAAGGTCATCCAGTCAGAGTCCCAAATTAGACTCTTATATGTGTTTAAATGATGGCTTTGACTAGTTCTATTCGGTCCAGTGACCCCCTCTCTCTCCCTGATGACTTACAATGTTTCTACTTATAATCAACAAGAGGAAAGACACCAGAGTTACACACTTGCAGTACACATGCAAGAAAGAAATCCTTAAGCTGAATTGAGGGCTCAACCAAGCTATGCTAAATTTTTCCCCTGTATAAGAGGACTTCTAAAATGAAATATTTAAATCTAAATGCAAATCTACTCTAAGATGCAAGTGATAGAAAAATAAATTTATCTCGATTATGAAGATGTAGATCTAGTCTCAACCGAGAACAAGGTGATTAAAATGAATGGCAATTTAACATGCCCCTTTTATGATGAATATCGAACTGTATAAAAAGATCCAACAACTAATATAGTGAGTTAATTACATGCTTTGTGTGGAGATTTAAAAATAAAATTGATGTGTCATCAAAACATGGAAATAGTTCACTTAGTTCTTATGACATTAAATTGATTTAAATTATAGATTTATAATTAAATATTTACTTAGAAAATTGATTGAAGAACATGAGTATAGTGAAAATTAACAACAAATCCATGAGACTAATGAATTAGATAGCTAATCTAAAAGGAAATCATCTTCATATCAAACAAAAGTGCACAATATGAAAAATTTACACAGATCTGCCATCAAATTATAACATTTTCATTTTAAATAAAATTGTTTAAATACAAATTGATGAAACCTGGTCTCTTTTCTGTGTTCCTTTATTCGATCTCCAACAATCCTTCCAAAATCATAAGCCCTACCACTAAAGGCAAAGAGTTGCAATAGTGCAAGCTCTGCCTCCAATACAAAGTCTAGATCTCGAAAAGAAAACCCCCAATAACCTAGATTTGAGTTTTCATCCCTATCTATAGCTCAAATTCTCATTACAAAAGTTACTAGAGCTTCTAAGTTGCAGAGGAGAGGAATCCTCTTCTCCTTCTCAAAACTGATATTTAATAATTTACAAAAATCTCCAAAAATGGAGAGTTGTTGGAAGTGGTTAAGATCCATCAAATTTGGAGCTTGAAATATTCATTTTCTTTGTTGTTGATGCAATACCATTGCTCCAAAATACCTTAAATTCAACCTCTCCAACATATATCTTGTAAAAACCAATCAAAAACCAAAACAACATAAATGAATTTGCTCATTAAAATCAAAATACCAAAATTAAGAAAACAAAATCAAAATCAAAATCAAATTAAATTAATTAATTAAAAGAAAATTATGCTTCCCATTGATCACTTTCAAGAATTTTATGGCTCAAGAGGAGTGCTTTCAAATGAATTTGTAACAACAAAAATTTTGGTAAATGAAATTGTTTTAAAACAAATTTCCCAAATCAGATTTTGTTACAATTTTGTAGCTCCATCTTCTACTACTTTTTAGGCATAGTAAATTATGAAATGTGGTTGGTTTGATGTTGACATATTGTTCTCCATGATTCTAGGTTTCCAACGAGCTATTATGGGCCTCATTTGGCCAAGTAAAACTCATGGTAAAGCTAGAACTCTCTCTTTTTAATTTGCTTGTTGATTTTCCTTTTTTTTTATATCATGTGATATTGGAGGTGGTAATTGTGTTTAACGTGTTTTAAGTATCTTGAGCGTAATTTTGTTTAACGCCCTATAATCAATACACATATGCTAAGTCCCATCATTCTTTGGCATAATGATGATGGGTCACCCACATGGTCGGGTACTTGGTTGAATGATAGGTTGTTCCAGTAGTTGTTGCAACTACTTATTCACCTTGTTTTCATCTATAACATACTTGTTAAATAGCCCAATGTTTGGCAACAAAGAGTTTGGCATCGGCTAGATCTCATGCTCCACTTCCCTCTTAGGTGGTAGCCCTATATGCTCCTAGAACACATGATCTAGACTTATGAAAGAACACAAAAAAATGCATATATAAGCATGAACACATAGATGTAGCAGAAATAGAATTTCATTTCATTAATATCAGAGAACTGAAATATGCTTGCATTCAGAATGGAAATAAACTAGCTCAGGTGATGATAGCTTATCTCTGAGAAGAGATATGGCAACTACATGCCTCTGAACTATGTTACAATGATGCTCGAAGGCCTATTTATTATTGAGAACAATGGAAAACCCTAAACAACCAAAAACCTAACCCTAGGAGATGAAGCGCCAAAACTATGGGCGATGTTTGGGTAAATTCGTACATCAACTTCCTAGGGTTGTAACTTTGGCATATGATCTCTGTTTGACATGCACAATACCTCGTTAGAAATATTTTTCCAAGGAATACAACTTTCAACTGACCAACACTAGTTAACAACCTTTGTTGGCCCCGATGTTCCCAAAAATACATCGTTTAGGGCCTCAAATCGACTTCAGAAGTTCAAGACCTGAAAAAATTGCCAAAAATAGTAAATTGTGCTACAATTAAGGAAACTGAAAAAACTCAAAGAGACAGTGGCGGGGTTCCAAGTGGAATAGGCAAGTGGCCATCAACATCCACCTGGATCATTCCTCCCCCCTTAGGAAGAAATGGTCCCCATTGCGTTGAGTGCCTCCATGAGATGGGGAAACTTTTGTTAAACTTGGTCTTTGGTGAGCCACTTGCCTTGTTGCAAGAATTGGATAGCTTTGACAACCTGATATAGTTGGATATTCTATTGGTGAGTCTTATTGACCTGTGTGTCCATAATCTTATCAATTGTGGCATGTTCCGTGCAGTTTGGATTTAACTATGTTGGTGTGAGTTGTTCTGCAATGTCTTATGTGTCCAGTAATGGTGGGAACTATGATCGAAGGCAGTCCACATTGAACACTGGGTGCAGGCCAAGGAATGGGGGAATGTTGATCTCAAAATGATTGTCTCCCGCAACCTTGGTAATGGTTTAAGGACCATATCGGAGTGGTCTGAGCTTCTGATGGGCTCCGATAATGTGTTCTTTCTGCAAATGCAGCCAAACTTTGTCGCCCACCTAAAACTTGTGTGGCATCCGATGTTGATCATGCCGTTTCTTTTACTTGGTATTTGAATTCTCCAAGATGTCGTGAACCTGTTGGCAGATGTGTTAGATGCATTTAATAAATTTGGTCACTTTATCAACCTTGGAAAATACATGTGTGGATTTTGTCCGTGTAGTCGCATGCGACATGACAACATCAATCAGAGACAATGGTTGAAATCCTAGACCCACTTGAAAGGGATTGCGACCAGTCGAGCTATGGAGAGCTCTATTATAATTGTGTTGCACATAGGGAAGACTCTCATCCGAGGTTCATGGATGTTGGTGAGTTGTACATGCAGAGTATGTGCACTATCATCCTATTGATGACCTCTGTCTAGCCATCAGTCTGGGGATGGAAGGCAGTCGACTTGGTAAACTTAATGTCCAATAGTGTCCAAAGGCTTGACCATAATGTGCTCAGGAACTTGCTATCCCGATGCGATATAATGTTCTACGGGATCCCAAAATATACCCATACTCGTTCAAAGAAGAGTTTGGTAGTGTCCTCTACTGTGATACTCTTCTTCCAGTCTGCCAATATAGCCATCTTAGAAAATTTGTTCATGACCACAAATACACAGTCATTACCATGTTTTGTAGATGGGATGCTAGACATATAGTCCATGGATATGGATTCGCACAGCTGGTTGGGAGTAAGCAGAGGAGTATATAGGCCTTGCTTCTTGATGGTTGGCTTGGCGATGGTGCAGGCAATGCAGGATCTAATATATTTTCCAACATCTAGTCGGGGTTTGGACCAATAAAATACTTTTTTAGTACAACCATAGTTTTCTCCACAACAAAGTGCCCTGTGACCCGACTGTAGTGTGCCTCCCAAATCAACTTGTAACACTCGCTTGAAGGAACAAAAAGGTGGCCCAGGTAGCATAATAATGTGTCTTAGAGGTGGAAATTATGAACTTGCTTTCCATCTACTAGCATCTGGTGTGTGGAGGAAAAGTCTGGATCATTTTTATATAGTTGCAGCCATCCAAAGGTCTCGTGACCACAAGAGTTGAGAACACTAGTCAGTGCTTCAACTACGGGTCGACTGAGGCAGTCTGCAACATGATTGGTGTTTCCCCTTTTGTATTTCATGTTCAAGTGTAATTGTTGCAAATATGTAGACCACTTCGGATGGCAATCGTTCTGCAACTTCCCTTGTGTCTGTATAAATTGAAGAGGTTGGTGATCGATGTGGATGACCGTCTCCTTCCCCAAAATGTAGTGCTTCCATTTTTGGTAAGCCTGTACAATAGAAAACATCTCTTTATCATAGGTGGGGTAATTTTGAATTGTATCGGAAAGTGTCTCACTATGATAGGCCTCTGGATGCCCATGGTGGGTGAGGACTACACCAATAGCATAATCTGAGGCATGTGACTCGATTTCCAATGGTTGTTGCAGGTCTGGCAATGTGAGTATAGGTGTAGAGCAAAGGCGGCGCTTCAACTCAACGAATGCCTTCTATTGGGACTCAGACCAAGAAAACTTTTATTTCGCCCCACCCTTAGTAATCTAACTCAAAGTCCAGGTGATATGGGACAATCCCAACACGAACCTCCAATAAAAATTTGCAAGGCCAAAAAGTTGAGAAGCTCCGTTAGAGTGGTCGAGGATGGCCAATCCTAAATGACTTGGATCTTATTCAAATCCACATGCATTCCATGCTCGTCTATGATGTAACCCAGATATTGGACCTCACTCATTCCAAAGGTGCATTTCTCCAAGTTGGCACATAGTTTGTGTTTCTGAAGGGTTTGAAAGACATGGTGAATGTGATGCAAGTGTTCTTCCCAACTCTTGCTCATGAAGATGAGGATGTCATACAGATAAACAACCACAAATGAGTTAGTGAAGGTTCGTAAGATGTCATCCATTAGCCTCGTAAAAGTAGCAAGGACATGTTTCAACCAGAAGGGCATAACCAACCTTTCAAAAAGGCCTTCCTTAATGGATTTGAAGGCAGTCTTCCATACATCTGTGGGCTTGAGTCGGTCCAGAATGTCATCAATATGTGGGATTGGATACTTGTTCCTAACAGTGATTTTCTTTAGTGCCCAATAATCAATGCAAAGCCTCCATGTCCCATCCTTCTTTTGTACAAGTACAATCGAGCTCCCACAAGGTGAGGAACTCAGTCGGATGTGCCCTTTTTGTAGCAGCTCCTAGATTTGTCGCTTGATCTCTTCATTTTCCAGAATGGAGCAAAGATATTTTGGCCCGTTGGGTAGAGGTTCTCGAGGAGTCAAATCGATTGAATGCTTGACCTGACAGTGCAAGGGTACCCCTATGGGTGAGGAGAAGATGTCATTGTATTCTTCCACGACCTTATCCACCTGCTTCTGCTATGTGGAGGAACCCTTCCCGGGGGCCATGGTTGTGGCTATTATCTTCCCCTTACCTTGAGAACGAATCAGAAAGAAAACAAATTTCCCAATCTAGGAGATGACCTTACTACATTTCTTAACAGAGATCAAAGAGATGGTGGTAGGCAGGTTTACCTCAGGTATCCTGTATAACTTATTACCCAAAGAAATAATAACAAAGCGAGGTCTAGACTCATATACAGCATGTCGCTTCCACAAGTATGGTTTTCCTAATAATACATCACAAACTTCAAGAGGAGCAACATCACACAGTAACTCATCCGTGAAGGGTTTGATGTTGTAGATAAGGCAGAACTACTGTTTAACGCGAAGATCTCGTCCTTGTTGAAGCCACCTGATGGTGTATGTCTACGGATATGTCGTAGTCCGTAAGCTTGGCTACTTCACAACTTCTGCTGAAATGAGGTTCTTTTGGCTCCCACTTTCGACAAGGAATTGCAGTGGAAAACCCTTCACCCACATCTGTGAGTGGAAGAGACGCTCCCCCTCCTCTGGATCGTGCTGGTGGCAACAGTAGCGCTGGGCTCCGCATCAATAATATTCTTCCCTCTGTCATTCTTGTTGTCAGGTTCTGACTCAGAGTCGGAACATGCATATGATTCTAAAGCCTTTAGCTCGACCACCAATGACTGCTTGGCCCAACACTCACTTGTGTTGTGAGTGGGGCTCTTATGGAACTCACACCACTTTCCTGTGTCTTTATTTGACTTTGTGGTGTTTTTCTTTGCTTGCATCTTTGACGGGTTTTCCTGGGTCACCCTGCCTTGGCTTTGTCCTTTGTTTTATGGTTGGGGTGCACCTTTCCCTTGCTTCAGATTTGCAAATCCAAAGTCTCACTTCTTTTGTTTAAACTTCTGCTCAATCTTAACAACATATTAGTAGGCGGTGTCGAGCGAGGAGATGTCTAGGACCTCCATATCATCTAAGATTTATCTGTGCAGACATCTGCGGTAATTTTACACCAGATATCGCTCAAAACCCTTGATACCCAACTTCGTGTGAAGGGTATGAAACATTTTTGTGAACTCCGACACATCTGGTCTCTTCCCCGCCATAGTGTGGTCCACTTTATGTACTTATCTTCATAACTCCCGAAAAGGTAATGTTGCTTCTTGATGGCATCTCAGAAAGAGTTTCAAGTGGGTGCAGCTGAAAATAGTGAGGGTTCCCTCTCATCCTTCTGCTCACAGTATGTTTCCCACCAGTCCTTGACGTGGGGGGTGGATTTGAGGAGTGAAAAAGTAATATTTTCCCTATTGGAAAAATCATGAACCAAAAAATACCCTTCCAATAGATTTAACCATATATCTACGACGTTTACATCTATATGGCCTTCAAATATGGGAATATCAAAGTTGACTTGTACCTTGAAGGGAGTGGTGCCTCCAAAGTGGATACTGGATGAATATGCGTCGCTTATGGGCATTTACTGTAGGATCTGGGAAAAGTTTTCCATCATCGCATTCCTCTGTCACTCGAGGGCTTCTTCGAGCAATATTTTGAAGGGATCTCCTGCTCCCTTGTCTTTCTTTTCTTCCGCCATGGGAGGCCGTCGGGGTTTGCAAGGCTAGTCTTGCAAAGGTTCAACCAGTTCGATCCCTAACTCCTTATACCTTGACCTCGTTGGGACATGCAAAGAAAATCATAGTAAGAGTAGACTGCACTGATACCACTGATCCAGACTTATGCAGGACTGCAAAAAAATAAAGATATAAACATGAACATAGAAATGCAGCAGAAATAAAACTTCATTTCATTAATATCAAAGAATTGAAATATTCTTACATACAGAATGGAAATAAACTAGCTCGGGCGATGGTAGATTATCTCTGAGAAGAGATGTGGCAGCTACATGCCTCTGAACTATGGTACAATAAGGCTTAGAGGCCTATTTATTATTGAGAAACAATGGAAAACCCGAAACATCCAAAAACCTAACCCTAGGATATGAAGCGCCAAAACTATGGTCCCCGTTTGGGTAAATTGGTACATCAACTTCCCGAGGTCGTAACTTTGGCATACGATCTTCGTTTGATGCACACAATACCTCATTATAAATATTTCATTATAAATATTTGTCTCAGGACTACAACTTTTGACTAGCCAACATCAATCAACAACCCTTGTTGGGCCTAGTTTTCCCAAAAAATGTCATTTAGGGCCTCAAAATGGCTTCGGAAGTTCAATACCCAAAGAACTGCCAAAAATAGTAAATTGTGCTACAATTAAGGAAACTAAAAAACCGAAAGAGATAGTGGTAGGGATCCAAGTGGAATAGGCGGATGGCCACCAACATCCACCTGGATCAACACATGCCTGTATGCTTATAGAAACTCTTCTAGTTGGTTTTTTTCTCTAGTAAATTCCTCTAGTGATAACTTAGCTCTCATGGAATATTTTACAGACTAATTTTCTCTTAAAAATAATAAAATATATTTCTTGCTAAAATTGATCAATTTTTGCCATGGTTGGCACTTATCAGTGATATCTTTGACTTCCCCTTGTGCTCATCAATGATGAATGGCTTTCCATCCTTAATGAGGAAGTACCAATTATCTCTCTACATGAATATCACATCCTACATGTACATATAGGGATTCTCAAACACAATCCCACATACATATAGTGGAACTACATCAAATTCTACTTCGTCAATAAAGTTTGCATTGATAGCAAATTTAATTCTATGTTATTTGGTTATCTTTATCTCTACCTCCTTATATACACATCCAAATGAGTATGGGATAGGATGGTCATGAGTCTGTAGTCCTAGTTTCATGGCCATATCTTATGATATGAGATTCACCTGTGATCTTGAGTCGAATAGAGCATCGATTTTCATCTTCTTGACATGTATCTTTATATGTAAGATTCTGATAGTTTAGTCTCATCTTTTTTTTAAGGAACTCAGATTCACCCCCTTTTGCACTAATGTAAGAACAATACTCATCCAATTCCAAGCCACTTACAACCTGGTTGCTCAAATCAATGGCAACGATATTCTTCTTCATAGCATCTTTCTTTCTATTCTTCAGGTTGAGCCTTAGATGCAACTTTGAGTACTTATCCTCTGTATGATCATTAATTTTACAATGGTTGCAATGATTACTAGGATATTTACACTAGTGTGTTTTGAGAATTTTCCTTTTGTCTTTTCCCCATTTCCACTTCTTCTTCCCCTCCTTGGAAGCCTCTTGGTGCTGCTTTTTCTTTGAGCCACTTGATTTCCCTTTCTTCTGGCCTATTTTCTCTATAAATTGTTCCTATACATAATACTCATTCACCATTCTAGGTTTGAACAAAATCGCTTGCTTCCACATATGGTTGTGTAGACCCCTGGATACTTGATCATTATGGCCATCTTTTGAAATTCTATGGGGTACTACGTTAGTCCTTTACATACTCGATAGGGTAAAATTATGACTTTATGATATTTTTTAAATCCTCCCACTTAGTCAGTAGATGATATCCCTCCAAACTCAAGGTTTCCATGTGGCTTTCCCACCAGCTCATGGCACGACCCTTTAATTTCAGCCAAAACAAAAACAAAAAAAACAAAAAACAATATTCTTCCACTATATGATGAATACTAAAATAAACTTATAACTATTGCAACTAGTGATTTACTTTCAAAGCATCATTTTGACCTTGATATGGCTTGATATTGACCTTTGCTTTCATCTTGAATAGAGAATGTGAATGGTTCATAGTAATTGAACTAGTTTTATCATTTCGAGTTCTTTCTTACATGTCCTCTTTGTTTATTCCCAATCTCCTGATCTCCCCTTTGATCTAGCCTCTACATTAGAACCTCCATCTTCTCTAAATAACTTGATCTTATTGGTCAAGGCCACCATGAGGAGGCTCACATTATGGTTTATATCTATGACTTGTGCTTCCATCTATGCAAAACTCTCCTTTGTAGGATCTTGAGGGTTATTCACAAAATTTTTTTATGACTTTCGACTTAACCAATATTTGTCCCCTGAAACTCCCCACAATATACCCAAAGAAACCTACTCTTATACAAATATGATATGTATGCTTCCATGAATATTCTACTAGATACTTTGTCACAAAATATTTGATAATTTTTTACTAGGAAACCCTTTAGGAGAAATCCTTGTTGGAAAGTGAGGTGTCTATGCTCTCTCTTTCTATTAATGGAAATAGATGTAAGGATAAAGGAGTGAGACCTGTGGCCCATGAGATGCTACAATGAACAAAATGTCTCATTTTTTTCCTCTCTTTGTCCACTCTTAGCCACTCTTCTCATCTATGGAACAAAATGCACTTGAATATAATGGAACCTATTTTCCTCCTAGTGGCCCCATTATAACACTACCCAATAGCCTACTAGTGGTTAAGTTTGAATCCTTCAACTATTAACTAGAGTTAGAATATTGACTCTTCTAGATTCTTCTCCATCGTTATTATGTGGCTAGCCCCTTTTCCATGAATAATAGGGTTTGACATGGCATCATCTCGAATCATGGTGGTCAACATAGGAAGGTCAACTTTTGGGTGGAATAAATTTTGCATAGGAACTCTGATTGAGGTGATTCTTACACCATTAGAAAGGTATATATGTGTATAATAACACTATGGGGTGATATTTTTAAGAGGAAAATTTTTACCCCCGCCCCAAAAAATTAATATTTTACGCCTCAAACTACGTCCATAAGTTTTCAGACCCTAATTGATCAAACTACGTCCCACATGTAAAAATGATCCTTTTAGTTTATTCCTCCAACTTTTCGAAATTTTTCTACTCTAACGACATCAATATGGATGAAAAATAATATAATTATATGATTTGGATCACTTTGAATGGTTCAAGGCACTCAAACTCGGTTTATTTTTTGGGGTTTCCTACCATCCTTCTCTAGTTCTTCCTAGTCCCCTAATTTTCCCTTTAATAAAATCTTTGAGTTGGAACCACACCTTCTTCGATCAACATGAGATTACTTCTTAGGGAAATCATTAGGAGGTTCACATCACATTTATATATGTTACTTTCACTTCCAACTATGCAAGTCTCTCCTCTATTAGATCTCGAGGGTTATCATAAATTGATTCATCATTCATGGTTGGGGTTTTATGAATTTCTACTTAAACTAATCCAATCCCATACAATGTCATATAAAATATCCAAAGAAACGTACTCTAACACTAATATGATCTATATACTACCATCGATATTCCATCGGATAGTTTATTACAATATTTTGTGAAAATAAAACCAAAATCTATATTATGAAGGTTTAATTCCTTTTAGATTTCATATTTGTTATTACTATTTTATTGTTTATGCGTGTAGTAGATAATATGCATAAAATAGAGAATCGATAAATAAAATAAATAACAAACCATAATGAACACTAAGATATGCTCTAGGAAAATCTTACAATAGAAAACCCTGCTGGAATGTAAGGCTACTCTGCTCTCTTTTGTCTAGAATAGAAATGATACAAGTACAAAGGAGAAGGCACTTTATATGAAGTTACTTATGACCTGTGGCCTGTGGGATGTTACAGAACACAAACCCCCTATGTTATGCTCTCTCTCTATCCACACTTAGCTACTATACTACACTATGGAACAAATTGCAAGAAAATAAATTGGAACCCATTTTCCTCTTAGTGTATCGGTTATGACATGGCCTGACAACCAACTAGGGGTTAGATTTGACTAATTCAACCCTCAGCATGAGGTAGAAATCAAACCTTCTATAGTTATTTCTCATAGTTTCCATGTAGATAACTCATTTTGCATGAGTAACAAGGGCTGATGTGGCATCCTCACAAATTATGGTAGTCAAACACTATAGGTCAAATTTTGGGAGGCATCCAAACTCCAATGGATGTGACTCTTACACCATTGAAAATTTCTTTGAGTTTATAAACATGTCATAGGGCCCAATTCTTATGTTGGAAATTTTCATCCCTAGAAAACATCATTTAAGGCCTCACATTAGTCCTGGAAAGTTTCATACTCCAATTCTCCAAACTAGTTCATGATGGTAAAACTACTCCTGCAAGTTGTTTCCTTCAATTTTTCCACTTTGAAAGCATTGGTATGAATGAAAAATAACATACTAATACAATCCACATCACTAGATGAAACTTGGATGGTATGTAGTAACATAATGATACAATCCATATAATTAGATGACACTTGGAAGGTATGTATTGGACACAAATTAATAGGTAGTGACTTAGCATGAGATTCAACATTGAGGTGGTGACCAAAAGTTTACACTACACATAAGCTATACATGGTTTGATGGCTCTCTAGTTTCACACACATACAATATTAGGAGGTGTTTTTTCTATAAACATTTAATTAATATGCTCCCATAATGCATGTGGGATGTATAAGGCATATTTTCAAATCTAGGGCTACATGTCACATGGAGAATAGATCAACGAATATTGAATCCTTATCTTCTAGAGACCATATTTTAAATTCCTAGTGTCCAAATTTAGAAAGCAATAGCTCTTTGGAAAGGTAGAGACATGAAGAAGAACTTGGAAATTGTTTTCTTGGATAGATTAATATTTATCATGCCAAAAAAATTAAAATACAGTCATGATTATTTCTAGCTTGGTAACAAAATATTTTTTGAAAAATGGTTTAGTAAGAGGAGTTCATGAATGTCTAAAGTGGACCTTTGTTGGGGAAATGAATATCAAAGTTTATATTTACCAAAAGGATTATAATTCATTGAGAAAATGGAAAAAACCCTATCCATAAAGTAGTTCCAAGAGGATGAATAGATTATTATAAAATAAGATGTGAAATATGTTCAACAAAAGAGAGAGAAAAAAACAATAAAGAGTTTGTGAGAGGCAAATTTTGCTTTCCCAAAATTTGTGAATTAGCCTTCTTGACTTCCTCCCTCATTTTTTATTTTTATGTATTTATGTCCATTAAGTTGTCTATTTATGATTTGTAACAAGAGGATTTATGATTGATCATCTCTTTGTATTCTTCTAGGCATTTCCCGTGATATTCCAAGTCGAGAGGAGCAAAATCCTTGCATGTATAAAGAAAATACAATGTTATTTCAATTGATCTAATTGTCATTAAGATATTGTCGGGTTTTTTAAGCCCTATTATTTTTATACATTGTTAAACTTGTAACATTTGGGATATTCTCTCACAAAAGAACTATTCAAGTGTCATCCTGTTTTTACACATCTATGTGGTTAATGTATCAATGGATTCTTGAGAACATGATGCTTTATAAATTCCTTTGATATTAATGAAGTATTCCTTTAAATTTATTTAATCATATGTCCAGTTTGTCTTCCTTTCATCTTGAAAAGCCAATGCTAATTTTGGATTCACGTTATTTTAAGTGGAAAGAAAAATATTCGTTGAGAGAAAATCCTATAGATGAAAAGTTTTGCAGTTAGATTTATTCCTTCTTCTTTCCATGAATAGTCTAGTGTTCTGAACAAGTAAATCTATTACATGAGAGCTCTATTGGATGATTAGTTGGTGTTAAGTGTTTTTCACTCACCAAATAGGATGAAGAGAATATTGTACAAATAAGATGTGAAATGTGTTCAATAAAAGAGGGAAAAAGAAAAAAACATAGAGTTTTCTAGATGCATGTTTTGGCTTCCCAAAGTTCGTGAATTAGTCTTCTTAACTTCCTCCCTCATTTTTTCTTTTATCTATTTTTTCCATTAATTTTTCCATGGATGCTTTGTAACAAGAGGATTAGGATGGATAAGCTCTTTGTATGTTTCCAGGTGTTTCCCATGGTATTCCAGATATAAAGGAGAAAAACCCCTCCTTATAGAAAGCAAATGAAATATCATTTCAATTTATCTAATTTTCATTGAGATCTTGTTGAAGTCATTTAAGCCCTCTTGCTTTTAGATATTGTTAAACTTGCAACATTTGGGACATTACTATTAATCTGTCCCACAAATAACTATTTAAGTGTCATCTTATTTTTATGAGTTTATGTGGATAATGTATCAATTGATTCTTGAGAACATGATGCTTTACAAACTCTTTTGGTATTAATGAAGTAGTCCTTCAAAGTTATTTGATCACCTATCTATTTTATTTTCCTTTCATATTGCAAATTCATAGTTGATTATGGATTCACATTATTTTAAGAGGAAGGAAAAATATCTATTGAGATCAAACCATATAGATAAAAAACAACTGCAGTTATATTTATTCCCTTTTCTTTCCATGAATAAGATGGTGTGCTTAACAAGTAAATCTACTAAATAAGAGATTTGTTGGAAGATTATTTGTTGTTTATTGTTTCGCATGAGTCACCCATTACATTCATCTAAGGATATAAGAATAATATTCAATATATCAAGAGAAGGGTACCACCTCTATAAAAAAAGGAGAGTCTTTCTTATTTCCCACAAGGTTTCCTCTCAATGTTGGTCATTTTCCCTTGAAATAAAAAAGTGATCAACACTATGTCAAATAGCCATGCATCTCTCCAAGAATAAAAAAAAGTGTGAAATAAGTCTTCATTTGCTCTAATATTATAATGGGGGAACAATGTAATGAGAAAATTTAGGTGTTTTTCCTTTCATCGAATTTGAATTTTTACCTTTATCTTTTCTCCAATTCTTCTTTTCTTTGACATGCCCCCTAGGAGCTCTACATGTCTTTGCTTCATGTCCATTCTTGCCGCAACAGACATAGTGTATATCAAATCTCTTGCCTTGATCATGCATACCCCATATGCCTTTGAAATTATATCTTCCATGTCCTCTTTTACCACCTTCTCCTTTAGAAGAATCATGGGATTGATTATTCTCTTTTTGAGTAAGGCACACAGTCTCTCTACTGGGTTAAGCTATATTTTTCTCTTCAAGACATTTCTTACATCCTACAATTCTCCCCACCAAAGAGTCAAATGTGATGGACTTCATTAGGCCACTAGCTTGCAAGGATTAAAAGTAGTGAAAATATGTTGGATAGAGGCCCTTTAAAAAGGCTATGTGATGAATGTCTATCTTCACTCCAGTGGCATTTATGCCATGCATGATGGATTTGATCTCATAAACTAAATCGATGGGATCATCATCCTTCAACTCTAAGTAGAAGAGATTCACGAGAAATTGTATGAATTCCAATTCTAAGTGTGAGCCATACAAATCCTTCAATTTATTTAAAAAACCATAAGAATATTTAATAGAAACAACATGGTAGTTCATCTCTTCACATATTATCATAGAAATCAGGGCATATGTTTTCTTGTCTTTGTTCTTCCATATGGAAAGATCCTTATTTATTGTAGGCTTGGTAGGTCCACTACCTTCCTCTCCTTTACCACTATCAATCTCTCCTTCTCAAATTCCATCTCACAATCATTAAAAATTAGTGTATGTTTGATCTTTCTAGACCATCATAGGCAATAATTTTCCTTGATAATCAACACCATGCCAACAATGGATTTGAGATAATGTATATTTATTACTATAAGAACAGTAGTCTCTATATTCCACTTGAAATAGAGCATTGTGTCCACTAAGAGTAACTAAACTACATTTATTTTTGTGCTCTTTAGATATAAGAGAAGTAGTTAGCAATCAAAGCAAGGTATTTTTAGGGAAAAATATATAGCAAAAAAGGGAATTTTTAGAATAATATTTTGGAGTTGGTGAATATTTTATATTATTTAAATATCTCATATTTCTTCATATTTAAAAACCATATTATTATGTTTTGATATAAATAACAACACCATATATCTCATAAGGAATCATATTCACATATTTTCACACTCAAAAGAGAAATAAAGAATCATTTTCATTGATCCATGGTATTTGAAATGATTGAACCTATTTAAAGATTTGGTATACTCCATTGTAAAATGCCTTAGTGGTTAGACTTTTTATGGAAAATGAAGTTACCTTGCATATTTTTCTATCACACTTAGTGTTAAAATCCATTATATAAAAGGTATGTACACAATCAAATTTTTTTTTAAAATATCAACAAAAAAACATTGTATTTTTTTTATTATCTAAACCATCTAAATCAAATTTTTTTTTTTTATTAATGTATTTTTAGAAACTTTTTTATTAATGTATTTTTAAAAGTTTCTAAATAAGTATCTTGAAAAATGAAATACGTTTTTTATATATAATTTTCAGTGAAAAGAAAGGATGTATAATTGGAGATAACTCAAATGGTCCAATATATATAGTGAGAAATGCATTTTAATTTTGGGTTTTCTATTTTGTTATAATGTTGCATTGGCTTGATTCTACTTAAACAAATATTATTATCTCTAATTAGGTTTCTACTTGAACAAACATTTATATTTATAATTAGGTAATATAGATTGATTTATATTTTTAAGGCTTCTAAATAAGTATCATGAAAAATCAATTTATATGAACTTTTCAAATTTTAATGGAGAGAAATAATGACATCATATTAATCTTATAATAAATAATTGATTTTAGTTGAATAAGCAATGATCAAGCAACATTATTGGTTGATAACTTATATAATAAAACCTTAAATACTTATAGGGAGGTTAATGATGATTTTTTGTTATAAAATGTATTGAAGGGTATGTGTTGTGGCTTCAAGAATGGATTTGTTATTTTTGTTATCTATAATATTTCATATGTAAATACATGTATATTTTTCCTTTATTGTTGTTTTAGGGATTAGATAATAAAAAGATAGAAATATATATCTTTTGAGAAACT